>CM045746.1:5749465-6076965 GCA_024760905.1 Plotosus lineatus
AGTATTAACTGCAGTAGAAACAGGAGAACAGCCATAATTTCACTGGAAATTATTTTATTGCACCATAAACAATTTATGATAATGACTTGGATGCTATTCATAATATTTACCACTCAGCGTCAAAAGGGAGCAACAGCCTTCAGTGAAGCTTCAAGTACTGTCATGAATTTTTGCTGAGTCAATGTGTTGGAAACCGTCATTACTTCATGAAGCCATTTGGCCACTTGTAGAGATAGATGGTTAAAAGTGTGTGTATTTTGCAAATCAAACTGAAATTAAAAAAAAAAAAAAAAAAAGTGTAAAAATGATGAAAAAAAATATATATATGGAGGTCAATGGTCAAAAGTCAGGGAAGAGAGCTGTGGTGTACACCTGAATTTTGTTCGCGTTCACAATGGCTTTGCACATGCGCACTGCATTCGGCGACTCACCTTTATTCAATGATGATGGACTTATCGCGCGCGCACCCTGACGTCACGACGCCCCGCCCCTGGCGTTCAGCTCTGGAATGTTTGTGTTCAAAATGTTGTTTGTGCTTTAAATCCACTTGAACAAGGCACGGATTTTAAGCTCTCAAACTCGAGATCACTGCGCTGTAACAAAACTGGAAATTACAATGCGACCTTCACGGAAGCTTCACCAGGAGTTTATTCCCTTCAAATTTGTGGGATTTAGTCCAGCATCACTTGTGGGATTTACCACAGCACCATCTGGAGGATTTACTCTTCCATCAACCGGGAGATTTATACCTCCAGCACCACCGGTTGGCTTTTTTCCTCCAACACAAGTGGGATTTATCCCATTACCACCAGTGGGATGTCCGACACCACCACTTACAGTAAGTGCTGCTCCATCGTCGGGGATGATCCCTGAGAGTGTCGTCATTCTGCAGCCCATGGAAGTGGATCATCAGCCCGGATGCAGTGGCCTGCTTCACCTGCTGAACGGTGAGGTTATTCAAGTACTTTAAACGTAATTCAAATTGCACGTTCTTTCTTCTTTTCGGCTTTTTCCCTAAACAGCTGGAAAGGCGTCAAGAAGAGTTTAGTGCAAAGATGAGTGCTCGTTTGTTGTTGGTGTAATCGTGTTCTACTCAGATTTTTCTGAAAAGTGGGCGGTTGTAGTGGTTAGAACGTCGGACTGACAGCAAGAAGGTCCCGGATTCGAGTCCTGGGGTCGACTTGGGCATTTCTGTGTGGAATTTGCATGTTTTCCCCTTGTTTGCATCATTGGTTCCATCCTCCAATCCAAAGACATGCACATTCGGCCAACCAGCTGTTCCAAGTTGTCCCTTTGTGTGTGTGTGTGTGTGTGTGTGTGTTGCCCTGAAATGGTCTGGCAAGCTGTTCAGGGAGTACCCTGCCTTTTCTCAGTGTGGGCTGAGATAGGCTCTCCATAACCCGAGGAGTATTAAGCCAGATGGAAAATGAATAAACAAGTGAGGGACTGAATGAGGTTTCACAGAAAATTTCCTTAAAGTTACATAATTTTTTTTTTTTTTTGCTGAGCAGGATTTTTTTCAACTAAACTATCTAACTGATAGCATTAGCACATGGTATTTGCATACCGTATTCGACGGAATAAGTACCTTGCTCTAATAAGCCCCCCCCCCCAAATGTTTTTGGTTGCAGGTCAAAAATCACCCATGTGTACTGGGAGCAAAATGGTAGATCAAATTTACCAATTTTATTCGATCAGTCTCTGTAACTGTACAATGAGGCATTCACTGCCTGTAAAAGTGAGTTTGCACGGTATTTCAAGACCCCCTGCCCATGGGGAATGTCTATAATGTTCATCAGTAACAACACATTTGATTGTTCCGCCGTGCTTTAAAAAACAGGACAATATTTTGCTGTGTTCTCTTGGTAAATCTCCAACAACTGATTGAATTAGAAACTGCTACAACACAACTATGGGATGCTCTGAATGAATGGAGTGATGAACCAGATATGGATCTATCAGAAAGTGATGACGAGTATTTTTCACCGATTCTCCTGCTCACTAACTTTTTAAATTTAAGCACGGTCATGTGCTTTTGTTTATGTCCTTGAGTGGTTCAGCGTGCAATGTGCTAAAGTTGACATTCATGTTGATTGGCTCGATTTTGCTTCCAGAAAACGTTTAAAGAAAGAGCACCGGGAGGGGAAATTAAGAAGTCTTTTAAAAAATTTTTTTTTTTTTTATTTAGCTGTTTTCTTTTTATTTTCGGCATTCATTCAAGTGGTTTGGTTGATACCACAAAATGAATAACACAAATACCAGTCTTTTATTGTTCTGTTATTGTTCATGTTTTCCACTTCGATGGTGCCACACACATCAGGGGTGCCCGGAGAGCAATTGGGGGTTAGGTGCCTTGCTCAAGGCCACTTCAGCCATTTATGTGGAGGAAGGGAAGGTGCTGTTCACTCCCTCACCACCACATATTTTTTCCTGTTGGTTCGGGAATCGAACCAATGAACTTTCCATTCCAAAGCTCCCCCTATAACCATTAGACTACAGTTGTACCAAAGCTGTAGATATATTTGCACAGCTCAGATGAACTAGAGGGATTATAGATAATGTCAGTAAATCATTGAATTTTCAGGCTGCCTTCAGAATTTCCACTTGTTACTCCCTCAGTACTACAGAAAGTTCACTGCAGAAAGTGCGACAAAATGTCTGAATCTTTGTGTACTGGGCGAGTGGACATTTCAAACACAACACAATTGTTCATCTGTTCAGTTCAGTAACTATTGATCTATTTATAATTGTTCTATCCTTTTCATTCAGAAGAAAGTGATGCCTGATCAAATGAATGAATGGATGTTCTCATCTTCAGTCATTGTTGTGTTTTATTCACGTCATTCAGTATTAACTGTTTTCTCTCCCTTTTGTTGTATCTTCAGGTCACAAGAAAGAAGACCACAGACCCCAACAGCAGGTGGACAAGCTAGACGATAGTGATCAGTCATGGGTAACTTTTAGGGACACATTCACTTGGAAGAGAACATCGACTCAAAGGAGAAGGTCAAGGTTGAAGAAAACATCAACATCGAGTAGACCGTCCCTCTTTGTGGGTCCTGATCCCTTTGAGTCCAATATTATTCAGGATTCTGTCCCTGTCAAGGAGACCGTCCTCCTGAAGGAGCTCGCTTCCTTAATCGAGTCTTTCTCTATTGAGAGGCCTGTCCTTAATCCAGAGCTTGAGTCGTTTTTGAAGTCTCTGCTTGTTCAGGACTCTATACCTATTCAAGAGGTTGATTCCTTGAAAGAGTCTTTCCCATCTGAGAATCTCCTCTTGTCCATGGAGCATTTGCCTGTCCAGGACACTCTCTTTGTCCAGGACATCCGCTCTGTTCTGGATTCTGTCCCCATTGAGGAGGTTGATTCCTTGACAGAGTCTTTCTTCTTTGAGAACCCCCACTTGTCCGTGGAGTCTTTGCCTGTCATGGATGCTCTCTCTGTCCAGAATGCACTCTCTGTACCGAACTCTGTCAATATTCAGGACTCTGTCCTCATTCAGGACATTGACTCCTTAAAAGAGTCTTTCCCATCTGAGAATCTCCTCTTGTCCATGGAGCATTTGCCTGTCCAGGACACTCTCTTTGTCCAGGACATTCGCTCTGTTCTGGATTCTGTCCCCATTGAGGAGGTTGATTCCTTGACCGAGTCTTTCTTCTTTGAGAACCCCCACTTGTCCGTGGAGTCTTTGCCTATCCTGGATGTTCTCTCTGTCCAGAATGCTCTCTCTGTACCGAACTCTGTCAATCTTCAGGACTCTGTCCTCATTCAGGACATTGATTCCTGGAAAGAGTCTTTCCCATTTGAGAATCTCCTCTTGTCCATGGAGCATTTGCCTGTCCAGGACACTCTCTTTGTCCAGGACATCCGCTCTATTCTGGATTCTGTCCCCATTGAGGAGGTTGATTCCTTGACAGAGTCTTTCTTCTTTGAGAACCCCCACTTGTCCGTGGAGTCTTTGCCTATCCTGGATGTTCTCTCTGTCCAGAATGCGCTCTCTGTACCGAACTCTGCCCCTATACAGGGGGTTGATTCCATGACTGAGTCTTTCCTCCTTTGAGAACCTCATCTTGCCTGTGGAGTCAGATCCTGTTCAAGAAATGTGGAAAATGTCCCGTGCTCAGTCGGTTCTAAGTCGTATTTGCATTTTGTCCACATGCTTGTGCGGGTTTTCTCCAGGTACTCCACTTTCCTTCCACAATGTCAAAGCATGCATGTTAGGCTAATTGGACGTTCCAAATCACCCCTAGGTGTGAGTGTGAACGTGAATGGTTGTGTGTGATTTGCCCTTTGATTATATCACATTTTCAGTCATCCTCAATATAAGTCAGTGTTATGCTTCACTACGTTTCAGTGAAACATCTCATGCTAAAAATAATGAAGATTTACAAACAGGTAGACATGTTTGGTTTGTTTTTTACGTATGGTTGTTTTAGTCAGTATTTTCATGCTTTGGAACACCGCACAAGGCGATATCGTTGTGTTTTAATGTGGAACTGTAGACGGCCCTTGGGTTCCAGAGGTTTCAGCTGTTCCTGCAGGAAATGGAGCTGAAGCAAATCGAAATGGTGAAGAGACACTATCAGAGAGTGTGTAGTACAAGATGCTGTCATTCAGGATGATCAGAAGCGGGCTCGGTGAGTTAAAATACTGCCCAATAAAATGTCTCCATGTTAGTTGGAATGTTTTTTGGTTATGGGAGTTGGATCAACATGCATTTACTTTTTTATTTTTTTGTACATTTGGAGAAGTGTTTGAATGACCTTACAGCAGATGATTACCATTTTAATGATTTGTTCTCGTAAGATTTGTAGACTGAAAGCTCATACTTCAATGGGTTTGATAGATTCAGTTTAGTTCCCAGTCACTTCATATCACATTCACTCACAGAGCACTTTATTCGGAACATCGAAACTTGTACTCATTTACCTACTGATCTTTTTTCCTTATCTGTAGCATCAGCTCCCTGTTCATGACCATTGATCGCAACCTGGGGCAGCAGTTCAAGGACACGTTTGACGCTTGTGTCCAATCTCATCATCGTCATCATCATTGTTGCTTCTCGCATGGCATGGGATCGGCCTTGGGGCACGGCCGCTTGGAGTACTGGAACCAAATCTCCGACAGCTACCTGAAGTCTTGTCTCCTCAATGTCTTCAGCACCTGCTGTTTATCAACACTGAGTCTCTTTTCAGTCTTCCCTCAATTATCGAACATAACAACCTTCTGGAGCCTTGAATCGAACATAACGACCTTCTGGAACCTCCACTCCCCATCCTCCTGGGCCTTTCACAAAACATCCAAGAGCAAACGCTGTCTATTAGCCACATGTCCATGAACGTTTACAGCAAGTTCAGCAATGCTGCAGCTGTGATCGACTTTTCTGACACGCTGCTCGGAAACACTCATGATCAGCTACAGCATATGAGGGATTCCTTTGACAGTGTTGTGGACTCTGACTGAAATGGCAATGCAGCCACTTCATCACGAACTTTGGTTTACTAACAATGGGCTTAACTCATGAATGTCTTTGTTTTTTTTGTGGGGATATAAACATGCTCCCTTCCATACATACATACATACATACATACATGCAGTCTCCCTCACATACATACATACATACGTGTGCCCTCCCACACACACACACACAGACATACATACATACCGACACCCTCCCATCCATACAAACATGCATGGACTTTCCTATACATACATACATACATACCTGCACCCTCCCATACATACATACATACATACACACACCTTCCCATACTTACATGCATAAACCCTCCCAAACATGCATACATACATACAAGCATGCACGTGCCTCTCCATACATACATACATGCATATCTACATCCACACACCCTCCCATACATACACACGTGCATGCATACATGCATGCATGCACCCTCCTCAACATACATACATGCAACCTCCGACACAGACATACGTACATACATGCATGCACCCTCCTATACATACAGACATACATGCATCCATACATATGTACATGCACCCTCCCCTCACATACATGCATACTTACATATGTACATACATACATGCACCCTTCCATAAATTCATCCATACATTTAATTCATTACAAGAGTCAACATCTTGATTAACGGGTGTCTGAGGAGTCATCAAAAAAAAAGGCAACAAATAAAAGTAATTAATAAATAAAACAAAATGAAAGTATTACATTTCTATCAAAATAAAAATGTACAAAGAATTAATTATATTTACTGTAAATTATTTATGAAGGAAATCATTGAAATTAAATATTGCAATAAAGTATTTATCTAAAACTCACTTTTGGTGGTTTTCTGTTTTTGTACATCCAAACAGATGTGTGCATACACAATTAATATGAATAAATAAATTATTTATATATATATATATATATATATATATATATATACACACACACACACATTTGTTTACAACGGCTTCCAAAGTATTGTATAAAAGTATTTTCATCCTCAGGATCTCGGTGATAAAAGATCAGATCACTCAGATAATCACAACTATCCATTCATTCATTCATGGCCTGAAACACTATCCTAATTAGGGTCGTAGGGAGGCTGGCTCCCATCTCAGCCCACTATGGGTTCATCGCTGGGTCAGCACGGACATGAAAATATAATTATATAAAGTGGCACCTCGAACGATTCAGTTCCCACACAGGAATCTGCAGTGCTGGGCTTTTTTTTCACAGAGTCAAGGAACACGGCTGTGGAAGGATTTATAAAACCCTTGAATTGTACTTACAGGTTCCACACCTGCACGAATAGAGGTATAAGACAAAAAAAGAAGTAAAAATAAATAAATAAATCAGACAGCATGTGAAGAAAGTCATGCAGCCATGAGGTGGGGGGGCACTAACCAGTGTCGCTCCCCCTCACGCCGGTCCCAAGCCCGGAGAAATGCAGAGGGTTGTGTCAGGAAGGGCATCCGACGTAAAACCAATGCCAAATATTTATGATGCAAATCAGAAGTATTACCCCCATACCGGATCGGTCGAGGCCCGGGTTAACAATGACCGCCATCAGTGCTGTCAATAAACAGGGTGCTGATGGAAATTGGACTACTGTTGGTCGAAGACGTCGAAGAAGGAGAGGTGGGAGGCGTGCCCGTAGGCAGAGAGAGAAGAGGAAAGGCATGAGTCTAGGACTGAGAGTGGGGACTTTGAATGTTGGAACTATGCAAAGAAAAGGTAGAGAGCTGGCTGACGTGATGCAGAGGAGGAAGGTGGACATACTGTGTGTTCAGGAGACCAGGTGGAAAGGTAGCAAAGCTAAAAGCTTAGGAGCAGGGTTTAAGCTATTTTATCATGGTGTGGATGGGAAGAGAAATGGAGTAGGAGTCATCTTGAAGGAGGAGTTTGTCAGGAATGTTCTAAAAGTGAAAAGAGTGTCAGACAGAGTGATGAGTCTCAAGTTAGAAATCGAAGGTGTAATGCTCAATGTTGTTAGTGCTTATGCCCCACAGGCAGGATGTGAGCTCGAAGAGAAGGAGAGATTCTGGAGTGACTTAGATGAAGTGATGCAGAGTACCCCCAGAGGTGAAAGAGTGGTCATTGGTGCAGACTTCAATGGACATGTTGGTACAGGCAACAGAGGGACGAGGAAGTGATGGGCAGGTTTGGTATCCAGGACAGGAGCAGAAGGACAGATGTTGATAGATTTTGCAAAAAGGATGGAAATGGCTGTGGTGAATACTTTCTTCCAGAAGAAACAGGAGCATAGGGTGACTTATAAAAGCGGAGGTAAGAGCACACAGGTAGACTACATCTTGTGCAGGCGATGTAATTTGAAGGAAGTCAGTGACTGCAAAGTCATAGCGGGTGAGAGTGTTGCCAAACAGCATAGGATGGTGGTGTGCAGGATGACTCTGATGGTGAGAAAGGTGAAAAAGGCAAAGGCAGAGCAGAAGACAAAGTGGTGGAAGCTGAAAAAGGAAGAGTGTCGTGTTGTCTTCAAGGGGGAGTTGAAACAGGCTTTGGGTGGCCAGGAAGTGCTTCCAAATGACTGGACAACCACAGCAAATGTGATCAGGGACACAGGTAGGAGAGTACTTGGTGTGTCCTCTGGAAGGAAAGTAGATTAGGAGACTTGGTGGTGGAATGAGGAAGTGCAGGAGTGTGTACAAAGGAAGAGGTTAGCTAAGAAGAAGTGGGACATTGAGAGGACCGAAGAGAGTAAACCAGGAGTACAGGGAGACACAGCGTAAGGCGAAAGTAGCAGTGGCTAAGGCCAAACAGAGGGCGTATGATGACTTGTATGATAGGTTGGATAGTAAAGAGGGAGAAAATGATCTATACAGGTTGGCACAGCAGAGAAATAGAGATGGGAAGGACGTGCAGCAAGTTAGATTGATAAAGGACAGAGAGGGAAATTTATTGACTGATGACAGAAGTGTGCTGGGATGATGGAAAGAGTATTTTGAAGAGCTGATGAATGAGGAAAATGAGAGAGAAAAAAGAATAGAAGAGGTGACCATTGAGGAGCAGGATGTAGCAAAGATCAGCAAGGGTGAAGTGAGAAGGGCATTGAAGAGGATGAAGAATGGAATGGCAGTTGGTCCTGAAGATATACCTGTGGAGGTATGGAAGTGTCTAGGAGAGGTAGCAGTAGATTTTCTGACAAGAACATTCAACAAGGTACTAGAGAGTGAGCAGATGCCGGAGGAGTGGAGGAGAAGTGTGCTGGTGCCCATTTTTAAGAACAAGGGAGACGTGCAGAGTTGCAGCAACTACAGAGGGATAAAGTTGATGAGCCATTCGATGAAGTTTTGGGAAAGAATAGTGGAAGCTAGACTAAGGGCAGAGGTCAGCATTTGTGAACAACAGTTTGGTTTCATGCCAAGAAAGAGCACTACAGATGCAATGTTTGCTTTGAGGATGCTAATAGAGAAGTACAGAGAAGGTCAGAGGGAGCTACATTGTGCATTTAGGGATAAAGTTGATGAGCCATACCATGAAGTTATGGGAAAGAATAGTGGAAGCTAGACTAAGGGCAGAGGTCAGCATTTGTGAACAACAGTTTGGTTTCATGCCAAGAAAGAGCACCACAGATGCAATGTTTGCTTTGAGGATGTTAATAGAGAAGTACAGAGAAGGTCAAAGGGAGCTACATTGTGCATTTGTGGATCTGGAAAAAGCATATGACAGGGTGCCAAGAGAAGAACTGTGGTATTGCATGAGGAAGTCTGGAGTGGCAGACAAGTATGTTAGAGTGGTGCAGGACATGTATGAGAGATGTAAGACAGCGGTGAGGTGTGCTGTCGGTGTGACCGACGAATTCAAGGTGGAGGTGGGACTGCATCAAGGGTCAGCTCTGAGCCCCTTCTTGTTTGCTGTGGTGATGGACAGGCTGACAGACGAGGTGAGACAAGAATCTCCATGGACTATGATGTTTGCAGATGACATCGTGATCTGTAGTGAGAGCAGAGAACAAGTGCAGGAAAATCTAGAGAGGTGGAGGTATGCCCTGGAAAGGAAAGGAATGAAGGTTAGCCTCAGAAAATCAGAATACATGTGTATGAATGAGAAGGACCCAGGAGGAACGGTGATGTTACAGGGAGCAGAGATAACGAAGGTGGAGGATTTTAAGTACTTAGGCTCAACAATCCAGAGCAATGGAGAGTGTGGAAAAGAGGTGAAGAAACGTGTGCAGGCAGGCTGGAATGGTTGGAGAAAAGTGTCCGGTGTGATGTGCGATAGGAGAGTGTCAGCAAGAATGAGGGGAAAAGTGTATAAGACGGTGGTGAGGCCAGCGATGTTGTATGGCTTAGAAACAGTGGCGCTGAGGAAAAGGCAGGAGGCAGAGCTGGAGGTAGCGGAGATGAAAATGTTGAGGTTATCTCTGGGAGTAACGAGGATGGATAGGATCAGAAATGAGTATATCAGAGGGATAGCCCACCTAAGATGTTTTGGAGACAAAGTCAGAGAGGCTAGATTGAGATGGTTTGGACATGTACAGAGGATGGATAGTGAGTATATTGGCAGTAGGATGCTGAGGTTGGAACTACCAGGCAGAAGGCCTCGAGGAAGACCAAAGAAGAGATTTATGGATGTGGTGAAGGAAGACATGAAGGTCGTTGGAGTCAGAAAAGAAGATGCGGAGGACAGGGTGAGGTGGAGGCGGATGATTTGCTGTGGCGACCCCTGAAGGGAGCAGCCGAAAGTAAAAGAAGAAGAAGTGGATCGGTCGAGGCCCAGGTTAACAACGACCACCATCAGTGCTGTTCACCAACAGGGTGCCGGTGGAAATTGGACTACTGTTGTCGAAGAAGGAGAGGCGGGAGGCGTGTCCGTAGGCGGAGAGAGAAGAGGAAAAGCACCAGTCTCGGACTGAGAGTAGGGAATGAATGTTGGAACTATGACAGGAAAAGGCAGAGAGCTGGCTGACATGATGCAGAGGAGGAAGGTGGACACACTGTGTGTTCAGGAGACCAGGTGGAAAGGTAGCAAGGCTCGAAGCTTTGGAGCAGGGTTTGCGCTGTTTTATCATGGTGTGGATGGGAAGAGAAATAGAGTAGGAGCCATCTTGAAGGAGGAGTTGGTCAGGAATGTTCTAGAGGTGAAAAGAGTGTCAGACAGCGTGATGAGTCTCAAGTTGGAAATTGAAGGCGTGATGTTCAATGTTGTGAGTGCTTATGCCCCACAGGCAAGATGTGAGCTAGAAGAGAAGGAGAGATTCTGGAGTGTGTTCGATGAAGTGATGCAGAATACCCACAGAGACCCCCTGGGCAGGGATGGGCAGGTTTGGTATCCAGGACAGGAACACAGAAGGACAGATGTTGATAGATTTTGCAAAAAGGATGGAAATGGCTGTGGTGAATACTTTCTTCCAGAAGAGACAGGAACATAGGGTGACTTATAAAAGCAGTGATAGGAGCACACAGGTCGACTACATCTTGTGTAGGCGATGTAATTTGAAGGAAATCAGTGACTGCAAAGTAGTAGTGGGTGAGACTGTTGCCAAACAGCATAGGATGGGGTGTGCAGGATGACGCTGATGGTGAGGATAGGGAAGAAGGGGAAGGAAGGTAGATAAGGAGACTTGGTGGTGTGATGAGGAAGTGCAAGAGTGTGTACAAAGGAAGACGTTAGGCATTGAGAGGACATTGGGAAGAGAGTAAACAGGAGTACAGGGAGACACAGCGGAAGGCGAAGGTAGCAGTGTCAAAGGCCAAACAGAGGGCGTATGATGACTTGTATGGTCGGTTGGACAGTAAGGAGGGAGAAAATAATTTATACAGGTTGGCACAGCAGAGAAATAGAAATAGGAAGAATGTGCAGCAAGTTAGAGTGATAAAGGACAGAGAGGAAAATGACTGATGACAGAAGTGTGATGGGAAGATTGAAAGAGTACTTTGAAGAGCTGATGAATGAGAAAAATGAGAGACAAAAAAAAAAAAAAAAAAAAAAGAGTAGAAGAGGTGACCGTTGAGAACCAGAAAGTAGCAAAGATTAGTAAGGGTGAAATGAGGAGGGCATTGAAGAGGATGAAGAGTGGAAAGGCAATTGGTCCTGATGACATACCTGTGGAGGTATGGAAGTGTGTAGGAGAGGTCGTAGTCGATTTTCTGACAAGAACATTCAACCAGGTCTTAGAGAGTGAGCAGATGCTGGAGAAATGGAGAAGTGTACTGGACTGGTGCCCATTTTTAAGAACAAGGGAGACGTGCAGAGTTGTGGCAACTACAGAGGGATAAAGTTGATGAAACATACGATAAAATTATGGGAAAAAATAGTGGAAGCTAGACCAAGGGCAGAGGTCAACATTTGTGATCAACAGTTTGGGTTCATGCCAAGAAAGAGCACCACAGATGCAGTGTTTGCTTTGAGGATGTTCATAGAGAAGTACAGAGAAGGTCAGAAGGAGCTGCATTGTGCCTTTGTGGATCTGGAGAAAGCATATGACAGGGTGCCAAGAAAAGAACTGTGGTATTGCATGAGGACGTCTGGAGTGGCAGAAAAGTATGTTCGAGTGGTGCAGGACATGTATGAGAGATGTAAGACAGCGGTGAGGTGTGCTGTCGGCGTGACCGAAAAATTCAAAGTGGAGGTGGGACTGTATCAAGTGAAGGATCTTTGTGCATACATATATATATACACACACACATCCATATACACATACATACACACACACACACACACACACACACACACACACAGTGGGGCCAGTAATTCTTGGGCAACATAAAAATGTGCAATTCACCCATTTAAAAAGAGAAGAAAGGTTTGTAATTTTCATCATAGGTACACATCAAGCTTGAAAGACAGAATATAAAAAAAAAAAAAAATCCAGGAAATCACATTGTATGATTTTTAAACAATTTATTTGTGAAAATGGGATGCCAATAAGTATTGGGCAGCGAGCAAAAGTTACTTTTAATACTTTGTAATGTAACCTTGGTTAGCAATGACAGAGGTCAAACGGTTCCTATAGTTCTTGACCAGGTCTCCTGTCGGGTTCTAAATGAACACAGACATCATAAAAACACGCACACACTCATCAGGAGAAAGACACAGAGAGTCAAGTTCATTCTCATATATGAGGAGAGCAGTCAGATTGACAGCCAATTACACGTCTCCTCGCTGCTCTGGCTTGAAACCTGACTGCGAACCTCTTTTATTCCATCAGGGTGATTTCTAGTTACACATGTCATTTTGATTTCCTCACGGGGAGGGGTGTATGTGAATCAGCATCATGACCTTCATCATTGTTCTATGCTTATCTACTTTGTCTAGTTTCGAATGTTCATTTCAGCTCTCTATCCAGCTGCAGTTAGGGAGTCATCCTGTTGTTGTGTGAGAACTTCAAGGTTCTTTCCACTTGGCTGCCTCCCATGGAGATTGAGATGTTTCTGCAAAATACCTCAACAAGCAGTTTCCTATATTGATACTTATCTAGTAACAAAACAGGTTAAAGCTGTGGTAATTCATACAATTATTCCAACATCCACACACACTTTAGTTGGTATCTTGGCCCACTCTGCACAGATGTTCTCAAGAGCTGTGATGTTTGAGGGCTGTCGCTTGGCAACTCGAAGTTTTAACTCCCTCCACAGGTTTTCGATTGGGTTGAGGTCTGGAGACTGGCTATCATGCTGGAAGACCCAGCCATGTTTCATCTTTCATGCTCTGACCGAGGGAAGGAGGGTTTTACCCAAAATGTCACAATACATGGCCCCATTCAGGTTGTCATTGATACGGTGCAGTCTTCCCATCCCTTTTGCAGAAAAGCATCCCCAAAGCATGATAATGTCCACCCCCATGCCTCACAGTAGGTATGGTATTCTTGGGATGCAACTCAGCATTCTTCTTCCTCCAAACACGGCGAGTGCTGTTTAAACCGAAAAGTTCAATTTGGGTCTCATCGGACCACATCACATCACATTCTCCCTATCCTCCTCTGGATCGTCCAGATGGTCTTTAGCATATTTCAGACGGGCCTTTACATGTTTTTTGTTTAGTCGGGGAACCTTTCGAGCAATGCAGGATTTCATCTCATGACGACGTAGTGTGATAGTTCTTGTCATCTTTGTGACGGTGGTTCCTGCAGTCTTCAAATCATTGACCGGTTCCTGCCGTATAGTTCTGGGCTGATTACTCACTGTTCTCAGGATCCTTTGAACCCCACGAGGTGAGATCTTGCATGGAGCGCCACTCCTCGGGAGGTTGTCAGTGATGTTATACTTCTTCCATTTTCTAATATTGTTTCCAACTATTGATCTTTTCTCACCAAGTTGTTTACCAATTGCAGTTTGACTCATCCCAGCTTTGTGCAGTTGTACAATTTTATCTCTGGTGTCTTTGGGAAGCTCTTTGGTCTTGATCATGGTGAAGACTGCAGTCTGGCAGTTTGAAGGTGTGTGCAGGTGTCTCTTATGCATCTAATCGGTTCAAACAGGTGTCATTCATACTGTTAACGAGTGGGGGCCGAAATAATGCTTGTTTTCTAGCTGCCCAATACTTATTGGCCTCCCATTTTCACAAATAAATTGTTTAAAAATCATACAATGTGATTTCCTGGATTTTTTTTTTTTAACATTCTGTCTCTCAAGCTTGATGTGTACCTATGATGAAAATTACAAACCTCTCTTATCTTTTTTCAATGGGTGAAGTTGCACATTTTTACGTTGCCCAATACTTATTGGCCCCACTGTATATATTTATGTCAGCATGTTTCTGTCCCTTGCTCAAAAGAGTTGTGACAGGAAGGGCATCCGACGTAAAACCTCTGCCAAATCAAACGTGCGAATCAGATGATTCGCTGTGGCAACTCCTGAGTCAAAGGGAAAAAGCCGAAAAGAAGACAGACAGACATATATATATATATATATATATATATATATATATACACACACACACACACACACACACACACACACACACACACACACACTCCTTCATTTTCGAGACCATTTAATCTGAATTTGAATTGTGTGGAGTCTGGTGCGTACCTCAGCCAAACTCTGGGTGAGGGTGGGTAGACCATGAACAGCACACCAAATTGATGTTATTTATCTATGTATTTATTTAGTACGTAAGTTGGTAATTTGTTTTGACTGTACTGTATTATCACAAGGATTTAAATAGTATTTCTAAATTTCACACTGCAAAGGAAAGAAAATCGTCCCCTATGTGGGTACTTTTCAAATTGTTAATTGGCATTCTGTGCTTGTAATTTTATATGCTTAGAGTAATTGTAATTATAAACATACATTTCTGGTAAACAAGGTTAAATGTTAGGAGTGCCTCAAAGGAACTGCTTTCATCGATCATCAAAAAAAAAATTATATTACTGACAAAAGCCATCAAAATTTTCTTTTTTCATCGATTAAAACACTCTCAAGAACTTCATTCTAGCAAATTATTATTAACTAATGAATGAGTTAATTAACTTATTTTTGGAATATTATTTTTGGATATTCTGTAAGAAGCACCATTGTTAGTATTAACTGCAGTAGAAACAGGAGAACAGCCATAATTTCACTGGAAATTATTTTATTGCACCATAAACAATTTTTGATCATGACTTGGATGCTATTCATAATATTTACCACTCAGCGTCAAAAGAGAGCAACAGCCTTCAGTGAAGCCTCAAGTACTGTCATGAATTTTTGCTGAGTCAATGTGTTGGAAACCGTCATTACTTCATGAAGCCATTTGGCCACTTGTAGAGATAGATGGTTAAAAGTGTGTGTATTTTGCAAATCAAACTGAAATTTAAAAAAAAAAAAAGTGTAAAAATGATAAAAAAATATATATATATGTAGGTCAATGGTCAAAAGTCAGGGAAGATAGTTGTGGTGTACACCTGAAGTTTGTTCGCGTTCACAATGACTTTGCACATGCGCACTGCATTCGGCGACTCACCTTTATTCAATGATGATGGACTTAACGCGCGCGCACCCTGACGTCACGACGCCCCGCCCCTGGCGTTCAGCTCTGGAATGTTTGTGTTCAAAATGTTGTTTGTGCTTTAAATCCACTTGAACAAGGCACGGATTTTAAGCTCTCAAACTCGAGATCACTGCGCTGTAACAAAACTGGAAATTACAATGCGACCTTCACGGAAGCTTCACCAGGAGTTTATTCCCTTCAAATTTGTGGGATTTATTCCAGCATCACTTGTGGGATTTACCACAGCACCATCTGGAGGATTTACTCTTCCACCAACCGGGAGATTTATACCTCCAGCACCACCGGTTGGCTTTTTTCCTCCAACACAAGTGGGATTTATCCCATTACCACCAGTGGGATGTCCGACACCACCACTTACAGTAAGTGCTGCTCCATCGTCGGGGATGAATCCTGAGAGTGTCGTCGTTCTGCAGCCCATGGAAGTGGATCATCAGCCCGGATGCAGTGGCCTGCTTCACCTGCTGAACGGTGAGGTTATTCAAGTACTTTAAACGTAATTCAAATTGCACGTTGTTTCTTCTTTTCGGCTTTTTCCCTAAACAGCTGGAAAGGCGTCAAGAAGAGTTTAGTGCAAAGATGAGTGCTCGTTTGTTGTTGGTGTAATCGTGTTCTACTCAGATTTTTCTGAAAAGTGGATGGTTGTAGTGGTTAGAACGTCGGACTGACAGCAAGAAGGTCCCGGATTCGAGTCCTGGGGTCGACTTGGGCATTTCTGTGTGGAATTTGCATGTTTTCCCCTTGTTTGCATCATTGGTTCCATCCTACAATCCAAAGACATGCACATTCGGCCAACCAGCTGTTCCGAGTTGTCCCTTTGTGTGTGTGTGTGTGTGTGTGTGTGTGTGTGTGTGTTGCCCTGAAATGGTCTGGCAAGCTGTTCAGGGAGTACCCTGCCTTTTCTCAGTGTGGGCTGAGATAGGCTCTCCATAACCCGAGGAATATTAAGCCATATTGCAAATGAATAAACAAGTGAGTGACTGAATGAGGTTTCACAGAAAATTTCCTTAAAGTTACATAATTGTTTTTTTTTTGCTGAGCAGGATTTTTTTCAACTAAACTATCGAACTGATAGCATTTGCACAAGGTATTTGCATACCGTACTTGACGTAATAAGTACCTTGCTCGAATAAGCCCCCCCCAAATGTTTTTGGTTGCAGGTCAAAATCACCCATGTGTACTGGGAGCAAAATGGTCGATCAAATTTACCAATTTTATTCGATCAGTCTCTGTAACTGTACAATGAGGCATTCACTGCCTGTAAAAGTGAGTTTGCACGGTATTTCAAGACCCCCTGCCCATGGGGAATGTCTATAATGTTCATCAGTAACAACACATTTGATTGTTCCGCCGTGCTTTAAAAAACAGGACAATATTTTGCTGTGTTTTCTTGGTAAATCTCCAACAACTGATTGAATTAGAAACTGCTACAACAAAACTATGGGATGCTCTGAATGAATGGAGTGAGGAGCCAGATATGGATCTATCGGAAAGTGATGACGAGTATTTTTCACCGATTCTCCTGCTCACTAACTTTATAAATTTAAGCACGGCCATGTGCTTTTGTTTATGTCCTTGAGTGGTTCAGCGTGCCATGTGCTAAAGTTGACATTCATGTTGATTGGCTCAATTTTGCTTCCGGAAAACGGTTAAAGGAAGAGCATCGGGAGGGGAAATTAAGGGGTCTTTTTAAATTTTTTTTATTTTTTATTTTAGCTGTTTTCTTTTTATTTTCGGCTTTCGTTCAAGTGGTTTGGTTGATACCACAAAATGAATAACACAAATACCAGCAAAAGTCTTTTATTGTTCTGTTATTGTTCATGTTTTCCACTTCGATGGCGCCACACACATCAGGGGTGCCCAGAGAGCAATTGGGGGTTCGGTGCCTTGCTCAAGGCCACTTCAGCCATTTATGTGGAGGAAGGGAAGGTTCTGTTCACTCCCCCACCACCACATATTTTTTCCTGTTGGTTCGGGAATCGAACCAATGAACTTTCCATTCCAAAGCTCCCCCTATAACCATTAGACTACAGTTGTACCAAAGCTGTAGATATATTTGCACAGCTCAGATGAACTAGAGGGCTTATAGATAATGTCAGTAAATCATTGATTTTTCAGTATTGAGGATTTTATTTGTATTTTTCAATTACACGAATGTATTTTAGTTTATTATCAGGCTGCCTTCAGAATGTCCACTTGTTACTCCCTCATGACTACAGAAAGTACTACAGAAAGTGCGACAAAATGTCTGAATCTCTGTGTACTGGGCGAGTGGACATTTCAAACACAACACAATTGTTCATCTGTTCAGTTCAGTAACTATTGATCTATTTATAATTGTTCTATCCTTTTCATTCAGAAGAAAGTGATGCCTGATCAAATGAATGAATGGATGTTCTCATCTTCAGTCATTGTTGTGTTTTATTCACGTCATTCAGTATTAACTGTTTTCTCTACCTTTTGTTGTATCTTCAGGTCACAAGAAAGAAGACCACAGACCCCAACAGCAGGTGGACAAGCTAGACGATAGTGATCAGTCATGGGTAACTTTTAGGGACACATTCACTTGGAAGAGAACATCGACTCAAAGGAGAAGGTCAAGGTTGAAGAAAACATCAACATCGAGTAGATCGTCCCTCGTTGTGGGTCCTGATCCCTTTGAGTCCAACATTATTCAGGATTCTGTCCCTGTCAAGGAGACCGTCCTCCTGAAGGAGCTCGCTTCCTTAATCGAGTCTTTCTCTATTGAGAGGCCTGTCCTTAATCCAGAGCTTGAGTCGTTTTTGAAGCCTCTGCTTGTTCAGGACTCTATACCTATTCAAGAGGTTGATTCCTTGAAAGAGTCTTTCCCATCTGAGAATCTCCTCTTGTCCATGGAGCATTTGCCTGTCCAGGACACTCTCTTTGTCCAGGACATCCGCTCTGTTCTGGATTCTGTCCCCATTGAGGAGGTTGATTCCTTGACAGAGTCTTTCTTCTTTGAGAACCCCCACTTGTCCATGGAGTCTTTGCCTATCGTGGATGCTCTCTCTATCCAGAATGCACTCTCTGTACCGAACTCTGTCAATCTTCAGGACTCTGTCCTCATTCAGGACATTGATTCCTTGAAAGAGTCTTTCCCATCTGAGAATCTCCTCTTGTCCATGGAGCATTTGCCTGTCCAGGACACTCTCTTTGTCCAGGACATCCGCTCTGTTCTGGATTCTGTCCCCATTGAGGAGGTTGATTCCTTGACAGAGTCTTTCTTCTTTGAGAACCCCCACTTGTCCGTGGAGTCTTTGCCTATCCTGGATGTTCTCTCTGTCCAGAATGCGCTCTCTGTACCGAACTCTGTCAATCTTCAGGACTCTGTCCTCATTCAGGACATTGATTCCTTGAAAGAGTCTTTCCCATCTGAGAATCTCCTCTTGTCCATGGAGCATTTGCCTGTCCAGGACACTTTCTTTGTCCAGGACATTCGCTCTGTTCTGGATTCTGTCCCCATTGAGGAGGTTGATTCCTTGACAGAGTATTTCTTCTTTGAGAACCCCCACTTGTCCGTGGAGTCTTTGCCTATCCTGGATGTTCTCTCTGTCCAGAATGCGCGCTCTGTTCTGAACTCTGTCCCTGTACAGGGGGTTGATTCCATGACTGAGTCTTTCCTCCTTTGAGAACCTCATCTTGCCTGTGGAGTCAGATCCTGTTCAAGAAATGTGGAAAATGTCCCGTGCTCAGTCGGTTCTAAGTCGTATTTGCATTTTGTCCACATGCTTGTGCGGGTTTTCTCCAGGTACTCCAGTTTCCTTCCACAATGTCAAAGCATGCATGTTAGGCTAATTGGATGTTCCAAATCACCCGTAGGTGTGAGTGTGAACGTGAATGGCTGTGTGTGTGATTTGCCCTTTGATTATGTCACATTTTCAGTCATCCTCAATATTCGTCAGTGTTATGCTTCACTACGTTTCAGTGAAACACCTCATGCTAAAAATAATGAAGATTTACAAACAGGTCGACTTGTTTGGTTTGTTTTTTATGTATGATTGCTTTAATCAGTATTTTCATGCTTTGGAACACCGCACAAGGTGATATCGTTGTGTTTTAATGTGGAACTGTAGACGGCCCTTGGGTTCCAGAGGTTTCAGCTGTTCCTGCAGGAAATGGAGCTGAAGCAAATCGAGATGGTGAAGAGACACTATCAGAGAGTGTGTAGTACAAGATGCTGTCATTCAGGTTGATCAGAAGCGGGCTCGGTGAGTTAAAATACTGCCCAATAAAATATCTCCATGTTAGCTGGAATGTTTTTTGGTTATGGGAGTTGGATCAACATGCATTTACTTGTTTTATTTTTTTATACATTTGGAGAAGTGTTTGAATGACCTTACAGCAGATGATTACCATTTTAATGATTTGTTCTCGTAAGATTTGTAGACTGAAAGCTCAGTCTAGATTCAGTTTAGTTCCCAGTCACTTCATATCACATTCACTCACAGAGCACTTTATTCGGAACATCGAAACTTGTACTCATTTACCTACTGATCTTTTTTCCTTATCTGTCGCATCAGCTCCCTGTTCATGACCATTGATCGCAACCTGGGACAGCAGTTTAAGGACACGTTTGACGCTTGTGTCCAATCTCATCGTCGTCATCATCATTGTTGCTTCCCGCATGGCATGGGATCGGCCTTGGGGCACGGCCGCTTGGAGTACTGGAACCAAATCTCCGACATCTGCCTGAAGTCTTGTCTCCTCAATGTCTTCAGCACCTGCTGTTTATCAACACTGAGTCTCTTTTCAGTCTTCCCTCAATTATCGAACATAACAACCTTCTGGAGCCTCGAATCGAACATGACTACCTTCTGGAACCTCCACTCCCCATCCTCCTGGGCCTTTCACAAAACATCCAAGAGCAAACGCTGTCTATTAGCCACATGTCCATGAACGTTTACAGCAAGCTCAGCAATGCTGCAGCTGTGATCGACTTTTCTGACACGCTGCTCGGAAACACTCATGATCAGCTACAGCATATGAGGGATTCCTTTGACAGTGTTGTGGACCAATGTTCCCTGTAATTTTTCCTCTGTCTGGGCATAAAGACAACCTCCCTGAGCACACCGAGGCCCACTGTGAGCAACATCACAAGTGCTCGCTGTGGCCACACCCCAGTATCACACCTGGGATCATTGAAAGTTTCATGGCTTATTAAACACAGTTTTATAGATGACATCATTTTCCTCCCTGAATTTGAAATATATGACAAGCATTTTGTGTCCTGTCATGTCTGGCTCTCATCTACTGGGTGTGCCAGGGTGCATTTTTAACCTCACACATAGTCTCATTCTGCACTCTCTCATTGATTCACAAATTGAAAGGTATAGTTTTTGCTTCGCCAGCTTTCTGCTGTACTCACAGACTTTGCGCAGTTCTTTTTTTACTTTGGTTTGGGGAGTCGACGTATCATATTCCCTGGCCACTCGTTTCGTCATGATAACGGGGTTAGCATTAGCATCACTTCACTCAGCAGCACTGTTATTATTGTTATGGAGCGTGTATGAGCACAGCACGTGATTGTCTGCGCAGCGTGATTGCATCGCATCGTGTGATTGGCTGGACACCTGTCACTCACTAAAAGTTCTATACCGTGTATGTAATTAATCTGCAGCTCGTTCACTGCGCTAGATCGGTTTTCTTGTGCGCTGAGAGTGTTCGAGCGGTGCGCCATTGCGCAGTTGAGAGGGAACGTTGTTGTGGACTCTGACTGAAATGGCAATGCAGCCACTTCATCGCGAACTTTGGTTTACTAACAATGGGCTTAAGTCATGAATGTCTTTGTTTTTTTGTGGGGATATAAACATGCTCCCTTCCATACATACATACATGCATACATACATACAAGCATGCACGTGCCTCTACATACATACATACATGCATATCTACATACACACACCCTCCCATACATACACACGTGCATGCACCCTCCTCAACATACATACATGCAACCTCCGACACATACATACGTACATACATGCATGCATGCACCCTCCTATACATCCAGACATATGTACATGCA
This sequence comes from Plotosus lineatus, assembly GCA_024760905.1. Classification (NCBI taxonomy): domain Eukaryota; kingdom Metazoa; phylum Chordata; class Actinopteri; order Siluriformes; family Plotosidae; genus Plotosus; species Plotosus lineatus. The sequence continues at coordinate 5,770,948 of CM045746.1, forward strand.
CCCTCACATACATGCATACTTGCATATGTACATACATACATGCACCCTTCCATCAATTCATACATACATTTAATTCATTACAAGAGTCAACATCTTGATTAACGGGTGTCTGAGGTGTCATCAAAAAAAAAGTCAACAAATAAAATAAATTAATAAATAAAACAAAATGAAAGTATTACATTTCTATCAAAATAAAAATGTACAAAGAATTAATTATATTTACTGTAAATTATTTATGAAGGAAATCATTGAAATTAAATATTGCAATAAAGTATTTATTTAAACTTACTTTTGGTGGTTTTCTGTTTTTGTACATACAAACAGATGTGTGCATACACAATTAATATGAATAAATAAATTTATATATATATAGATATATATATATGTGTGTGTGTACACACACACATATGTTTACAACGGCTTCCAAAGTATTGTATAAAAGTATTTTCATCCTCAGGATCTCGGTGACAAAAGATCAGATCACTCAGATAATCACAACTATCCATTCATTCATTCATTTCCTGAAACACTATCCTAATTAGGGTCGTAGGGAGGCTGGCTCCCATCTCAGCCCACTATGGGTTCATCGCTGGGTCAGCACAGACATGAAAATATAATTATATAAAGTGGCACCTCAAACAATTCAGTTCCCACACAGGAATCTGCAGTGCTGGGCTTTTTTTTTCACAGAGTCAAGGAACACGGCTGTGGAAGGATTTATAAAACCCTTGAACTGTACTTACAGGTTCCACACCTGCACTAATAGAGGTATAAGACAAAAAAAAGAAGTAAAAATAAATAAATAAACCAGACGTGCAATCAGACAGCATGTGAAGAAAGGGACAGTGATAGCGAGATTATTAAATGTGTGAATAAACAGATGTTTCTCTCATCATTGCAGAAACGCAGGGGTTATTTTCCCGGCATTAACAGAATTCTTCACTTCATCAGAATGAAAGAAAACTTTCAGGTTTCATCAAAAGTGTTAACATAATGTTTGTGTAAAAATAAAGTACATCGACACCAACATGCTACATCCAGTTGTTTACTTCGATGGTTCTGAGTCACATTACAGATGTTTCTTTCAGATAACTTCTTATACAAAAGAGTTTACATTGGGCAGATCCTATTATCCAGCGAAACGTACATTTATCATTCATGTACGACTCAGCAACTCAAGGTTAAAGGCCTTCCTTAAGGGCCTAACAATGGTAAATTGGTGGTAATTGGGCTTTTGAACCCTTAACCTTCGACTCACTGAGCCCAAGCCTTAACCACTGAGCCACACCTGCTTCCTGACTGTTAAATGTTCACATAGTCTATCTACAGTTCTGTTGTCTGTCCTCTATATGGGAATTTATTCTTTACTATTGATGCATTAAACTCAAAGTCTGAAACAGGCCCGCCTTGAATTTCTCCTCATCTCTGTGTTCAGTGGCCTCTCGCAGCCAAGGTTGAACATCTTCATCATGAAATATCAATCATTGAATTAAAAACTGACTTCAAAAATTAACCTTTAAAAATCAGAGGGCGTGTTACAAACAGATCAATAAAATATCAGTAAAATGATTAAATTATATATAAATTTAACGAATCCTGTTCTCTGGCGCCCGACTAATTAAAGATTAAATGTTGTAGAATGAATATAATTTCAATCGGGTTGAGATCGACTGGACTTGAAGGTGGACATTTACAAGTTACAGTTGGTTCTTCTTCTTGTGGAAGATGTTTCCAATGCAGCCGTGAAGGGTGCACAAGCCAGTGTTCTCTATCATGCCGGTCCCAAGCCCGGATAAATGCAGGGGGTAGTGTCAGGAAGGGCATCCGACGTAAAACCTGAGCCAGATCTGATATGCAAATCACAAATTTACTCCTCCATAGTGGATTGGTCGAGGCAGCCATGAGGTGGGGGGGGCACTAACCAGTGTCTCTCCCCTCATGCCGGTCCCAAACCCAGAGAAATGCAGAGGGTTGTGTCAGGAAGGGCATCCGACGTAAAACCAATGCCAAACATTTATGATGCAAATCAGAAGTATTACCCCCATACCGGATCGGTCGAGGCCCGGGTTAACAACGACCGCCATCAGTGCTGTCAATCAACAGGGTGCTGATGGAAATTGGATTACTGTTGGTCGAAGACGTCAAAGAAGGAGAGGTGGGAGGCGTGTCCGTAGGCAGAGAGAGAAGAGGAAAGGCATGAGTCTAGGACTGAGAGTGGGGACTTTGAATGTTGGAACTATGCAAAGAAAAGGTAGAGAGCTGGCTGACATGATGCAGAGGAGGAAGGTGGACATACTGTGTGTTCAGGAGACCAGGTGGAAAGGGACGAGGAAGTGATGGGCAGGTTTGGTATCCAGGACAGGAACGCAGAAGGACAGATGTTGATAGATTTTGCAAAAAGGATGGAAATGGCTGTGGTGAATACTTTCTTCCAGAAGAAACAGGAGCATAGGGTGACTTATAAAAGTGGAGGTCGGAGCACACAGGTAGACTACATCTTGTGTAGGCGATGTAATTTGAATGAAGTCAGTGACTGCAAAGTCATAGTGGGTGAGAGTGTTGCCAAACAGCATAGGATGGTGGTGTGCAGGATGACTCTGATGGTGAGAAAGGTGAAAAAGGCAAAGGCAGAGCAGAAGACAAAGTGGTGGAAGCTGAAAAAGGAAGAGTGTCGTGTTGTCTTCAAGGAGGAGTTGAAACAGGCTTTGGGTGGCCAGGAAGTGCTTCCAAATGACTGGACAACCACAGCAAATGTGATCAGGGACACAGGTAGGAGAGTACTTGGTGTGTCCTCTGGAAGGAAAGTAGATAAGGAGACTTGGTGGTGGAATGAGGAAGTGCAGGAGTGTGTACAAAGGAAGAGGTTAGCTAAGAAGAAGTGGGACATTGAGAGAACCGAAGAGAGTAAACAGGAGTACAGGGAGACACAGCGTAAGGCGAAAGTAGCAGTGGCTAAGGCCAAACAGAGGGCGTATGATGACTTGTATGACAGGTTGGATAGTAAAGAGGGAGAAAATGATCTATACAGGTTGGCACAGCAGAGAAATAGAGATGGGAAGGACGTGCAGCAAGTTAGATTGATAAAGGACAGAGAGGGAAATATATTGACTGATGACAGAAGTGTGCTGGGAAGCTGGAAAGAGTACTTTGAAGAGCTGATGAATGGGGAAAATGAGAGAGAAAAAAAGAGTACAAGAGGTGACCATTGAGGAGCAGGATGTAGCAAAGATCAGTAAGGGTGAAGTGAAGAGGGCATTGAAGAGCATGAAGAATGGAAAAGCAGTTCGTCCTGATGACATACAAGTGGAGGTATGGAAGTGTCTAGGAGAGGTAGCAGTAGATTTTCTGACAAAAACATTCAACAAGGTACTAGAGAGTGAGCAGATGCTGGAGGAGAAGTATGCTGGTGCCCATTTTTAAGAACAAGGGAGACGTGCAGAGTTGCAGCAACTACAGAAGGATAAAGTTGATGAGCCATTCGATGAAGTTATGGGAAAGAATAGTGGAAGCGAGACTAAGGGCAGAGGTCAATATTTGTGATCAACAGTTTGGGTTTATGCCAAGAAAGAGCACCACAGATGCAGTGTTTGCTTTGAGGATGTTAATAGAGAAGTACAGAGAAGGTCAGAGGGAGCTACATTGTGCCTTTGTGGATCTGGAAAAAGCATATGACAGGGTGCCAAGAGAAGAACTGTGGTATTGCATGAGGAAGTCTGGAGTGGCAGAGAAGTATGTTAGACTGGTGCAGGACATGTATAAGAGATGTAAGACAGTGGTGAGGTGTGCTGTCGATGTGACCGACGAATTCAAGATGGAGGTGGGACTGCATCAAGGGTCAGCTCTGAGCCCCTTCTTGTTTGCTATGGTGATGGACAGGCTCACAGACGAGGTGAGACAAGAATCTCCATGGACGATGATGTTTGCAGATGACATTGTGATCTATAGTGAGAGCAGAGAACAAGTGCAGGAAAATCTAAAGAGGTGGAGGTATGCCCTGGAAAGGAAAGGAATGAAGGTTAGCCTCAGAAAATCAGAATGCATGTGTGTGAATGAGAAGGACTCAGGAGGAACGGTGATGGTACAGGGAGCAGAGATAACGAAGGTGGAGGATTTTAAGTGCTTAGGCTTAACAATCCAGAGCAATGGAGAGTGTGGAAAAGAGACGAAGAAGCAGAAATTGAAGGCATGATGTTCAATGTTGTGAGTGCTTATGCCCCACAGGCAAGATGTGAGCTAGAAGAGAAAGAGAGATTCTGGAGTGTGTTCGATGAAGTGATGCAGAATACCCACAGAGGTGAAAGAGAAAAAAAAAAAAAACAAAGACAGAAAAATTTGACCCCCTGGAGGCCTTAGAGACATGAAACTTCGTTAATTCATTTTTTTATGTGCATTGGTGCAGACTTCAATGGACATGTTGGTGCAGGCAAGAGAGGGGACGAGGAAGGGATGGGCAGGTTTGGTATCCAGGACAGGAACACAGGACAGATGTTGATCGATTTTGCAAAAAGGATGGAAATGGCTGTGGTGAATACTTTCTTCCAGAAGAGGCAGGAGCATAGGGTGACTTATAAAAGCGGTGATAGGAGCACACAGGTAGACTACATCTTGTGTAGGCGATGTAATTTGAAGGAAATCAGTGACTGCAAAGTAGTAGTGGGTGAGACTGTTGCCAAACAGCATAGGATGGGGTGTGCAGGATGACGCTGATGGTGAGGATAGGGAAGAAGGGGAAGGAAGGTAGATAAGGAGACTTGGTGGTGGAATGAGGAAGTGCAGGAGTGTGTACAAAGGAAGAGGTTAGCTAAGAAGAAGTGGGACATTGAGAGAACCGAAGAGAGTAAACAGGAGTACAGGGAGACAGCGGAAGGCGAAGGTAGCAGTGTCAAAGGCCAAACAGAGGGTGTATGATGACTTGTATGCTCGGTTGGACAGTAAGGAGGGAGAAAATAATTTATACAGGTTGGCACAGCAGAGAAATACAAATAGGAAGAATGTGCAGCAAGTTCGAGTGATAAAGGACAGAGAGGGAAATGTATTGACTGATGATAGAAGTGTGATGGGAAGATTGAAAGAGTACTTTGAAGAGCTGATGAATGAGAAAAATGAGAGACAAAAAAAAAAAAAAAGAGTAGAAGAGGTGACCGTTGAGGACCAGAAAGTAGTAAGGGTGAAGTGAGGAGGGCATTGAAGAGGATGAAGAGTGGAAAGGCAATTGGTCCTGATGACATACCTGTGAAGGTATGGAAGTGTGTCGGAGAGGTAGCAGTCGATTTTCTGACAAGAACATTCAACAAGGTCTTAGAGAGTGAGCAGATGCTGGAGAAATGGACAAGTGTACTGTACTGGTGCCCATTTTTAAGAACAAGGGAGACGTGCAGAGTTGTGGCAACTACAGAGGGATAAAGTTGATGAAACATACGATAAAATTATGGGAAAAAATAGTGGAAGCTAGACTAAGGGCAGAGGTCAACATTTGTGATCAACAGTTTGGGTTCATGCCAAGAAAGAGCACCACAGATGCAGTGTTTGCTTTGAGGATGTTCATCGAGAAGTACAGAGAAGGTCAGAGGGAGCTGCATTGTGCCTTTGTGGATCTGGAGAAAGCATATGACAGGGTGCCAAGAAAAGAACTGTGGTATTGCATGAGGAAATCTGGAGTGGCAGAAAAGTATGTTTGAGTGGTGCAGGACATATATGAGAGATGTAAGACAGCGGTGAGGTATGCTGTCGGCGTGATCGAAAAATTCAAAGTGGAGGTGGGACTGTATCAAGTGAGGGATCTTTGTGCATTTCCATATATATACACACACACACACACAGTGGGGCCAATAAGTATTGGGCAACATAAAAATGTGCAATTCACCCATTTAAAAAGATAAGCAAGGTCTGTAATTTTCATCATAGGTACATATCAAGCTTGAAAGACAGAATGTAAAAAAAAAAAAAAAAAATCCAGGAAATCACATTGTATGATTTTTAAACAATTTATTTGTGAAAATGGGAGGCCAATAAGTATTGGGCAGCGAGCAAAAGTTACTTTTAATACTTTGTAATGTAACCTTGGTTAGCAATGACAGAGGTCAAACGGTTCCTGTAGTTCTTGACCAGGTCTACTGTCGGGTTCGAAATGAACACAGACATCATAAAAACACGCACACACTCATTAGGAGAAAGACACAGAGAGTCAAGTTCATTCTCATATATGAGGAGAGCAGTCAGATTGACAGCCAAATACACGTCTCCTCGCTGCTCTGGCTTGAAACCTGACTGAGAACCTCTTTTATTCCATCAGGGTGATTTCTAGTTACACATGTCATATTGATTTCCTAACGGGGAGGGGTGTATGTGAATCAGCATCATGACTTTCATCATTGTTCTATGCTTGTCTACGATGTCAGCGTGTTTCTGTCCCTTGCTAAAAAGAGTTGTGACAGGAAGGGCATCCGAAGTAAAACCTCTGCCAAATCAAACGTGCGAATCAGATGATTCGCTGTGGCAACTCCTGAGTAAAAGGGAAAAAGCCGAAAAGAAGACAGACAGACATATATCTAGATATATATATATATATATATATATATATATATATATATACACACACACACACACACACACACATACACACACACACACACACACACACACACACTCCTTCATTTTCGAGACCATTTAATCCGAATTTGAATTGTGTGAAGTCTGGTGCGTACCTCAGCCAAACTCTGGGTGAGGGTGGGTAGACCATGAACAGCACACCAAATTGATGTTATTTATATACGTATTTATTGAGTACGTAAGTTGGTAATTTGTTTCGACTGTACTGTATTATCACAAGGATTTAAATAGTATTTCTAAATTTCAGTCTGCAAAGGAAAGAAAATCGTCCCCGATGTGGGTACTTTTCAAATTGTTAATGGGCATTCTGTGCTTGTAATTTTATATGCTTAGAGTAATTGTAATTATAAACATACATTTCTGGTAAACAAGGTTAAATGTTAGGAGTGCCTCAAAGGAACTGCTTTCATCGATCATCAAAAAAAAAATTATATTACTGACAAAAGCCATCAAAATTTTCCTTTTCCATCGATTAAAACACTCTCAAGAACTTCATTCCAGCAAATTATTATGAACTAATGAATGAGTTAATTAACTTATTTTTGGAAATTCCCTTCATCAATTACATATGCTATTAATACCACAAAATATAAATATAAACAAATACAAACAAGAATACTGCAAGAAGCACCATTGTTAGTATTAACTGCAGTAGAAACAGGAGAACAGCCATAATTTCACTGGAAATTATTTTATTGCACCATAAACAATTTATGATAATGACTTGGATGCTATTCATAATATTTACCACTCAGCGTCAAAAGAGAGCAACAGCCTTCAGTGAAGCCTCAAGTACTGTCATGAATTTTTGCTGAGTCAATGTGTTGGAAACCGTCATTACTTCATGAAGCCATTTGGCCACTTGTAGAGATAGATGGTTAAAAGTGTGTGTATTTTGCAAATCAAACTGAAATTTAAAAAAAAAAAGTGTAAAAATGATAAGAAAAATATATATATATGGAGGTCAATGGTCAAAAGTCAGGGAAGATCGCTGTGGTGTACACCTGAATTTTGTTCGCGTTCACAATGGCTTTGCACATGCGCACTGCATTCGGCGACTCACCTTTATTCAATGATGATGGACTTATCGCGCGCGCACCCTGACGTCACGACGCCCCGCCCCTGGCGTTCAGCTCTGGAATGTTTGTGTTCAAAATGTTGTTTGTGCTTTAAATCCACTTGAACAAGGCACGGATTTTAAGCTCTCAAACTCGAGATCACTGCGCTGTAACAAAACTGGAAATTACAATGCGACCTTCACGGAAGCTTCACCAGGAGTTTATTCCCTTCAAATTTGTGGGATTTATTCCAGCATCACTTGTGGGATTTACCACAGCACCATCTGGAGGATTTACTCTTCCACCAACCGGGAGATTTATACCTCCAGCACCACCGGTTGGCTTTTTTCCTCCAACACAAGTGGGATTTATCCCATTACCACCAGTGGGATGTCCGACACCACCACTTACAGTAAGTGCTGCTCCATCGTCGGGGATGATCCCTGAGAGTGTCGTCTTTCTGCAGCCCATGGAAGTGGATCATCAGCCCGGATGCAGTGGCCTGCCTCACCTGCTGAACGGTGAGGTTATTCAAGTACTTTAAACGTAATTCAAATTGCACGTTGTTTCTTCTTTTCGGCTTTTTCCCTAAACAGCTGGAAAGGCGTCAAGAAGAGTTTAGTGCAAAGATGAGTGCTCGTTTGTTGTTGGTGTAATCGTGTTCTACTCAGATTTTTCTGAAAAGTGGGCGGTTGTAGTGGTTAGAACGTCGGACTGACAGCAAGAAGGTCCCGGATTCGAGTCCTGGGGTCGACTTGGGCATTTCTGTGTGGAATTTGCATGTTTCCCCCTTGTTGGCATCATTGGTTCCATCCTCCAATCCAAAGACATGCACATTCGGCCAACCAGCTGTTCCAGGTTGTCCCTTTGTGTGTGTGTGTGTGTGTGTGTGTGTTGCCCTGAAATGGTCTGGCAAGCTGTTCAGGGAGTACCCTGCCTTTTCTTAGTGTGGGCTGAGATAGGCTCTCCATAACCCGAGGAGTATTAAGCCATATGGAAAATGAATAAACAAGTGAGGGACTGAATGAGGTTTCACAGAAAATTTCCTTAAAGTTACATAATTTTTTTTTTTTTTTTTTTGCTGAGCAGGATTTTTTTCAACTAAACTATCTAACTGATAGCATTTGCACATGGTATTTGCATACCGTATTCGACGTAATAAGTACCTTACTCACAAAGCCCCCAATGTTTTTGGTTGCAGGTCAAAAATCACCCATGTGTACTGGGAGCAAAATGGTAGATCAAATTTACCAATTTTATTCGATCAGTCTCTGTAACTGTACAATGAGGCATTCACTGCCTGTAAAAGTGAGTTTGCACGGTATTTCAAGACCCCCTGCCCATGGGGAATGTCTATAATGTTCATCAGTAACAACACATTTGATTGTTCCGCCGTGCTTTAAAAAACAGGACAATATTTTGCTGTGTTCTCTTGGTAAATCTCCAACAACTGATTGAATTAGAAACTGCTACAACACAACTATGGGATGCTCTGAATGAGTGGACTGATGAACCAGATATAGATCTATCAGAAAGTGATGATGAGTATTTTTCACCGATTCTCCTGCTCACTAACTTTTTAAATTTAAGCACGGTCATGTGCTTTTGTTTATGTCCTTGAGTGGTTCAGCGTGCAATGTGCTAAAGTTGACATTCATGTTGATTGGCTCGATTTTGCTTCCGGAAAACGTTTAAAGGAAGAGCACCGGGAGGGGGAATTAAGGAGTCTTTTAAAAAAATTTTTTTTTTTATTTAGCTGTTTTCTTTTTATTTTCGGCATTCATTCAAGTGGTTTGGTTGATACCACAAAATGAATAACACAAATACCAGTCTTTTATTGTTCTGTTATTGTTCATGTTTTCCACTTCGATGGTGCCACACACATCAGGGGTGCCCGGAGAGCAATTGGGGGTTAGGTGCCTTGCTCAAGGCCACTTCAGCCATTTATGTGGAGGAAGGGAAGGTGCTGTTCACTCCCTCACCACCACATATTTTTTCCTGTTGGTTCGGGAATCGAACCAATGAACTTTCCATTCCAAAGCTCCCCCTATAACCATTAGACTACAGTTGTACCAAAGCTGTAGATATATTTGCACAGCTCAGATGAACTAGAGGGCTTATAGATAATGTCAGTAAATCATTGAATTTTCAGTATTGAAGATTTTATTTGTATTTTTCAATTACACAAATGTAGTTTAGTTTATTATCAGGCTGCCTTCAGAATTTCCACTTGTTACTCCCTCAGTACTACAGAAAGTTCACTACAGAAAGTGCGACAAAATGTCTGAATCTTTGTGTACTGGGCGAGTGGACATTTCAAACACAACACAATTGTTCATCTGTTCAGTTCAGTAACTATTGATCTATTTATAATTGTTCTATCCTTTTCATTCAGAAGAAAGTGATGCCTGATCAAATGAATGAATGGATGTTCTCATCTTCAGTCATTGTTGTGTTTTATTCACGTCATTCAGTATTAACTGTTTTCTCTCCCTTTTGTTGTATCTTCAGGTCACAAGAAAGAAGACCACAGACCCCAACAGCAGGTGGACAAGCTAGACGATAGTGATCAGTCATGGGTAACTTTTAGGGACACATTCACTTGGAAGAGAACATCGACTCAAAGGAGAAGGTCAAGGTTGAAGAAAACATCAACATCGAGTAGACCGTCCCTCTTTGTGGGTCCTGATCCCTTTGAGTCCAATATTATTCAGGATTCTGTCCCTGTCAAGGAGACCGTCCTCCTGAAGGAGCTCGCTTCCTTAATCGAGTCTTTCTCTATTGAGAGGCCTGTCCTTAATCCAGAGCTTGAGTCGTTTTTGAAGTCTCTGCTTGTTCAGGACTCTATACCTATTCAAGAGGTTGATTCCTTGAAAGAGTCTTTCCCATCTGAGAATCTCCTCTTGTCCATGGAGCATTTGCCTGTCCAGGACACTCTCTTTGTCCAGGACATCCGCTCTGTTCTGGATTCTGTCCCCATTGAGGAGGTTGATTCCTTGACAGAGTCTTTCTTCTTTGAGAACCCCCACTTGTCCGTGGAGTCTTTGCCTGTCATGGATGCTCTCTCTGTCCAGAATGCACTCTCTGTACCGAACTCTGTCAATATTCAGGACTCTGTCCTCATTCAGGACATTGACTCCTTAAAAGAGTCTTTCCCATCTGAGAATCTCCTCTTGTCCATGGAGCATTTGCCTGTCCAGGACACTCTCTTTGTCCAGGACATCCGCTCTGTTCTGGATTCTGTCCCCATTGAGGAGGTTGATTCCTTGACCGAGTCTTTCTTCTTTGAGAACCCCCACTTGTCCGTGGAGTCTTTGCCTATCCTGGATGTTCTCTCTGTCCAGAATGCTCTCTCTGTACCGAACTCTGTCAATCTTCAGGACTCTGTCCTCATTCAGGACATTGATTCCTGGAAAGAGTCTTTCCCATTTGAGAATCTCCTCTTGTCCATGGAGCATTTGCCTGTCCAGGACACTCTCTTTGTCCAGGACATCCGCTCTATTCTGGATTCTGTCCCCATTGAGGAGGTTGATTCCTTGACAGAGTCTTTCTTCTTTGAGAACCCCCACTTGTCCGTGGAGTCTTTGCCTATCCTGGATGTTCTCTCTGTCCAGAATGCGCTCTCTGTACCGAACTCTGCCCCTATACAGGGGGTTGATTCCATGACTGAGTCTTTCCTCCTTTGAGAACCTCATCTTGCCTGTGGAGTCAGATCCTGTTCAAGAAATGTGGAAAATGTCCCGTGCTCAGTCGGTTCTAAGTCGTATTTGCATTTTGTCCACATGCTTGTGCGGGTTTTCTCCAGGTACTCCACTTTCCTTCCACAATGTCAAAGCATGCATGTTAGGCTAATTGGACGTTCCAAATCACCCCTAGGTGTGAGTGTGAACGTGAATGGTTGTGTGTGATTTGCCCTTTGATTATATCACATTTTCAGTCATCCTCAATATAAGTCAGTGTTATGCTTCACTACGTTTCAGTGAAACATCTCATGCTAAAAATAATGAAGATTTACAAACAGGTAGACATGTTTGGTTTGTTTTTACGTATGGTTGTTTTAGTCAGTATTTTCATGCTTTGGAACACCGCACAAGGCGATATCGTTGTGTTTTAATGTGGAACTGTAGACGGCCCTTGGGTTCCAGAGGTTTCAGCTGTTCCTGCAGGAAATGGAGCTGAAGCAAATCGAGATGGTGAAGAGACACTATCAGAGAGTGTGTAGTGCAAGATGCTGTCATTCAGGATGATCAGAAGCGGGCTCGGTGAGTTAAAATACTGCCCAATAAAATGTCTCCATGTTAGTTGGAATGTGTTTTGGTTATGGGAGTTGGATCAACATGCACTTACTTGTTTTATTTTTTTATACATTTGGAGAAGTGTTTGAATGACCTTACAGCAGATGATTACCATTTTAATGATTTGTTCTCGTAAGATTTGTAGACTGAAAGCTCATACTTCAATGGGTTTGATAGATTCAGTTTAGTTCCCAGTCACTTCATATCACATTCACTCACAGAGCACTTTATTCGGAACATCGAAACTTGTACTCATTTACCTACTGATCTTTTTTCCTTATCTGTTGCATCAGCTCCCTGTTCATGACCATTGATCGCAACCTGGGGCAGCAGTTCAAGGACACGTTTGACGCTTGTGTCCAATCTCATCATCGTCATCATCATTGTTGCTTCCCGCATGGCATGGGATCGGCCTTGGGGCACGGCCGCTTGGAGTACTGGAACCAAATCTCCGACAGCTACCTGAAGTCTTGTCTCCTCAATGTCTTCAGCACCTGCTGTTTATCAACACTGAGTCTCTTTTCAGTCTTCCCTCAATTATCGAACATAACAACCTTCTGGAGCCTCGAATCGAACATAACGACCTTCTGGAACCTCCACTCCCCATCCTCCTGGGCCTTTCACAAAACATCCAAGAGCAAACGCTGTCTATTAGCCACATATCCATGAACGTTTACAGCAAGTTCAGCAATGCTGCAGCTGTGATCGACTTTTCTGACACGCTGCTCGGAAACACTCATGATCAGCTACAGCATATGAGGGATTCCTTTGACAGTGTTGTGGACTCTGACTGAAATGGCAATGCAGCCACTTCATCACGAACTTTGGTTTACTAACAATGGGCTTAACTCATGAATGTCTTTGTTTTTTTGTGGGGATATAAACATGCTTCCTTCCATACATACATACATACATACATGCAGTCTCCCACACATACATACATACATACCTGCACCCTCCCATACATACATACATACATACATACATACACACACCTTCCCATACATACATGCATAAACCCTCCCAAACATGCATACATACATTCAAGCATGCACGTGCCTCTCCATACATACTGCCCTCCCAAGCCAGACCGCAGTATCTGCAAAATCATGAAACTGAGAAAATTGAGCCCAAAGTTTTTAAAATATCCCTCGACAGGCTTTTACTAACTAAATATGGTATTAACACATTTGGATATATTTTACCATCTTATTTTTTAAGAAATTAGCTATACTTTCTTAAAATGCATTTTTAAGGGAAATATTGCAGATACTGCACTCTGGCTTGGGAACCATCGACATTTGTCATCCTGCTTGTCCCAAGCATAACTGCAGTAACTAACTTATACCCCATATATTTTCACCAATTAGATCACAAAATTAACAAACAATATATATTCTGAAATCAGTATTGAATTTTAATAACCTTCAAACAAATTCAGAATGAAATTCGAACAGTTTATCAAGTTTTATCAATGTTAATACTGAGAAATTCTGTCTTGATGCAGAAATAATTTTTTGCATTATTTTCACTTTAATCAGTCTTAAACTCTAAAATTCTGTTATGATGCAGAAAGAGATTCGAACAGTTACAAGTATGGCACATTTTTATCAGTCTTAATAACAAATTCTGTTATGGTGCAGAAAGGAATTCAAACAGTTACAAGTATGGCACACTTTTAGAATTCAAACAGTTTTGGCACATTTGTTCAGTCTGATTTACTAGGCTATCAGTCTTCCAAGGCAGTGTCCTGGACAGTATCATCTACTATTAGATTTTCCCAGAAAGATCTCCTTGATTGTGGCATCAAAGGGCACAGCTTTGTTACAATATCAGTCTTCTTGGACTCGGTTATGCCTCTACCGTGCGTACGTAGTCTAGGCGGACTATTCAGTGAGAATCCCCTTTTGAGGATGTCAATCTCGGTGAATTCATCAGCATTGTGCTCAGTTTTGAAGAACAGTTTGCTCGATCCTCTTCTCACTTGAATAAAACACGTCACTCAGTAAAACATTAGCTTTCTTCAGTTTAGATTGAGACTGACCACCAATAAAGGCAAGCACATTATTGTTTTCCATCACAACAACGTCAACCTTTCCTGAATTAGACTTCTGCACAACATCGACAAATTCCAAGAAGTCATACACATTTCCTCCTCTCCTTTTCTTCATCTCCAGCTCTACACCATGGTGGAATGAGTCAGCACTCATAAAAGTGTGACCCGTCTCGAAGAATTTTAATGAGATGTCTTCAAACTCAACCCTATCGGAATTGACCAAGATTATGAGTGTTGTGAGTAAGGTCCAGTTCTTATTCTGGGCGGCACAATTATCTAACCACAGTGTAACATGCTTCTTGTCACGATTCTTTTCAAGGGCCAATACGAATGCTGATGCAATTTCGCCAGCCTTTCTACCCGCAATACCTTCATGCCAGAGAATGGATGTACTGTTTTCCTTATCCTTCCCTTTCATCTTTTTTCCTACGGTAGCGAATGTCTCATGAAACGCCACAATTCTCTTGGTGAAAATGGCTGTTTTATTTCCCGGCATTCTAGGAAGCATAATAACTTTCTGTAGGTCTACACTTTTGACAAAGTGATCAGCAGACCATTCCTTTTCCGAGTCTTCTTGGTATTTCTTTCTGCTAAGTTTGGCCTTTTCAATGTGGGCTTTCCAGTCATCACATACATTGCATTGAATTTGATCTTGTCTATCGTGCCCATCATTCTCTGCTGGGTCATTCTCTTTGTCTGTAGTTTGATGATCGGTCTTCTGGTGTTCCATATATTTCACACACTTCTCACACTCCTCTTCACCCAACTTTGTGAAACTTATCTTCAAGTCTGAAACCATTTTCCGATAAGTTTCAACACCACATTTATTATCAGGATACTTTTCGTTGTAGTCGGAATGCATGAAGGTTATTGTTATATCACTTGGTAAGTATTTTCTGTGTGGGGCATGCTCCGTCTATAGTGACTGATTGTAGGATTGAAGGAATTGATATGATCGATTATAGTGCTTCTGTCAATCTTGTTTGAGGCTGGATGGTGACCTCGCATATCTCTCTTAGCTGAAAGATCTGCTGGAGCGGTTGTTTTCATTACTGTGGTGATTAAACGGTCATTTTTCTCACTGTACCCCAGAGTTGTAAGGAGAAATGTCTTGCACACATGTTTGTCAATGCCTTCTGGATCTTTGAGTTTATATAAGTACGTCATATTACGTCTTGGGTTTTGCTCGCCAACAGTAGATCTTTTCTTCTGATTTCTTACCACATGCTGGAATATCATTTGCCGCTTTTCATTATAATCAAGCTTTTGGTACTTCTGCCAGATCTCGGTTCTTTGGTTATCATCTATTTTCTCGGAACATTTTCTTTTGCATGAATTTGGGCATGGTCGCCACTCTGGATGCCCATCTGGTTGTGTGTTCTCGGCCAAGTTCACATTTGGTTCCTCATCCCCATCATTCATCGGCTGGTTATCAGTAGGCCTATTAGAGTCGTCTGGGACATCAACCCGTGTCTCTTCTGTGTGAATTTCTACTATCACATCTTCTATCACCACATTGTCAAGGTTTGGATATGGATATTCAGCGTCAACAATGGGCTGTATGAATGTTTCACTTCCTGAGTGTTAGCCTGACCATCAGTAGAGCTAACGGTTGCAGTATCTAATGGAACTTCATTTAGGATATCTTCTATGAATGACTCACTAGCCATATTATCTGTGTCAGCAAGATATTGGGACATCTCCTCTTCAAGAACTTTGAATGAGTCTTCAGCATCGGGCGGGTTTCAGTTTCATCATGTTGCATAGCCTCAAACAAAGCTGCGGCTGATGTGACATTCTTTGAAGACTTGCTGGGAGGTTTGGTTTCTACGTTTCTGTTTGACTTTTCATCGCTGTTCATTTCTGAAATGACATCAAGGGGAAATAATATAATATCTCTCGCGAGATTTAAAACTCTGGAATAATATGAAAAGACAGTTCCTACATCATAGGCCTATTTACTTTGGAAATGCAATAAATTTAGCATTGAAAGAAAACATGAAATTTGAAAATTGACTATATCAGGCTATATAATATACCTCAAGAAATTTTGAATTGATGTACCATTATACTAGATTCCTTAGCTACAGCATTTCCTCATCAAAACATACCTATCATCCTTATAATGAGCTTAGGTCTATGCAACCAAAAATTATTTAGAACTACACTGTGCTGCCAAGATTGTGAAGACGGTTAATGAAGTTCGCAAATGACGTCATGGCGTAACAAATTTGACGTTATTTGCTGATTAAATGAAAACAATGAGGATATGATATTGTAGCTTAGGTTTTACTACAGGAATATATATATGGTATTTTGAGCAATTTCAGAGTTGGTACTTTTGACAATAAATGGCAGATGGGTCTTGCCAGATTAAGGCATGTTTAGAAAAAGGGTTTATCTTAATTTCTTACCTTCTTTCTTACTCGTACTGACTCTTTGCCGCTTTAAGGCCATTTCTACCATCTTTCGTCCCCTCGAAAATGCCATTTTATGTTGATATTGATGATAAAAGGCAGTTGACCAGCATGCAGATTAGGATGGATTGGTGTTGTAGTATCATAGAAAGTACTAGGTGTACCAAGCTAAACTGCAGTATCTGTCGGTTTTCGTCAACATTCCCAAGCCAAACTGCAGTAACTGAACTTACTGCAGTCTAGCTTGGGGGTCGCATGCCTTTTTGCAGATACTGCACATGGTCATAGGCATTTTCTCAGTATCTAGAGGTCTTTCATAGTTAATATTTATATCACTAGGTGGAGCTGATTGCACTTAGTCAGAAAAACATAAAAGGCCAATTTGGCTAAAATTGCAGATACTGCGGTCTGGCTTGGGAGGGCAGCATACATACATGCATATCTACATCCACACACCCTCCCATACATACACACGTGCATGCATACATGCATGCATGCACCCTCCTCAACATCCATACATGCAACCTCCGACACATACATACGTACATACATGCATGCACCCTCCTATACATACAGACATACATGCATCCATACATATGTACATGCACCCTCCCCTCACATACATACATACTTACATATGTACATACATACATGCACCCTTCCATAAATTCATCCATACATTTAATTCATTACAAGAGTCAACATCTTGATTAACGGGTGTCTGAGGAGTCATCAAAAAAAAAGGCAACAAATAAAAGAAATTAATAAATAAAACAAAATGAAAGTATTACATTTCTATCAAAATAAAAATGTACAAAGAATTAATTATATTTACTGTAAATTATTTATGAAGGAAATCATTGAAATTAAATATTGCAATAAAGTATTTATTTAAACTTACTTTTGGTGGTTTTCTGTTTTTATACATCCAAACAGATGTGTGCATACACAATTAATATGAATAAATAAATTATTTATATATATATATATATATATATACACACACACACACACACACACATTTGTTTACAACGGCTTCCAAAGTATTGTATAAAAGTATTTTCATCCTCAGGATCTCGGTGATAAAAGATCAGATCACTCAGATAATCACAACTATCCATTCATTCATTCATGGCCTGAAACACTATCCTAATTAGGATCGTAGGGAGGCTGGCTCCCATCTCAGCCCACTATGGGTTCATCGCTGGGTCAGCACGGACATGAAAATATAATTATATAAAGTGGCACCTCGAACGATTCAGTTCCCACACAGGAATCTGCAGTGCTGGGCTTTTTTTTCACAGAGTCAAGGAACACGGCTGTGGAAGGATTTATAAAACCCTTGAATTGTACTTACAGGTTCCACACCTGCACGAATAGAGGTATAAGACAAAAAAAGAAGTAAAAATAAATAAATCAGACAGCATGTGAAGAAAGTAATGCAGCCATGAGGTGGGGGGGGGCACTAACCAGTGTCGCTCCCCCTCACGCCGGTCCCAAGCCCGGAGAAATGCAGAGGGTTGTGTCAGGAAGGGCATGCGACGTAAAACCAATGCCAAATATTTATGATGCAAATCAGAAGTATTACCCCCATACCGGATCGGTCGAGGCCCGGGTTAACAACGACCGCCATCAGTGCTGTCAATAAACAGGGTGCTGATGGAAATTGGACTACTGTTGGTCGAAGACGTCGAAGAAGGAGAGGTGGGAGGCGTGTCTGTAGGCAGAGAGAGAAGAGGAAAGGCATGAGTCTCGGACTGAGAGTGGGGACTTTGAATGTTGGAACTATGCAAAGAAAAGGTAGAGAGCTGGCTGACGTGATGCAGAGGAGGAAGGTGGACATACTGTGTGTTCAGGAGACCAGGTGGAAAGGTAGCAAAGCTAAAAGCTTAGGAGCAGGGTTTAAGCTATTTTATCATGGTGTGGATGGGAAGAGAAATGGAGTAGGAGTCATCTTGAAGGAGGAGTTTGTCAGGAATGTTCTAAAAGTGAAAAGAGTGTCAGACAGAGTGATGAGTCTCAAGTTAGAAATCGAAGGTGTAATGCTCAATGTTGTTAGTGCTTATGCCCCACAGGCAGGATGTGAGCTCGAAGAGAAGGAGAGATTCTGGAGTGACTCAGATGAAGTGATGCAGAGTACCCCCAGAGGTGAAAGAGTGGTCATTGGTGCAGACTTCAATGGACATGTTGGTACAGGCAACAGAGGGGACGAGGAAGTGATGGGCAGGTTTGGTATCCAGGACAGGAACGCAGAAGGACAGATGTTGATAGATTTTGCAAAAAGGATGGAAATGGCTGTGGTGAATACTTTCTTCCAGAAGAAACAGGAGCATAGGGTGACTTATAAAAGCGGAGGTAAGAGCACACAGGTAGACTACATCTTGTGCAGGCGATGTAATTTGAAGGAAGTCAGTGACTGCAAAGTCATAGCGGGTGAGAGTGTTGCCAAACAGCATAGGATGGTGGTGTGCAGGATGACTCTGATGGTGAGAAAGGTGAAAAAGGCAAAGGCAGAGCAGAAGACAAAGTGGTGGAAGCTAAAAAAGGAAGAGTGTCGTGTTGTCTTCAAGGGGGAGTTGAAACAGGCTTTGGGTGGCCAGGAAGTGCTTCCAAATGACTGGACAACCACAGCAAATGTGATCAGGGACACAGGTAGGAGAGTACTTGGTGTGTCCTCTGGAAGGAAAGTAGATTAGGAGACTTGGTGGTGGAATGAGGAAGTGCAGGAGTGTGTACAAAGGAAGAGGTTAGCTAAGGAGATGTGGGACATTGAGAGGACCGAAGAGAGTAAACAGGAGTACAGGGAGACACAGCGTAAGGCGAAAGTAGCAGTGGCTAAGGCCAAACAGAGGGCGTATGATGACTTGTATGATAGGTTGGATAGTAAAGAGGGAGAAAATGATCTATACAGGTTGGCACAGCAGAGAAATAGAGATGGGAAGGACGTGCAGCAAGTTAGATTGATAAAGGACAGAGAGGGAAATTTATTGACTTTTGACAGAAGTGTGCTGGGAAGATGGAAAGAGTATTTTGAAGAGCTGATGAATGAGGAAAATGAGAGAGAGAAAAAAGAGTAGAAGAGGTGACCATTGAGGAGCAGGATGTAGCAAAGATCAGCAAGGGTGAAGTGAGAAGGGCATTGAAGAGGATGAAGAATGGAATGGCAGTTGGTCCTGAAGATATACCTGTGGAGGTATGGAAGTGTCTAGGAGAGGGAGCAGTAGATTTTCTGACAAGAACATTCAACAAGGTACTAGAGAGTGAGCAGATGCCGGAGGAGTGGAGTAGAAGTGTGCTGGTGCCCATTTTTAAGAACAAGGGAGACGTGCAGAGTTGCAGCAACTACAGAGGGATAAAGTTGATGAGCCATACGATGAAGTTATGGGAAAGAATAGTGGAAGCTAGACTAAGGGCAGAGGTCAGCATTTGTGAACAACAGTTTGGTTTCATGCCAAGAAAGAGCACTACAGATGCAATGTTTGCTTTGAGGATGCTAATAGAGAAGTACAGAGAAGGTCAGAGGGAGCTACTTTGTGCATTTAGGGATAAAGTTGATGAGCCATACGATGAAGTTATGGGAAAGAATAGTGGAAGCTAGACTAAGGGCAGAGGTCAGCATTTGTGAACAACAGTTTGGTTTCATGCCAAGAAAGAGCACCACAGATGCAATGTTTGCTTTGAGGATGTTAATAGAGAAGTACAGAGAAGGTCAAAGGGAGCTACATTGTGCATTTGTGGATCTGGAAGAAGCATAGGACAGGGGGCCAAGAGAAGAACTGTGGTATTGCATGAGGAAGTCTGGAGTGGCAGACAAGTATGTTAGAGTGGTGCAGGACATGTATGAGAGATGTAAGACAGCGGTGAGGTGTGCTGTCGGTGTGACCGGCAATTCAAGGTGGAGGTGGGACTGCATCAAGGGTCAGCTCTGAGCCCCTTCTTGTTTGCTGTGGTGATGGACAGGCTGACAGACGAGGTGAGACAAGAATCTCCATGGACTATGATGTTTGCAGATGACATCGTGATCTGGAGTGAGAGCAGAGAACAAGTGCAGGAAAATCTAGAGAGGTGGAGGTATGCCCTGGAAAGGAAAGGAATGAAGGTTAGCCTCAGAAAATCAGAATACGTGTGTATGAATGAGAAGGACCCAGGAGGAACGGTGATGTTACAGGGAGCAGAGATAACGAAGGTGGAGGATTTTAAGTACTTAGGCTCAACAATCCAGAGCAATGGAGAGTGTGGAAAAGAGGTGAAGAAACGTGTGCAGGCAGGCTGGAATGGTTGGAGAAAAGTGTCCGGTGTGATGTGCGATAGGAGAGTGTCAGCAAGAATGAAGGGAAAAGTGTATAAGACGGTGGTGAGGCCAGCGATGTTGTATGGCTTAGAAACAGTGGCGCTGAGGAAAAGGCAGGATGCAGAGCTGGAGGTAGCGGAGATGAAAATGTTGAGGTTATCTCTGGGAGTAACGAGGATGGATAGGATCAGAAATGAGTATATCAGAGGGATAGCCCACCTAAGATGTTTTGGAGACAAAGTCAGAGAGGCTAGATTGAGATGGTTTGGACATGTACAGAGGATGGATAGTGAGTATATTGGCAGTAGGATGCTGAGGTTGGAACTACCAGGCAGAAGGCCTCGAGGAAGACCAAAGAAGAGATTTATGGATGTGGTGAAGGAAGACATGAAGGTCGTTGGAGTCAGAAAAGAAGATGCGGAGGACAGGGTGAGGTGGAGGCGGATGATTTGCTGTGGCGACCCCTGAAGGGAGCATCCGAAAGTAAAAGAAGAAGAAGTGGATCGGTCGAGGCCCAGGTTAACAACGACCACCATCAGTGCTGTTCACCAACAGGGTGCCGGTGGAAATTGGACTACTGTTGTCGAAGAAGGAGAGGCGGGAGGCGTGTCCGTAGGCGGAGAGAGAAGAGGAAAAGCACCAGTCTCGGACTGAGAGTAGGGAATGAATGTTGGAACTATGACAGGAAAAGGCAGAGAGCTGGCTGACATGATGCAGAGGAGGAAGGTGGACATACTGTGTGTTCAGGAGACCAGGTGGAAAGGTAGCAAGGCTCGAAGCTTTGGAGCAGGGTTTGCGCTGTTTTATCATGGTGTGGATGGGAAGAGAAATAGAGTAGGAGCCATCTTGAAGGAGGAGTTGGTCAGGAATGTTCTAGAGGTGAAAAGAGTGTCAGACAGCGTGATGAGTCTCAAGTTGGAAATCGAAGGCGTGATGTTTAATGTTGTGAGTGCTTATGCCCCACAGGCAAGATGTGAGCTAGAAGAGAAGGAGAGATTCTGGAGTGTGTTCGATGAAGTGATGCAGAATACCCACAGAGACCCCCTGGAGGCCTGAGAGACATGAAACTTCATTAATTCATTTTTTTATGTGCATTGGTGCAGACTTCAATGGACATGTTGGTGCAGGCAAGAGAGGGGACGAGGAAGGGATGGGCAGGTTTGGTATCCAGGACAGGAACACAGAAGGACAGATGTTGATAGATTTTGCAAAAATGATGGAAATGGCTGTGGTGAATACTTTCTTCCAGAAGAGACAGGAACATAGGGTGACTTATAAAAGCAGTGATAGGAGCACACAGGTCGACTACATCTTGTGTAGGCGATGTAATTTGAAGGAAATCAGTGACTGCAAAGTAGTAGTGGGTGAGACTGTTGCCAAACAGCATAGGATGGGGTGTGCAGGATGACGCTGATGGTGAGGATAGGGAAGAAGGGGAAGGAAGGTAGATAAGGAGACTTGGTGGTGTGATGAGGAAGTGCAAGAGTGTGTACAAAGGAAGACGTTAGGCATTGAGAGGACATTGGGAAGAGAGTAAACAGGAGTACAGGGAGACACAGCGGAAGGCGAAGGTAGCAGTGTCAAAGGCCAAACAGAGGGCGTATGATGACTTGTATGGTCGGTTGGACAGTAAGGAGGGAGAAAATAATTTATACAGGTTGGCACAGCAGAGAAATAGAAATAGGAAGAATGTGCAGCAAGTTAGAGTGATAAAGGACAGAGAG
This sequence comes from Plotosus lineatus, assembly GCA_024760905.1. Lineage (NCBI taxonomy): Eukaryota > Metazoa > Chordata > Actinopteri > Siluriformes > Plotosidae > Plotosus > Plotosus lineatus. The sequence continues at coordinate 5,793,398 of CM045746.1, forward strand.
GGAAATGACTGATGACAGAAGTGTGATGGGAAGATTGAAAGAGTACTTTGAAGAGCTGATGAATGAGAAAAATGAGAGACAAAAAAAAAAAAAAAGAGTAGAAGAGGTGACCGTTGAGAACCAGAAAGTAGCAAAGATTCGTAAGGGTGAAATGAGGAGGGCATTGAAGAGGATGAAGAGTGGAAAGGCAATTGGTCCTGATGACATACCTGTGGAGGTATGGAAGTGTGTAGGAGAGGTAGCAGTCGATTTTCTGACAAGAACATTCAACCAGGTCTTAGAGAGTGAGCAGATGCTGGAGAAATGGAGAAGTGTACTGGACTGGTGCCCATTTTTAAGAACAAGGGAGACGTGCAGAGTTGTGGCAACTACAGAGGGATAAAGTTGATAAAACATACGATCAAATTATGGGAAAAAATAGTGGAAGCTAGACCAAGGGCAGAGGTCAACATTTGTGATCAACAGTTTGGGTTCATGCCAAGAAAGAGCACCACAGATGCAGTGTTTGCTTTGAGGATGTTCATAAAGAAGTACAGAGAAGGTCAGAGAGGGCTGCATTGTGCCTTTGTGGATCTGGAGAAAGCATATGACAGGGTGCCAAGAAAAGAACTGTGGTATTGCATGAGGAAGTCTGGAGTGGCAGAAAAGTATGTTCGAGTGGTGCAGGACATGTATGAGAGACGTAAGACAGCGGTGAGGTGTGCTGTCGGCGTGATCGAAAAATTCATAGTGGAGGTGGAACTGTGTCAAATGAGGGATCTTTGTGCATATACATTATAATATAAAATATAATATTAATATAATATTAAAATATATATATATATATACAAACACACATCCATATACACATAGATACACACACACACACACACACACACACACACACACTGGGGCCAATAAGTATTGGGCAACATAAAAATGTGCAATTCACCCATTTAAAAAGATAAGAAAGGTTTGTAATTTTCATCATAGGTAGATATCAAGCTTGAAAGACAGAATGTAAAATAAATAAATAAATAAAAAACCCAGGAAATCACATTGTATGATTTTTAAACAATTTATTTGTGAAAATGGGAGCAAAAGTTACTTTTAATACTTTGTAATGTAACCTTGGTTAGCAATGACAGAGGTCAAACGGTTCCTGTAGTTCTTGACCAGGTCTACTGTCGGGTTCTAAATGAACACAGACATCATAAAAACACGCACACACTCATTAGGAGAAAGACACAGAGAGTCAAGTTCATTCTCATGTATGAGGAGAGCAGTCAGATTGACAGCCAATTACACGTCTCCGAGCTGCTCTGGCTTGAAACCTGACTGCGAACCTCTTTTATTCCATCAGGGTGATTTCTAGTTACACATGTCATTTTGATTTCCTAACGGGGAGGGGTGTATGTGAATCAGCATCATGACCTTCATCATTGTTCTATGCTTATCTACTTTGTCTAGTTTCGAATGTTCATTTCAGCTCTCTCTCCAGCTGCAGTTAGGGAGTCATCCTGTTGTTGTGTGAGAACTTCAAGGTTCTTTCCACTTGGCTGCCTCCCATGGAGATTGAGATGTTTCTGCAAAATACCTCAACAAGCAGTTTCCTATATTTATACTTATCGAGTAACAAAACAGCTTAGAGCTGTGGTAATTCATACAATTATTCCAACATCCACACACACTTTAGTTGGTATCTTGGCCCACTCTGCACAGATGTTCTCTAGAGCTGTGATGTTTGAGGGCTGTCGCTTGGCAACTCGAAGTTTTAACTCCCTCCACAGGTTTTCGATTGGGTTGAGGTCTGGAGACTGGCTATCATGCTGGAAGACCCAGCCATGTTTCATCTTTCATGCTCTGACCGAGGGAAGGAGGGTTTTACCCAAAATGTCACAATACATGGCCCCATTCATGTTGCCATTGATACGGTGCAGTCTTCCTGTCCCTTTTGCAGAAAAGCATCCCCAAAGCATGATAATGTCCACCCCCATGCCTCACAGTAGGTATGGTGTTCTTGGGATACAACTCAGCATTCTTCTTCCTCCAAACACGGCGAGTGCTGTCTAAACCGAAAAGTTCAATTTGGGTCTCATCGGACCACATCACATCACATTCTCCCTATCCTCCTCTGGATCGTCCAGATGGTCTTTAGCATATTTCAGACGGGCCTTTACATGTTTTTTGTTTAGTCGGGGAACCTTTCGAGCAATGCAGGATTTCATCTCATGACGACACAGTGTGTTAGTTATTGTCATCTTTGTGACGGTGGTTCCTGCAGGCTTCAAATCATTGACCGGTTCCTGCCGTATAGTTCTGGGCTGATTACTCACTGTTCTCAGGATCCTTTGAACCCCACGAGGTGAGATCTTGCATGGAGCGCCACTCCTCGGGAGGTTGTCAGTGATGTTATACTTCTTCCATTTTCTAATATTGTTTCCAACTATTGATCTTTTCTCACCAAGTTGTTTACCAATTGCAGTTTGACTCATCCCAGCTTTGTGCAGTTGTACAATTTTATCTCTGGTGTCTTTGGGAAGCTCTTTGGTCTTGATCATGGTGAAGACTTCAGTCCGGCAGTTTGAAGGTGTGTGCAGGTGTCTCTTATGCATCTAATCAGTTCAAACAGGTGTCATTCATACTGTTAACGAGTGGGGGCCGAAATCATGCTTGTTTTCTAGCTGCCCAATACTTATTGGCCTCCCATTTTCAGAAATAAATTGTTGAAAAATCATACAATGTGATTTCCTGGATTTTTTTTTTTTAACATTCTGTCTCTCAAGCTTGATGTGTACCTATGATGAAAATTACAAACCTCTCTTATCTTTTTTCAATGGGTGAAGTTGCACATTTTTACGTTGCCCAATACTTATTGGCCCCACTGTATATATTTCTGTCAGCATGTTTCTGTCCCTTGCTAAAAAGAGTTGTGACAGGAAGGGCATCCGACGTAAAACCTCTGCCAAATCAAACGTGCGAATCAGATGATTCGCTGTGGCAACTCCTGAGTAAAAGGGAAAAAGCCGAAAAGAAGACAGACAGACCTCTCTCTCTCTCTCTCTCTCTCTCTATATATATATATATATATATATATATATATATATATATATATATATATACACACACACACACACACACACACTCCTTCATTTTCGAGACCATTTAATCTGAATTTGAATTGTGTGAAGTCTGGTGCGTACCTCAGCCAAACTCTGGGTGAGGGTGGGTAGACCATGAACAGCACACCAAATTGATGTTATTTATATACGTATTTATTGAGTACGTAAGTTGGTAATTTGTTTCGACTGTACTGTATTATCACAAGGATTTAAATAGTATTTCTAAATTTCAGTCTGCAAAGGAAAGAAAATCGTCCCCTATGTGGGTACTTTTCAAATTGTTAATGGGAATTCTGTGCTTGTAATTTTATATGCTTAGAGTAATTGTAATTATAAACATACATTTCTGGTAAACAAGGTTAAATGTTAGGAGTGCCTCAAAGGAACTGCTTTCATCGATCATCAAAAGAAATAATTATATTGCTGACAAAAGCCATCAAAATTTTTCCTTTTCCATCGATTAAAACACTCTCAAGAACTTCATTCCAGCAATTATTATTAACTAATTAATGAGTTAATTAACTTATTTTTGGAATATTATTTTTGGATATTCTGTGAGAAGCACCATTGTTAGTATTAACTGCAGTAGAAACAGGAGAACAGCCATAATTTCACTGGAAATTATTTTATTGCAGAATAAACAATTTATGATAATGTCTTGGATGCTATTCATAATATTTACCACTCAGCGTCAAAAGGGAGCAACAGCCTTCAGTGAAGCCTCAAGTACTGTCATGAATTTTTGTTGAGTCAATGTGTTGGAAACCGTCATTACTTCATGAAGCCATTTGGCCACTTGTAGAGATAGATGGTTAAAAGTGTGTGTATTTTGCAAATCAAACTGAAATTTAAAAAAAAAAAAGTGTAAAAATGATTAAATATATATATATATATATGGAGGTCAATGGTCAAAAGTCAGGGAAGATAGCTGTGGTGTACACCTGAATTTTGTTCGCGTTCACAATGGCTTTGCACATGCGCACTGCATTCGGCGACTCACCTTTATTCAATGATGATGGACTTATCACGCGGGCACCCTGACGTCACGACGCCCCGCCCCTGGCGTTCAGCTCTGGAATGTTTGTGTTCAAAATGTTGTTTGTGCTTTAAATCCACTTGAACAAGGCACGGATTTTAAGCTCTCAAACTCGAGATCACTGCGCTGTAACAAAACTGGAAATTACAATGCGACCTTCACGGAAGCTTCACCAGGAGTTTATTCCCTTCAAATTTGTGGGATTTATTCCAGCATCACTTGTGGGATTTACCACAGCACCATCTGGAGGATTTACTCTTCCACCAACCGGGAGATTTATACCTCCAGCACCACCGGTTGGCTTTTTTCCTCCAACACAAGTGGGATTTATCCCATTACCACCAGTGGGATGTCCGACACCACCACTTACAGTAAGTGCTGCTCCATCGTCGGGGATGATCCCTGAGAGTGTCGTCGTTCTGCAGCCCATGGAAGTGGATCATCAGCCCGGATGCAGTGGCCTGCTTCACCTGCTGAACGGTGAGGTTATTCAAGTACTTTAAACGTAATTCAAATTGCACGTTGTTTCTTCTTTTCGGCTTTTTCCCTAAACAGCTGGAAAGGCGTCAAGAAGAGTTTAGTGCAAAGATGAGTGCTCGTTTGTTGTTGGTGTAATCGTGTTCTACTCAGATTTTTCTGAAAAGTGGGCGGTTGTAGTGGTTAGAACGTCGGACTGACAGCAAGAAGGTCCCGGATTCGAGTCCTGGGGTCGACTTGGGCATTTCTGTGTGGAATTTGCATGTTTTCCCCTTGTTTGCATCATTGGTTCCATCCTACAATCCAAAGACATGCACATTCGGCCAACCAGCTGTTCCGAGTTGTCCCTTTGTGTGTGTGTGTGTGTGTGTGTGTGTGTGTGTTGCCCTGAAATGGTCTGGCAAGCTGTTCAGGGAGTACCCTGCCTTTTCTCAGTGTGGGCTGAGATAGGCTCTCCATAACCCGAGGAGTATTAAGCCATATGGAAAATGAATAAACAAGTGAGTGACTGAATGAGGTTTCACAGAAAATTTCCTTAAAGTTACATATTTTTTTTTTTTTTTTGCTGAGCAGGATTTTTTTCAACTAAACTATCTAACTGATAGCATTAGCACATGGTATTTGTATTCCACGTAATAAGTACCTTGCTCTAATAAGCCCCCCCCCAAATGTTTTTGGTTGCAGGTCAAAAATCACCCATGTGTACTGGGAGCAAAATGGTAGATCAAATTTACCAATTTTATTCGATCAGTCTCTGTAACTGTACAATGAGGCATTCACTGCCTGTAAAAGTGAGTTTGCACGGTATTTCAAGACCCCCTGCCCATGGGGAATGTCTATAATGTTCATCAGTAACAACACATTTGATTGTTCCGCCGTGCTTTAAAAAACAGGACAATATTTTGCTGTGTTCTCTTGGTAAATCTCCAACAACTGATTGAATTAGAAACTGCTACAACAAAACTATGGGATGCTCTGAATGAATGGAGTGAGGAGCCAGATATGGATCTATCAGAAAGTGATGACGAGTATTTTTCACCGATTCTCCTGCTCACTAACTTTATAAATTTAAGCACGGCCATGTGCTTTTGTTTATGTCTTTGAGTGGTTCAGCGTGCAATGTGCTAAAGTTGACATTCATGTTGATTGGCTCAATTTTGCTTCCGGAAAACGTTTAAAGGAAGAGCACCGGGAGGGGAAATTAAGGGGTCTTTTTAAATTTTTTTTATTTTTTATTTAGCTGTTTTCTTTTTATTTTCGTTCAAGTGGTTTGGTTGATACCACAAAATGAATAATACAAATACCAGCAAAAGTCTTTTATTGTTCTGTTATTGTTCATGTTTTCCACTTCGATGGTGCCACACACATCAGGGGTGCCCAGAGAGCAATTGGGGGTTCGGTGCCTTGCTCAAGGCCACTTCAGCCATTTATGTGGAGGAAGGGAAGGTGCTGTTCACTCCCCCACCACCACATATTTTTTCCTGTTGGTTCGGGAATCGAACCAATGAACTTTCCATTCCAAAGCTCCCCCTATAACCATTAGACTACAGTTGTACCAAAGCTGTAGATATATTTGCACAGCTCAGATGAACTAGAGGGCTTATACTTTATTTTATGACTTGAAACAAGTTACAGTTTGGCGGAAAGATAGACTAGATTAAATTTCCGTGAGGCAGACTGTAAGGAAGACTCTGTCCCGACTGCCTCGTCTCGAGCTCGTCTGTATCTCTGTGTCTTGATGTCTGAGAGTAGTCCGGGAACAGACAATGACAAACCACACGAGTGAAATCAGTCTGGTTTATTCATCAGCTGCTCAGTGTGCTTCACTGGGCATAAAGCTTTTATACAGTGGAGGTGTGTGCGAAAAAGTGGTTACAAAGTCACATGTTTCTTTGTTCACAATCTAAAAGTCGTACCGTAAATCACAGTGCATGATAAGAAACCATAAAGCACATTCCTGTGTCTTAGGGGCGGGCGTTTACTACTCTGTAAGCAGTCTCCTTATCTTGAGTGGAAGAATGCAGCCTTGTAAAACATCACAACAGCAAATAAAACGTCCACAGTCATAAGCACAGGAATGCTTGCAATAATACAATGGATAAGGATAAGCAAGAATGTGACCTTACAGTGACCTTGCACAGACAATCATTCCCCTTATGCATTTTATATATACCAATATGAGCCCTGACATCACCAGAGGGTTCCGAGTTTCATCATCACCACTTAAACTTGAATCAGGGCTTTACCGAAAAGTTAACCAAATATTTCTGATGTTTGCTCCATTAAAGAGCTTTCATCTTACAACTGACATCATTATTGATTATCTCTTATTTTTAAAGAACTTTGAGGATATGTTGATGATCATGAGGCTGTTACAGCAGGATCCTCATCTTTTTTACTGTTCTACCTGTATGTATACACATACACACACACACACACACACCTCTCTCTCTCTCTCTCTCTCTCTTTGTCCGTCAAAGTCGACGAGGACCATCTAATCATCCTGGGAACTTGGAACATCTACTTGTGGGTGCAAAGATGGCTTGTCAGTCCAATCTGCACTTGAAAGTTCTGGTGCAGTATGGGCAGGGTATCATGACTGCCGCTGGGGTCTTGGAAGACCTGTTATTCCTGTCTTGCCTGCGTTTCTCGGCTGTAGCAATTCTGTTGGTTTCATATGACTTGGCACCCTTGCATATAGCTGCTCTCCATGAATTCCTATCCATAGCTGTTTGCTCCCAATAGACGTGCTTGATGTTAAAAGCATTCACTGAAGCTTTCAGGGTGTCTTTAAAGTGCTTCTTCTGTCCTCCTTGGGATCGTTTACCATGCTGTAGTTCGCCAAACAAAAGTTTCTTTGGGAGCCGATGGTCAGGCATTCGAACAACATGGCCTGCCCAGCATCAGGATAGTTTCGATCCTGGGAAGGTTTGCTCGGGTGAGCACCTCTGTGTCTGGGATCTTGTTTTGCCACTTTATGCCAAGCAATTTTCTTAGGCAGGTGGTGTGGAAATGATTTAGCTTCTTGGCATGACATTGGTAGACCGTCCAAGTCTCACAGCCATAGAGCAGGGTGGTGATCACAACCGCTTTGTAGACCTTGATCTTTGTTTCTGTGATGATGCCTCTTCTAGCCCACACATTCTTATGGAGTCTGCCAAAGGCAGCTCTTGCTTTAGCAAGTCTGATGCTGACCTCATCATCAATGACAACTGTGTGGGAGAGTGTGCTGCCAAGATATTTAAACTTGTCCACTGCTTTCAGTTCACTTACACACAAATGCACGCACACATACTCACACACAAGCGCATACACACCAAATTACACACACAAACAAATGCACACACAGACTCATACGTACTCACACACAAAACACATGCATACGTACTTGAAACACACATACATAAACACACACACTCACAAACGCCCACCCATGCACACACAAACACACATACAGACACATACACACTCACCCCCCACACACCCACCCACCCTCACACACACACACACACACACACACACACACACGTGCACTCACTCTCACACACACACACACACACACACACACACACACACACACACACACATATGAATGCACGCATGCACACACACACACACACACACACACACACACACACACATACACATATGTCCCCCCATGACACTCAAACACACACACACACACACGCACGCACACACACTCACATACACCCACACTCACATGTGCACACACATACACACACATGCACACACACACACTCACACGTACATATATACAGACATACACACACACACACACACACACACACATATGCACATACAGAGACACACACGCACATACACGCACACACGCACACACATGCACACATACACATGCACATACACACGCGCGCACGCACACACACACACACAGACACACACACACACACACACACACACGTATTGATGTGATGAAGTGTTTTCCTGATGTATTTGTTTCTGAACTGTATAATGTAGGGAAGGCAGATAACCAGGATTAGGATGAAACTTTCCTGCCTGATGGGCAGAACATGATGTTTCCTGGCCCTTTGATGAGGTGAGATACTTTCTCCTCTCCTGCATCCTTACACTTGCTCGTGATCTGAAAAGTTTGTTGAAATTAAGCACTAATTATCAGCAACTCAAAGTTCCTGCTCTGTTTCAATTTATCTGTTTCAGCAATGAGATGCACAAGGACGACTTGATTTGCTTCATTCAGAGGAGATGCCAAGATTGTCTGCTCCAAACTGTCGGACTGAACCAAACGGAATCCTACATTTTCTGGAGCATTATGGAACTGTTCTGTAAACAAAATAAAGTAAGTGTTTTAATTTTTCATTGTTACAACCACTGTTTCCAGAGCAACACCGTAACAGCCCGATAAAACCAAAACATGTTTATAACACCATAACAGCTCGAGAACACCGGAACAAGTAGTTACATGTTTAAAACACCATATTAACATGTTTATAACTCCATATTAACATAGTTATAGCACCATTCTAACAGGTTTATCACACCAAATCAAGTTAATAATGCCGGAACCGGTTTGGAACACTGAAACATGTATTTTTGTGTATTATGTTGCTGTGTATTAGATACTAAAATAAGTGTTTGCCTCATACCCCCATTTCACAGGAGCGCGGCAGACTCGTGGAAGCAAAAATGTCGTCATCCTCCAACGTTCCTCGGTCGTTCCATCATCTTCCTTGATCTTCCGTATGATTCCGAATGTATTCCTCCGGGTCAGGCAGGTCAAAATCTTCCTCGAACATTCCTCCGTCATTTCTTCCTCCGTCATTCTTCCTCCATCATTTCCTCGAACATTCCGTGATCATTCCTTTTATTCCACCGGTGTTCCTTAATTGTTCCGTGAGCCTTCCCCCCTCTTCTGGATGGTCAAAATGTATAGACGTATTTTTTTTTTACTTTTAGCTCACAGTACAGGTACAGCACAACAAAACAAGCTAGTCAGTGAGTTCCCTCCTATTATAAGCCCTCACTTTTTTTTAAAGTAAAGAAACCTTATTGAACATGAGTATGAATGCTGGAGCAAAGACGAAGACAATGTATCACTTTCATACGGAATGGCAGGCGGACTTTTTTTGCACAATGTCATTTTCGAAGTGCGTTTGGGAGTGTGCTTAAGGCTGGCTGTGAGCAACTACTGTCCAGACTATGCATCCCTGGCTGATTCAATTCAGTGCACATCATCAAAGTGAACTTAGGTAGTCACGTCATCAAAGTGAACTCAGGTAGTTACAAAAAAAAATGTTCGTAGTTAATTATGTTGTGTCGTGAAATATTGGCTCATGTGGTTATGCAAGGCACATAAACACATAAAGAATCCTCAATATACTTTAAAATAAATATATGTTTTGCATTTTTGTAGTAGGTAGATCTTTGTGACTTGGTCATTCTATAAGTAGCTCGCGTGCTGGAAAAGTGTGAGCACCCCTGGTCTTAGTATTATTCTTAAAATACCAGCTGTGCCTTTGTTACATGATGATCATTACTCACATTCATGCTTCGTCTCATTTGCAGCCACCGAAGGACTGACTTATGCAACGCGTCACCACAGAGAGATGTGTATGATTTTTTTCTGTACTTCATATTGACACAATAGATATCCAATCAAAAAGAGATGTTTTTTTAAGTAAATGGTAATCGTGTGAATGTAATAGTGCAGTGAGAATCTTCATTTAAAAGGATTGATGATGGAAACATGGAGCACTTTTATCGGTCTTTTCCACTAAATTTCACCGAAATATTAAGCTTACACTTTTATATCTGAGCTTTTATGTATCTGCAGATAAATAGAGTACATGCATATTGCAGGTAATCTGGGCCTGTGGATGATTTACATTAATTTGTAAATGCATTGCTGATCCGAGCAGTAAACTAATGGCCTGTACAAAGCCTTCATGGAGAACTTTCCTGAAGACTTACTTTAAATCTAGCATTGTCTTCCCTCTTTTCCTTTTGGCTGTTCCCTGCAGGGGTCGCCACAGCGAATCTTCTGGCTCCATCTCACCTTATCCTCTGCATCTTCTCTTACACCAACTGCCTTCATGTCCTCTTTCACCACATCCATGAATCATCTCCTTGGTCTTCCTCTGGACCTTCTGCTTGGTAGTTCCAACCTCAGCATCCTACTACCAATATACTCACTATCCCTCCTCTGTCCATGTCCAAACCATCTCAATCGAGCCTCTCTGACTTTGTCTCCAAAACGTCTTACATGTGCTGTCCCTCTGATGTGCTCATTCCTGATCCCATCCATCCTCGTTACTCCCAAAGAGAACCTCAATATCAACATTTTCATCTCTGCTACCTCCAGCTCTGCCTCCTGTCTTTATCCCAGTGCCACTGTTTCTAAACCTTCTGTTCTTAAAAATGGGCACCAGCACACTTCTCCTCCATTCCTCTGACATCCTCTTACTCTCTAAGACCTTGTTGAATGTTCTTGTCAGAAAATCTACTGCTACCTCTCCTAGACACTTCCATACTTCCACCGGTATGCCATCAGGACCAACTGCCTTTCCACTCTTCATCCTCTTCAATGCCCTCCTCACTTCACCCTTACTAATCTTTGCTACTTTCTGGTCCTCAACGGTCACCTCTTCTACTCTTTTTTTTTGTCTCTCATTTTTCTCATTCATCAGCTCTTCAAAGTACTCTTTCCATCTTCCCATCACTCTTCTGTCATCAGTCAATACATTTCCCTCTCTGTCCTTAATCACTCTAACTTGCTGTATGTCCTTCCCATCTCTATTTCTCTGCTGTGCCAACCTGTATAAATCATTTTCTTCCTTTTTACTTTCCAACCGAGCATACAAGTCATCATACGCCCTCTGTTTGGCCTTTGACACCGTTATCTATGCCTTATGCTGTGTCTCCCTGTACTCCTGTTTACTCTCTTCAGTCCTCTCTATGTCCCACTTCTTCTTATCTAACCGCTTCCTTTGTGCACACTCCTGCACTTCCTCATTCCACCACCAAGTCTCCTAATCTACTTTCCTTCCAGATGACACACCAAGTATTCTCCTACCTGACTCCCTGATCACATTTGCTGTGGTTGTCCAGTCATCTGGAAGCACTTTCTGACCACCCAAAGCCTGTTTCAACTCCTCCGTGAAGACAACACGACACTCTTCCTTTTTCAGCTTCCATAACTTTGTCTTCTGCTCGGCCCTTGCCTTTTTCACCTTCCTCACCATCAGTGTCATCCTGCTCACCACCATCCTATGCTGTTTGGCAACACTCTCACCCGCTACTACTTTGCAGTCACTGACTTCCTTCAAATTACATCGCCTACACAAGATGTAGTCTACCTGTGTGCTCCTACCTGCGCTTTTATAAGTCACCCAATGCTCCTGTCTCTTCTGGAAGAAAGTATTCATCACAGCCATTTCCATCCTTTTTGCAAAATCTACCATCTCTCCTTCTGCATTCCTGTCCTGGATACCAAACCTGCCCATCACTTCCTCATCCCCTCTGTTTCCTGCACCAACATGTCCGTTGAAGTCTGCCCCAATGACCACTCTTCACCTCTGGGGGTACTCTGCATCACTTCATCTGAGTCACTCCAGAATCTCTCCTTCTCTTCTAGCTCACATCCTGCCTGTGGGGCATAAGCACGAACAACATTGAACACCACGCCTTCAATTTCTAACTTGAGACTCATCACTCTGTCTGACACTCCTTTCACTTCTAGAACATTCCTGACAAACTCTTCTTAAAACAGCTTAAACCCTGCTCCTAAGCTTCTAGCATTGCTACCTTTCCACATTGTCTCCTTAACACACAGTATGTCCACCTTCCTCGTCTGGATCATGTCAGCCAGCTCTCTAACTTTGTAAAGAGAAATATTCACTCCAGAAATTTACTCATAACTTTTTTCATTATTTCATATTTCATTATTAATCACATTCGAGTATGATATACAACTTTATACTGTATTTAAACATTTTCATAATCTAAATTTAATAGTTTAACATAGCATGAGCTGATCAAATCTACAATATGAGGTTATTTGTTATTATTTATTATTATTATTATTATTATTATTATTATTATTAGGGGCAGTGGTGGTCTAGTGGTATTGGGCGCTGGATCGCTCATCCAAAGGTTGGGGGTTCGAGTCCCACTCTCCACAAGGTTGTCACTGTCCTCCCCAGTGCAGCTAACTGGGTTATCAAAGGCCGGCCATGTCTCTCACTGTCTATGGTGAGAGGCATGTAAAAGAACCAATGCTCACTTTCGACAAGAATAGGCTGCAAAGCCGTCAGCGTGTTTCCGCCCTGCGATGGCCTGGCGAGCTGTCCAGGGTGTACTCTGCCCTTGCCCGAAGTTGGCTGGGATGGGCGCCAGCCTCCCCGCGACCCTAATTAGGATTATGCGGTTACAGAAAATGAACTGAACTGATTATTATTATTATTAATATTATTATTATTATTATTATTATTATTATTATTATTATTATAGTTTGGGGGTTCAAGCCCCACTTTCAACAGGTTGTCACTGTCCCGTGCCCCCCCTCAGTGCAGCTAACTGGGTTATCAAAGGCCAGCCATGTCTCTCACTGTCTATGTTGTGAGGTTCATGTAAAACAACCATTGCTGACTTTCAACAAGAGGACTTGCATAGCCATCAGCGTTTTTATGCCCTGCAATGGCCTGGTGAGCTGTGTACTCTGCCCTCGTCCAGAGTACCATGAACTGATACATGGCGCAAACCACATCGAATCTTGATACAGAAGTATGCCAACAACGACAATTAATAATAATAATAATAATAATAATAATAATAATAATAATAATAATGGCCTGGCTAAGATAGGCTCCATCCTCCCTGTGACCCTAATTAGGATTAGTGGCTTTGACACTGAATCTCTGAATGAATGAATACTCTCTCATACTGCTTGGCTCAAAAAATTCATGCACTAATATTCATCGCATTGCATTTAGCTGCATTGTTATCATGAATATTGTTATTGACGTTGTTGCTCCAGTTGTTCTGGTTGAGGCTCAGCAACAGTAATGTGGCAGTAAAATTAAGTCAGCTGATGAGCTGAATGTACTGAATGACCAGGTTATAACATCGAGGTACTTTTTCCCATTGTTGGGAGGAGACACCTGGCCTGGGTGCACATGGTCGGTCCCCGGTCCCGCCTGTCTCATTGTTCCATCTCCATTGCCCTGAAATCATTCACACATCGATATGTAAATTCTTGCATGTCTGTCACATTCCACTGTCAAGCATCCCATTGGCTCGTTATCCTTGAATTTGGCTCAATCATACCATGTACCATTATTGGACTTGTAGAGTCCTGAGGCTATTCACTGTACTGACCAAGTCTCAGGATTGGACCAAGAGTCCTAAACACAAAAGGGGGCTTGGCAAAATTTATCTAAGTATGTAATCAAGCAGAATAAAGCTCTGTTCCCTTAAGAAAAGCAAGAAAACAGTATTGAGTGACCCAGATTTACATTATTAGAAAGTCATAACCAATATTTAGAGAGAGAGATTTCCTTTCGACTTTTTTCCCTTTTTCAGGGGTCGCCACAGCGAATGATTCGCACGTTTGATGTGGCATAGGTTTTTTTATGTCGGATGCCCTTCCTGACACAACCCTTTAGCAAGGGTCAGAAACACGCTGATGGCTTTGCAGCCTATTCTTGTCGAAAGTGACTCGAACCCCAAACCTTAGGATCAGCGATCCAGCGCCCTATACCACTAATACACGCCCTAATACACGCACTAATATACGCCCTATACCACCACTGCCCCACAATAGTTAATGCATCATAAAAGATTCCAGAATAAACACAGTGTGTCACTGAAATTCGAGCCTTCAACCTTCTGCCAATTTGACCAGTATATACTCGCACCATTCTGCTATATTACTGGAGTTCTATGGTCTATACATTATTTCTTCTCTTCACCTCAGATTGCCTGTTGAAATATCAGCTCTGAGGGAAGCCGTTGAGCATGCAGAGGTTTATGAATATGTGTTGAGTTGGACCTCATGGTAATTCTAGGCAAACCTCCAGATTGAGATTTCTCATTTTCTATTTATTTTATGTTTACTAAAGGTAACTGTTCGTTTTGAATAAAAAAACAAAACACTTGCTATGGCTTAGGAGTTCAGGCTGTTATGTTATGAGGCTGGACTTTACACACAAGCACTTGATTACTGCAAAATCATCGCCACCAAAGCAATCAGATTTCCCAGTAGAATCACAGACACCTTGCTAGACCAGTTTTCTCCTGGTAAATAAGATGCTTTGTATTTTGTAAAAGAATCCCCGTGCTATAAATATATGAATAAGGATTGTTTTGCATCACTACTTTCCCCCCCTGTCTGTCTGACAGCTATGTCAGAAACTGCATGATGGGAATGTGGAGAAAGAACCTGAATAGCTGCTCAATCTTCACCTGCTTCATAAGGAAGAAGCAGGACCTTCAAACTCTTGTCATGAAATAGAGCAGCAATTTAACTTCATGTATTGAAGAAGAGGAGCAACCAGGAATGTCAGGTACTCAGAAAGTGGGATCTATTCCAGAAAGTAAATCAAAACACACCATGTGCACGGAAACGATATCTTCTCGAAGGCCTGCAAATCCCATTTGAGGGTGTGGGTGATACAGTCCAAACAATTTAACCACATAAATAGACTGAAATCTTGGGGCAGCCATGACCTAATGGTTAGAGAGGTGGGTTTAGGACAAAAAAGTTGGTGGAAAAATGTGTAACAGCGTGGGGTGAGCTGTACCTTTCCGTTTTCCAGCTTCATGCCGAAGGGTCCTTGAGAAAGGCACCTATACCCCCTCCTCCGATTGCCGCAATGTGGAGGCCCATTACTGTGTGTGTGTGTGTGTGTGTGTGTGTGTGTGTGTGTGTGCGCTCGTGCGCTCGTGTTGACTGAGTTTGACATAGAAGCCAAATTTCTCTTGTGGGAATAATTTAGTCTGTCAAAATAAAATATTCAAAGTCAGAGAATTTGTGTGTCACTTTGTCTGTAAACAAAATCCTGACTGCACCACTGCAACAATTTTCTCCAAAGTTGGTGGAACCACAACCTTATATGAGCCCCAGAGTTGATTTGATTTTGGAATTTCAATGTCAAACGTGAAGGTCAAAGCAAGAGCCACAAAGTTTTGGACACAGTGCGTATTTATTAAATTTAAAACAAGTGCCGATAGACCTGCTGTTACTGTAGAACACTGAGAGGAAACCAGTATGGACTTTCAACTGAGACAATTACTTATTTTGATAAACTGTATTAATCACTTCCAAAATGATCATACTGGGCTGCCACACATTCGGGGCACCAGGAGAGCCCCCCCCCCCCGGTGGTCAGGTGCCAGGCTCAAGGGCCCTTCTGCCTGGTGGTGGAGGAAGAGACAGTGTGGCTCATCCGCACACACCTCGGGCCTTAAGTTGACTCAAAGCTTCCAATCCCTTCCGTCCTGTAAAACCTTTAAATGAGAAGGGTTTTTATGCTAATTTAATCACATCTACCTCTGACAGAACGTATCGAATCACAAGCATGTGGTGAATTAAAGTCTGTACCAAAAGACCCCAATTTGCTGCATTGCCCATGCTGTGTAATGAAGGTACCCTGCAGTCTATGAGTGCCCCAGAGGATATCAGGTCGCTGTAAAGATCCCTTTGTATTGATTAAAGTGAAAAAAAACATACAGTTTGAAAGTGTATTAAATTTGCTTGCATAAGTCTTCAGAGACATGATAAGGACACGACTGTATTATAATTATTATTAACAGCACACATCTTCATTTCAGGCTACAGAGAGAGAGAGAAAAAACACACAGTGCCTTTTTAAATTTAACGGAGGAAGTGACATCCAAGTACACAATAGGACATCTACTGGAGGAGGGAGGAGAAGGTGCTGTGTTTGAAGAACCTCGCAAAACAGATGGCAAGGAGGTGATGTACCCTTCACATATCTCTGCTGTCGGGCAGAAACCTTCTAGTTACACATTTCTTTCATTCTTTATTTATATATTCATTCTTTCATTCATGTATTTATTCATTCTTTCATTCATTCATATTCTCTCTCTCTCTCTCTCTCTCTCTCTCTGTCTGTCTGTCTGTCTCACACACACACACACACACACACACACACACACACACACACACACAATTTCTATTCTCAAGTTCTATGCTACAGTTTACAGTAAAATTAATTACTTATGCAAAATCTGACCTGAGGTCAAAAGTCTGAATTCTGTCATGTGATCCTTGTAAAATCATGTGATTTTTTTCTTTTTTTCCCCTGAATGTGTGTTACTGAGAACAGAATGCTTCCTGAAATGATTCATCGTCATCAGAATCCTCATCTTGTAGAGGCGATGGGTAGCACACATGGGGTGCATGACAGAATACTGCGTGGCTATAAAGACTACCCAATGAGGCCTGAAGACCTCTCCCACTGACGGACCAGGCCCTTGGCACTCCAACATTATGGCAGTTGGTCGGAGCTTATCACCGGTAACTGCCTTGTCCCATTGGTTGATGCTGGAGTCATTTGACTCAAATGGGGCCACTCTCCAGATGTGTGCCAAAGGCCTCGGCAGATAAGATGGAGATGCTGTGCTGCCCAGACTACAATGTCCCAATCTCGGTGTCACTGGCAGGATTCAAGAGACAGGATAAACCAACACGACTTGGTGCCAGGCTATTTGCAGGAGTTGTGGATGCAGGTGCAGTACAGCTACAACCGTCTCACGGGACTCCACTCCGGGTCTTTATCCTCGAGGTGACCTTCCTGAAAGCTTTCCTGAGATCAGTTCTAGCCACAAGGCAGCAGAGGTTTAGAATCAGGGTTTTTCTTCTCCTACTGAGATGTTTAATCTGCTGATAACTGTGTGATATACCATGTAATGGTGAAGGCGTAGCGATTTTTGGCAGACAGATTCTGTATTGCTTGAACTCCTGCTCCCTTTTTCTCACTATCATGAGGAGCAATTAGTAAAAATTACAAAGTGATTTGAAGTTTTACGAGGTAATTAAAAAAAAAAAAAAAATATATATATATATATATATATATATATATATATATATATATGTAATGCAGCCGTGGGGGGGGTCTCTCTGAAGCAGTGTCTCTCCCTCACGACGGTCCCAAGCCCGGATAAATGCAGAGGGATGCGTCAGGAAGGGCATCCGGCGTAAAACAAATGCCAAATAAAATATGCGAGTCACGTCCTTCCCATCTCTATTTCTCTGCTGCGCCAACCTGTATAAATCATTTTCTTCCTCTTTACTTTCCAACCGAGCATACAAGTCATCATACGCCCTCTTTTTGGCCTTTGACACAGCTATCTTTGCCTTACGCTGTGTCTTCCTGTACTCCTGTTTAATCTCTTCAGTCCTCTCAGTGTCCCACTTCTTCTTAGCTAACCTCTTCCTTTATACACACTCCTGCACTTCCTCATTCCACCACCAAGTCTCCTTATCTACTGTCCTTCCAGATGACACACCAAGTATTCTCCTACCTGTCTCCCTGATCACATTTGCTGTAGTTGTCCAGTCATCTGGAAGCACATCCTGACCACCCAAAGCCTGTTTCAACTCCTCCTTGAACACAACACGACACTCTTCTTTTTCAGCTTCCATCAATTGGTCTTCTGCTCTGCCCTTGCCTTTTTCACCTTCCTCACCATCATCATCATCCTGCACACCACTACCCTATGCTATTTGGCAACACTCTCACTCACTACTACTTTGCAGTCACTGACTTCCTTCAAATTGCATCGCATACACAAGATGTAGTCGACCTGTGTGCTCCTACCTCCACTTTTTTGGGTGGCGGGGTGGAAAAATCTTCCACCAACAGGAGAAGTAAGGTGCCTCCTTCCCTCCGCTAGCCTGTGGGAGATCCTTGGGCAAGATCGAGCACCCACTTAGCCCCCCCGTGCCAGGGTATCTGTGAAGTCACGGCGATTGCATGGCACGAGTTTTTTCCTGTTGCCTTGCAGGTTGGCCTTGAATGGCTAAGGCTAAGGGAGTAAACCCCAACAGAAAATCTGGAGTGGAGCCCCGTAGGCAGTTAGAAGGCGTATCTCGTCCCTTTCCGGCAACTCCTGCACCCTCGATGAGTCTCCAACTGTCTTGACTCTGTCTTGCCGTGGGATCAGGCTCATCAGGACAAGAGAGTGAGGCTGGTGCTGCGCAAGCCTCCTTCACGTTAATCCAAGTTCAGCACAAGTCATGGCAACACCACCATGGACAACCCTTTACCCTTAAAAGTCCTGTAGCGATGGGGGAATGGCGAAGCAGCAGGTGCGGAATCACTGGATGCTGTAGCTGCAATCCTGCACACAGGCAGCTCAGGCCATATGGTCGTTCTTCTCTGATCGGGACAGCAGGGAAGTTCGGCAGCCTCCTGAGCGACCAGGCAGCCCTATTTAGGATAGCTCTGCCTGCCTCCGTAGTCTGAGGACAGAGCTAGAAAAGGTGCTCTAAACATAGCCTGTTCCACAAACACCTGGCCAGCATACCACGGCTGGCGGGTTCCCATCTTGCGGTCGAAATCACAAGAAAATATCCAAGAAAATATTCAAGCTCATCCTTGCGTCATGGAACGTTAGAACTCTTCTCGACTCAACCACCTGTTCGTCAGGGAGACCAGAAAGACGTACGGCTCTCGTAGCCAGAGAACTCGCCCGCTACAATGTTGACATCGCAGCCCTCAGTGAAACACGCTTTCCCGACAAAGGCTAGCTCAGTGAGATTGGAGGTGGCTACACCTTTTTTTTGGAGCGGCCGCAGCAATGAAGAGCGACGTGAGGCTGGTGTCGGATTTGCAATTAAAGACCATCTCGTACGAAAACTTGATCGTATACCAGAAGGCATCAACGATCACCTCATGAAACTCAAGTTCCCCCTGGACAGGGGGAGATCCGCAACCCTCATTAGAATCTATGCTCCCACCATGACAAACTCTGAAGATACTAAGGAGGAGTTCTATAAAGAACTGGATGCCCTCATCTCCACTGTTCCACAGGTGGACAAGCTCCTACTCCTTGGCAACTTTAACGCTCTTGTAGGTTAAGACCACCAGGCATGGGAAGGAGTCCTCGGACCCCATGGAGTAGGGAAATGTAACAGTAATGGTCTCCTCCTGCTCAGAACGTGTGCCACCCATGGCTTAGCCATCACCAACACCATGTTCCACCTTCCAACCCGTAATAAAACGTCGTGGATGCACCCTCGATCTAAGCATTGGCATCTCATCGACTACGTCATTGTCAGAGCAAAGGACAGGCGGGATGTGCGTGTGACTAAGGCAATGTGTGGTGCTGACTGTTGGACAGACCATCGTCTCATCATTTCTAAGACCAATTTGCATATTCAGCCCAAGAGAAGACCACAAGGCCAGACAGTTGTGAAGAAGCTCAACATCAACAAGCTCAAGCTTCCTTCCGTTCAAGAAGAATTAGTAGCAAATTTAGAAAGCCAGCTGACTGAGGCTACCGGAAACGACTGGGACTCTCTGAAGACATCTGTTCATTCTGTTGCCCTACAGGTGCTCGGACAAGCTACCAGGAACCACCAGGACTGGTTTGATGAAAATGATGTCAAAATTAGAGCCCTGCTGGAAGAAAAACGCCAATTCTTCACAGCTCACCAGAGTGATCCCAACTCGGTCTCGAAGAAAGACGCCTACATCAGTAAGCGCAGACAGGTGCAGATAAATCTCCGCGCTATGCAAGACACATGGCTAAGTAACAAAGCCGACGAGATTCAAGGCTTTGCTGATAGACATGACATGAAACGCTTCTACGATTCACTCAGGTGTGTATTCGGACCACCAACATCAGACAGTTCCCCTTTACTCAGCGCGGCTGGAGAAACACTCATCACCGACAAAAACAAGATCGTAGAGAGATGGGCAGAACACTTCAAGATTTTAAAGATGCCACAATCGTTCACATCTACAAAAGAAAGGGAAACAAGCGATCGTGTGACAACCACAGAGGGGTATCACTTCTCTCTATCGCCGGCAAGATCTTTACCCGAGTGCTCCTCAATCGTCTCCTGAAACATCTCGAGCAAGGTCATCTGCCCGAGAGCCAATGTGGATTCCGCGCAGGTCAAGGGACTATTGATATGATCTTTGCTGCTTGTCAGATTCAGGAGAAACGTGTGGAACAAAGTCAAGATCTCTATATCACTTTCGTAGATCTAACAAAAGCCTTCGACACTGTGAGCAGAGAGGGACTGTGGAAGATCATGTCGAAGTTTGGCTGCCCGGACAGGTTCGTGAAGATTGTCAGACAACTTCACGACGGAATGATGGCCCGTGTTCTTGACGATGGAAACGCCTCCGATCCGTTTCACGTGTCAAATGGAGTTAAACAAGGCTGTGTCCTTGCCCCTACACTGTTCAGTTTGATGTTTTCGGCGATGCTGACCGATGCCTTTAGGGAGACTCCCCTAGGCATCCCCATCAAGTACAGGTGTGACGGAAAGCTGTTCAACCTCCAACGTCTGCAGGCCGTCACTAAAGTCAAAGAGACTGTGATTCGTGATCTGCTCTTTGCTGATGACTGTGCCCTCAGTGCCATCAATGAGCAAGAAATGCAACAGGAAATGGACGTATTCTCGTCTGCCTGTGACAACTTCGGGCTCACCGTCAGCATCAAGAAGACTGAAGTGATGTATCAGCCCGCCCCAGGAAAACCATATCAGGAACCAAACATCACAGTGAAGGGACAGCAACTTCAAGATATGGAAAACTTCACCTACCTCGGTAGCACTCTCTCTCACTACGCCAACATCGATGCTGAAGTCAGCAACCGCATTGCGAAGGCAAGCAGCGCTTTTGGGAGATTGAAGAAGTTAGTCTGGGAACGAAGAGGTATCTCACAATACACCAAGATCAAAGTGTACAGAGCAGTCGTCTTAACTATACTTCTTTATGGATGTGAATCTTGGACCATCTGCAGAAGACATGAGAAACTTCTCCAGTAGTTCCATCTCCGTTGTCTCCGAAACATCTTTAATATCTGCTGGCAAGATAGGATCACAAACACAGAGGTTCTGGAGAGAGCAGACCTCCCCAGCATTATTACCATCATGCGCAAAGCTCAGACACGATGGGCAGGACATGTCTGCTGTATGTCAGACTCCAGGATACCCAAGCAGTTACTGTACGGTGAACTCAGTCGTGGTAGCAGGAAAGTAGGAGGCCAGCGCAAACGCTATAAAGACTCCATCAAAGCATACCTGAAGGACTTCAACATTGACGTTGTAACGTGTGAAACTGCAGCATTTGACAGACCGGCTTGGCGCAACCTGATTCACAAAGGTGCCATCCACTCAGAGAATAAACGTTCGAACGCAGCCAAAGATAAACGTCAAACACGCAAGGCTTGAGCTGACCAATCTACCAACACGACACCCTCTCACTGGTGTCCAACTTGTGGGAGGGGTTTTCACGCCCATATTGGCCTTACAAGCCACCTGCGGACACATCACCCCGCCTCTTAGACACTGTGTTGTTTGTGTTGCTATGGTCATACTCGATATCGAGTCGACGAACATCATCACCTCCACTTTTATAAGTCACCCAATGCTCCTGTCTCTTCTGGAAGAACGTATTCACCACAGCTATTTCCATCTTTTTTGCAAAATCTATCAACATCTGTCCTTCTGCATTCCTGTTCTGGATACCAAACCTGCCCATCACTTCCTCGTCCCTTCTGTTTCCTGTACCAACATGTCCGTTGAAGTCTGCCCCAATGACCACTGTTTCACCTCTGTGGGTACTCTGCATCACTTCATCTAAGTCACTCCAGAATCTCTCCTTCTCTTCTAGCTCACATCCTGCCTGTGGGGCATAAGCACTAACAACATTGAACACCATGCCTTTATTTTCTATCTTGAGACTCATCACTCTGTCTGACACTCGTTTCACCTCTCGAACATTCCTGACAAACTCCTCCTAAAACAGCTTAAACCCTGCTCCTAAGCTTCTAGCCTTGCTACCTTTCCACCTTGTTTCCTGAACACACAGTATGTCCACCTTCCTCCTCTGCATCATTTCAGCCAGCTCTCTACCTTTTCCTGTCATAGTTCCACTATTCAAAGTCCCTACTCTCAGTCCTAAACTCATGCCTTTCCTCCTCTCTCTGTGCCTACTGACACGCCTCCTGCCTCTCCTTCGTTGACTTCTTCGATGTCTTCGACCAACAGTAGTCCAATTTCCGCCAGCACCCTGTTGGTTAACAGCACTGATGGCGGTCGTTGTTAACCCGGGCCTCGACCGATCCAGTATGAAATTTTTTGTTGTGACTCGCATATTTTTTTGACATTCGTTTTACGCCGGATGCCCTTCCTGATGCAACCCTCTGCATTTATCCGGGCTTGGGACCAGCATGAGGGAGAGACACTGGCTTGTGTCCCCTTCATGGCTGCATTCTAAACATTATACAGCATACACATATCACCTTTAAATGCATATAAACCTTTAAATGCATTCTCTTTGAAACATACAGCAATGTAGTTTTCTAAAATGCCCACTAGAGGAAGGTATTTCATTAGGCATGAGATGACTGAATTCAGGTATGAACTGCATTAAGTCCTAGCAGCTCAGCCACGCCCCTCAGCCGGAGCAAGTGGAAAACAGAGTTTTAGAGTGAGAGCGGTAGAGAGCATTACAAACCAAAGAAGCAATGATGTGATGTGAGTTAATCCTCTGGCGCAGAGGTGAGCTTGCTTTTGTTTACTGGGAGTAAATGAGAATAGTGAATTTAGGTGTGAGCCACCAAGCAGCTGAGCCACGTCCCTCAGCTGAAGCGGAGAGTAAATAGCCAGTTAGAGGCACAGCGCCAAAATCAAAGTCCCCCAAAACACAGACCATAACAAAAAGGACATAAAGAACAAGAAATGTAATAAATTGGATAAACAAAATAAAATGAGAAACATGCTACACCACAGTAAACAAAATCTAACACACAAACATTCTAAACATTACCTTAGGTAATGTACTGGAATAATAATTGAAAAAGACTTTAATAGTGGAGTGTTTTACGACAGTTCACATGATTATCCCTCTTCAGGCACTTCAGAGGATAGTGTCGTTTCTTCTGGAGAAAGTCTTATTTCTTCAGAAGAGACATCCAACGTCATTACCTTTTTCTGGTGCTTAGCAGCATTTGAGTGACATCATAGAATTTAACTGGTAATTAAAACACAATAAAAAAAGGCTCATTGACAACTTGTGCGTGAATGAGGAAAAAGGGGTGTTACATCATCTCAACCAATCAGCAGGAAGGAGGACAGCCATTGGCTGAATTTGAATCATGTGAGAGTTGCTCGGCTGTCCACGAATACTGAAACCGTGAGTTCAAAGCCACGAATAGTCAAGGGCCTACTGTATATATATATATACAGTATACATATACAGTATATATATATATATATATATATATATATATATGAGGTTTTGGAGACAAAGTCAGAAAGGCTAGATTGAGATGGGTTGGACACGTACGGAGGAGGGCCAGTGAATATATTGGTAGTAGGACGCTGAGGTTGAGCTACAAGGCAGAAGGGCTTGAGGAAGACCAAAGAGATTTATAGATGTGTTGAATGAGGACATGAAGGTAGTTGGTGTAAGAGAAGAAGATGCAGAGAATTTGGTGAGATATGTGGTGAAGGCGGACATGAAGGTCGTTGGAGTAAGAGTAGAAGATGCAGAGGATAGGGAGAGATGGAGGCAGATCATTTGCTGTGGCGACCCCTGAAGGGAACAGCTGAAAGAAAAGGAAGAAGGAGGCAGATGATTCGCCGCGGCGACTCCTGAAGAACAGCAGAAAGGACAAAAAGAAGAAGAGGAAGAAGAAGTTGCAAAGTGACCTTTATAAAAAAAATTGCTGCATTTGGATTTATGTGTAATATTTGTTGACGTTATGATGACTTTAATGTATAAAAAAAGTGGTACTTCACCTTAGGAAATTAATCCATTCCAGAGCCTTTATTCGTAACCTGGATTTTTCGTAAGTAGAACCGCATTTTATATGCAAAACGCGTGAATCATTCCAAGGCCCCCAATACTACACTTTAAGAATTATAAAAGCATACCTTTTAAGGTACTTACTTCGTGTTGATCATGTCTTCTTAGCAAAGTTATAATCTTACAAAATGTTTATGCAAGGTTAAAAGCCTGAGCCAAAAATAAAGTTGCAATGAGCACACTCAAAAAACTGATAAAATATTTTTATTTTATGTTGATAGGAGGCCAGTGGGGCGGGATGTTTGGAGATAGCCAATGGGAGGCCAGTGGGGTGGGATGTTGAGACATGTAGTCAATGGAAGAGCAACTTGTGTGTTGTTTGAATGTTTGAATGGCGTGTTTGGCCCGTTTCGTGAGGAGAACTTGTTTTGTATACAAAAAAATTCAGAAAATACAACTTTTTCATCAGTCTGGGTTGATACTGCAGGGAGATTTGCATTATCATTTCTCGTTGGTCGGTTTTTGCATTTATTATCTTTTTATTTTCTCTCTTTTTGTTTTGGCGTGAACAGAAACTTAATATTTTTATTCTTTTGTGTTTAGTATGAACAATGCACTTCCCGTGTTTTCTACTGATATATGATGTAATATAAAGATAAAATAGTAATGATGATTCTGTAGAATTGCTCCATTATTCAGGGAAACTTTTGAGTAATATTGGGAGTGAGGTCATACAGGCTTTTTTGTCCACGTGGTTATCTTTCTGCAGGGAATTCCTGTGGCTAGTATTTTGAGGAGTCATTTGAACTGGAGTGCTTGCTCAGGTTCTTCATTATCACAGGAAAATTCTTTCAGGACTTTTGTGTAGAGGAATCTGAGAAGTGATTTGATTTTTTTCTTTTTATAATAATAATAAAATTTGACTTGATTAAAACAGAGTCTGATGGAGGAGCTTTATTATTCAGAGGGAAGGCACTAGAGCACTTGCAAATCATAGTCACTGTTGGAAAAGCCCAGTGATTGCTAAGTAGAATCATGTGTGTGTGCTTAGCACATCACCTGCATGCTTAGAGAGTGAGAGAGTTCGCGCCACCAAAACCAGAGTCTCTCACACAGACCATAACATAGTGTACTGTATTCAATAATTTTTTCACTTAATTTGAGGATCTATGGTATGAGTTACGGTAACGCCTGTTCAAAAGGCAACAGAATGGATTAAGACCATTTACATTATTAAATAATTAGCAGATTCAGAATTCGACCAAATCGGAATTTGACCAGCCGTCGGAAACGATTTATGATCGAGTACCGAGGCATCACTGACATCAATTAAAAAGATATATAAAATATTTTCAAGTTAAATTAAACCTACATAATATGTAGAATAAATATTAAAACTCTAAACATATAAAATTATTAAATTATAAAATGAACACTCTACATTATCAGTATCATTTTGTTGCGTATTTAAACTCCTGGTTCCTCTCAAGCACAGGACAGCTGATCTGATCACATTTACAGATACTTTTACTCCTATCCAGTTCATTATAATACTGGAATTAATTTTCTTTGAAAGGTTTAACGTGAGTTCAGATATGAATTGTTCTGCTTCTCTTCCATGACCTCCATATGGTGTAAATACAAGCGGTGTTAGCGATCCCTGTTCAACCTCTATTATGCGACGATTGTATTCACCCTTCTTCTCTTTCTAATTTATAGTAAAGTTGGAGCTGAGTTTTCGGTTGAGATGGCTCTTTGCAAAAGGGTTAAACACCCTTACATCATAGAATTCCCATTGCCTTCTCTGCCAAAATCATCTTGCACTGATGTCTAGTCTAGCTTCTTCTGTTGTATTGGTACTCCCAGGGAATGTTTCTCCAGTTAATGATTCGAGTGGTGGTTCAACTTGAACATCATAACTGACTTCTTTAAGTAAATATGCGAAAAGATCTTGAACATCGTCATGGCGTCTGTGGATAAAACCGCCTTTCATCCAAGACATTGCGTGGTCTATGTCAGTCCTCTTGCCACATAGAAACATTGTTGGGAGATACTTAGGTGACCATCGGTACCTAAAGCCCCGGTCACACAGCGTTTTACAGCTTAATCATGGCCATAACCCGTCCAAAAATGTTTTCCCATGAAGCAGACAGTGTTGTTTGTGTTGAGGTCGAGTTTAAGACGTGCTACAGTCAATTTTTAGACATGGCAGGACGTGAGGGAAAATTCGAACGGCGCTGGACGTAGAAAAAAGTTTTGAACTGCTCAAACTTTAGACTGTGGACAACCACGTGGTAAAGACATGCTAAGGACGTGCAACACACGTGAAACACACGTAATAATCCGTGTTCTGGCAGTGATAAAAACTTGGTTAGATGTGATAAGACGCAAAAGTTTAGGGGTCTGTCATGGCCAGAGCACGGCCATTGGACGAGTGTTACACGTGGGTATCACAAGAAATAGCGGCTTATCACTGACAAATGGATTTTTCCATGAACATAGCACGTACATAGCACTACCTAAACCCGTTCAACAACGGCTTGATCACGTTTTAAATACGACTGATCACTTCCTCATCATTTCTCTATCACTTCTGTATCACTTCTGATTCACAGCATATAAAATACCGTCATTTTCTGAGAGCTCGGCACTTGCAGTCTACATGTCAAGGGGTGAACATGAACCCTTAACGCCGTGATGTCCTCATCTTCATGCTCCAACACCAGCAGAACCAACTGATACAGACTGATACAGATGAGTGTTAGTCCTTCTCTCTTTCTCTCTCTCTCTCTCTCGCTCTCTCTCTCTCTCTCTCTCTCTCTGTCTGTCGCGCCGTGCGCTGTGGGCCATGCTCACAAGATGTGAATTCAAAGCGCATTCCCTGCTTGACAAACTCAACTTTAATTTGATTCCTTGAGGGATCGGAATTCCGGATGAGCTGCATAACAAAGATCCAAGAGCCTTTCAGAACTTTATGAGGATGCCTCCTGCGATTAGGCACTGCTTTGGCAGTGCTATGGCAGTACTATGGCAGTGCTGGGGCAGTGCTGGGGCAGTGCTAGGGCAGTGGAGTGCCCATTTTAAGTCCGCTCTCAAGACGTGATGGGCAGTGATACAGATGTGATGAGACCATGATTAGCCGTGGTAACTTGCAGTTTTTTTTTCCCACTTTCGAACACGTGTTTTGCCCAAGTTGCCTTACACGTTGATGGACATGGTTAGCCGTGCTTAGGCAGTGTTTTAGCAGTGGAACAGCCGCCGACAGCCTTACCATGTAAAAAGCACGTACAAAGCACGACTAAGCCAAAATTGACCAAAAGTTATCACTTACGACCACGTCCACCAGATTTTCAGAACTTGTTGTACGTGATTAAGCCGTAAAACGCTGTGTGACCGGGGCTTAAGGTGAAGGGCATTGAAAAACTCCCTTTTGTTTGGGTTGAAATGTTCTGACTTCAATGGTAATGTAGATAACCAGCTTGATGCACCTTTCATTCTACTTAGATCATGAGCTCTGACTTGTTCTTTGATTATCTTTTTACAGATTTATTCAGATATTGTATTATGATAGTCCTTTCTGGCACTGATAATGATGTTTCTTGCACACTTGAGCTGTTCATTATCGATCACTGCAGTGTTGTCCTGATTCTTGATGTGGTTATCAAGTTGTTGTGTTGCCAAGCGGGAGTTTGAATACTCAAGGTCAGAAATATTCGAGAAGATTGATATTGCCAGACCCTCTTTCTTGACATCTAAGGACAGCAACAGATGCTCATCAGTATTACAAACATGGCCTTCAGTAATTGATAGTATAAAATTATCTCTGGTTTCATCCACTCTCGCTAGACGTTGCTTGTTGTTTGTGATTATTCTGATATAATAATTCAGTTTGTGTCTAAAGCCACTGGTACACACTGCATAAGCAGCTTGTGGCTCTGATCTTGCTATTTTAGACAATAGCATCAGTCGATCACACCAGTTATCAACAAATCCTTCGAAATGTTTGGATTGACTGCTTTCACTACCGACAAAACCTCCAAGGTATTTTCCTCCTTCCATCGTAATTTTGATATCTGTGTCAGCAAAAACTTTCTGTGCTTGATCTCTTGTGTCTGGTTTTACAATGAGCCATGCCTTTGTAGCGTTTGGATAGTATCTGAGTTTGTGACTTTGTTTTGTTATGTTATCCTACCATATACAAAGGTGATCAATGCAGCCAGAACCACTCAAGTCATCTGCAAAAGCTATGTGCTTTACACTATTAGCATCAGATTTGATATTAGTGAGGAGGGGCTGCTCCCTCTGATGACAGGATTTCAGTGTCATGGAGAACAAATAAGCCAGATGGTATGCTATAACAATTCCTTATGTACGTATCCATCGATGGACATAAATATATGCTGTGGAGTAACACAGCACGATTAAGTGAATTAAAAGCATTATCAGCTTTTACTTATAAATCTATTTATATAAATATATTCTATTTTACCAATTTACCTCATACTAGAGGAAAAGCCTGAGCAGTGTTTCTCAGAATGGCACTTTTCAGTTCTCACCAAGGTCATCAAAATTTATATTTAACAGCCAGCTGCTTTGTATTCAAGTTATTTTTTTGCACCTCATTAGTATTAAAATGGAAATATTTATGGCACGACTTTAACATGAAGCTGGATTTAAAAATGACATGTAATTCTGGAAACTATATAAATATACAAAGATAATCTATATGTAATCATGTCGGAAAATGCTATTATTTTGTTATAGAGTTGTAATTAATCCTAAACGCATTTTGATGATATTGCCAGATGTAACTGTAACAGTTGCTGATATGGTGGCTGAACTGAGCTTTCAGACCCACTCCGACTGATAGTGCAGGTCATTTAAGGTTCACATCAAACAATCATACAATATTTTTATACTGATCCATGTCACATGTAACATTAAACATTAAATACTGCAATATTTCAACAACCCCCAGTGCAGCCAATTGGGTTATCATAGGCCGGCCATTTCTCACTGTCTGTGGTGTTGATTTACTGTAAAAACATAACAGAATGTTGTCACTATTACAGTCCCTCAGTGCACAGAGAAATACAGGAGAAGAAAATTACTGTATAAATTACAGCAGCAAACTGGAATAAAACTACAGCAATATTAAATTACTGTAAAATTACAGCCAGAAAACAACAGTAAGAAAAAAGTTCCTGTAAAAATTACATTAATTTACTGATATAAACTTACAGTAAAAAAATCAAACACTCTGATTCAGTAAGTCACTGTAAATTTTATTGTGAATTTTTTACAGTGAAGATACGAAGTGTTTTGATTTCAGTGTTGGACCTGTGGTAGACATGGTAGACATGTTTACTGAGGACGCTGTCTATTGCCTCTATATTGGCAGTAGGATGCTGAGGTTGGAACTACCAGGCAGAAGGCCTCGAGGAAGACCAAAGAAGAGATTTATGGATGTGGTGAAGGAAGACATGAAGGTCGTTGGAGTCAGAAAATAAGATGCAGAGGACAGGGTGAGATGGAGGCGGATGATTTGCTGTGGCGACCCCTGAAGGGAGCAGCCGAAAGTAAAAGAAGCTGTCTATTGTCTGAATTCAGCTGGAATTGGACTTTAATATGTGAGGTGCTCCACCGAAAGTAGGCACTTGTCGCATGGACCACTTTTGAGAGAAAGGCTAGAAAAGTAAAAAAGGCCCATTTTTATCAAAATTTAGATTTTTGCATAAACTATTAAAACAAGTATTCAACTATCACTTGCTAATGCAGCCATGAGGCGGGGGGGGCACTAACCAGTGTCTCTCCCCCTTATGCCGGTCCCAAGCCCGGATAAATGCAGAGGGTTGCGACAGGAAGGGCATCCGGCGTAAAACTTCTGCCACATTTAAAAATGCAAATGATCAAAACAAAATTCATACCGGATCGGTCGAGGCCCGGGTTAACAACGACCGCCATCAGTGCTGTCAACCAACAGGGTGCTGATGGAAATTGGACTACTGTTGGTCGAAGACGTCGAAGAAGGAGAGGCGGGAGGCGTGTCCGTAGGGCAGAGAGAGAAGAGGAATGCGTGAGCCTCGGACTGAGAGTAGGGACTTTGAATGTTGGAACTATGCAAGGAAAAGATAGGGAGCTGGCTGACATGATGCAGAGGAGGAAGGTGGACATACTGTGTGTTCAGGAGACAAGGTGGAAAGGTAGAAAGGCTAAAAGCTTAGGAGAAGGGTTTAAACTGTTTTATAATGGTGTGGATGGGAAGAGAAATGGAGTAGGAGTCATCTTGAAGGAGGGGTTTGTCAGGAATGTTCTAGAAGTGAAAAGAGTGTCAGACAGAGTGATGAGTCTCAAGTTAGAAATTGAAGGCGTGATAGTCAATGTTTGTTAGTGCTTATGCCCCACAGGCAGGATGTAAGCTAGAAGAGAAGGAGAGATTCTGGAGTGAGTTAGATGAAGTGATGCAGAGTACCCCCAGAGGTGAAAGAGTGGTCATTGGAGCAGACTTCAATGGACATGTTGGTGCAGGCAACAGAGGGGACGAGGAAGTGATGGGCAGGTTTGGTATCCAGGACAGGAACACAGAAGGACAGATGTTGATCGATTTTGCAAAAAGGATGGAAATGGCTGTGGTGAATACTTTCTTCCAGAAGAAACAGAAGCATAGGGTGACTTATGAAAGCGGAGGTAAGAGCACACAGGTAGACTACATCTTGTGTAGGCGATGTAATTTGAAGGAAGTCAGTGACTGCAAAGTAGTAGTGGGTGAGAGTGTTGCCAAACAGCATAGGATGGTGGTGTGCAGGATGACACTGATGGTGAGAAAGGTGAAAAAGGCAAAGGTAGAGCAGAAGACAAAGTGGTGGAAGCTGAAAAGGAAGAGTGTCGTGTTGTCTCCAGGGAGGAGTTGAAACAGGCTTTGGGTAGTCAGGAAGTGCTTCCAGAGGACTGGACAACCACAGCCAATGTGATCAGGGAGACCGGTAGGAGAGTATTTGGTGTGTCCTCTGGAAGGAAAGTAGATAAGGAAACTTGGTGGTGGAATGAGGAAGTGCAGGAGTGTGTACAAAAGAAGAGGTTAGCCAAGAAGAAGTGGGACATTGAGAGGACCGAAGAGAGTAAACAGGAGTACAGGGAGACACAGCGTAAGGCGAAGGTAGCAGTGTCAAAGGCCAAACAGAGGGCGTATGATGACTTGTATGATAGGTTGAACAGTAAGGAGGAGAAAATGATCTATACAGGTTAGCACAGCAGAGAAATAGAGATGGGAAAGACGTGCAGCAAGTTAGAGTGATAAAGGACAGAGAAAATGTATTGACTGATGACAGAAGTGTGCTGGAAGATGGAAAGAGTACTTTGAAGAGCTGATGAATGAGGAAAATGAGAGAGAAAAAGAGTAGAAGGGGTGACCGTTGAGGAGCAGGAAGTAGCAAAGATTAGTAAGGGAGAAGTGAGGAGGGCATTGAAGAGGATGAAGAGTGGAAAGGCAGTTGGCCCTGATGACATACCAGTTGAGGTATGGAAGTGTCTAGGGAGGTAGCAGTAGATTTTCTGACAAGAATATTCAACAAGGTCTTAGAAAGTGAGCAGATGCCAGAGGAATGGAGGAGAAGTGTGCTTGTGCCCATTTTTAAGAACAAGGAGGCGATGTACAGAGTTGTGGCAACTACAGAGGGATAAAGTTGATGAGCCATACAATGAAGCTATGGGAAAGAATAGTGGAAGCAAGACTAAGGGCAGAGGTCAGCATTTGTGAACAACAGTTTGGTTTCATGCCAAGAAAGAGCACCACAGATGCAGTGTTTGCTTTGAGGATGTTAATAGAGAAGTACAGAGAAGGTCAGAAGGAGCTGCATTGTGCCTTTGTGGATCTGGAGAAAGCATATGACAGGGTGCCGAGAGAGAAGAACTGTGGTATTGTATGAGGAAGTCTGGAGTGACAGAGAAGTATGTTAGAGTGGTGCAGGACATGTATGATAGATGTAAGACAGTGGTGAGGTGTGCTGTCAGTGTGACAGAAGAGTTCAAGGTGGAGGTGGGACTACATCAAGGGTCAGCTCTCAGCCCCTTCTTGTTTGCTATGGTGATGGACAGGCTAACAGATGAGGTTAGACAAGAATCTCCATGGACTATGATGTTTGCAGATGACATCGTGATCTGTAGTGAGAGCAGAGACCAAGTGGAGGAAAATCTAGAGAGGTGGAGGTATGCCCTGGAAAGGAGGGGATTGAAGGTTAGTCTTAGTAAGACAGAATACATGTGTGTGAGTGACAAGGACCCAAGAGGAACTTTGAGGTTACGGGGGGCAGAGATAAAGAAGGTGGAGGATTTTAAGTACTTAGGCTCAACAATCCAGAGCAATGGAGAGTGTGGAAAGAGGTGAAGAAGCGCGTGCAGGCAGGTTGGAATGGATGGAGAAAAGTGTCCGGTGTGATGTGTGATAGGAGAGTATCGGCAAGAATGAAGGGAAAAGTGTACAAGGCGGTGATGAGGCCAGCAATGTTGTATGGTTTAGAGACAGTGGCCCTGGGAAAAGACAGGAGTCAGAGTTGGAGGTAGCAGAGATGAAAATGTTGAGGTTCTCTTTGGGAGTAACGAGGATGGATAGGATCAGAAATGAGTACATCAGAGGGACAGCACATGTTAGATGTTTTGGAGACAAAGTCAGAGAGGCTAGATTGAGATGGTTTGGACATGTACAGAGGAGGGATAGTGAGTATATTGGTCGTAGGATGCTGAGGTTGGAACTACCAGGCAAAAGGCCCAGAGGAAGACCAAAGAGAAGATTTATGGATGCAGTGAAGGCGGACATGAAAGTCGTTGGAGTAGGAGTAGAAGATGCAGAGGATAGGGAGAGATTGAGGCAGATCATTTGCTGTGGCGACCCCTGAAGGGAACAGCCGAAAGGAAAAGAAGAAGAAGATTCAACTATCACTTGCTCACATGAAATCGACTAAAGCTCACTAAAAATGTCTTTTTTCCCCTTTTTTCTGGCGAGTACCCTTATAAAACTAGATAACAGTAGCAAAGCTTACCGGTGTTCGTTGCAATTATTCACAGAGTTCGGTATATGACACACTATAATCCATACACCAGAAGAACGGCCGTGAAGTAGCCTTTCCATATTTGGATACGGTTTTGATATTAAAATGCCGTTTCAGCGAATATAATAAAGTTTATGAAGACGATATGCGCGTATACAATGCAGGCTAGTTACTAAGGAAGATCAGAAAAGAGCACACTGATTGGTCAGCTCGGGCTTGCACATGCGCAGTGCCCGTCACACGTTAACTTCTGGGTTACTTCCTGCTTCTGGTTTACCTGAATGCGGAATTTATCTCTGACTTTCTCTTCAATAACAGTCATTAAGTTTATTTATAAGATTGTGAATACACATCATTTCTGGAAAAGGAGAGTGAAATGCCGTCTGTGATGTCTAGCAGCATTGGTATCGCTCGGATGCTAAATACGATGAGAGAATTGGGTTTTGGCGATGCCGAAATGCTTAGCGTTCTTGAAGATTATTTTTCCGGTGAGTATTTTTCTCTACATGCAAAATTTGATTATGGAATTTTTTTTGATTATTCAATTTGAGTGTCATCTTGTCTAGACTGGAAATGCTAGATCATGGGTTTTTTAGTTTTGTACGAAAATTGGTGAAGACCTGAAAAATACTTAAATGTTTCATTCCTTTTATAGATGAACAAACTGATGATGATGCTGATGATGCCCGTATGCCTGTGTTGAAGATTTTGATTTTGATGTTGATGAAGAAGAGGCATCTCTTAATAAAAGTGTGCATGAGTCAGCTGGTTGTGTTTGTGATGATGTGATCCTTTCTGCTGAGCGGGATATGGATGATGATGATGATGATGATGGCAGAGTTGATGAAGTACAGCGTTGTGTTGATGAAGCTACCATCTTGGTGGAAGAATCATTCGATTTTGTCACTATGGAACACCGTAAAAACCACTGTCATTGTCAGCTCTATCTCAATCCAGACACAAATGAAAAAGAAAGATGCATTAACCAGTTCACTGAAAGTGAGCAAGATGAAATCAGGCAAGTATTTTGTCATCATTATGTTTTATAGTGAATCTACAGTTCATACAGAGATCTTGTAACAGATACCTGCATGGTCTCAGAAATGACACATTATTCAGAATCATAGAAAAGGTAAAATTTTATCACGACTCCTTAATGTAAATTTAACATTGATTTTTAAATAAATTTATTTTTAGCTATCATGTCTATTTAAACTAAAAGCCAGCGTTCAATAGGTCATCGTGTTAAAAATAGATTTATATTTTCAGTTTCTTTGTATCTCGTTAATTCATAAACAAAAATTTTGCTAATGCTGATTCTGAAAATTTAGGATCAAGCATAAGTGGTCTTTGATTATTGTTGTCGAATAGTAGCCTACATTTTGTGTTACAGGATGAACATACAACACCTGACGCCTTATGAGAAAGACCTAATTCTCCTGGGAATGATCAGCGTGTGCTTGAATGATTCTAAACAGACCATGCCAACAAAAAGGCCGAACAATCTGATCGGCTCCTTACACGCATATGGTGGTTTCACTATGGGCACAAACGTACAGTGGTATGAAAAAGTATCTGAACCTTTTGCAATTGCTCACATTTCTGCATAAAATTACCATCAAATGTGATCTGATCTTTGTCAAAATCACACAGATGAAAAAACAGTGTCTGCTTTAACTAAAACCACCCAAACATTTATAGGTTTTCATATTTTAATGAGGATAGCATGCAAACAATGACAGAAGGGGGAGGAATAAGTAACTGAACCATCAAATTTAATATTTTGTAGCCCCCCCCTTTGGCAGCAATAACTTCAACCAGACGCTTCCTGTAGCTACAGATCAGTCTGGCACATCGCTCAGGACTAATCTTGACCCATTCTTCTTTACAAAACTGCTGTAGTTCAGTCAGATTCCTGGGATGTCTGGCATGAATCGCTGTCTTGAGGTCATGCCACAGCATCTCAATGGGGTTCAAGTCTGGACTTTGACTTGGCCACTCCAGAACGTGTATTTTGTTCTTCTGAAACCATTCTGAAGTTGATTTACTTCTGTGTTTTGGATCATTGTCTTGTTGCAGCATGGGGATGAGGTGTTGATGTTGGTGAGCATGTTGAGGTTCTCTTTGGGAGTAACGAGGATGGATAGGATCAGGACCGAGTACATCAGAGGGACAGCACATGTTAGAGGTTTTGGAGACAAAGTTACAGAGGTTACATTGAGATGCTTTGGACATGTACAGAGGAGGGATAGTGAGTATATTGGTAGTAGGATTCTGAGGTTGGAACTACCAGGCAGAAGGCTGAGAGGAAGACCAAAGAGATTTATGGATGTGGTGAAGGAGGACATGAAGGTAGGTGGAGTAAGAGTAGAAGATACAGAGGATAGGGTGAGATGGAGGCGGATGGTTTGCTGTGGCGACCCCTGAAGGGAAAAGCCGAAAGGAAAAGAAGAAGAAAAAGACCCAGTGAGTTCTCTGAGGCCAGGGTGTGGAGACTCTACCGTGATTCAGCCTTTAAAGCAGATGAGAGTGCCATATGACTGTACACATTCCGGAAAATGTGGATTACTGATGTTTCTGAAAATGGTGGAAAGCGGAGAAAAAAAAGCGGTGGTTGTGTCCAAAAATGGTGATAATCTGCCACCATCTGTTAAAATAAGTGTGACTAGTTTTCTTAATTTGAATGTGATTGTTTGAAGCTGACTTTTTTTTCCCCAATCGGTATCATTCGAAGGCATTTGAACCTTTATATGATGGTCGAAAAGATACATAATGATCTTATTGGAATAAACAGAAATGAAAAGAAAACAGTCGCTTTTTGTTCATTTTTGGGTGTTACCATGGTCACTGATGGGTTTAAAAAGGGCTTGTCAGATTAAAATGAGGATGATTTCTTTTATCATCTCTTCCTAAAACTCTTCCTGGACATGTTTTCTAAAAGTTTATATGGCCGAGGTGCATAAAATGTTTGGTTGCTAAGGACTAATGATCTTGGAAGAAGGGCAATCTTTTGTGCTCATTTTTCTCTAAAACGTCTTTTGAAATTTTTAGTTGAATGCTGACACAAGAAATGGCATAGCTCGCTCAGTTTTCAAGGTATTGACAAACTTTTTGCTTCATGTTTTAGCTTTGGGCCTCCTCTATCAAACTGTCTAAAACGCTCATTTTTCATTTTTGGACACAAGAGCCTACTTTCAGTGGAGTGGCTCTCATATTATAATATATAGATTTATAGATTTCATTTCCTATTTATATTTATCCACATCATCCAAACACACTTTACTGAGCACGAAACAGCATTAAACCGGCTTCATTCCTAACCAGTGAATCTGATCTTTATTGGAACTAAAGAGAAATTACTACTGTTGAGTCCGTTGAATGTGGAAAGAAGACGACTGGAGACTGGTTTTGAGTTGAATATGAGAAGCTTTATGGCGTCATTTGCAAAGGACGGAGACCAACAGTTGATGCATAAAGACGCGCTAGTTAAGGTCTGAGGTCTCACTCGCGGGGGTGTGCTTTTAAGGGCTGCAGAGCAGGTTCCTCCTTCCGGGTTTGTGACTGGGTCTATGATGCGTTGTTATCTCAATGGGATGCGATAAATCTGGGCTCTTTCCGGGCGCGTCCCAACCCCCACACACCCCGCCTCCTGACCGCGAAGTGATCTACAGCTAGAAACTGTCGGGTCTGTTGACGGTCACACAGACCGTGGAAGGCTCGGTGTGTCACAGGTACCAAGCATGCACTTTTGTTTAAGTATGCACTTTTACAATAGACATGAAGAATGGCCCCTTAAGCATATCATTTGATTATTCTCAGCAAGCATTTAAGTATAGCAAAACATAGAAAAATAAAGCACCATTATACAGTTATATAAAGCAGTATTTGCAGCAGAGAATATGATAATATGATGCATTTTTACATTTTCCCCCTTTTGATTTCCTATAGGCGATCAACCGAGGAATCACTCATGACAAGAAAATAGGACAGCAGAGAAAACGTACACAACCTTATATAAAATCAAAGTAAATAGAAAAGCTGTATAAAAAGGCAAATATGGAATCCGTAAAAATCGAAGCAAATATGATATCTGTAAAAACTCTAACTGCATGCAAAGCTGCCCATAGGAAAACCTAATCAGAACTGGGTTCTAAGTGCGACTTCGTCT
The DNA here is from genome assembly GCA_024760905.1 of Plotosus lineatus. NCBI lineage: Eukaryota > Metazoa > Chordata > Actinopteri > Siluriformes > Plotosidae > Plotosus > Plotosus lineatus. Next base: position 5,831,233 of record CM045746.1, read on the forward strand.
ACCAGAGACCCCGGCAAAAGGAGAGCTTCCAACTCGGCTAGCAACTGAGGAAATTGATATGGAGGGGGAGGAAGAGGGTCCCCTTTTTTCAGGGTGGAAGAGATACACCTGATACATAGGGAATGAATGCAAGGGATGCAGCAGCAGCCACATAGGGCGAGGAGTCCGGCCACCGAGATGATGGATATCACAACTGAAATGATCAAACCTTTCCACTCGCCAAAGTGTCTGTCCAGCCAATCAAGCATGACATTATCAACACCTGAGTGTTCCTTCAGTTCGGTGGCCAGAGTCCGCAGCCCGTCCAAGGCCTTCGTGACGACCCGTCTGGCGCGGTGTTATTGGGTATGAAGGTGCAGCACTCTTCCCCAAACATGGAGCAGACGCCACCATGGGCACTGAGTAAAAAATCTATAGCCATGCGGTTTTGATATGTCATAAGTGAATTGGCCCTGAGCTCGGCCGCCAGTCCTTCCACGGCATCCCTGGTAAGATTGGTCAATCGTTGAACATTATAATGGATATAATTGATCCTATCGACATTCTTGTTGATAGTGCACCACCAGCAAATGGAAGATTCAAACCCACCCGCAATCTGGTCCACTAATTTGTATTTGTCCGGTATGCCGCGAGGAACGCCGATTGCATCGATATAAGTGGGAGACCCTTGAAAGCCTTGCTTCCCGAGCGCGGGAATCGACCGGCGCATGCGCTTAATATTGAATGAGGAGATGGACTTTATACGAGTGCGTGAGAGGACACCTAATAGGTCGGATGCTGAGGCTGGTACAATGGAGATAGGCATGAGTAGGGTGATCAGGGTGCAGGTGCCTGACCAGTTAGGAGGGAGCGTGGGATGTAGAACCGCCCCTCCGCAGTACCACCAAATATCCGCACGGGCTTTGGTGAGGGTGGTGGAATTGGACCAATCCGACACGTTAGTGGTGGAATTGCACCAGTCCGGGGAGATAGCTCCTACCCTAGAGGACGAGGAGTTGCCTTGCCTGGTGATACAGGAGTGGGCGTAGCGCACTGGTTGGAACATTGGGGGATCGGGTCAACTAGGGGTCAGTGGAAAGGCTGTCTCCCAAACTTGACAAGGTTGTGTGGGGTTGTCAAGCATGTTTAGTTCTAGTATACAGTGAAAGGAGTTGGGATAAGTGGTCAATGGAGAGGGCGAGGTGATCAGCACAGGTCAGGCCGTGGAACAGATCACACAGCTGTCATTAGTTTATGACTTGACCAGGCCCTGCATCATAACCAGCCATAAGTTTTTGTCCGTAAACCCACTAGCCTTCCGGATAATCTGTAACGGGGAATCTTTGGAAAAATCATGAACCTTGACGCCGTCCATTTGAGGGGGAAGGGTTGCGTTAATCTTTGGGTACTGGGGGGAGTGTGATTGCAAAGTTGTGACTTTGGGAGGGTCCACCAGAGTAATTTTAATGAGGCCCGGGGGGTCAGATCCAGATATCGATACCCCTAGCGTGATGATGCATTCGCCCCCAATGCACCCCAGGAGGCCCCACTGACCCTCTCGTCCCCCGAGACAGGTGTACATGTTATTGATGGACAGGGAGATAGGATTCTGGCTTATGTGAAAGTTGCGCTGTATCGTAACTCGTCCTTGTAATATCCCGGCTGTATGGCCGTCCGGTGTCCATGTCCCGGTGTACGCTATAGCGTTCCCCCAGTAAGGGCACCATTGGTCATAGGCTGCATAACGTAAGGCCGCACAGAGATAGAGGTCGTATCCCTGCCACGTGGTGTTCTTACCTGCGCAGTTGATGACGGCACAAAGGTCGAAAGTAAATGTCGCTTTGGTGCCTATGACGTACTTAATTTCTATACCACCATATTTGGCCAGGCACTTGTCCAAACGGTGTGAGGTGGATCGTTGGTACGAGGTGAATCGTCGGTGTCGGCTGTGGGTTGTGGTGGTTGTGACATTCTGCAAGGGAGTAAGGGGCGGGTCAAGTACCCACAGGATGGGGAGCACTACCAACAAGGAGACTAAAAGAGAAATACACATCAGTGGACTCGAGGAAAGACCCCATCTGGCTTTACCTTCCATGTAGAAACAAGCAAGCTAAACCTTCAATATGACAGAGTAAATTCTTCACTGTATTCAAGGGAGGGTCACGCGCTACACCTTAAAGAGCTTACGACCTTCAATACTCTTTGTCACACAACTCAAAGCAAAAGCACATCACAAGATAGTTAAAATGATACGATTGGGATAACACTCTTCAAAACTTGTGTTGGTAGCTTATCACGCTACTTGCTGCAGGGACGTGTTGTTCCTCCGCCTTACCGTGAGGGTAGGGTTAGACTACCTCACCCCCTTTTGCCACCCAGGGATTATTCTGCCCTGCGCTGTTGGTGGTCTGTGCTTCGTCACTGGCCGGTGATGAGGTTGCTGCTTCACACAGGTCCCTGTGTGTGTTGACGAGTGATCTGGAGGGAGCTTCTGCCGCTGTGCACTGGCTCCAGTGATACCAGGTGTCGCCCTTGCTGTCCAGCCGGACGGCGTACGAGGTGCGCTCTTTGATCTTGTAGGGTCCTGTCCACCTTGGCTCCGTCCACTTTTGCTTGAGGACTTTCAGGAGGACCCACTCTGTTTCTGGAGGGCTTCCGGTAGACGCCTAGTGCTGCTCCCTCACTTGATCTGAAAAGGCTGCAATGAGACTTTGCAATTCACGATAATATTGTTTATGGGTCAGGTTTTGTGGGTCAGTGTCCAGTGCTGTGTGTGGTCCAGGAAATGGTCTACCGGTCTGTAGTTCGTGTGGAGTCAAGTGTGTGCTTTGGTTGACGGAGCTCCAGATAGATAGTAAAGCCAATGGTAAGGCATCTAGCCATGTCATTTTGGTCTGTGCACAGATTTTAGCCAATTTGTCCTTGATGGTTCTGTTCATTCTCTCAACCTTACCTTGTGACTGTGGGTGGTATACGGAGCCAAATTTGTGGGTCAGCCCCAACATGGTTTCCACCTTTTGGAGGTCTTTATTTTTAAAATGAGTCCCATTGTCTGATCTTACCTTTTCAGGAAACCCGTGTCGAGGGATGTAATGGTTAACCAGACATTTAACCACGGAGGCGCTGTCCTCTTTTCTGGTGGGCCATGCTTCGGGCCACCCCGAGTAGCTATCTACGCAAACCAGTAAGTATCGATACCCCTTAACCATGATGTTCATGTCAGTATAATCGAGGATTATCTCTTTCCCTGGCTTTGTTAGCAATGGAAAACATCCCGGAGGCGGTTTCACCGTTGGTCTGGGATTATATTGAGTGCACACTTCACATGTTCACAAAATGTTTAATCATATCCTTCAAAAATGGATGCCACCAATTACTCAGATTCTTCATCATCTGCACTGTCCCCACATGCCCCACACCATGCGACTCTGTGAATGTACTGGTTCTAAGACCCGGTGGCAGAATCACCCTGCCATCCGGTCCTCTCCAAAGACCCTCCGTGCACGTACACCCCCTTGCCTTCCAGAGCGTTTTTTCTTGTGGTGACGCGAGATCTTGTTCATGAATCAATACTTGTGTGTGTCTGTCAATTACCACCTCTTGTTCCGCGCATATTGTGTACATAGTGGGTGTGTAGCCCGCGGCCTGTTTTGCAGCTGCGTCTGCTGCGTCATTTCCCGCCTTGGTGAGTGAATTATGTTTTCTCGTGTCCTTTGCACTTGATTACTGCCACTTTGCTGGGAAGCAGCAGACTATCTGCAAGTTGCTTCATGTCTTCCTCGTGTTTGATCGGTTTATTTGACACGGTTAGGAAGCCGGCTCTAAGCCATTGTCCTAGTTCAATGTGTACTGCGTTTGCGGCGTATGTTGAGTTGGTAAAAACGTTAACTTCCTGTCCTTTGCCTAGTCAGAGTGCTGCTACCACTCCTAATATTTCCGCTCTCTGAGCTGACTGTTGTCCTACCAGTTTCTGAGCTTCCACTGTTACCATCCCCTGTGGTGTCTGTTCTACTACCGCGTAAGCTGCTATGAGTCCATGTTTATCATGTCTGTAACAGCAACCGTCCGTATATAGGTTCCTGGCATCCGGTATGGGGTCTGAGAACAGTCCTTCCCTGACCGTGGTCATCTGAGTCACTTTCTCTGCGCATTCATGCGATTCCCCTAACCCCATCTGGTCCGCCATGTTGATGCCCTCGTGTATGAAGTGTAAATTTGGAGCTTCTAGCACCCTGCATATCCTTCTTTGTCTGAGTGGTGTTAGTGTGAAGGTCTGTGAGTTCACATACGCCACAACACGATGTGTGGTCAGCACATGTAGGGGGTGGTTCATGATGATGTGTGCCGTTTTTTGAATGAGTTTTGTGACTCCGGCCGCGTGCTGTGTGCAAATTGGGTGTCTTTTCTCGGTCTTGTCCAGCATGACACTGAGGTACATTAATACTCGTCTATCTCCTCCTTTTTTCTGGATCAGCACCCCATTAACGCATGTGGCTGTTCCAGAAACATCAAGGTAGAAGGGTTGTGAGAAATCTGGGATAGCCAAATCAGCCGCTGAGGCCAACTCCTGTTTGAGAAAAATGAACGATTCCTCCGCGTCTGCTGTCCAATTCAGTGTGGCTGAGAGGTTACACATACCGTGTTCCTTCACCAAGTCCCGCAGTGGAGAGGTTAAACCTGTGTAGTTAGGGTCGTAGTGACGGCTATACCCTGTGAGGCCTAGAAAGGATAGCATGTCCTTAACTAGCCATGGTTTGGGGTGATGCAAAATGGCCGATTTATGGTGTGATGTGAGGCCTGACCCCTTCTGGGAGATTTGGCGTCCTAAAAAGGAGACTTGTTTACGGCAGACCTGTAATTTGTTCTTGCTGACCTTAAAGCCCGCCCGAGCTAGATGTCTGAGAACTAGCGTCATACCCAGGAGACAGAGGTCAGCCGTGGGCGTCGCCAGCAGTAAGTCGTCAACGTACTGGACCAAAGTGACCCCTTCTGGAATGGTGCATGTCTCTAAGACATGTTTCAAAACCTGATTGAAAATACCTGGTGACAGTGCGAACCCCTGCGGAAGTCGAGTGTACCTCGGAAAGTGAAAGAGAAAATGTCCCTGCAGTGTTCTGTCAGTGGGAGACAAAAGAAAGCATTAGCCAAATCAATGCAAGTGAACCAGCGATGTGCCGGGTCGAGGCAGGTCAGAGCAACATATGGATTAGGCTCCGGAATCGTGGCTGTTAGGAGGGCGGCGTTGATGGCCCTCAAATCGTGTGCCATGCGATACTTTCCCGTCCCTTTCTTTTCTACAGGGAGTATAGGTGTGTTCCAATCGGAGGACGAAAGTTCCAATACCCCCTTTTCTAATAATCCTGCTACCGTGTCCGCAATCCCTGCCTCGGCTAGTGGTTTATGCGGGTATTGTTTGATCCAAATTGGCCCTGTCAAGGTCATTTCAAAAGTAATGGGTTCACATTGTACTAGTCCGACATCAGTAGGGCCTTGTGCCCACAATGTGTATGGAAGTTCGTCCAGTAGTGCCGCCGCCTCTGGATGATCAGTTTTTTTCCCTGCCATGATGCCTAGATATGTGTGCGTGTTCTAAGATCGCCGTGTCTGAGGCGGTCATCTCGATGCAATACATATTTGGGCGAAAAGGTGACATGTTGCCATTGCGTGGGTGTCCAATCAGTGTGGGTTTTGGCCCTTTTAACAATGGTGCCCAATTCTTTAGCCTGATGCGCTGGATGCAATGCCAGTGAGACATGCAGTGCAGCCTCGTCCGACATTTCATACCAGACCATTTGTTCGAATGTTAGATCTACCCCCGCCGCCACCCCCTCAGGAGCCACATAAATATTGCGTGTAATTATCTGCCACTCTGTCCCCTCAATTTGGGAAGCAAAATCGTCTTCGTAACATTGGTCCGAGTGCCTGTCATAGAACAGAGTGACATGCGGTGCATCGGGAGGCGAGACATAGGGATGGATCTGAAAGATCCAGGGTTTCCACTGGAGAAAGGTGGAGAGAACCCCCTGGTGTGCCTGTGTTTCTGGCTTTAGTACACCCCAGTAGATGTCGGTATGTGGTTCAACGAGAGGCTGCATTATGTACTGTCCTGTGACCGTATAGGGTGAGTGGCCGCATGACAACTTGGTGCCGTCTGGAAATGAGACAGTCAGTCCATCTGGGTTGCACATGATGGTAGCTCCTAGGGAAACCAGCAGGTCTCTCCCTAGTAAGTTGGTTGGTGTGTTAGGGGAATACACATACGAGTGCAACAGCCTTTGGAGGCCTATACGAGTGTCCAAAGGTACGGTTGTAGGCAGCGTGGTTGGTACCCCAGAGAAACCCATTACAGTAATCGAGTGCTGTGTCAAACAATGTGTCTTTGGCATAGTGCAAATGGAGGACAAAGTGGCACCTTTGTCCACCAAGAAAGTCATTGGTCTGTTTTCAACTGTGACTGACAATACAGGCTCTGCCGTCACCTGCTCGTCGGGGGTGTCTCTGTGGGGTGTGTCATTGTTGGTAGTCGTAGTCTCCCTACATGGGAAGCTGAGTAGGTTGACCAGCTGGCGGCGGGAGTTGTGGTGGCGAGCTTCCTGTTCCTCGGCCTCTCCCTCGTTGGCCGCAATCCTCTCTTTGTACGCGGGCCGGACAATTCCGGGCCCAGTGATTTGGATCACCACAGACAAAGCAGGCCTGGTTGTTCCCGTACCCTCCCCCCCAGGTACTCCCCTGTAGCCTCCCATCTGCATGCCCCTGCCTCTGCCTCTGTACTGCGGTTGGGGTGGAGGATATGTTGTGTATTGAGGTGGTTGCTGTGATTGGGGTGGCTCCCCAGTAGGGACGGGGTACGGATCTAACGCCTCAGCTATCATTTGTCTATGTTGTTCGCGAGGTTTCTGTTTTTTGTCATTCGCTTCTTGCCTAGCTTTGTTTAATTGGAGTTTTAGGAGCTGTGACTGCAGCTCTTTTATTCCTGATTCATCGCTGTGGTTCTTGTCCTGCGCCTGGGTCAGGTGGTGCACCAAATGTTTGTCCCAGACATGGGAGTCTGCTCCAGCCATGTCCGGGTTGTTTATCATCAGATTTTTCACCGCCTCGGGCACCCCGTTAAGTACGGCCTGGCGGAACCATTCCATCTGTATGCCCTGATTGCCTGGGTGGCAACCCGTCAATTTAGTCCACGTCTCCATGGATTGGGTTAGGTACTCCCTCGGGTTCTGATCGGGGTTCCACTTTAGTTTTGGCATAACCGTAGACCGGGGCAGTGGGAAGTTAATCCTCATTGCCTGGCCTATCTCGGTGCTATGTGCGGTGAATGGTGTGCTGTCGGGAACTACTGTGGTTTTTGCGTCTACCTCGATGCCTCTAAAGTCGGTGGGGGCCATGCACCGCGCTCCTATGGCTCTGAAATCTCCCATCGCTAAGGTGTGTCTGACTGTGAGTGTGTCCAATTTGGCCAGCCACATGTTCCCGCCGTCTACTACAGGCGGCAGTTTGTCCACTATGGCCTGTATATCTCCCACCCCAAAAGGTTTGTACCTTGGCCCCATGCCCGGTATGGTGGTCAAGGGAAACTGTGTGGTGTGTTCCGACCCTGTCAGGTGTTTTTTCTGTTTGAGTCGCTCGGACCATCGAGGTACCGTCCTATGTGCCAGTAGTCCTTCCACCTCCCTGACCAAATCCAACGAACGGTTTGCTGTCTTAATTAAGTCCTCGTTCAACATGTATGCATACTCTTCTAAGTCGGCCTCCGGCTCGTCCAATTCTGTCAGACCCTTGTCACCATCTTCCTCCTCTACTTCTTTGTCGCTCTCCCATACCCCACTTATCTTTAATGTCGCCTTCCCAGGGGCATAAACCTTATGTTTGGGTCTGGGATTTGGTCCTCTAGAGGTACTCCCCGAGAATTCATCCCTGACGTAACTGTCCGCCTCTCTACCTGCCAAGCTTCCCTCATGATGTCCCCCGTTACCACATACCTGTCTCTTCATTTCAGCTCTAACTTGACATGCAGCGAATGGTTCAGGCTCGTCGTGTGGTGCATCCATGACTACCCCCCTTTCTCGGTGGACGGTCGGTGTGTGCGTGTGACCGGGGGTGGGTATGCCTGCAAATGGCCGGGATGGTGCATGCGGGCGCTCGCAATTCTCGCCGCCCTCAGTTCGTAGAGACCCTGAAGTGATATACAGAGTGGGATATACACTGTTAACGCTGGGTGTCTGGGGTGCATATGGTGGGGGGGCGCATAGGTTCAGTGTCAGGTGCTGTTACCGCTCCTTTGACTTTCAGGGTCGTCTCCTTCGACTGGAAATGGTGAAGATGCGTAACACTCTGCCAGCAGACCACGAGATCCGTCCACCCCTGCTGGGCGTTCTCCATTTCCTCTACCTTCTTTTTCAGCTTGGATCTAGACATTAGATTCGCCTTCTCTCCCTGCTCTCTTGCTTCTCTGGCTTTTTTTGAATATTCTTTAACCTTTTCCCATAAGCAGGATCCCAAGTGGCCAATGTCCCCAACTGTTTGTTTATAGATTTCACCAGCTCATGCAGTTTTCGTCTGGCTTCATCTACAGCTTTATTTTTCTGCTTCAGTGGGCTCTTCAACTCCACTGATTTCAATGTGTTCTCAATCTGTGCTTATAATGGCTTCAGGGGTTCATCACCTAGCCCCCATTCCTTTATTTCTTTATCAAATTCACCCTCCATTTGTCTTAACTCAGAGGCCAGAGAGCGCGGGTACACCCGTTCACTCTCCCGGATTGGGACTGTTTAGACGTTCACAGCCAGTCAGTCCGTCAGCGCTAGGCTGAGCGACTGACCCAATTAACCACGGCAGGCGGCTTGTGTCTGTTTTATCACGGTGTGGATGGGAAGAGAAATGGAGTCGGAGTCATCTTGAAGGAGGAGTTTGCCAGGAATGTTCTAGAACATGACGGTGTTGAGGCCAACGATGTTGTATGGGTTAGAAACAGTGGCCCTGGGGAAAAGACAGGAGGCAGAGTTGGAGGTAGCAGAGATGAAAATGTTGAGGTTTTCTTTGGGAGTAACGAGGCTGGATAGGATTAGGAATGAGCACATTAGAGGGACAGCCCATGTAAGACGTTTTGGAGACAAAGTCAGAGAGGCTAGATTGAGATGGTTTGGACATGTACAGAGGAGGGATAGTGAGTATATTGGTAATAGGATGCTGAAGCTGGAACTACCAGGCAAAAGGCCTAGAGGAAGACCAAAGAGACGATTCATGGATGTGGTGAAGGAGGACATGAAGGTCGTTGGTGTAAGAGAAGAAGATGCAAAGGATAGGGTGAGATGGAGGCAGATGATTCGCTGTGGCTACCCCTGAAGGGAAAAGCCGAAAGGAAAGAAGAAGAAGAAGAAGAAGAGGCGGCTTGTGTTGTCACCGTTAGGTTTCCGCCGCACAGACAGATTATGTTAACACCGCTAGGTTTCCTCTGTCTGTTTCTCTGCCCAGTTAAGACACTGTCTCAAAACGTCAGCGTCCCTCTCGACACCTCTGAATTTTATTCTTCCCACTTCCCACTTTCCCTAACACATAATACACGTTGCAACACAACACATACATAAAATAGAAAACAATACAATTAATGTCACACTCTATTACTCTCTTCAATGCTTCCAACACCTAATGCATTGGGGGCCTTTCACCCAATTTTATTATCTCATGCTTTCAACCGCGAGTCAAGTTTGTGTTTGTCAAGCAGGGAATGCGCTTTGAATTCCACGTCTTGTGGGCGTGGCCTGCAGCGCGCGCGCGACAGACAGAGAGAAAGAGAGAAAGAGAGAGAGCGAGAGAGAGAGAAAGAGAGAGAGAAGGAATAACGCTCATCTGTATTAGTTGGTTCTGTTGGTGTTGGAGCATGAAGATGAGGACATCACGGCATTGAGGGTTCATGTCCACTTCTTGTTTTTGAATCGTGTGCAGGCCGCTGCTTGTCGGCAGTTTAATTGAGTTTTTCCATTCTGATCTCAGGAAATTAATTTTAATTTCACTGTTTAATTTTCTCTTTTCTTTCTTTTTCTTTTCATTGGAAAAGCGGCGATTCTTCCACATTTCAAAGCAGCACACGGAGGGAATCAACAGCATCCTGCGACTGTCCACAAGTCTCTAGCTAAGGTTTGTTTATCACATTTTTATTTATTTATTTATTTTAATTATTTTGATCTGCGGACTGTGGAGCAGCATCTTGTCTCCGTGCCTCTTTATCTCACATTAATTTGTGACAGCCGATAACACTCGTGTTCGCTCTCAGTTCTGTTTATCACAGCTGTGAGTGTGAAATTAAAACACTATTACAACGTTATAAATCATCTGAATAAAGACAGTCGAACTTACACAATATCCACCATTAAGATTAAACACAAACATGACAGTCTGATTTAAAATCCCATCATCACTGAACCCCACTGAACTCCGCTAGGCCGCTTCCTTTATCAGGTAACTCAAACAGATCAATATGTGGTGAACAGTTAATATTCTATGACATCATGTTTGGGGCTCAGAGCCGTGAACCCGTCACCTGTCACAACAAAATACAAAATGTGGAAATATCTGATTGGTCCACTGTTCACATGCTCACACTGATCACATCAAACCTGAAGATAGAACCTAGTAAATGATCAATTCTTCCTCCTGAACACTAAATTTATCCTTTATATCCGTCCCACGTCACCTCAGTACACACAACACCTCTCTGCTCCAATCAACACACAGCACTTTATAGTCTGGAGAGGACACTGGTGGCTTTATTATTTTATTCATTCAGAAAATAAACATTTTACATTTTGTGAAAATGTTGACTGATTTAAAATTAAGTTATTTCACAGATGTTCAAATGTAAAATGTTTAATTTATACATGAACATTATTTATTTATGATAAAATGCAGAATAATATGAGATCATTTTAGGAATTAAGTGAAAGAACTATTGAGGAAAACTGTATGGGTTGAATACTTATTAACTGACCTGCTTCTCTTACACAGATCTGGCAACCCGGTCCACAGTCAAGACATGACTCCTCATATTCAAGGATCAGGTTTTTCATTTATTTAATTTAATTTTTTGTTTATTGATATTCTAATCTGGTGGTATGTTCCTTATTTGTTTATTCATTTCCTCATATATTTTAATTTATTTTTATTTTTTATCTCATGATTAATTCAGTGATATTTTAAAGCCTGCAGTTCACACACACTGGCGGCACGGTGGCGTAGTGGTTAGCACGTCCGCCTCACAGCAAGAAGGCCCGGGTTCGATTCCCGGCCTGGGCGTTTCTGTGTGGAGTTTGCATGTTCTCCCCGTGCTTGTGCGGGTTTCCTCAGTGCTCGGTTTCCCCATAATCCAAAGACGTGCACTGTAGGTTAATTGGCCGTTCTAAATTGAGCGTAGTTTCTCTCCTGCAGCGGCACTGGAACCCAGTCGTATCGGCACTTGCCTTTCCATTGGATCCTTCCGGTGGCGCCGAGACAGGGGGGGACTTGCTGCTTGGGTAACAGCCTGTCCCTCATTACTCCCTACCCAGGCTCTGTGCACTGGGGAGTATCACCAGTCGGGATACTGGCCAGAGCGCAGCCATAGTCCTTCGGGACTGACGGAGGCCTACGCTACGCGTACGCTAGTTCACACACAGGGCATTTTAGCCTGTAGTGTATGCGTTGGACCCAGAGATACAGGAGACCATAAGAAGATTCAACGATTTTTATTTTTGCACTTGGAACTCGAAATCAAATGCAGCCGTGAGGGGGGGCACAAACCAGTGTCTTTCCCTCACGCCGGTCCCAAGCCCGGATAAATGCAGAGGGTTGCGTCAGAAAGGGCATCCGGCGTAAAACAAATGCCAAATAAACTATGCGAATCACAAGAAAGAATGACATACATCGGTCGAGGCCCGGGTTAACAACGACCGCCATCAGTGCCGTCAATCAACAGGGTGCTGATGGAAATTGGACTACTGTTGGTCGAAGACGTCGAAGAAAGAGAGGCGGGAGGCGTGTCGGTTGCCAGAGAGAGAAGAGGAAAGGCATGAGTCTCGGACTGAAAGTAGGGACTTTGAATGTTGAAACTATGGCAGGAAAAGGTAGAGAGCTGGCTGACATGATGCAGAGGAGGAAGGTGGACATACTGTGTGTTCAGGAGACCAGGTGGAAAGGTAGCAAGGCTAGAAGCATAGGAGCAGGGTTTAAGCTGTTTTATCATGGTGTGGATGGGAAGACAAATGGAGTCGGAGTCATCTTGAAGGAGGAGTTTGTCAGGAATGTTCTAAAAGTGAAGAGTGTCAGACAGAGTGATGAGTCTCAAGTTAGAAATTGAAGGTGTGATGGTCAATGTTGTTAGTGCTTATGCCCCACAGACAGGATGTGAGCGAGAAGAGGAGAGATTCTGGAGGGAGTTAGATGAAGTGATGCAGAGTACCCCCAGAGGTGAAAGAGTGGTCATTGGGGCAGACTTCAATGGACATGTTGGTGCAGGAAACAGAGGGGACGAGGAAGTGATGGGTAGGTTTGGTATCCAGGACAGGAACGCAGAAGGACACATGTTGGTAGATTTTGCAAAAAGGATGGAAATGGCTGTGGTGAATACTTTCTTCCAGAAGAAACAGGAGCATAGGGTGACTTATAAAAGTGGAGGTAGGAGCACACAGGTAGACTACATCTTGTGCAGGCGATGTAATTTAAAGGAAGTCAGTGACTGCAAAGTAGTAGCGGGTGAGAGTGTTGCCAAACAAGCATAGGATGGTGGTGTGCAGGATGATGCTGATGGTGAGGAAAGTGAAGAAGGCAAAGGCAGAGCAGAAGACAAAGTGGTGGAAGTTGAAAAAGGAAGAGTGTCGGGTTGTCTTCAAGTAGGAGTTGAAACAGGCTTTGGGTGGTCACGAAGTGCTTCCAGATGACTGGACAACTACAGCTAATGTGATCAGGGAGACGGGTAAGAGAATACTTGGTGTGTCATCTGGAAGGAAAGTAGATAAGGAGACTTGGTGGTGGAATGAGGAAGTGCAGGAGTGTGTACATAGGAAGAGGTTAGCTAAGAAGAAGTGGGACATTGAGAAAACCGAAGAGAGTAAACAAGAGTACAGGGAGACACAGCGTAAAGCAAAGGTAGCAGTGTCAAAGGCTAAACAGAGCGCGTTTGATGACTTGTATGCTCGGTTGGAAAGTAAAGAGGGAGAAATTGATTTATACAGGTTGGCACAGCAGAGAAATAGAGATGGGAAGGACGTGCAGCAAGTTAGATTGATAAAGGACAGAGAGGGAAATGTATTGACTGATGACAGAAGTGTGCTGGGAAGATGGAAAGAGTACTTTGAAGAGCTGATGAATGAGGAAAATGAGAGAGAAAAAAGAGTAGAAGAGGTGACTGTTGAGGACCAGGAAGTAGCAAAGATTAGTAAGGGTGAAGTGAGGAGGGCATTGAAGAGGATGAAGAATGGAAAGGCAGTTGGCCCTGATGACATACCGGTGGAGGTATGGAAGTGTCTAGGAGAGGTAGCAGTAGATTTTCTGACAAGAACATTCAACAAGGTCTTAGAGAGTGAGAGGATGCCAGAGGAATGGAGAAGTGTGCTGGTGCCCATTTTTAAGAACAAGGGAGATGTACAGAGTTGTGGCAACTACAGAGAATAAAGTTGATGAGCCATACGATGAAGTTATGGGAAAGAATAGTGGAAGCTAGACTAAGGGCAGAGGTCAGCATTTGTGAACAACAGTTTGGTTTCATGCCAAGAAAGAGCACCACAGATGCAATGTTTGCCTTGAGGATGTTAATGGAGAAGTACAAAGAAGGTCAGAGGGAACTGCATTGTGCCTTTGTGGATCTGGAGAAAGCATATGACAGGGTGCCGAGAGAAGAACTGTGGTATTGCATGAGGAAGTCTGGAGTGGCAGAGAAATATGTTAGAGTGGTGCAGGACGTGTATGAGAGATGTAAGACAGTGATGAGGTGTGCTGTCGGTGTGACAGAAGAGTTCAAGGTGGAGGTGGGACTGCATCAAGGGTCAGCTCTCAGCCCCTTCTTGTTTGTTATGGTGATGGACAGGCTGACAGACGAGGTTAGACAAGATTCCCCATGGACTATGATGTTTGCAGATGACATTGTGATCTGTAGTGAGAGCAGAGAACAAGTGCAGGAAAATCTAGAGAGGTGGCGGTATGCCCTGGAAAGGAGGGGAATGAAGATTAGTCTCAGAAAGACAGAATACATGTGCATGAATGACAAGGACCCAAGAGGAACAGTGAGATTACAGGGAGCAGAGATAAGAAAGGTGGAGGATTTTAAGTACTTAGGCTCAACAATCCAGAGCAATGGAGAGTGTGGAAAAGAGGTGAAGAAGCGTGTGCAGGCAGGTTGGAATGGTTGGAGAAAAGTGTCCGGTGTGATGTGTGATAGGAGGGTATCGGCAAGAATGAAAGGAAAAGTGTACAAGATTAAAATGTTGAGGTTCTCTTTGGGAGTAACGAGGATGGATAGGATTAGGAATGAGCACATCAGAGGGACAGCACATGTAAGACGTTTTGGAGACAGAGCTGGAGGTAGCAGAGATGAAAATGTTGAGGTTCTCTCTGGGAGTAACGAGGATGGATAGGATCAGAAATTAGTATATCAGAGGGACAGTCCATGTAAGATGTTTTGGAGACAGAGTCAGAGAGGCTAGATTGAGATGGTTTGGACATGTACAGAGGAGGGATAGTGAGTATATTGGTAATAGGCTGCTGAGGCTGGAACTACCAGGCAGAAGGCCTAGAGGAAGACCAAAGAGACGATTCATGGATGTGGTGAAGGAGGACATGAAGGTCGTTGGTGTACGAGAAGAAGATGCAAAGGATAGGGTGAGATGGAGGCAGATGATTCGCTGTGGCGACCCCTGAAGGGAAAAGCCGAAAGGAAAAGAAGACTTGGAACTCTAAATCACTAGAATAATAAATCCATGGAACTGATTGAGCACGAAGCAAGATACCAGGGGTCAGAGAGAAAGCAGAGGAACGGGATTACTGGGAAGACAATCTTCTGACATCGGAGGGAAGTTTCCTCTTACTGTTTCCTCTCTTTGTGATTCTGGCTGTGGGTTTTTGTTTGTTGTGTTTTTTTTTCCTCCTATTTATAGCTGGCTGCTTGCTGATTGCAGAGTGGGACCAGGTGCGCTCTTCTGGAACTCACCTACCCGCAACAGCCACTAATTAATTAAAAACAGGCATTAATTCTTTCTTTAATGCCGCCAGCCAGCAGAGACCATAACAGTAACCCCCACTTAAGGGGCGCCACCTGGCGCCCCACCAGGCATGTCCGGGAACTGATGATAAAATTCGTCTAATAAGTCCGGGTCCAGGATTAGGGAGCGGGGAATCCATGAGCGTTCTTCGGGTCCATACCCCTCCCAGTCCACTAGGTACTGAAGACCTCGACCCTGCCTGCGTACATCGAGGATACGGTTGACTGTGCATGTGGGCTGTCCATCAATCTGCCAGGGAGAAGGGGGTGGGGGTCGGTGGGGGGGTGGAGGGGACTTTCCACCACGGGCTTAATCAGGGAAACATGAAATACTGGGTGTACCTTGAGTGAGGATGAGAGTTTCAGTCGGACGGCGCTGGGGTTTATAATTTTCTCTTTTACATAGGGCCCCATGTATCTGGGCAGTTTTTTTGGAGTCGACTTGCTGTGGCAGGTCCCGGGAGGAGAGCCAAACTTGTTGCCCGATCGTGTAGCGAGGTGCTGGGGTTCGGTGACGATTGGCAATCCTTTGATTTCGGGCCACTGTTCGTTCCAGGGCAGCACGTGCCTCTTTCCAGACCCGGCGTGCTCTGTGAAACTCTGCCTGGACGGAAGGAATGGCCACTTCAACCTCCTGGCTGGAAAACAGGGGAGGCTGGAACCCATTAATCACCATGAAGGGGACATCCCAGTGGCGGCGCAGATCAGAGAATTGTGTGTGTATTCGATGCATTTGAGGTGTGTGGCCCAGGAGGCTGGGAGGTGGGAGGCGACGCAGCACAGGGAGGATCCGAGGCTTTGATTCGCTCGCGCCATCTGCCCGTTCAACTGAGGATGGTAGCCAGAGGTCAAGCTGCAGGAGACTCCCAAAGTGTCGCAGAATGCCTTCCAAACTCGGGATGCAAACTGGGGGCCCCGGTCTGAAACAGCGTCCTGGGGGATGCCATGGAGGCGAAAGACATGTTGGACCAGGAGACCAGCTGTTTCCATCGCCAAGGGGAGTTTGGGTAGGGCGATGAAGTGAACCGCCTTGGAGAACCGGTCCACTATCGTCAGGATAACAGTGTTGCCCTCGGACGGGGGTGAACCTGTGATAAAGTCCACTGCAATGTGTGACCAGGGATGATAGGGAACAGGTAAGAGTTAGAGGAGACCCGTGGGTGCACGATGGGAGGACTTGCTCCGGGCACAGGTGGCACAAGCTCCCACAAACTTCCTGGTGTCAGCTGCCATTGTTGGCCACCAGAAGCGTTGTTGGAGCAGGAAGAGAGTTCAGTGGGCTCCGGGGTGGCAGCCTAATTTTGAGGAGTGAGCCCACTGGAGTGCTTGGATTCTGGTCATTGGAGGAACATATAGTCGACCTTGGGGGAAGCCGATGGGCTCCAGTTCCCCGTGATGGGCGCCCCAAATTAGCTGTTCTACCTCCCATTGGGCTGCTCCAAGTATACAGGAGACGGGCAGGATGGTCTCCATGGTAGTGTCTTCCCCCGAGGAGAACTGCCTGGAGAGAGCGTCTGGCTTCGTATTCCGGGTATATGTTAGTGTGAAGTTGAACCTTCCCAAGTAGAGTGACCATCGTGCCTGACGGGAGTTCAACCTCTTGGCTGTACAGAGGAAGGATAGGTTTTTATGGTCGGTCCAGACCACGAAAGGGTAGGCTGCCCCTTCCAGCCAGTGCCTCCACTCCTGAAGCGCCAAGACCACCGCTAGCAGCTCACGCTTCCCAACATCATAATTCTGTTCCGCCGGGGACAAGCGATGGGAGAAGAAGGCGCATTGGTGTAGCTTCTGGTCTGTGGGAGATCGTTGGAAGAGGACGCCCCCACCCCGAGTCTGAGGCGTCGAATTCCACCACAAACTGCAGCGAGGGGTCCGGGTGGATCAGTACGGGCGCGTTGACGAATTTAGCCTTCAGCCTGTTAAACACCACCTGGGCATTTGGGAAACACTGGAACGGTGTTTTGGGTGATGTTAACTGTGTGAGGGGGGGCTGCTAGGCGGCTGTAGTCCTGCATAAACCGGCGATAGAAGTTTGAGAACCCCAGGAACCTCTGCAGCTGTTTCTGTGTCCCCGGAGACGACCACTCCACCACTGCCTTCACCTTCGCCGGATCGGGTCTTATCTGCCCCTTCTCCACGATGAACCCCAGGAAGGAGACTGAGGGGACATGAAACTCACATTTTTCTGCTTTAACAAACAATCTGTTCTCCAGGAGCCTCTTTAGTACCATTCTCATGTGGCGGAGATGCTCATCTTGGTCTCTGGAGAAGATCAGGATGTTGTCAAGGTACATGAATATAAAGTGGTTCAGCATGTCCCTAAGCAAATCATTGACCAGAGCTTGGAAAACCGCCGGGGCATTGGTTAGTCCAAATAGCATGACCAGGTATGCGATGTGCCCCAGGGGCATGTTGAAAGCCATCTTCCACTCGTCCCCCTCCTGAATTTGGACTAAGTGGTACGCTTTTCTCAGGACCAGCTTGGAAAAAACGGTAGCATTGTGGAGAGGGGCGAAGACTGAATCGATTAGGGGGAGAGGGTACTTGTTTTTTATGGTGATCTGGTTCAGGGCCGTGTAATCGATGCAAGGTCTCAAGGTCTTGTCCTTCTTTTCGACAAAGAAGAATCCCGCACCGACCGGGGAAGATGAGGGCCGAATGAGACCTGCAGCCATCGACTCGTTAATGTATGCCTCCATGGCGTCTTTCTCCGGCTTAGAGAGGTTGTATAGTCCCTGGGAAGGGAGCATGGAACCTGGGAGTAGGTCAATGGAGCAGTCATACAATCGATGAGGAGGTAATGAGCGAGCCCGGTCCTTGCTGAAAACCTCTTGCAGGTCATGATATTCTTTGGGCATGCCGGCTAAGTCCAGATCCTCAAAGTCAACCGGGGTTCGTGAAGCTTGGGAGGGTATGGCCGCCATTAGGCAGTGTTGCAGACAGTAGTCACTCCAGCTGTGTATGGTGAGGGTGTGCCAGTCAGTGTGGGGATTGTGGGTCTGCAACCATGGCCACCACAACATTAGGGGAGTATAGTTGATGCTAGCGTGGCTGCCGCAGCAGAAAGTGAAGGGTGATGGGGCAAGATTGCGGCAGCAAGGTGAGTGGCGACGGCGTCCATCCTTCTGCCGAGCTGCGCCAAGCTGGTGGTGTTGTGCTGGAGATTGTCTATCATCTGATGCAAGGTGGTGTCGTGTCGTCCCAGCAGGGCGCTGTGTCAGATAGTGCCTGCCGAAGCTGCGTGGTCTCCGCTGGGTCCATGTTTCAGGTCAGAAGATTCTGTTAAGACTGGGGTGTATGCGTTGGACCCAGAGAAGCAGGAGACCAAAAGAAGGTTCAAAAACGGTTTATTTAAGCACTAGGAAACGTAAATCACGGGAAAACTAAGTCGATGGAACTGGTCGAGCACGAAGCAAGAACCAGGAGTCAAAGAGAAAGCCGAGGAGCAGAATCACAGGGAAAACAATCTTCTGACAGCCGGAGGGAAGCGCGCCGCTCCCATTTATAGCTGGCTGCTTGCTGATTGCAGATTGGGACCAGGTGTGCTCTGCTGGAACTCGCCTGACATCAGCCGGCACAGACCATAACAATATCCCATAATGATATCACCAAAATGATCTTCTTCTTCTTCTTCTTTTCCTTTCGGCTGTTCCCTTCAGGGGTGGCCACAGCGAATCATCTGCCTCCATCTCACCCTATCCTCTGCATCTTCTTCACTTACACCAGCTGCCTTCATGTCCTCCTTCACTACATCCATTAATCGTCTCTTTGGTCTTCCTCGAGGCCTTCTGCCTGCTAGTTCCAACCGCAGCATCCTACTACCGATATACTCACCATCCCTCCTCTGTACCGGTGGTGTAGTGGTTAGAGTGTTGGACTCATGATCGGGAGGTTGTGAGTTCAAATCCCACTGAGACCCCCACTGTGCTAAGTCCCCTGGGCAAGGTCTCAACTACAAGTGTGCCTCTCTTCACCCAGCAGTATAAATGGGTACCAGTTAAAATATACTGGGAAGGTAACCTGCGATAGACAAGCGTCCCATCCAGGAGGAGTTGAACTCCTGGTCGCGTCACGCTAGGGAACCTGGGGATAAGCACCGGCCTGATGAGCCACAAGGCTTGGGTGTAAAAACCCAACAGACTTACCTTTTTTTACCTCCTCTGTACATTTCCAAACCATCTCAATCTAGCCTCTCCAACTTCATCTCCAAAACCTCTTACATGTGCTGTCCCTCTGATGTGCTCATTCCTGATCCTATCCATCCTTGTTACTCCCAAAGAGAACCTCAACATTTTCATCTCTGCTACCTCCAGCTCTGCCTCCTGTCTTTTCCCCAGGGCCACTGTTTCTAAACCATACACAATCGCTGGCCTCATCACCGTCTGAAGGAATAAATTGATAGGATAAATGAGATGCAACTATGTGTGTATTGTAACTTCTGTGTATCTAAAGCTTCCTGTTCTACTTGTAATTGTGACATGTGCACCAGGCACATGAAACTGTTGGGTGGGTGTTCCTGTGTCGTGTTTCGGTTCGGGTGTGGGATTCGGAAAGTAACAATGTAACAATGAGGAATTGCTTTGAAATGGAATTAGCCAAGTGTTAAGCGCCGCAGGGAACAAACATATATATGGAAATGCTTTGTGAACACGCAATTATTGCTTTACATGCATATCCCCAAGTGTTAAGCGCCGCAGGGCACAAACATATATGTTAATGCTTTGTGAACACGCAATTACTGCTTTGCATGCACATCCCTCTGTATAAATAAGCGGACACTGCATGTGTTCGAAGAGCTTCCGATGAATAAACCAGACTGATTTCACTCGTGTGGTTCGTTGTCTGTTGCTCCCGGAGTACTCCTAGACGTTGAGATGCAGGAATCCAGGTCGTGCAGGTTTATCTAAGAGCTTCCTCCACGGAGAGAGTTCTTACAATTAGCTTCCTCCACAGAGAGAGTTCTTACACCGTCTTGTACACTTTTCCTTTCATTCTTGGCGATACCTTCCTATCACACAACACACCTGACACTTTTCTCCAACCATTCCAACCTGCCTGCACACGCTTCTTCACCTCTTTACCACACTCTCCATTGCTCTGTATTGTTGAGCCTAAGTACTTAAAATCCTCCACCTTCCTTATCTTTGCTCCCTGTAACCTCACTGTAAGAACTCTCTCTGTAGAAGCTCTTATGTAAACCTGCACGATCTGGATTCCTGTATCTCAACGTCTGAGAGCGCTCCGGGAACAGAGGACAACAAACCACACGAGTGAAATCAAGCTGGTTTATTCATCTGCTGCTCAGAGTGTGCTTCTGAGCATAAACTTTTTATACAGTATGTGTGCGTGCAAAAAGCAGACAAGATACAGAATCAGGTGTCCTTGGTTCAGAGTACATTCGTCATAGCATCGGGTGGGTGTGTGTGTGTGTGTAGATAGCACCATATCATGTTATTTACATAACTGCTTGCATTCGTACGTAGGTAGGGGATAAAAGAGGGACAGCCTTGAACATCCAGTTAGGTCTGGTTGATGTTTTACACAAAACTTAGGGACATCGGGGTACAACAGGATAAGGAGAACTTCTTGCTTCATGGTTCAATAAACATGTACGTATTAGGTCAGAGATATATTCTAACAGTTCCCCTCTTTTATACTTTAATGTTCATGAAGTATAAATCATTCGTTGCAGAATACACAAAGGTTCAGTGGGTGTCGAAGGTCGGGATCTTTCAGGAGACCAGGGACCGCGGTTGATCGGGGCCTGTGCTTGAAGGGCAGCTTGAGCTGCGACGCCCTTCGCCCACTGCCTCGAGATACTCAGGTCCCCTCAAGATCCCGACTCCTCACTACACCCGGGACGAAGGGTAAGAGGTGCCGTCGGACTGCGCGTCCAGTTGCGTATACTTTGGTCCACTTAAAGCGTCCATCAGGGCCCACACACGATTCAGCAGACACCTAAGGATGCAAGGTCCGAACACACACACCAACAGCAGACAAATGCATACAGGCACAAGCATGGTTAAATATGGAGTGAATATACCAAAAAGGGAATGGAGGAAACAGAGAGCAAACAATACATTCTTCTAAAGTTACATCACGTTTCACAGTAAAATTCAAATACTGCCAGAACATGTTATTTTCAGGATGACGGTAATATGTACAAAGACCCGGGGCTGAGCACATCAGCCCGAGCAAGAGCAGAACATGGAGGGTATACATAACACAGGATATTTTCGGTTATCCGTTCCCAGTACGAGAGGGTGTAAAGGTGGTACTCGTAAGCTTATGTTGAGCCGAATCCGTTAGAAAACACTTCTCCCCTCTTAGGTGATATATGTGTCTTAAGACCTGGAACAGAGGTAATAAAGATAGACAACATCATGGTCACACAAAAACAAACAATACAATACTTCATTGTGGGCTTTTCTTCAGTCTGGTAGCATGGATCCACTGTGGAAAGAGGTCAGTTAGTACGGCGGTACGAGTTACAGCGAGTATCTCCGTGGGCTCACTGTAAGGTGTGTCTCCCAAAGATGAATTTAGTTTTGCAAATTTCTTGACCAGCACCTTGTCTCCTACCTTGAAGGCATGAGTGCTTGCATCGGCCGGGACCGAAGTATTCTGATTAGTGCGTTCCCAATAGTCATTTAGGACCTTAACAAGGCCCACGGCATTCTCGCTCATGTGTATGTCTAGATCTTCCGTCCCCAAAGCCTGTTTTCCCTTCCTCCAAGGAGCAGGAAAGGGTCTCCCCATTACCACTTCATAAGGGGATAGATTCCCTAAGGCCACCTGCGAGGTCATCCGCAGATCCGCTAGGACCACAGGCAGCACCGAAACCCAATTCCTGGATCCGGTGGCGTGCATTGCTTTTCGTAATTTCCCTTTAATGGTTCTGTCTGTTCGTTCCACGATTCCGGAGGACTGAGGGTGATATGGGACATGGAAACGCCAATTGATCTCTAGCTCTTGTGCCAACAGTTGAGTGACTTTTGAGGTGAATGGTGTGCCTTTGTCCGAATCAATACCCAACGGGAGGCCATATCTGGGAATAATTTCCTGTGATAACTTTTGAACCACTACTCGGGCGTTTTCGTTCCCACACGGGAAAGCTTCAACCCACTGGGAAAATTTATCCACGATAACCAATAGATATTTAAAGGGGCCCTGCCGGGGCATGTGAGTAAAGTCTATCTGCCACTCCTGGAAGGGAGTATCTGGTTCCGGCAGATGCTGATGTGATGCATGTGGTTTGGACACATTGTTCTGTGCACAAACCAGGCATTTGTCCAGAATGCTGTGCACCGTAGAGGCTAGTTGTCGTATACAGAAATCTTTTCCCATATCTGTCACCACCCCTCTTCGACCGCGATGTGTAGGCCCGTGAAACTCGCGGACGAGGAAAGGAAGGCAGTGCGTGGGCAGACATAAGCGACCGGTCGAATCGAGTAGAATGCCGTCACCCGAGGGCTGAGAGCCCTGCGAGGACCAAAAATCAGTGTCTTCTGTGGACGCCGAGGACTGAAGGGATTTCAGATCCAAGTCAGGGAGGGCGCTAAGCATGTGTGAGGTTGACACCAGCGCGGGCTGCAGGAACGGCGGCATGGAGCCGAGCGAGGCAGCCTGTTTAGCCGCGCGGTCAGCCAAAGAGTTACCTCGTGCCTCATCAGTGTGGTCAGAGGAATGACCGCGGGTCTTTACGATCGCTAAACGGAGTGGGAGATTGCAGGACACAATAAGATTCTGGACTAAGGTGGAATGTGAAATGGGCTTACCGTCAGCAGCAGTGAAACCACGAGATTGCCAGATACGGCCGAAATCATGCGCCAGCCCAAAAGCGTAACGAGAGTCAGTGTATATAGTAACATCCTGGTCGGAAGCGAGAGTGCATGCCCGAGTGAGTGCATATATCTCTGCTGCTTGAGCGGAATTAAAGGGGAGCGAGTACGCTTCCAAAACTTGGTCCGGTAAGGAACATACTGCGTAGCCGCAGAGGAACACTCCGTCGGAGGGTTTCGAGCATGACCCGTCTACAAACAGGGAGAGACCTGTGGAGAGAGGAGTAGACATTAAGTCGGATCTAATGCTGGTGTCATGAACAATGGTGTCCATGCAGTCATGTTCCAATGGTTCGCAGTCGTCATGAGCATTAAGCAGGCGCTGTAGAGCCTGCGCCACGTTATCTAGGGAGGAGGAACAGGATATAGTTAGGTTGTCAGTAGCACAAAGGATGGCCTCGTAACCTGAACGACGTTGAGAAGACATGTGTTGTGTAGACAGAGTATTAAGGATATGCCTAACCTGATGGCTGGTGTGTAAAACGAGTGGATGAGAGAGCACTATTTTTTCTGCTTCGAGAACTAACACCGCACTGGCAGCGACAGCGCGGAGACAGGCAGGTAAACCCTGAGCCACAGTATCTAGAGTTTTGGAGAGGAAAGCACAAGGCCTAAGTCCCCCCCTGTGGTCCTGCGCCAAGACCCCAGAAGCCGTGCCGGCCTGGTGAGCGACGTAGAGATGAAAGGGTTTGTTGTAATCCGGGAGCCCGAGAGCCGGCGCGGAGCATAGGGCCGACTTCAGGGCTTTGAATGCGTCCAGCATGTCCTCAGTCCAGACCAAGGGTTGATGGAGAGGGTCAGTGTGAGCCACGGCAGAGCGTAAACGTTTGTCATAAAAGGAACAGTCCGGGATCCATTGGCGGCAGTAGTTAATGAGGCCCAGGAAAGCCAGGAGCGCTTGTTTAGTGGCAGGCTTCTGAGTGTCCACTATGATCTTGACGCGATCCTGAGTAAGGCGTTTTATCCCGTGAGAGAGTTCATAGCCCAGATATATCACAGTGGGGAGGCAGGACTGTAACTTGGGCTTGGAGACCTTGAAACCCTTTTTTTCCAGTAAGAGGAGCAACTGGACAGTGGCGTCGAGGCATAGTTCATAGGTTAGGCCGGACACCAGGAGGTCATCAGCATTAGAGTGTACGCAGGAACCAACGGGGACGTCCAAAGAACCCAACGCGTCCCTAACTGCAGCCGAAAACACGGCCGGAGAGTCAATAAATCCTTGAGGTAATCTAGTCCACGTGTACTGTCGCTGCCGGTGTGTGAAAGCGAAGAGAGGTTGTGTGCTTGGCTCAACAGGGATACTAAAAAATGCCGAGCACAGGTCGATTACGGAAAAATGCGTGTGATCGCAAGGAATAGAAGCCATAATAGAGGGCACATCCGGAACAACCGGTGAAACTGGAACGATGAGCTCGTTAATTTTTCTGAGGTCTTGTGTCAGACGCCAGGAACCGTCTGGCTTAGGAACCGGGTTCACAGGCGTGTTATAAGGGCTTGTGCACGGCACAATGATACCCTGTTCCAAAAGAGCGGCCAAAATAGTGTCGATACCCAACATTTTTTTTAGGCGACAAGGGGTATTGTCGGATGTACACTGGCGAAATGTGCTTCACGGTAGCTTCATATGGGACGCAGTCCACACAACCCACGTCATTCTTATGCTCTGCCCAAAAATTGGTGGGCAGTGTGTCGAGTACAGGGGGCGAGGTGGAACTCGCCACGCACGCCGAATTAACATTAAAAGGCAAGGGCTGTGCTTGCAATGATAACAGAGAAACGGAGGAGGTGTCGCACGTTTGGATGGTCATGCTCGAACCTTGGAAAGAGATTTGGAACCCCAGAACACTCATGAGGTCACGGCCTAACAAATTAAAGGGGCATTCGGACATATGTACAAAAGAATAGGATATTTGCAATTTATCAAGCGTGTGATCATCAGGAAAATGTAGGAGAAGGGGTGGCGTATATGGGGAGGAGAAGGGAACCCCATCCATTCCCACAGTAATGACATTTCCCAGTTTTTTTATATGAATCCTTCTTTCGATTCTTATCCCTCGGACCCTGTGGGGCTACTGCCAGCAGGACCTTATTTTTTACGTTCAATAATCCATCTGATTCTAACATACGGACCCTTTCTCCGGCAGTTCTAACGATGAGACGTTGACGATCTGTGAAATGCGGTTTAAGTGCGCTCTGGACAATTACTTAAAAAACTGGACACGAACATAGAATTTGCCGCTTCGGTATCAAGAGGAAATCCTCCCACATGACGCCACGTTTCAGTAAAACGATTCCAAAATACTGAGGTTAATTCGCCTCGCTTCTGTTTGCAATTGGTCACGTGTGAAAGATCGCAAGCCCCCTCCCGTCGGGAGACTAGATAAGCCGTTAGTTGCGCGCGCAGCTGGGTCAATGCCTCGGGATTGTCCCGCCAGAAGAGGGTGGACCAATAGGTGGTGTTACGGGGGACACAGTTTGTACACAGCAAGCTGGACTTTTGATATTCCCTTTTTCCCTTTTCTTTACTCATTAATTTAGGTTTGGGGACACTCTGAGTCACCTTCTTGGGCTCGAAGAGCTTTTTAAGTTGCAACCAGTACGAGTGCATTTCATACCATTTTACATAAGCCTCCTTCATGTATTCATAATCCTAGGAGGGGTTGCCCAATCCATCATAAATCATGCGATGCGCGGATGTCAGAAATCCTGCATCAAAAGTCCCATTTCGAGGAAAGTTTGGTACTTGGTCGAGTCCCTCCGTCCATCCCGCCAAATTGCTGAGCCATGGCTCAGTATAATAAGCTAGACCACATCTATTCATCCACTCCTTTGGAGTTTCCCGGGCCTTAGGCTTTGGGTAGGAATTTCCCATTGTCTATCTTCTAACAAAAACAAAAATACGTTGGCATACAGGAATACACGTGCACCTTTTGTATAGCGCTCTTCCCAGTTATAGCAACTGAGGATAAACCGTCCCAGTTATAGCAACTGAGGATAAACCGTCCCTTCTAGAGAAGGGGATAAACCGTCCCTTATAAAAAGGGGATAACAGACGCTCAGATACTGCTAACCAGGTAGTCAAACAAATCTTGTCTTACCTGATCAGGAGTATCACGTCGGGGTCACCAAATTGTAAGAACTCTCTCTGTAGAAGCTCTTATGTAAACCTGCACGATCTGGATTCCTGTATCTCAACGTCTGAGAGCGCTCCGGGAACAGAGGACAACAAACCACACGAGTGAAATCAAGCTGGTTTATTCATCTGCTGCTCAGAGTGTGCTTCTGAGCATAAACTTTTTATACAGTATGTGTTCGTGCAAAAAGCAGACAAGATACAGAATCAGGTGTCCTTGGTTCAGAGTACATTCGTCATAGCATCGGGTGGGTGTGTGTGTGTGTAGATAGCACCATATCATGTTATTTACATAACTGCTTGCATTCGTACGTAGGTAGGGGATAAAAGAGGGACAGCCTTGAACATCCAGTTAGGTCTGGTTGATGTTTTACACAAAACTTAGGGACATCGGGGTACAACAGGATAAGGAGAACTTCTTGCTTCATGGTTCAATAAACATGTACGTATTAGGTCAGAGATATATTCTAACACTCACCGTTCCTCTTGGGTCCTTGTCGTTCACACACATGTATTCTGTTTAACTGCGGCTAACCTTAATTCCCCTCCTTTCCAGGGCATACCTCCACCTCTCTAGATTTTCCTGCACTTGTTCTCTGCTCTCACTACAGATCACAATGTCAGCTGCAAACATCATAGTCCATGGGGAATCTTGTCTAACCTCGTCTGTCAAACTGTCCATCACCATAGCAAAAAAGAAGGGGCTCAGAGCTGACCCTTGATGCAGTCCCACCTCCACCTTGAACTCTTCTGTCACACTGACAGCACACCTCACCACTGTCTTACATCTCTCATACATGTCCTGCACCACTCTAACATACTTCTCTGTGACTCCAGAGTTCCTCATGCAATACCACAGTTCCTCTCTCGGCACCCTGTCATGTGCTTTCTCCAGATCCACAAAAGCACAATGCAGCTATTTCTGACCTTCTTTGTACTTCTCTATTAACATCCTCAAGGCAAACACTGCATCTGTGGTGCTCTTTCTTGGCATGAAACCAAACTGTTGTTCACAAATGCCCTTAGTCTAGCTTCCACTATTCTTTCCCATAACTTCGTTGTATAGCTCATGAACTTTATCCCTCTGTACTTGCCACAAGTCTGCATGTCTCCCTTGTTCTTAAAACTGGGCACCAGCACACTTCTCCTGCATTCCTCCAGCATCCTCTCACTATCTAAGACCTTGTTGAATGTTCTTGTCAGAAAATCTACTGCTACCTCTCCTAGACACTTCCATACCTCCACCGGTATGTCATCAGGACCAATTGGCTTTCCAATTTCCTCTTCAATGCCCTCTTCACTTCACCTTTGTTAATCTTTGTTACTTCCTGGTCCTCAACAGTCGCCTCTTCTACTCTTTTTTCTCCCTCATTTTCCTCATTCATCAGCTCTTCAAAGTACTCTTTCCATCTTCCCAGCACACTTCTGTCATCAGTCAATACATTTCCCACCCTGTCCTTTATCACTCTAACTTACTGCACATCCTTCCCATCTCTATTTCTCTGCTGTGCCAACCTATATAAATCATTTTCTCCCTCCTTACTGTCCAACTTAGCATACAAGTCAACAAATGCTCTGTTTGGCCTTTGACACTGCTACCTTACGCTGTGTCTCCCTGTACTCCTGTTTACTCTCTTCAGTCCTCTCAGTGTCCCACTTCTTCTTAGCTAACCGCTTCCTTTGTACACACTCCTGCACTTCCTCATTCCACCCCCAAGTCTTCTTATCTACTCTCCTTCCAGATGACACACCAAGTATTCTCCTAACTGTCTCCCTGATCACATTAGCTGTAGTTGTCCAGTCATCTGGAAACACTTCCTGACCACCCAAAGCCTGTTTCAACTCCTCCTTGAAGACAACATGACACTCTTCTTTTTTCAACTTCCACCACTTTGTCTTCTGCTCTGCCTTTGCCTTCTTCACTTTCCTCACCATCAGCGTCATCTGACACACCACCATCCTATGCTGTTTGGCAACACTCTCACTCACTACTAACTACTTTGCAGTCACTGACTTTCTTCAAATTAGATCGCCTACACAAGTAGTCTACCTGTGTGCTCCTACCTCCACTTTTACAAGTCACCCTATGCTCCTGTCTCTTCTGTAAGAAAGTATTCACCACAGCCATTTCCATCCTTTTTGAAAAATCTACCATCTGTCTGTCTGCATTCCTGTCCTGGATACCAAACCTGCCCACCACTTCCTTGGCCCCTCTGTTTCCTGCACTGACATGTACATTGAAGTCTTCCCCAATGACCACTCTTTCACCTCTGGGGGTACTCTGCATCACTTCATCAAACTCACTCCAGAATCTCTCTTTCTCTTCTAGCTCACATCCTGCCTGTGGGGCATAAGCACTAACAACACTGAGCATCACGCCTTCAATTTCTAACTTGAGTCTCATCACTCTGTCTGACACTCTTTTCACTTCTCGAACATTCCTGACAAACTCCTCTTTCAAGATGACTCCTGCTCCATTTCTCTTCCCATCCACATCATGATAAAGCAGCTTAAACCCTGCTCCTAAGCTTCTAGCCTTGCTACCTTTCCACCTGGTCTCCTGAACACACAATATGTCCACCTTCCTCCTCTGCATCATATCAGCTAGCGCTCTACCTTTTCCTGTCATAGTTCCAACATTCAAAGTCTTTACTTTCAGTCCTAGACTCATGCCTTTCCTCTTCTCTCACTGCCTATGGACACACATTCCACCTCCCTTTCTTAGACTTCTTCGACCAACAGTAGTCCAATTTCCACCAGCACCCTGTTGGTTAACAGCACTGATGGCAGTCGTTGTTACCCCGAGTCTCGTCTGATCCGGTATGAATTTCTTAGTTTTGACTCGCATATGTCATTGGTTTTACGCTGAAATGCCCTTCCTGACGCAACCCTCTGCTTGGGACTGGCGTGAGGGTGGACACTGACTTGTGCCCCCCTCGCGGCTGCATTAACCATAATGCTATATCCCATAATATTCACATTCATGAAACACGACGCTAATATTCATGCAGGGAAATTAAGTTATTTAATATCATTTACATACACAGTTCTCTGTATACTTGATTCTGAACTTCTTTCGGGTTTGGGTCGGTTCTGAGTTTAGAGGGGCCGTGGTGTTGTTTGCCCGAGTCAGCCTTGGTGGGTGAGTAGACTTGGACTGAACAGCCGCTAGGTGTAGAGTCACATCAACTTATTTTATCTTATGAGTGTTCTTTCATTCATTCATTAATTTTCTGAACCGATTAATCCTAATTAGGGTCACTGGGAGGCCGGCACCCATCTCAGCCAACTCTGGGCGAGGACGAGGTACAACTTGGACAGTTTGTAAGG
Organism: Plotosus lineatus; assembly: GCA_024760905.1. NCBI lineage: Eukaryota > Metazoa > Chordata > Actinopteri > Siluriformes > Plotosidae > Plotosus > Plotosus lineatus. The sequence continues at coordinate 5,860,739 of CM045746.1, forward strand.
CCAGTGCAGGGCCGTCACTCCCATAAACATTCTCATTCACACTCACACCTAGGAGAGATTTGTAACAACCCATTGAACCTGCTGTGTATGTTTTTGGACTGTGGGAGGAAAACGGAGACCCGGAGGAAACAACACAAACACGGGGAGAACATTTCACACTCAGGGCATTTAGTTTATGTTCCAGGGGCAGTTTGTGTGATTAGTTTCAGGGTTTAATAAGTTTCACTGTAATTTCAGACACATTGCAGCGGCATTCAGTTTTGCTTTGTGCTGCAGCTTCTCACATATGAACATCTGACCCAAAGACTCTGTGACGAATCATCAGTGTGCAGTGAAAGAAACAATCTTCCTCCTCAGGACACTGGTTCATGGGAATTTTCTCTTGTGGACTTGGCAGGAAATGAGTGAGACACAGATGTCAGCACTAATGACCTGAAGACAATGCTCGAGACAGCAGAGATCAATCGCAGTCTTCTGTATTGTACTTTACAGTATCATAACATGTATCACAATGCATCATTTCCAGGAGTAATGTAATTGAAAGTACATAAAGTGAGATTTCCTTTCGGCTTTTTCCCTTCTTCAGGGGTCGCCACAGCGAATGTTTCGCACGTTTGATTTGGCATAGGTTTTTACGTTGGATGCCCTTTCTGACACAACCCTTTAGCAAAGGACAGAAATACGCTGACGGCTTTGCAGCCTACACTTTACGAAAGTCAGCAATGGTTCTTTTACATGACTCTCACCACGGACAGTGAGCGACATAGCCCGCCTTCGATAACCCAGTTTGCTGCACTGGGGGGGACAGTGACAACCTTGTGGGGACTCGAATCCCTAACCTTAGGATCAGCGATTCAGTGCCCGATACCACTAGACCACCACTTCCCCTTGAAAGTGCATAAAGTAAATTTATTAAATTATTTGTTTTAGGTACTTGTATGTCACATCTGCTCATTTTATGTACTGTCATTATCAAATCGGCTAATCATGAGCGCATGTTTTCCCCCAAGTGACACAGCCATGTTCATTCATTCTGTAAGCCGCTTAATCCTAATAAAAGTTGGAGGACGTCTGGCACTGTCTGGTGGGAGGGCGAGGTACATCCTGTACAGTTCAACAGGCCATGGCAGGACCCCCCCCAACACATACAATCACAAAATTATTCACACTCACACCTAGATGGTATCTGGAACAACCTATAAGCCTCATAATTATGCTTTTGGAATGTGGGAGAACACTGAAAGACCCAGAGGTAACCCGCGCAAGAACAGAGTGGACATGCACCCCACACGGAAACGCCCATGCCCAGGAATGGAACCCAGTCCTTCCTGTTGTAAGGTGGGTGTGCTAACCACTACACCACCATGCTGTTGGCGAGACTCATAAATTACAAATTAATCACTTCATTTTAACAGCTTTGCATGTGTAAACAACACATGTGGTAATGTTTAAAAATATGGCATGTGCACAAATAACCTTTGATTTTATTTATTAAATGTTCTGTTATCGGTATACATATTGGCATACATTTGTGTAGTTGAGATGGAAGAGTTCTGGGAATGCATGTTGCCATTCCCTGTTTGTCACCTTTCTGATGCCAGATGAATGTATCTGATTCCCAGGAATGCATCCGATCTCTGGGAAAGAACAGTGAACACATCCTCTTCCGGATGAGTAAGCTCCACCTCGAACCTACTCACCATTCCCTCCTCTGAGGGAGAATGATGGTCAAGAGCCCATGCAGGTGAGCCGCACCAGGCTGACGGCGGAGGAGAAGCATCGGCGACGGACCAACGGTCTCTGCATCTACTCCGCCGAGAAGGGCCATTACCTCGCCCAGTGCCCCGAGCGACAGGGTCCGACAGCTAGGAGAGGGGCAGCGACGAGACGATCCTCCACAACACCCGGGAAGCACCTGCAAGTTCAAGGTACGCTGTACTCCGCACAACACTCCTATGCTGTGGATGTATTCATTGACTAAAGCGCTGACGCTAACTTTATCGATCCGGGGATGGTTGAGCTCCACAACCTACCCGTATATGAACTCAGAAGCCCCAAGGAGGTAGTGGCTATTGATGGCTGACTCATAGCTGGCGTCACGCACAAGACCAAGCAGGTTAAGCTCAGTCTGAACAGGAACCACCATGAATATTTGGAGCTGTTTGTTCTCTCTGCCCCTCTCTCTCCCCTGGTGTTGGGGTGGCTGTGGTTGCAGACCCACAATCCCCACATCGACTGGTGCACCCTCACCATACACAGCTGGAGTAACTACTGTCTGCAACACTGCTCAATGGTGGCCGTACCATCCCAAGCTTCACAAACCCCAGTTGACCTGGAGGATCTGGACTTAGCCGGCATGCTGAAAGAATGCCACGACCTGAAAGAGGTCTTCAGCAAGGACTGGGCTTGCTCACTACCTCCTCATCAACCATACGACTGCGCCATCGACCTACTCCCAGGTTCCACACTTCCTTCTCAGCGACTGTACAGCCTCTCAAAGCTGGAAAAAGATGCCATGGAAGAATATATTAACAAGTCTCTTACTGCAGGTTTTATTCGGCCCTCATCATCCCCGGTAGGCGCTGGGTTCTTCTTCATAGAAAAGAAAGACAAAACCCTGAGAACTTGCATCGATTACATAGGCCTGAACCATATCACAATAAAGAACAAGTACCCTCTCCCTCTAATAGATTTGATGGACTGACCATAAAAACCTATCTTACCTCCGTATGGCCAAGATGTTGAACTCCCATCAGGCATAATGGTCGCTCTACTTAGGAAGATTTAACTTCACACTAACATACCGGCCCGGCTCCCGGAATACAAACCCAGATGTTCTCTTCAGGCAGTTCTCCTCGGGGGAAGAGACCACCATGGAGACCATCCTGCCTGCCTCCTGTATACTTGGAGCAGCTCAGTGGGAGGTTGAACGGATAGTTCAGAACGGCCATCAGGGGGAACCTTAGCCCGTCAAGTGCCTCCAAGGTCCACTATACGTTCCTCCGCCGGCCAGAACCCCAGTGATACAGTGGGTGCACTGATCAAAATTAGCCTGCCACCCCTGAGCCTACTGAACTCTTTTCCTACTCCAACAACGCTTCTGGTGGCCAACAATAGCAGCCGATACCAGGGAGTTTATAGGAGCTTGTGCCACCTGTGCCTGGAGCAAGTCCTCCTATCGTGCACCCACGAGTCTCCTCCAACCTTTACCAGTTCCTCATCGTCCCTGGTCGCACATTGGAGTGGACTTTGTTACAGGGTTACCCCCGTCCGAGGGCAACACAGTCATCCTGACAGCTGGTCTCCTGATCCAACATGTCATTCGCCTCCATGGCATCCCCCAGGACATCGTTTCGGACCGGGGCTCCCAATTGCATCTAGAGTTTGGAAGGCGTTCTGCGACACCTTGGGAGTCTCCTGTAGCTTGACCTCCGGCTACCATCCTCAGTTGAACGGGCAGGCGGTGCGAATGAATTAAAGCCTCGGATCCTCCCTGCACTGCATCGCCTCCTGTCTACCAGCCTCCTGGGCCACACACCTCCCATGGATCGAATATGCACACAACTCTCCGGTCTGCACCATCACTGGGATGTCCCCCTTTATGGTGATCAACGGTTTCCAGTTTCCCCTGTTTTACAGCCAGGAGATCGAAGTGGCCATTCCATTCGTCCAGGAGCAGTTTCACAGAGCACGCCGGGTCTGGAAAGAAGCACGTGCCAGCACATACAAACAATAATAAACAGTGGCCCGAAACCGGAAAATTGCCGATCGTCATCGAACCCCGGCACCTCCCTACACGGTCGGGCAACAAGTTTGGCTTTCCTTCCGGGACCTGCCTCTCCAAATCGACTCAAACAAATTGTCTCCCAGGTACATTGGGCCCTACGTGATAGAAAAAAATTATAAACCCCAGCACCGTCCGACTAAAACTCCCATCCTCACTCAAAGTACACGAGTATTCCATGTATCCCTAATTAAGCCTTTCCAGATGTGCAAGCTGCCCATGCCACACGCACTCATGCAACTCCATACCATCACAAATGCAGGCTTCTGAACTGAGCTTGTACGCTAGGCTGGACAGTAAAGAGGGAGAAAATGATTTATACAGGTTGGCACAGCAGAGAAACAGAGATGGGAAGGACGTGCAGCAAGTGAGAGTGATAAAGGACAGAGAGGGAAATGTATTGACTGATGACAGAAGTGTGCTGGGAAGATGGACAGAGTACTTTGAAGAGCTGATGAATGAAGAAAATGAGAGAGAAAAAAGAGTACAAGAGGTGACCGTTGAGGACCAGGAAGTAGCAAAGATTAGTAAGAGTGAAGTGAGGAGGGAATTGAAGAGCATGAAGGCGATTGGTCCTGATGACATACCGGTGGAGTTACGGAAGTGTCTAGGAGAGGTAGCAGTAGATTTCCTGACAAGAACATTCAACAAGGTCTTAGAGAGTGAGAGGATGCCGGAGGAATGGAGGAGAAGTGTGCTGGTGCCCATTTTTAAGAAGAAGGGAGACGTGTAGAGTTGTGGCAACTACAGAGGGATAAAGTTGATGAGCCATACAATGAAGTTATGGGAAAGAATAGTGGAAGCTAGACTAAGGGCAGAGGTCAGCATTTGTGAACAACAGTTTGGTTTCATGCCAAGAAAGAGCACCACAGATGCAGTGTTTGCTTTAAGGATGTTAATAGAGAAGTACAAAGAAGGTCAGAATAAGCTGCATTGTGCCTTTGTGGATCTGGAGAAAGCATATGACAGAGTACTGAGAGAGGAACTGTTGTATTGCATGAAGCAGTCTGGAGTGGCAGAGAAGTATGTTCGAGTGTCAGGCAGTGGTGAGGTGTGCTGTCGGTGTGACAGAAGAGTTCGAGGTGGAGGTGGGACTGCATCAATGGTCAGCTCTGAGCCCCTTTTTGTTTGGTTTGGTGATGGACAGGCTGACAGATGAGGTTAGACAAGAATCTCCATGGACTATGATGTTTTCAGATGACATTGTGATCTGTAGTGTGAGCAGAGAACAAGTGCAGGAAAATCTCGAGAGGTGGAGGTATGCCCTGAAAAGAAGAGGAATGAAGGTTATTACTGGATTTTAAGTACTTAGGCTCAACAGTCCAGAGCAATGGAGAGTGTGGAAAAGAGGTGAAGAAGCGTGTACAGGCAGGTTGGAATGATTGGAGAAAGTGTCCGATGTGATGTGTGATAGGAGGGTATCGGCAAGAATGAAAGGAAAAATATACAAGACGGAGTTGAGGCCAGTGATGCTGTATGGTTTACAAACAGTGGCCCTGGGGAAAAGACAGGAGGCAGAGCTGGAGGTGGCAGTGATGAAAATGTTGAGGTTCTCTCTGGGAGTAAAGAGGATGGATAGGATCAGGAATGAGCACATCAGAGGGACAGCACATGTAAGACGTTTTGGAGACAGTCAGAGAGGCTAGATTGAGATTGTTTGGACATGTACAGAGGAGGGATAGTGAGTATATTGATAGTAGGATGCTGAGGTTGGAACTTCCAGTCAGAAGGCCCAGAGGAAGACTAAAGGGACAATTCATGGATGTAGTGAAGGAGGACATGAAGGCAGTTGGTGTAAGAGAAGATGCAGAGGATAGGGTGAGATGGAGGCAGATGATTCACTGTGGCGACCCCTGAAGGGAACAGCCGAAACGAAAGAAGTTCAGTGTGACTTATAGATGTTTTTTCTTCTTCTTTATTATGCATTTTTGACCATTGCAACTTGTACTCCAGAGAGACGTGTAGTCTGGAAAATATGGTACCTTATTACATGGTTCAGTTTCTAAAGGTCAGTACTTTCAGTACTCTGACCTTTGAAGTTCAGTGCCAAAACTCATGTCGTGCATCATCATAAAGCAATAATAAAGCAATGGATGAAGCATGATTTAGTAATCATTTTACAGAAAGTAATAAAAGAAAGCAATTCAATTTTATTTGTATAGCATTTGTACATATGACATTGTCATAAAGCAGCTTTACACATTGAAAGTAGGAGATTCAAAATTATGAAAGAGTTAAAAAGTTTTCTCCAACCCCTCCACATCCCTAGTGAGCAATGCCCGCAGTGACAGTGGCAAAGAAAAACTCCCTCAGTAAAGGAATTTATGTCCGCACTGTAAATATTAAAAAATCAGTTTTGGCTAGTCTTTGGTTAATAAATTTCAGTACTGATAATGCTCAATGCTGCTATAAAGTCACAAGTAATCCGGATGATATCTCTGGGATGATGCCATCAAGTCAAGAGACCAGGAGGCTTAAAAAGAGGCATGCCGGGCCCTTCTGTGTGAATATGGGGATAGATATATAAGTGTATATAGGATATATATGTATATTTGTGTGTATATATAGTAGTACCTCACTTTACGAAATTAATCCGTTCCAGAGCCTTTTTCGTAACCTGCATTTTTCATAAATTGAACCGCATTTTACATGTAAAACGCATGATTCGTTCCAAGGCTCCCAATACTACCCGCTAAACCATTTAAAAAATTATAAAAGATACCTTTTAAGACCTCCTTCTGCTTCAATATCGCACCGATGGTAGATGGGTTTGGCCATATTCCTTTGTGATGTCACTCGAGCCTGTTTCTTCTTCTCACTTGGACCGGAAATCACGTGCGTGCGTGTGTGTGTGAAGAAACCTTCTATAATCTATATTCTTCTATAATCACCTGAAGAGAGAGGATGGTTTCACCACCCCTCGAAACAGATCTGTAGTCATAAATGGAGTTTCAATAGAAAGTCTTTGTCCTGTCCTTTTATTTTTGTTTATTTTCTCTACCAAAAAGTATTGAGCACTCTCCTACGGAAGGATCTACTCAGAAAAGTATGTTAGAGTGGTACAGGACATGTATGAGAGATGTAAGACAGTGGTGAGGTGTGCTGTCGGTGTGACAGAAGAGTTCAAGGTGGAGGTGGGACTGCATCAAGGGTCAGCTCTGCGCCCCTTTTTGTTTGCTTTGGTGACGGACAGGCTGACAGACGAGGTTAGACAAGATTCCCCATGGACTATGATGTTTGCAGATGATATTGTGATCTGTAGTGAGAGCAGAGAACAAGTGCAGGAAAATCTAAAGAGGTGGAGGTATGCCCTGGAAAGGAGGGGAATGAAGATTAGCCTCAGTAAGACAGAATACATGTGTGTGAACGACAAGGACCCAAGAGGAACGGTGAGATTACAGGGAGCAGAGATAAGAAAGGTGGAGGATTTTAAGTACTTAGGCTCAACAATCCAGAGCAATGGAGAGTGTGGAAAAGAGGTGAAGAAGCATGTGCAGGCAGGTTGGAATGGTTGGAGAAAAGTGTCCGGTGTGATGTGTGATCGGAAGGTATCGGCAAGAATGAGAGGAAAAGTGTACTAGACGGTGTTGAGGCCAACGATGTTTTATGGTTTAGAAACAGTGGCCCTGGGGAAAAGACAGGAGGCAGAGCTGGAGGTAGCAGAGATGAAAATGTTGAGGTTTTCTTTGGGAGTAACGAGGATGGATAGGACTAGGAATGAGCACATCAGAGGGACAGCACATGTAAGATGTTTTGGAGACAAAGTCAGAGAGGCTAGATTGAGATGGTTTGGACATGTACAGAGGAGGGATAGTGAGTATATTGGTAATAGGCTGCTGAGGCTGGAACTACCAGGCAGAAGGCCTCGAGGAAGACCAAAGAGACGATTCATGGATGTGGTGAAGGAGGACATGAAGGTCGTTGGTGCAAGAGAAGAAGATGCAAAGGATAGGGTGAGATGGAGGCAGATGATTCGCTGTGGCGACCCCTGAAGGGAAAAGACCAAAAGGAAAAGAAGAAGAAGTATATGCACACATACAGCTTAGTATAGTTCCTTAGTAGTCTTTTTTATGCATTCTCTTTCATAATTGATGTTACACCAAAATCTGCTAAACTAATTTACATTGTTCATGCAACAGTTGACAATAACGACTTCACATTCTTATACACTGTTACTGGAGTGTTTCAGTTATTCCTCTTTTGACTCCACTATCATTGATGCCATGATGTATTATGATTGCTTTATCTTTATCTTAACAGTTTTATTCACTTTATAAGTAACCTTTTCCTCCTGCATAATCATTAAGGTGGTGCAACTTGAAATATAAATATCACACTCTTGAATGCCTATTCCCACTTCTTCAGCCATGGTGAAGGTGTTCCCTGTGGTGTTCCTGTTACTCAGTGTACTGAGACTTCTTACAGCCATCAGACTGGATGGAAATGGCTACACCGATATTCTTGTTGTGATCAGTCCTTCTGTGCAAGAGAATGAACAACTGATAAATCAACTCAAGGTATTCACTCATGTATCTTATAATAAATACAAACTGATGAATACATGTCTAACAGTAAAATTAAATGGAAGTTCTACTTTTCTGCAAAAGGCATGTTTATCCTTTCTAAATGTTATACAACATGCTTGAGTATGATGTAGGCTTCATATAACAGATGATGTTCAAAGAAACATTGTCCAGTACAGTGTGTCAGAAAAATATACATGTGTGTTGTTGTTTTTTTTGTTTTGTTTTTCTTTGTTTGGTTTTTAATCATTTAATAGTTTATTGAGCCTGGGAATATCTTCCAGAAACAGTGTGAATATGCAGTCTAGACGAAATTAAAGTTTGTAAAAAGCATGAGTCGACTGAATCAATCATATAAGAATCTTCTTCTTCTTGTCCTTTCGGCTTTTCCCTTCAGGGGTCGTCACAGGAATCATCTGCCTCCATCTTACCCTATCCTCTGCATCTTTTTCTCTTACACCAACTGCCTTCATGTCCTCCTTCACCACATCCATGAATTGTCGCTTTGGTCTTCCTCTAGGCCTTCTGCCTGGTAGTTCCAACCTGAGCATCCTACTACCAATATACTCACTAATCAATCATATAAGAATATTCCAAATTATTTGCCTGAAAAAGTTCTTCGGTTGATTTTGCTGTATGTTTATGGTCAATATTCATCTTTAATGTGACGTTTGTTCTTATTATTTTTGCAGTATTGGACTGAATATAAACAGAAAGTCTGTCTGTCTTCCTTTCGGCTTTCCCCCTTTTACTCAGGAGTCGCCACAGCAAATCATCTGATTTGCACATTTTTCATTTTGGCAGAGGTTTTTATGTCGGATGCCCTTCCTGTCACAACCCTTTTAGCACGGGACAGAAACACGCTGACGACTTTGCAGCCTACTCTTGACGAAAGTCAGCAATGGTTCTTTTACATGCCTCTCACCATAGACAGTGACAGACAGGGCCCGCCTTTGATAACCCAGTTAGCTGCACTGGGGGGGACAGTGACAATCTTGTGGAGAGTGGGACTCGAACCCCCAACCTATGGATCAGCGATCCAGCGCCCTATACCACTAGACCAGCACTGCCCCTTTGAATATAAACCGAAAGTATATCGCTAAATACTTCATATTTCCTGTTTCTTCTATCAGAAGTCACATAAAAAAACACTATTGACCCAGTTCCACTGGCAGTAATTCGTAACCATCTTCATTATTTTTGAAAGATGATGTGGTGTGTTTTTGTTTTGGAGACAAAGTCAGAGAGGCTAGATTGAGATGGTTTGGACTTGTACAGAGGAGGAATAGTGAGTATATTGGTAGTAGGATGCTGAGGTTGGAACTACCAGGCAGAAGGCCTAGAGGAAGACCAAAGAGGTAGAAGGTAAAGAAGGTACTTGGCGTAAGAGAAGAAAAAGCAGAGGATAGGGGGCAATCGAGGCAGATGATTTGCTGTGGTGACCCCTGAAAGGAACAGCTGAAAGGAAAAGAAGAAGAAGAGATGTGGTGAATTTGAATTATGGGCCTGTCCTGATTTCCTGGTACAAGATCAAGTTCATCTTGCTTTAATATGTGTAAAGAATCTTGTTCACAAATTCGGATATGGAATTTCAGTTTGAGTATTAACAGTGACACAATAATAGCATTTGGCAGATGCCTTTACCCAGAGTCACTATCAATAAACACATTCTCATACTGGTTTACTAGGACAATAGTTATATATAGCATACTTTGCTGGATTATATATATATATGCACAGTCGGCCCCCAATTTTCGAAGACCCCTTTGCACGAAATCCCTGGATTACGAAAAACATTTTCCTGAGTTTCCGTCCCGAAATACGAAACAACCACCTCTTACGAAAAGAAATTCAAACGCGCCAATCAAAATGTCACACGACGCGCGAGTTGCTCTCTTATTGGCTGTCTCTCAACATCCCACCCCGCTAGCCTCCCAGATAGACAGAAGGAAGCTTCACTCCTTAGTTTTTAGTTCAAGTAAGGAATCAAATTAAAGTTGAGTTTGTCAAGCAGGGAATTTGCTTTGAATTCCACGTCTTGTGGGTGTGGCCCGCAGTGCACGCATGAGAGAGAGAGAGAGAGAGAGAGAGAGAGAGAGAGAAGGAATAACACTTTAGTTTTTAGTTTAGTTTTTTTAAGTTGTTTTAATTTAATAAATGGTCAAGTAGGGAATGCGCTTTGAATTCATGTCTTGTGGCCCTCGCGGGACAGAGAGAGAGAGAGAGAGAGAGAGAGAGAGAGAGAGAGCGAGAGAGAGAGAAAGAGAAAGAGAGAAGGAATAACGCTTTAGTTTTTAGTTTAGTTTTTTAAGTTGTTTAATTCAGTAAATGTTTAATAAATGTGGGCGCATTTGAGCTCATCTGGAATTCCGATCCCTCAAGGAATCAAATTAAAGTTCAGTTTTTCAATCAGGGAATGCACTTTGAATTCCACGTCTTGTGGGCATGGCACGCACAGCACGAGCGAGAGAGAGGAGATAGATAGAGAGAGAGAGAGAGAGAGAGAGAGAGAGAGAGAGAGAGAGAGAGGTGTGTGTGTGTGTGTGTGTGTGTGTGTGTGTTAATAAAAAATAAAAATGTTTAATAATGGTTTAATTCATAAATATGTTAATAGAATAGTTTAATGGTTTAATGAATAATTTTCTTTTACTTTTAACACATTTCATACAAAATTGGGTGTACTTTTATCATTTTTAAAGGGTTTATGGGGTTTATCCAGTCCAAGGACTGGAGACTTGGAACAAATTAGGCGTTTAGCATGTAAGATGCGACCCCTACTTACGAAATCCCCGCAATACGAAAATGGCTCTGAAACGGATTAATTTCATAAATTTTATATATATATATATATATATATATATATATATATATATATATATATACATATATATATTTATATATACACACACACATACACAATTCTGAGGCACCCATCTCAGCTGACTCTAGACGAGGGCAGAAACATGCTGACGGTTATGCAGGCTATGCAGCTCTTCTTTACTAAAGTCACCAATGGTTCTTTTACATGAACCTCCCTCCACAGTTTATATATATATATAAATTTATAAAACTTTGACCCCCACAGCAAGAATACTGCTGTACATGCACAGCAGTATTTCTTATGCTGAAATGATGATATAGAAACTGATATGGATTATAGTGCTAATAAAACAAATGATTTGTGTAATAAGTTTATTATTATATAACATTCTTGGAATGCTTGTCCTTAGAGCATTACCTGTCACCTTTCTCCTTCATGCCATCTGACACATAAGGCCTCCACAATCGCATTCCACTTACTCTGGTCTTTTGCTCTGGTTCTTTCTTCATTCCAGGTTTTCCATCTTTCCCTTTCTCTTTCTTTTTCTTTTTCTATTGTACTTCTTCAAATTGTTTTTGGTCTTCCTATCGTTCTTTTTCCTTCCAGTGCTCATGTTAATGCCATTATGCAGTCACAGTATTAACTCACAGTATTATTGTCAAGATAATAAAATATTCTGTTGTGTGGAGTTGTTGGCGTCTCTCGACAAGATATGAAATCATTGTACATTCATTGGAGGCCAAAAAAGAGGAAACCCTTATTTAATAAAGTGAAGAGAGGCCTTCATAATCCGGTATTTTAATAATTTGTCACATTTTGTACTAAATAATAATGAACTGGGAAAAAACAACATGTTTTTGGCTCTTTATTTTGGGGTTCAGACAGACAACTATTAGGGGCAGTGGTGGTCTCGTGGTATAGGGCGCTGGATCGCTGATCCAAAGGTGGGGGTTCGAGTCCCACTCTCCACAAGGTTGTCACTGTCCCCCCCCATGCAGCTAACTGGGTTATCAAAGGTGGGCCATGTCTGTCACTGTCTATGGTGAGAGGCATGTAAAAGAACCATTGCTGACTTTCGCAAAGAGTAGCTGCAAAGTTGTCAGCTTGTTTCTATCCCTTGCTAAAAAAAAAGGGTTGTGACAGGAAGGGCATCCGACCTAAAAAACCTGTGACAAATCAAACGTGCGAATCAAATGATTCGCTGTGGCGATTTCCGAGTAAAAGGGAAAAAGCCGAAAGGAAGACAGACATTTTGGGTTCCAGTTCCAGGCATATCTGTGCAGAGTTTGCATGTTCTCTCCATGTTTTCATGGGTTACTTCTGGGTACTTGGAAAGACAGTGAATTGTAACATGCCATCAGTGTACCAAGGAACAGCGACACGTGTCCTGAATTGTTTACTTTCTGTCTGTAGGAAATGTTTATCACTGGATCAGAATACCTGTTTGAAGCTTTAGACCGCAAGTTGTACTACAAGGAGGTGAAAATACTCGTACCACCGACTTGGGTTGGAAAAAAGTACGAGAGAGCAACAACAGAAACTTTTGTTAAGGTACAATATTGATTCAGTTTATTATAATTTATTCTCCAAATCGTTTGTACTGTTCATAAAGCACAAACAAATTATAAAAATGTATGGTACACTCTGTAGTATAATGCACAATGTACCTTCAATTTTTAGGGAAAAATAAGAATTGACAACAGACATCCTTCATATGGTGATGATCCGTACACTCACCAGCCTGAGGGCTGTGGAATTGAGGCTGATTATATTCATTTCACCCCAGAATTCTTATTAAATCCCAAACTTGGTCTTGTTTATGGACCTAAAGGTAAAAGATAACGTGTTTTACACACACACACACACACACACACACACACACACACACACACACACACTTTCATAGCCAAGCAGTTAAATTTTTTCAGTCAGCAGTGATCAGGAGGAACTGGGTATTGTATTGACTGATGAGATTATTTCTTTTCCCACTTTTAGGAAGGGTCTTGGTTCATGAATGGGCTCACCTGAGATGGGGGGTATTTGATGAATATAATAAGGAAGAGCGCTTTTATCAGTTTAATAATGAGATTCTACCAACACGGTTTGTGTTGTCAATAATTATGAAATTAAACAGTAAATGTAGGTTATATATTTCTCCATAGTTGTTAATAATGTTTAATATTTTAATTGCAGGTGTACTGAGGAAATTACTGGCCAGTGGTTTCAAATTATTAATGAAAAACCTCAATATTGCCGGACTGGTCCTGATGGCTTACCCACGTCAAGCTGTGAATTCTTTCCAGATGCAGTACAAAATGCAAATGCTTCAATAATGTACATGCAAAGCATTGAATCTGTGAGTTTAGCAAGTTATTAATAATAGATTAAAATTCAATAGTAGTGGGATGATGACAGCTACCATGAGCTGTTCACTGAAATAAGTATCAAGTCATTACTAAAATTATTTATGAAAATGATGAGAGAAAATTCTTTTTTTATGCCTTTGTCTGAAGCATTCTGTTGTTGTTGTTATTATTATTATTATTATTATTATTATTATTATTGTTGTTGTTGTTGTTTTGCAGGTAAAAACATTTTGTCGAGAAGGCGAACACAACATTCAAGCGCCGAATGATCAGAATAAAAAATGTTCACGTAAAGCAACACATACAGTAATCTTTCAAGACTCAATAGATAGAGATGCCCTTCACAACCTGGAGCCTCTTCCATCTCCACCTCCATTTCCAACATTCAAACTCATACAGAGGGGAACTCGGATTGTGTGTCTCGTCCTTGACATCTCAGGAAGCATGACAGTATGTTTGCAGTTCCATAGAAATGATCTCCTAAAGCAGAATAGCTCTCTGATGTCAGTATTGGAGCAGATTTTTACATAGGTTATGTTTACATTCATGGCATTTAGCACAGAAGCAACTCAGAAATGCTTTTAGACAACCTGAAAGTATACAGTGCTGGCGGATTGATTGGAGGGGACTGCAGGGCGTAGAAGTGCCTTATGGTGATAGTCTGCTCACATCAAAGTTTTTATGTACAGTTGATTTTTCATCATAAAAAGGTTACAAATACAGTGCGGAAAATACCCTTGAATGGGCTTCTGGGCATCATTCACTGTAACTCTCTCTCTCTCTCTCTCTCTCTCTCTCTCTCTCGATTTATCTTCCACTCTTTCTATCTTTCTCTATCTCTCTCGCTCTCTCTCTCTCTCTCTCTCTCTCTCTCTCTATCTCTATCTAACACACACACACACACACACACACACACACACACACACACACAGTTACATAGCCATAGTGAATCCACCTAGCAGTTACACTCATAGCACCAATGTTCTCATTAAGCAAACCGTGAGCTTTAGTTCTGGCCTGCAAGGACTTTCACATTGTCTCTTCATGTGAAAGTTTGTCTCTTCTAAGTTTTTTGTTTAGTTTTTATTTGACTACTCCTCACCTGAATTCCAGAGAGAATGCTTTGAAAATGACCCAGAAGTTAAACCATTACATTTATCAAAGTGATTCACATCCTTCTTTCAACTGCTTCAAACACAACAGCTTCAAGAATAAAATGTTCACTTACTTCTTATATATTTCACCCACTGCCACGTGCCATCACAATGAAACATTCAATATTATTATCATATATAAGCACTCATAACACTGTCTGTTTGATGTATGTATTTGTACAAGCATGAAAATATATTCTATATTTAGTGGATATTTATAGTATCATGACATCCACCACAAATGTCAGGTTTACCTGAGTACCACCTACCACATGTATATGTCAGGCACTTGAACAGGTCTCCAGCACACACACACAACTAACATAGACATCATCAAAGATTCACACTATTGTACAAAACTGTCAAATGCAACATAGCAAGTTTGAGCAGATCATAAAATAACAGACTATCAAGCAAAGTAAATATTTTTTTTTTTGTTTTGTTCGTTTTAACATCATCCTCTAACAAGTATTGTGTGGACAATATAGCTATGAATTTAAGGTCAAGTGGTTGTGGGATGTATAAATAATTTTATCGCAATTTTAATTTGTCATTATATTTTCACAATTTAATTAAAAACCTTATTCTGTTCACATAAATCAAAAGTGCACAAAATACATAAATACATATAGCAATAGTCACACAAAACCACTTACTATTCAGGAAAAAATGATCAAATTACATAATAAATTATATTATTTATATATTTACTATATTAAATTATATAATAAAAATTAACAAAAGATATTTCAGTTATTTCATGTTTTGCAAGTTTTTATTTTTGTAGGAACAGGCTAATAATTTTCTTCTTGTTTTGAAAGGGTCCCAGAATAAAATTACAACAACAAGCTGCAATGATTTTCTTAAACCAGATCATAGATGAACAACAATTTGTGGGGCTTGTGACTTTCAGTGGAGACGCTCAAATACTGAGTCCACTGACTTTAATTGATGGAGCAGCTTCAAGAAACAATCTAATTAACAAGTTGCCTACGAGTGCAAATGGAGGTACATACATCTGTAAAGGACTCAGAAAAGGTTTGGAGGTAAGTGGAAAATGAGACATTTTTGAATTTGAAACTCTAATGATTTGTACACATTGAGCCTTTGATTTAATTCAACTTTCGTTTAAAATCCATTGCTGTTGGTTAATTTATTTTCAACTTCAGGTTCTTCGAAATAATGATGCGAAAGCAACAGGAGATGAAATAATTTTTCTGACAGATGGGGAAGCATCTGATAAAGTTCAGGATTGCTTACAAGAATCTGTTGAAAGTGGTGCGATCATTCATACCATAGCATTAGGACCAAAGGCTGATAATGTACTTGAAGTCATGGCAAAACAAACAGGTAAAATTTACAGATGTCCAGATGTCCATTTTACCATTTCACCATTTTAGTTTCATTGCTGACCAGACTAGATGCATTAATGTTACAATGCATAAGTTTCATAAGTGCATTGCTTTTGATTTATTGAATGAGTTAATATTAATAAAAGATGGTTTGCCTTCATTTAATTAGATGGAAAGTTTATTGTTGCTGAAGAGTCTATACTTTCCAACCAACTTGTTGATGCCTTTCTCTCAATGACCATATGGGATGGCAATCCCATCACACAGCCCATTCAGGTTAGTGACACAAAATCCACTGTGAGAAATCTCAGTATCACCACTCTAAGTATTCATCTCATATATATATTTTTTCTAAACAGCTTGAAAGCACCGGAAAGAAAGTTGATGATTGGTTCAATGGAACAGTTCCTGTTGACCGGACTGTAGGAAATCACACCACCTTTACATTAATCTATGAAAGTAATAAACCGACCGTATACATTAATTCACCAAGTGGTTTGGTTTATGACCAGAAAAGCATGTCGAACTTTGCAAATACGATTACATTAAATGTTCCAGGAACTGCAGAGGTAATTTTATCTTGTCATAGCAAAAAAAACAACAACCAAACAAACAAACAAAAAAAATAATTACCAAAGAAAAAGATGCATAACATTTCTGTTCCCTATTATACCTATTTACAGCCAGGTGAGTGGAAGTACAGTTTCCTAAATAAACATACTGCTGCTCAACAAATGAGTTTAACAGTCATGAGTCGACCTGCTCGGGAAGATGTTCACCCAGTCATAGTTACAGCCAGAATGACCCAACAGACCAGTGATGGCACCAAACCCATAGTGGTGTTAGCTGAGGTCAGTCAGAATTATAATCCTGTGCTTGGGTTAAGTGTTTTGGCATACCTGGAGTCAGATACCGGGAGCTCAGAAGAACTACACCTGCTGGATAACGGAGCAGGTAAGGAGTTAAAAGATGTTTCACAATTAGTAAATTATACACACCGCTGCACACTGGCCTAGTGAGAGTCCACCTTCCAAGAAGATGGTCCTGTGTTCAAGTCCGGCTCATAGTTCTGAATGGTTGTCTGCATTTCCCAGCAATGGCCTAGATGACTGTTTCCTGCCTTTTCTCATTGTTTGCTGAGATAGGCTCCAGCCACCCTGTAATTCTAATAGCATTAAGCGTTTCTTGAAAATGAGTAACAAATTAATTATACACAATATTTTCTAAATAGTACACTGTGCCTTTTACAGGAGCTGATGAGTTCAAGGATGACGGCATCTATTCCAGATATTTCACAAAGTTTAAACGTGGAAAATACAATTTAAAAGTCAAGGTGAAAAATCAACATGGAGGAGTCCAGCTTTCTCCTCGCATATACAGCAGTGCTCTGTATGTCCCTGGATATATTGTGGATGGTGAGTATTATCTAATTTTATCACTTAGTCCAAATTAATTACCATTATCGAAAGTCCTGGTCTCCCCAGTGCAGCAAACTGGGTTATCAAAGGCCGGCCATGTCTCTTACTGTCTATGGTGAGAGGTTCATGTAAAAGAACCATGACTTTCGACAAGACTAGTTTGCATAGCTGTCAGCATGTTTCTGCTCCTTGCTAAGGGTTGTGTCAGGAAGGGCATCCGACGTAAAAACTTATGCCAAATCGAATATGCGAATCATTAATATGTCTTTCATGAGGATTCGCTTTGGTGACCCCTAAAAAAAGGGAACAGCCAAAAGGAAAAGAAGAAGATCTAAAGTCCTGGTCTACTGAAGATTCGTGACAAAGTGCGAACTGGTCCAAAATGTACATTTGATGAATATTTTGTCGTAAATCAATCCAGTTGTTGAGATATAATAGTCGCACGAAAACACGGCCAAACTCTCAACCTCCCTCCTTGTTGGAGGTAACAAGCATGGCATAATATTGGACGTATTTCTAGTTCATCTTCCAAAAGCGAATATTTTTATATTTATTATACACCACACTTAAAATACAGTGAGTAGTCGACTTACGACCTATGCGAGTTACGACTGATCGACTTTACGACCGCAAAAGTGGTGAAGCATGATTCATGGCAGTGCAGTGCGAGTGTTGCGCGCGACAGTTGTTTGTGCTGCCGGCAGCGCCAGCATCTTAAAAGGCCAAGCAGGAGATGATGCAGCTTCACTTTCTAACTGCTCAGAGCAAATCTATTCATCTACTTTCAATGCCATGTCACTGCAGCGCAAAGCTGAGAGCCAATCCTTTCTGTGTGGGCGGGTCTGATACCTTGAAACTCTAATTTTATTGGACTCGTACGCTGCAGTGTTTATGTGACAGGAAGCGCGTCCAAAGTTTTGGCAATCAGCTGCTCTGCGGGTTGAAGTTTTTCCATGTCTGTCCATTTGTGTTGCTTGTCAGCTGTGCTTGGCTTCGTGGAAATGAGCCAATCAAAACGAGGGAAATTTATCTCTTTACTCAAACAACACGTGCAGTCTGTGGCTGTTGTTATAATCCAATAAAATTGGAGTTTGAAGCTATTTGACCCGCCCACACAGTGGAGTACAGAAAAGATTGGCTGTCCGCTGCGTGTCACAGTGACATGGAATTGAAAATAGATGTATAGATTTAAATGTGCGTGATTTATTCATCTGTTTTTGTTTGGCGTGAGTGTATTTGGATGGAAATTCGACATATGACCAGATGGAGTTACGACCGGTCTGTCAGAACCAAACGCGGTCGTAAGTCGACGACTCACTGTACTTTTTACTGAAATCCAGGTGCATATTATTAATGAAATGAACAACCATCCATCCCGTGTTCCACTTCTCCATCAGGGCCATGGGGAAAGCTGGATATGTTCCCAGCTGACTTTTGGTGAGAGAAATAAAATTTAAAATATGTTTATGGAGGAATTCTGCAAAATTCATACATTAAAATTATTAAAAGAAGATACAATTTAATGAAACATTGACCAGTTTTGGGGCTCCCGGGTGACCCAACAGAAAAGCATTCATTTCATAATGTGGATATAGTGAGTTTGACTACAGCCACAATCCACAGCTGGCCTTATTGCAGACTGCCAGGGAGGAAGGAACATCAACAAGAACCAATCAATCTTGTCTATCAGTCCAGGTAAACGAAGGATGTGAGATAGGGTGTTACTCAGAGCATCCAATTATGTTTGGTTGCTGTTGTGCATTAAGAGTAGGTGGGAATTGACCAAGATCAAATTATTGTAATGTAATAGTGAATTCCCGAGTACTGCACAATACTGAGTGATATGAAACATACCGCATCAATTATAATTTATCAGAATGTGGTGTATGGAACTGCAATGGCATGGAAAGCTCTTCTGGGTGTACCACAGTTGGCTCAGATGGACGCCAGCCTCCCCTGACGCTAATTAGGATGAAGCGGTTCAGAAAATGAATGAATGGTTTATAGAATGAGGCATACTGTAACAGTATTGATTACAGTGTTGAAGTTCATCAGGGATGAATTGAGGATGGTGAAGTGAAGTATCTGTATAAACCATTAAGACATTCATCTGTCTCATATACAGAAATTAGTGGAATTTTCATTCTCTTTCCAGGGAAACTGAAATTAAATCCTCCTAAACCCCCAGTAAATACAGAGCCTGTTGATGTGGGCAGCTTCAGCAGATCAGTAACTGCAGAGAGTTTTGTTGTAGAGAAAGAACCACCTTTAAATTTCCCTCCAAACAAGATCACAGATCTCAGAGCGGAAATCCGTGTGGACTCAGTGCTTCTAAGCTGGACGGCACCTGGTGAGGATTTTGATCAGGGAAGAGGTAAGTTTATATGTGTCACGCTATACCAAGAAAAAAAGCTATGCAGGTAATACTGGTGTAAATTATGGAAATGAAAGTTTCTAACGTGTTTTTTTTTTTTCTTTTAAGCCGACTCCTATGAAATTAGGTGGAGTGAAGATATAAAAACTCTACATAACAACTTCAGTGATGCAAATCTGTTCAACACCTCCACACTTCGGCCTAAAGAGTCAAACTCAGTTGAACAACACTCTTTTCAGCCAAACATTACAATTAAAAATGGCACCACACTTTTCTTTGCTATTCAATCAAAGGACCGACAGTCAGTAAGGTCTGAAGTATCAAACATTGCTCGAGCAACAAAGTACATCCAAAGTCCCAGACCCCCATCCATTTCAAATCCAGGTCTGAATCTGACTGCTATAATCGTCTCAGTCTGTGGCGTCACCATAGTGGCATGTGTGATAGCTCTGATTGTCTCATGTGCACTGAAGAAAACAATGATCGTTTAGTTTAAGAGAAGAAAGCTTACTTCAACACAGCAGGCTTAAAGATCAAAGTAAATTTTTGTTGGAGTGTTAATTAGCAAAAAAAAAAAAAAAAAAAAAAGAATAGAAGAGGATAAAGCAATTTAATTATTTTTTTATTTCAAATATGTGACTGTACAATAAACAGAACTGAGTAACTTCACAATAAGCAATATGTTCCATGTAGTACAGTACAGTTTTATCCTCAAAAACTTTCTAAGCCAATAACCCCCAAGTACTCAAATCAGGATGTACCCAGGATAAAAGTAGGATGGTCAACAGAAATGTTGCGTAGAGAAAAAAATGTCCAAATGGTGAAGGAGATTTGTTTGCATTCTGAGCATACCTCGACCACTTTCAGGGAGCGATTTGCTGGTTGTATGTTGTTGTTTTTTTGTTTTTTTTTACCTCATTACGACTAAAATTTAGTGCACATGAAGTTATTTAGGGGATGAGCAAAAAGTAACAAGTCCTTTATTTATTTTTCTCATGGAAGATGCTTTATGGCTTGGAGGAAAATTTGGGAAATTTGTAATATCACTTTGAGTTCTCATTCATTAGAATTTACCCAGTTAGTGTGCTGCGACAAAGTTAGAATTTTCAAAATAATTATTATGATGCATGAACAAATTAAATAATGTCCATGTAATGCAAATTTTATTTTATGTTAATTTATAGTATTGAGATTCATTTCTTCATGAAGGAGAATTGTGACTTCACTGTACGTATCTTAATGTTGATTCCCTGAAAAGTGGATTTTCTTTATACAGTATATTCAAGCTCACTGTCAACCATGTATTAGTATTTTATTATTGTATTAGTGTATTAGTAACCATGTATTAGTGCGATGAATTGAATGTTTGATTTTAACACTAATGATTCTTACTATGTTTTATGCTCTGTCTTGTAAACCTAATCATATCGCATCAATCTGTTGTACAAACTGATAAACATTCTCATCAGTTAATGTACTAAATACATATATATTAGTTCATTAGCACTTCAGCACAAAAGATCTCAATCAGTAAAGCATTGTAAATCACAGAAGAAAATATTTCTCTTTTATTATTCAGTAAAATATAATGTGCACACTTTTCTCCTTTTTTTTCCAATGAAGCCAAAAGGACAATGTCATCTGCAAAAAGCTTTGGCCAACAAACCAGATCCCCTCAGTGCCTTGGCTGCACCTAGAAATTCTATTGATAAATGTTATGAATAGAACTGCTGATAAAAGGACAGCCTGGGCAGAGTTTAACCCCCACTGCAAACAAATTCAACATGATCCCAATGTAGACTAAGCTCTGGTTCCGACAATACAGAAACCAAACCGGCTGTAGCAAAACGTCTGATATACCATTTTCTCAGAGAACACCCTGCAAAATAGCCCGAGAGACACTGTCAAAAACAAAGACCACAAAGCACAAGTGGACACATTGGGCAAACTCCCATGCCCCCTCCAGGATTCTGTTCAGTGTGTATAGCTGGTGCCAAGAGTGCTGTGGCCAGGAAGAAAACCACAATGTTCACCTTGAATTTGTGGTGCAACCATCAGTCTGATTCTCCTCTCCAGTACTAATGAATAGACTTTTGTGGAAAGGCTGGGGAGCGTGACTCCCCGATATTTGGAACACACCCACCGGGCCCCTTTTTCAAAAAGAGGAACTACCACCCTGGGTTGCAAATCCAGAGGTATGGCCCCCAATGAACATGCAATATTACAAAGACTTCTTAACCAAAGCCTTGAGGTATTCAGGGTAAATCTTGTCCTCCCCCAGTGCCTGACCACAGTGATGGACAGAACCCAGATGCTCTTAATCTTCCATGGTGTTGGTAGGATTGAGGAGATCCAAGTAGTATTCCTTTCACCTTCTTACAGTATCACCAGTTGAGGTAACCCCCCACTTCCACTGTTAACACCGTTTGCGGGGTACTGCTGCCCCCTCCTGAGGTGTCGGATGTTAGTCCAGAATCTTTTTGAGGCCAAACAACCATCTTTTTCCAGGCCTTCACCAAACTTCTCACAAACCTGAGATTTTGCATTAGCGACTGGCCAGGCTGAAGCATGAATTTAAATCAATTCAGTTTTATTTGTACAGCATATTGTCACAAAGCAGTTTTACACAGTAAACACATTTGCAAAAAGGCATTAAAACATTTCTTCTACAAAACCCACCCATCTCAAATGAAGAAGCCTGTAGCAACGGTAACAGTTGACATGAGGAAGAAACCTTGACAGCAACCAGAATAGAAAGGGAAACCCATTTTCTATATACAAATAAAATTCTGATAAATAATATTCTGAATAAAAATGCAAACACAAAGGTTCAATATAGTTTTACATGAAGTCTAATTGGTTATACCACAACTTCTTCTTTTCCTTTCGGTTATTCCCTTGAGGGGTTGCCACAGTGAATCATCTGCCTCCATCTCACCCTATCCTCTGCATCTTCTTCTCTTACTCCAATGACCTTCATTTCTTCCTTCACCACATCCATAAATCTCTTCTTTGGTCTTCCTCTAGGCCCTCTGCCTGGTAGTTCCAACCTCAGCATCCTACTGCCAATATACTCACTATCCCTCCTCTGTACATGTCCAAACCATCTCAATCTAGCCTCTCTGACTCTGTCTCCAAAACATCTTACATGGGCTGTCCCTTTGATGTACTCATTTCTGATCCTATCCATCCTCGTTAGTCCCAGAGAGAACCTCAGCATTTTCATCTCTGCTACCTCCAGCTCTGCCTCCTGCCTTTTCTTCAGCGCCACTGTTTCTAAGCCATCATCGCTGGCCTCACCACCCTCTTGTACACTTTTTCTTTCATTCTTGCTGACACTCTCCTATCGCACATCAGATCGGACACTTTTCTCCAACCGTTCCAGCCTGCCTGCACACGCTTCTTCACCTCTTTTCCACACTCTCCATTGCTCTGGATTGTTGAGCCGAAGTACTTAAAATCCTCCACCTTCATTATCTCTGTTCCCTGTAACATCACCGTTCCGCCTGGGTCCTTCTCATTCACACACATGTATTCTGATTTTCTGAGGCTAACCTTCATTCCTCTCCTTTCCAGGGCATACCTCCACCTCTCTAGATTTTCCTGCACTTGTTCTCTGCTCTCACTACAGATCACAATGTCATCTACAAACATCATAGTCCATGTGGAATCGCGCCTATCCTCGTCTGTCAGCCTGTCCATCACCAAAGCGAACAAGAAGGGGCTCAGAGCTGATCCTTGATGCAGTCCCACCTCCACCTTGAATTCGTCGGTCACGCCGACAGCACACCTCACCACTGTCTTACATCTCTCATACATGTCCTGCACCACTCTAACATACTTCTCTGCCACTCCAGACTTCCTCATGCAATACCACAGTTCTTCTCTTGGCACCTTGTCATATGCTTTTTCAAGAGGATATTACTAAACATCAAGTGTTTAATATTCTTTACATATTTCTCAACTTGATTAATTTGGTGTCTCTCATCTGGCTTTGCTGAAATATATAACTGTGTGTCATCAGCATAACAATGAAAGCTGTTCACTAATATCACCTTAAGAGAATATGGAAAAAGAAAAAAAGCAGTGAGCATAGGACCAAACCTTATGGAATACTAAACTTAATATAAGAACATACAGAGAAATCACCATGAACAAACTGGAATAGCATGCGCACGCTCGCACACACACACAGACACACACACACACACACACACACACACACACACACACACACACACACACACACACACACACACACACTCTGTTCCTGTATATACGTATTCTTCTTTTTCTTTCGGCTGTTCCCTTCAGGGGTCGCCACAGCAAATGGTCTGCCTCCATCTCTCCCTGTCCTCTGCATCTTCTACTCTTACTCCAACAACCTTCATGTCTGCCTTCACCACATCCATAAATCTTCTCTTTGGTCTTCCCCTGGGCCTTCTGCTTGGTAGTTCCAACCTCAGCATCCTACTACCAATATACTCACTATCCCTCCTCTGTACATGTCCAAACCATCTCAATCTAGCCTCTCTCACTTTGTCTCCAAAACATCTAACATGTGCTGTCCTTCTGATGTGCTCGTTTCTGATCCTATCCATCCTCGTTACTCTCAGAGAGAACCTCAACATTTTCATCTCTGCTACCTCAAACTCTGACTCCTGTCTTTTCCCCAGGGCCACTGTTTCTAAACCATACAACATTGCTGGCCTCACCACCGTCTTGTACACTTTTCCCTTCATTCTTGCCGTTACTCTCCTATCACACATCACACCGGACACTTTTCTCCATCCATTCCAACCTGCCTACACACGCTTCTTCACCTCTTTACCACACTCTCCATTGCTCTGGATTGTTGAGCCTAAGTACATAAAATCCTCCACCTTCCTTATCTCTGCCCCCTGTTACCTCACCGTTCCTCTTGGATCCTTGTCGTTCACACACATGGATTCTGTCTTACTGAGACTAACCTTCATTCCCCTCCTTTCCAGGGCATACCTCCACCTCTCTAGATTTTCCTCCACTTGTTCTCTGCTCTCACTACAGATCACGATGTCATCTGCAAACATCATAGTCCATGGAGATTCTTGTCTCACCTCATCTGTCAGCCTGTCCATCACCATAGCAAACAAGAAGGGGCTCAGAGCTGACCCTTGATGCAGTCCCACCACCACCTGGAACTCTTCTGTCACACCGACAGCACACCTCACCACTATCTTACATCTCTCATACCTGCACCACTCTAACATACTTCTCTGCCACTCCAGACTTCCTCATACAATACCACAGTTCTTCTCTTGGCACCCTGTCATATGCTTTCTCCAGATCCACAAAAGCACAATGCAGCTCCTTCTGACCTTCTCTGTACTTCTCTATTAACATCCTCAAAGCAAACACTGCATCTGTGGTGCTCTTTCTTGGCATGAAACCAAATTGTTGTTCACAAATGCTGACCTCTGTCCTTAGTCTAGCTTCCACTATTCTTTCCCATAACTTCATCGTATGGCTCATCAACTTTATCCCTCTGTAGTTGCCACAACTCTGTACATCTCCCTTGTTCTTAAAAATGGGTGTGTCTCCATCATAGAAGTCATCATACGCCCATCATTTGGCCTTTGACACCGCTTCCTTCGCTTTACGCTGTGTCTCCCTGTACTCCTGTTTACTCTCTTCAGTCTTCTCTGTGTCCCACTTCTTCTTAGCTAACCTCTTCTTTTGTACACACTCCTGCACTTCCTCATTCCACCACCAAGTTTCCTTATCTACTTTCCTTCCAGAGGACACACCAAGTACTCTCCTACCGGTCTCCCTGATCACATTGGCTGTGGTTATCCAGTCATCTGGGAGCACTTCTTGACTACCCAAAGCCTGTTTCAACTCCTCCTTGAAGACAACACGACACTCTTCCTTTTTCAGCTTCCACCACTTTGTCTTCTGCTCTACCGTTGCCTTTTTCACCTTTCTCACCATCAGCATCATCCTGCACACCACCATCTTATGCTGTTTGGCAACACTCTCACCCACTACTACTTTGCAGTCACTGACTTCTTTGAAATTACATCGCCTACACAAGATGTAGTCTACCTGCGTGCTCTTACCTCCACTTTCATTTCACCCTATGCCCCTGTTTCTTCTTGAAGAAAGTATTCACCACAGCCATTTCCATCCTTTTTACAAAATCGATCAACATCTGTTCTTCTGTGTTCCTGTCCTGGATACCAAACCTGCCCATCACTTCCTCGTCCCCTCTGTTGCCTGCACCAACATGTCCATTGAAGTCTGCACCAATGACCACTCTTTCACCTCTGGGGGTACTCTGCATCACTTCATCTAACTCACTCCAGAAGCTCTCCTTCTCTTCTAGCTCACATCCTGCCTGTGGGGCATAAGCCCTACAACATTGACCATCACGCCTTCAATTTCTAACTTGAGACTCATCACTCTGTCTGACACTCTTTTCACTTTTAGAACATTCCTGACAAACCCCTCCTTCAAGATGACTCCTACTCCATTTCTCTTCCCATCCACACCATTATAAAACAGCTTCAACCCTGCTCCTAAGCTTTTAGCTTTGCTACCTTTCCACCTGGTCTCCTGAACACACAGTATGTCCACCTTCCTCCTCTGCATCATCTCAGCCAGCTCTTTGCCTTTTCCTTGCATAGTTCCAACATTCAAAGTCCCTACTCTCAGTCCTAAGCTCACGCCTTTCCTCTTCTCTCTCTGCCTACGGACACGCCTCCCGCCTCTCCTTCTTCGACCAACAGTAGTCCAATTTCCATCAGCACCCTGTTGGTTGACAGCACTGATGGTGGTCGTTGTTAACCCGGGCCTCAACCGATCCGGTATGGGGGTAATACTTCTGATTTGCATCATAAATGTTTGGCATTGGTTTTACGTCGAATGTCCTTCCTGACACAACCCTCACAACCACAACCTAAAATATCAATAAATACATATTCAATGCTATAAATGCTTATAATAACAATTCTTCTTCTTCTTCTTCTTCTTCTTTTACTTTTGGCTGCTCCCTTCAGGGGTCGCCACAGCAAATCATCCGCCTCCACCTCACCCTGTCCTCCGCGTCTTCTTTTCTGACTCCAACGACCTTCATGTCTTCCTTCACCACATTTGTTTTGACCATTTGCATTTTTAATGTGGCAGAAGTTTTACGCCGGATGCCTTTCCTGTCGCAACCCTCTGCATTTATCCGGGCTTGGGACCGGCATAAAGGGGAGAGACACTGGTTAGTGCCAACCCCCCGCCTCATGGCTGCATTTTCCTGTATATACGTATGTATACTGTAATGTTGAAATAATATTTTTTTGGTGTTTGGGTGGAGGATCTTTTATTGTGAATCTGGGGTTATTTGGTGTAAAATGGGATTTTTATTGATTGTTCGGTGTTTATTATGATTATTTTTATGGTGATGATGGTGATGAGGATTATTTATTTTAAGATGTTTAATCCAGCAGTATTTTTCTCACTCAATGTTAATGGAACTGGTTTTAAAATAAGATTTAAACCAAAAGAGGGCCATTCTCTTAATTCTACCAACATTTTCTAAGCAAGGAGAATTTTGTTATGTTAATGGAACCACTAAAAACCAGTCCACTTCCGGCAATATCTGTATAAAGAAACATGTAAGTTCAAAGAAAGCTCATAAAGTCGTCACTGCTATAAATTGGTGGTCTGCACAATTTATTAATGGTCTAATTTCTAATTAATTCTCCAACACTATTAAATAAGTATTACAAGGAACCATCTTCTGTAGGCCTTATCTATGCATCTTATATCTCAGGGAGTTTGACGCCCCTGCCCTGCATAGTTGAAACACCCCACTGCCTTGTGGAATAGGTTTCTTTAACCAAAGGCTAAGAGAAGGCCCAACCAAAGGCTAACCCTAACAGAAAATCATGTGACTGTGGTTACATTGAAGGCGATAGCTACCTGGAACTCCCAGTATCTTTCGGCCAACCACTGCAGGGACTAATATACTGTGCCTGTCTGGACTTGTTCTTGCCGGCCCAAAAAATACATTAACTCCCAGAGAGAGTGCCGCTGGTAACTTGCAAAAGCCAGTGATACTTACACCATCTTTCTAGCAGTTTTTCATGAAATGCATAACC
The DNA here is from genome assembly GCA_024760905.1 of Plotosus lineatus. Classification (NCBI taxonomy): domain Eukaryota; kingdom Metazoa; phylum Chordata; class Actinopteri; order Siluriformes; family Plotosidae; genus Plotosus; species Plotosus lineatus. The sequence goes on from CM045746.1 coordinate 5,888,660, forward strand.
ACAAAGAAGCTCATACCGGATCGGTCGCCGCCCGGGTTACTAAGGACTGCGCTGTTTGACCCCAACTTCCGCTGACAGCGAAAAATCAGCAAGGAACTCAAACCAAAGAACTGACATTTGCTCAGTGGAACATGAGAACCCTTTTGGACCGAGAAGAAGCAAACCGACCAGAAAGACGCACTGCACTTGTAGCGATGGAACTTGCAAAATACAACATTGACATCGCCGCCTTGTGTGAAACGCGGCTCACGGAGTCTGGCAGTTTGAATGATATGGAGTACACATACTTCTGGAGTGGAAGACAAGCGGGAGAAAGAACAGAGGCTAGAGTGGGATTTGCAATTAGGAAAGAAATTGCACATACACTACTGGAAACCCCAAGGTCAATAAGCGACAGGATCATGACGATGAGATTACCCCTAAACAATAACATCTACACAACGCTCATCAATGTTTATGCACCAACAATGACAAATCCAGATACAGAAAAGGAATCTTTCTATAATCGGCTCTCTACCGTACTAAGTCAAGTCCCCAAGACCGATAAAATCTTATTGATGGGAGATTTTAATGCAAGGATTGGAAAGGACTTTGAAAAGTGGCCGCACATTATAGGAAAGCATGGGATCGGAAAATGCAATTTAAACGGCGAACTCCTACTAGCCCTGTGCTCAGAATACGAACTGATAGTGACCGATACTATGTTCAAGCAGAAGGAGAGCCAAAAGGCAACATGGATGCATCCTCGATCGAAACACTGGCATATGATCGATTGTATCATCACAAGGTGCCAGGATAAGATAGATATCCACAGTACCCGTGTCATGCGTGGAGCAAACTGCTGGACCGATTATCAGTTGTTGAGGTCTAAGACAGCTCTTAAACTATGGGTGAAGCACTGTAAACAAGGACCAAGGAAACCAATTAAACTAAATACCAAGAAACTCACCACTACTAGCTACAAGGAGAGTTTTGTAGAATAGATGGAAAGTGACTTAACCAACATAGAACTGAGTCTGGACTCAATGACTGAAGAGGAATGGAATTCTCTCCAGTAAGCCGTACTAAACACAGCCAAGAAATCCTTAGGCAAGCCAGAACGAAAACACCAGGACTAGTTTGACCCTAATGACATAGAACTTAAATGCCTTTTACATAAGAGAGATAGTTCTCACAGGAAAATGCTTCAGACCAAAACTACAAGATCTACGATCGCTGCCTACAAAGAAGCTAGTAGGATACTCCAAATTTACCTGCGTGACCTAAAATCTAATTGGTGGGAGAGGAAGGCTGAGGAATTACAACATGCAGCTGATAGAAATGACGTGAAGAACTTCTACAATGGACTCAAGGAAGTATGGGGACCACAGAAAAGGAATCCTGTCCGGCTTAAGTCAGCCGATGGCCTAACGACTTTCTCAGACAGTAAACAAGTTCTTGAAAGATGGAGTGAGCACTTCCAGAGATTGCTCAATGTCCCAGGAAAAATAGCACATGAGGCTCTTTACAACATCGAACAGTGACCTATACATGAGTGTGTTCCAACAATGAAAGAAGTGTCAAAGACAATCTCTTCGCTAAAAGATGGCACAGCCCCTGGAGAAGACGGGATTCCAGCTGAAGTATGGAAACATGGAGGCCCAAAATTGCATCAGAGATTACACCATCTGATCACCAAAGCCTGGATGGAAGGCACTGTTCCTCAAACATGGAACGATGCAGCATAATCACCATCTACAAGAAAGGAGACCGAACCGACTGTGGTAATTACAGAGGAATTTCTCTCCTGTCCATAGCTGGAAATTTTTTTTTTTGCGAGGATCCTTTTAAACAGACTAACCATCCACATCACACCTGATATTGTTCCAGAGACGCAGTGTGGATTCAGATCAAATCGGAGCACAATAGACATGATCTTCTATCTCAGACAACTTCAAGAAAAGTGCATCGAACAAGATCAACCACTGTATATAGTCTTTGTTGACTTTACAAAGGCTTTTGATACTGTTGGAAGGATCGGTCTCTGACAAATATTGAGAAAATACGGATGTCCCGAAAGATTCATCAAAATGATAGAAGCCTTACATACAGGAATGGAGGCACACGTCAATGATGACACGGAATCCTCAGGTACATTCCGAGTGACAAACGGTCTGAAGCAAGGGTGTGTCCTGGCTCCTACTCTGTTTTCCATCTTCCTGTCAACAATGTTAGAAGAAGCTTTTTCAAACATGGATGAAGGTGTGTAAATGCAGTCAAGACAAGATGCCGACCTGTTCAATGTAGCCCATTTTAGAGCAAGGACAAAATCCACCCTTCATGTTATGAGACATTTGCTGTATGCAGACGACAGTGCACTTCTTGCCCACTCTGCAGAAGAGATCCAAAGTATAGTGAACGCTTTCTCCGATGCATCCAAGAAGTTTGGACTAAAGATTAACATCAAGAAGACTGAAGTACTGTTCCAACCAGATTTTACAAGTCCAGAAATAGACATCTTGATTGATGGAAACAAACTGAACTCCGTCCCAGAATTTACATATCTTGGCAGTACAGGATGGACGAATCGACGCAGAGTTACAGAAACGAATGGCGAAGGCGAGTGCATCCTTTGGCAGGCTTAGGCAGCGACTCTGGAACAACCACCATGTGTCATTAAGGGTAAAAGGCAAACTCTACAGAGCAATAGTTACATCTACTCTTCTGTATGGAGCGGAGGCCTGGACAGTGTATCGGAGTCACATGAAAAAACTTCATGCCTTCATGATGCGACACCTTCGTTCTATTATGAAAATCACCTGGAAGGATAAGATCACAAACAGAGTAATTCTGGAGAGAATGGGACTGCCATCGCTAATCTAATCCAATCTCTAAGATCTTCTAATAAGGAAAAACCGTCCCTGGGCAGGACATGTCATGCGGATGCCAGCTGATAGACTACCAAAACAGATCCTGTTCTCCCAATTGCCTACTGGTCGCAGAAGTAAAGGCCGACCTCGACTACGTTTCAAAGATGTCATCAAGAGGAATTTGAAGTCCAGAAATATCAGAAGAGAAGACTGGATAGACTTGTCGCACCAGAGAGCGGAGTGGAGAAGAGTGGTTAAATGATGAATGAAAACAGACATTGTCTCTACGTGACCGTCAGCAGATATATATATATGTGTGTGTGTGTGTATGTGTGTGTGTGTGTGTGTGTGTGTGTGTGTGTGTGTGTGTATGTGTGTGTGTGTGTGTATGTGTGTGTGTGTGTGTGTGTGTGTGTTTGTGTGTGTTAAGGGAAATTATTACCTCTGTACGCACATGTAAACACATATAGTGGTTAGGTGTCTTGCTCAAGACCCCTTTAGCCACAGTGTAGGAATAGGTAGAGACAAAGAATCTCTAATATAAACATAGCACAATCTCAAAATATCTCAAGAATACCATGAATGGGTAGGAATCTTTTTAATTTTTTTCAGTTGTTGGTGTTAATGCAAACCACTGGAGAAGAATCACCCATGTGCTGCAGAAGCCCACCAAACTACCTCATAACCCGGAGAGATGCGGCTATGCAGATGTAAACCCTCCTGCTTTACATGCATTGTGTTTCAAATGGCAGATTGCACTCGGAACAAGATATTCTGGAATAACTTGTGCCACCTCAAAAAGTAGAGCAACAAAATCCTGAACAATTTTGTTTTATATGAAGGTAGTTGTGCCAGGGATACAGCTTTAAGCAACACCATCATCAACAGTGTCATTACCCTGAAACAGATCAGAATCCGAAAAGAGATAAAGAAAGTAGACAGGAGTACCAAGAGATGTGGTGAAAGTTGAACAGAGAAGTGATAAAGCAAAGGAGGAAGTAGATAATGAGTTTGATAAGAAGATGAACACAATAAAAGAATGAAAGTGCTTATTACTTAATCTCATCTCCATCTTTATCGTCTTCCGCATGTTCCGGGGTCCAGACACATTGGCAACAGCCTAAGCAGTGAGGCCCAGATGTCCCTCAACCCAACCATTTCCTCCAGCTCTTCACGGTGATTGGCAGGGGAAGGGGGGTGTTCCCAGACCAGCAGAGAGACATCTTTCCAGCGTTTTTCATATGAGTAGATCGTTTTAAAGCTTTTTGGAATGTGAAATTATGCCCGAGGGGTGGAGATGTTTCCTTGTACCAATTTTTAATAATAAAGAAGATGCAGTAGCTACAGAGATATAAAGTTAATGAGATACAGCATAAAGTTATAGGGAAAAATAGTGCAATACAGACCATTAGAAATGGTGGTGATCTATGATCAACAATATAGTTTCATACCACAAAAAACCTCAAACACGCCACACTTGCCCTTAGAACATTTATGGGGCGGTATAGGGAAGGTCAAACGGAGCGGGTGGTACTGGATATGTACTAGTCCTTCTAAAAAAATTAGCATATTGTGATAAAATTCATTATTTTCTGTAATGTACTGATAAAAATTAAACTTTCATATATTTTAGATTCATTGTACACGAATATTTCAGGTCTTTTATTGTTTTAATACTGATGATTTTGGCATACAGCTCATGAAAACCCAAAATTCCTATCTCAAAAAATTAGCATAGTTCATCCGACCAATAAAAAAAAAAAGTTTTTAATACAAAAAAGTCAACCTTTCAAATAATTATGTTCAGTTATGCACTCAATGCTTGGTTGGGAATCCTTTTGTAGAAATGACTGCTTTAATGCGACGTGGCATGGAGGAAATCAGCCTGTGGCACTGCTGAGGTGTTATGGAGGCCCAGGATGCTTTGATAGCGGCCTTAAGCTTATCCACAGTGTTGGGTCTGGTGTCTCTCAACTTTCTCTTCACAATATCCCACAGATTCTCTATGGGGTTCAGGTCAGGAGAGTTGGCAGGCCAATTGAGCACAGTAATACCATGGTCAGTAAACCATTTACCAGTGGTTTTGGCACTGTGAGCAGGTGCCAGGTTGTGCTGAAAAATTAAAATCTTCATCTCCATAAAGCTTTTCAGAAGATGGAAGCATGAAGTGCTCCAAAATCTCCTGATAGCTAGCTGCATTGACCCTGCCCTTGATAAAACACAGTGGACCAACACCAGCAGCTGACATGGCACCCCAGACCATCACTGACTGTGGATACTTGACCCTGGACTTCAGGCATTTTGGCATTTCCTTCTCCCCAGTCTTCCTCCAGACTCTGGCACCTTGATTTCCGAATGACATGCAAAATTTGCTTTCATCCGAAAAAAGTACTTTGGACCACTAAGCAACAGTTCAGTGCTGCTTCTCTGTAGCCCAGGTCAGGCGCTTCTGCCGCTGTTTCTGCTTCAAAAGTGGATTGACCGTGAGAATGCGACACCTGTAGCCCAATCCACTGCTTCCACAGGTCCCCCAAGGTCTGGAATCAGCCCTTCTCCACAATCTTCCTCAGGGTCCGGTCACCTCTTCTGGTTGTGCAGTGTTTTCTGCCACACTTTTTCCTTCCCACAGACGTCCCACTGAGGTGCCTTGATACAGCACTCTGGGAACAGCCTATTTGCTCAGAGACTTCTTTCTGTGTCTTACCCTCTTGCTTGAGGGTGTCAATGACGGCCTTGTGGACAGCAGTCAGGTTGGCAGTCTTACCCATGATTGCGGTTTTGAGTAATGAACCAGGCTGGGAGTTTTTGAAATCTTTTGCAGGTGTTTAGAGTTAATTCATTGATTCAGATGATTATGTTAATAGCTCGTTGAGAGTACCTTTTCATGATATGCTAATTTTTTGAGATAGGAATTTTGGGTTTTCATGAGCTGTATGCCAAAACAATCAGTATTAAAACAATAAAAGACCTGAAATATTTCAGCTGGTGTATAATGAATCTAAAATATATGAAAGTTTAATTTTTATCAGTACATTACAGAAAATAATCAACTTTATCACAATACGCTAATTTTTGGAAAAGGACTAGTATAAGCATAATGTGACAGAAGTGAGGTATGCTGTAGAAATGACAGACTACTTCATGGTGGAGGTGGTTGATAGAAAAGAGTTGTTCTGAACCAATTTTTATTTGCAGTCATGGACAGGTTGAATGATGAGGTCAAAAGAGAAATGAAGGTCAAGAGGAATAAGTGAGAGGGAGGGTGATGAATGAAAACGAATTTGAGTACTTGAGGCCAACTATCCAAGGTAGAAGAGAATGGTAGTGATGTGAAGAAGAGGGCAGGCATGATGGAATAGGAGGAGTAAAGTGTCTGGAGTGGTTTATATGGTAGAAGTAAGACTAGGTATGATGTGAGGTTCTGAAACAGTAATGCTGAAAAGAAGATGGCAGTGAAGATGGAAGTGATGGTGATGAAAATGCTCTAATTTTTTTTTCTAGGAGTCAGAAGAATGGACAGGATGTTAATAGAGAAGTACAGAGAAGGTCAGAAGGAGCTGCATTGTGCCTTTGTGGATCTGGAGAAAGCATATGACAGGGTGCCGATAGAGGAACTGTGGTATTGCATGAGGAAGTCTGGAGTGGCAGAGAAGTATGTTAGAGTGGTGCAGGACATGTATGAGAGATGTAAGACAGTGGTGAGGTGTGCTTGTCGGTGTGACAGAAGAGTTCAAGGTGGAGGTGGGACTGCATCAAGGGTCAGCTCTGAGCCCCTTCTTGTTTGCTATGGTGATGGACAGGCTGACAGACGAGGTTAGACAAGAATCTCCATGGACTATGATGTTTGTAGATGACATTGTGATCTGTAGTGAGAGCAGAGAACAAGTGCAGGAAAATCTAGAGAGGTGCGGTATGGCCTGGAAAGGAGGGGAATGAAGGTTAGCCTCAGTAAGACAGAATACATGTGTATGAATGACAAGGACCCATGAGGAACGGTAAGGTTACAGGAAGCAGAGATTAGGAAGGTGGAGGATTTTAAGTACTTAGACTCAACTATACAGAGCAATGGAGAATGTGGAAAAGAGGTGAAGAAGCGTGTGCAGGCAGGTTGGAATGATTGGAGAAAAGTGTCCGGTGTGATGTGTGATAGGAGGGTATCGGCAAGAATGAAAGGAAAAGTGTACAAGATGGTGTTGAGGCCAGTGATGATGTATGGTTTAGAAACAGTGGCCCTGGGGAAAAGACAGGAGGCAGAGGTGGAGGTAGCAAAGATGAAAATGTTGAGGTTCTCTTTGGGAGTAACGAGGATGGATGGGATCAGAAATGAGCACATCAGAGGGACAGCACATGTAAGATGTTTTGGAGACAAAGTCAGAGAGGCTAGATTGAGATGGTTTGGACATGTACAGAGGAGGGATAGTGAGTATATTGGTAGTAGGATGCTGAGGTTGGAACTACCAGGCAGAAGGCCTAGAGGAAGACCAAAGAGACGATTCATGGATGTTGGGAAGGAGGACATGAAGGTAGTTGGTGTAAGAGAAGAAGATGCAAAGGATAGGATGAGATGGAGGCAGATGATTCGCTGTGGCGGCCCCTGAAGGGAACAGCCGAAAGGAAAAGAAGAAGAGAAGAATGGACAGATTTGTAAATGAATAGGTGAGAGAATCAGTACAGGTAGGAGTGTTTGTGGATAAAGTGAGAGAAGCCATATTTACGCCTTACTCTGCCATCCATTCATTCATTCATTCATTTTCTGAACTGCTTAATCCTAATTAGGGTTATGGGGAGACTGGTGCCCATCTCAGCCAAGTATACCCTGGACAGGTCAGGGGTGACACTCACTCAAACATCCATACTCACATTCACACCGAGGGTCAATTTGGAACAGCCAATTAATGTACTGTACATGTTTTTGGATTGTGGGAGGAAAACAGAGTACCTAGAAGAAGCCCATGCAAGCACCAGGAGAACATGCAAACTCCACACAGAAACACCTGAACTGGGAATCGAACCCAGGATGCTGTGAAGTGGACGAGCTAACAACGACTTTGCCGTAGTGTCCCAGTCTTCAGTTGGATAGTGTATTTCTATTTCTTTATTTTTTCAACAGACCGAAGTTTATTCGGTAAAAAAAAACACATATCCATGACCCTCAACCTGAACACTGGCATACCGCAAGGCTGTGTGCTGAGCTCTTTTTCTTGTTCTATCTCTGCAAATGAATGCATAACTGAAAACATTTCAAACATCATTATCAACTTTGCTAATGACATACCCAACATGACATCAGTATCCTTCTTTCCACCATTGAGATGAGGAGAAGAAGAGGTAACTGTGAAGAGAATGTAACATCATCAAGCATATCTTTTCCCCTTCCAGCTCAGAATTTTTCTTTGCGAGTTTTTGAATCTAAATCAAAAAACAAAAACATATTGATTAAGGCAGTGATGGCTTGATGGTAAAAGGTACTAGATAACTGATCCTAAGGTTCGGGGTTCAAGCCCAATTCTCCATGGGTTATCACTGTCCCCCAGTGTCTCGGTCAGTGGTTCTTAACTTTTTTGGAGGTACTGAACCCCATCAGTTTCATATGCTTATTCACCAAACCCTTCTTTATTGAAAAATAAAATATGATTTTTTTTTTCAAATTCAAGACATAGGTATATGTTTTTACTGGGGCACCAAAATGATCCGTGCATTAACATCACTGTGTTCAAAGAACAAAACCAGTAGAATGCATGAACTCCCCCAATCAAAATTACCTCCATTTTTATGTGAGGTGTGCATCTGTGTGTGCGCACGCGTGTCTGTATGTGTGTGTATTTATTTTTTATTTACATCTTATGGATTATTTTTGAATGTTTAATTGTAGGATGCTGAGGTTGGAACTACCAGGCAGAAGGCCTCGAGGAAGACCAAAGAAGAGATTTTTGGATGTGGTGAAGGAAGACATGAAGGTCGTTGGAGTCAGAAAAGAAGATGCGGAGGACAGGGTGAGGTGGAGGCGGATGATTTGCTGTGGCGACCCCTGAAGGGAGCAGCCGAAAGTAAAAGAAGAAGAAGAAGAAGAAGAATTGTTATTATAAGCATTTATAGCATTGAATATGTATTTATTGATATTTTATACACATATACAATGCAGCCATGAGGCGGGGGGGGGGGCACTAACCAGTGTCTCCCCCTCATGCCAGTCCCAAGCCTGGAGAAATGCAGAGGGTTGTGTCAGGAAGGGCATCCGACGTAAAACCAATGCCAAACATTTATGATGCAAATCAGAAGTATTACCCCCATACCGGATAGGTCGAGGCCCGGGTTAACAACGACCGCCATCAGTGCTGTCAATCAACAGGGTGCTGATGGAAATTGGACTACTGTTGGTCGAAGACGTCGAAGAAGGAGAGGTGGGAGGCGTGTCCGTAGGCAGAGAGAGAAGAGGAAAGACATGAGTCTAGGACTGACAGTGGGGACTTTGAATGTTGGAACTATGCAAAGAAAAGGTAGAGAGCTGGCTGACATGATGCAGAGAAGGAAGGTGGACATACTGTGTGTTCAGGAGACCAGGTGGAAAGGTAGCAAAGCTAAAAGCTTAGGAGCAGGGTTTAAGCTATTTTATCGTGGTGTGGATGGGAAAAGAAATGGAGTAGCAGTCATCTTGAAGGAGGGGTTTGTCAGGAATGTTCTAGAAGTGAAAAGAGTGTCAGACAGAGTGATGAGTCTCAAGTTAGAAATTGAAGGTGTAATGCTCAATGTTGTTAGTGCTTATGCCCCACAGGCAGGATGTGAGCAAGAAGAGAAGGAGAGATTCTGAAGTGAGTTAGATGAAGTGATGCAGAGTAACCCCAGAGGTGAAAGAGTGGTCATTGGTGCAGACTTCAATGGACATGTTGGTGCAGGCAACAGAGGGGACGAGGAAGTGATGGGAAGGTTTGGTATTCAGGACAGGAACACAGAAGGACAGATGTTGATAGATTTTGCAAAAAGGATGGAAATGGCTGTGGTGAATACTTTCTTCCAGAAGAAACAGGAGCATAGGATGACTTATAAAGGTGGAAGTTGGAGCACACAGGTAGACTACATCTTGTGTAGGCGATGTAATTTGAAGGAAGTCAGTGACTGCAAAGTAGTAGTGGGTGAGAGTGTTGCCAAACAGCATAGGATGGTGGTATGCAGGATGACGCTGATGGTGAGGAAGGTGAAGAAGGCAAAGGCAGAGCAGAAGACAAAGTGGTGGAAGCTGAAAAAGGAAGAGTGTCGCGTTGTCTTCAAAGAGGAGTTGAAACAGTCTTTGGGTGGCCAGGAAGTGCTTCCAAATGACTGGACAACCACAGCAAATGTGATCTGGGACACAGGTAGAAGAGTACTTGGTGTGTCCTCTGGAAGGAAAGTAGATAAGGAGACTTGGTGGTGGAATGAGGAAGTGCAGGAGTGTGTACAATGGAAGAGGTTAGCTAAGAAAAAGTGGGACATAGAGAGGACCGAAGAGAGTAAACAGGAGTACAGGGAGACACAGCGTAAGGCGAAACTAGCAGTGGCTAAGGCCAAACAGAGGGCGTATGATGACTTGTATGATAGGTTGGACAGTAAAGAGGGAGAAATGATCTATACAGGTTGGCACAGCAGAGAATTAGAGAGGGGAAGGACGTGCAGCAAGTTAGATTGATAAAGGACAGAGAGGGAAATGTATTGATTGATGACAGAAGTGTGCTGGGAAGATGGAAAGAGTACTTTGAAGAGCTGATGAATGAGGAAAATGAGAGAGAAAAAAGAGTAGAAGAGGTGACCATTGAGAAGCAGGATGTAGCAAAGATCAGTAAGGGTGAAGTGAGAAGGGCATTGAAGAGGATGAAGAATGGAAAGGCAGTTGGTCCTGATGACATACCTGTGGAGGTATGAAAGTGTCTAGGAGAGGTAGCAGTAGATTTTCTGACAAGAACATTCAACAAACAAGACGCTGGTGAGGCCAGCGATGTTGTATGGCTTAGAAACAGTGGCGCTGAGGAAAAGGCAGGAGGCAGACCTGGAGGTAGCGGAGATGAAAATGTTGAGGTTCTCTCTGGGAGTAACGAGGATGGATAGGATCAGAAATTAGTATATCAGAGGGACAGCCCATGTAAGATGTTTTGGAGACAGAGTCAGAGAGGCTAGGTTGAGATGGTTTGGACATGTACAGAGGAGGGATAGTGAGTATATTGGCAGTAGGATGCTGAGGTTGGAACTACCAGGCAGAAGGCCTCGAGGAAGACCAAAGAAGAGATTTATGGATGTGGTGAAGGAAGACATGAAGGTCGTTGGAGTCAGAAAAGAAGATGCAGAGGATAGGGTGAGATGGAGGCGGATGATTTGCTGTGGTGACCCCTGAAGGGAGCAGCCGAAAGTAAAAGAAGAAGATTATATACACATGTACACACATACATGTACATAGACGTCAATCAGCTGATTCAGTTGATCCTACTTTGCAAATCATGCAGATAGGACCTGACTCGCATCACGTTCCATTATATATGTGAATGCATGGTTGGCCGACCGCTTTATTTTTTGCTCAACATAGTATGGATTAAAACATTATGAAAGAAATCGCACAACGTACCATCCCAACAGTCACAATTCGACAACTGAGCACACCAAATTTCCTGCAGCACAGATTGGCCAAGCAATGTAGCGTGATCACCTGCAGGCAGTGATGGCCGAGCGGGACGTGTCATCAAGAATATGAGTTTGGTGTGTGTCTTGACCTCCACCGAACCCCTGAGACTGACTCACCGAACCCCTAGGGTTCGATCAAACCCAGGTTAAGAACCACTGGTCTAGGTTCATGAAAAATAACCATTGCTGACTTTTGATAAGAGTAGGCCACATAGCTGTCAGTTTCTGCCCTGCGATGGCCTGGCGAGCTGCTCAGGGTGTACCCAACCCTACCCCGGAGTCGGCTGACATGGGCGCCAGCCTCCCTGCGACTCTAATTAGGATTAAGTTGTCATCGAAAATGAATGAATGAATGATAAATTTCCTAATAATCACAACTCAAAGTTTGATTCTGCTGTAAAACTCTCATCATCATCCTCATCCTCATCATCATCACCATCATCTTTCACTTAATCCGGGGTCGGGTCGCGAAGGCAGCAACCTAAGCAATGTGCTCCAGACGTCCCTCTCCTCAACCACTTCCTCCAGCTCTTTTGGGGGACACCGAGACATTCCGAGCCCAGCTGAGAGACATAATCCCTCCAGCGTGTTCTACGTCGACCCTGGGGTCTCTTATCTTTTCGGGAAATCTTAGCCACTCAGCAAAGCAAGCTCATTTCAGCCGCTTGTATCCACCATCTTGTTCTTTCGATCACTACCCAAATCTCGTGATCATAGGTGAGGGTTGAAATGTAGATTGACTGGTAAATTGAGAGCTTTGCCTTGTGGCTCACCTCCATCGTCATCAAGATGGACCTGTACTTGCTCAGCTTTACAGCGGAGGCTGCAGTGATATGCCTGTCGATCTCGCTCCATGTTGCATTATTTAAATAAACAAGAATCTGCAGTCATATGGAAAAATTAAATGCACCTTTACATTTATCACACCTTTAAGTTCGAAAAATATATATAATCAGGTGATCCAAATTAGGTGCCATTGACTAAAACATCCCGCAAGTGGAACCTGTGTTACCTGACACCTAGTATCTAGTGTTCCTTTTGCTATTAAAGTGGGTGAACTTATCATGCCAAAACTTAACATCTTTTGAAGGAAAAGTTAAGGGTACCTACGAGTCTGGCAAGTGATTTTAAAAATATCCCAAATTATTTAAAATATTTATTCCACTGTAATGAATCTCATCAAATTGGGCAGGGCGTGTAATGGTTAGCATGTCCACTTCATAGAAAGAAGGTCCTGGGCTCGAGTCCTATGCTCGAGCACATTTCTTCCTTACTGTTTGGGTGTCCCAGGTCTGGAGGGCGGTTTTCTCTGCCATCAAAGCCAACTAACCACCAGCTGGTGATTTAGTTGACAGTTCAGATTCTCTCTCTTCACCTGTGTGTCCAGAGCATGCTGCCGCAAGTCCGATGACTCGACTACAGAATCGATCATCGGACTTGCGGCCTAGCATTTCCTGGTACCAAGTGCATTCATGCACATCTTTATGCTTTCACATAGTGTTTGTGATGGACAAACAGTAACGAGCACAGAAGTTCAACAACGAAACACCATTCGGGTTCAGATCGGAGAGGCTGTACCTACCGATCACACACTTCCAGGTCGCACTGTCATTGCCCACATGGGTGTTGAAGTCAACCATCTTACCTTTGCTTTGAAATTGTAGCAGTAGCATAGCATTAGCATAGCATTTCTTACCAACCATAAATTTATATCAGCTTTTAATTCACAAAACAGGTCCTTCTGCAAAAAGATGATTCACGGTGATGATTCAGCAAGCAGTTGAGATTTTTTTTTTCATTAATGAGTGAGATTCTGAATGTAAATATTAAACTTGCAAAATCACAAAAAAGGTTTGTTTGCTTTTCAGAATTTAAATGGGTTTGTATTTTTCCCTCACTGATATAATTTTCTCTTCACAGAAGTTTAGATTTGGTACTACCAATGTGTATCAGTGTTAATCAGATGTTTCCCCTATGTTTCAGAGGTGTACTTTGAAAACACTTTGAAAATACACCACAGTTTTCCGAAAATGTTTTACAATGTCCCATGTTTTCCATGTGTACTTATGTTTTGGAATGTCATCTAATGTAACATCAAAATAAGACCAAGGTAAATTGGGATAATGAACAGTATCTTTATTTTACTTTCATATGTGGGCCTGAGGAGAATATTCATGTTTTAATAGAAAGAATTAATTGGTACAGTGTTTAGCTTCCATCTCAAAAAACCTGAAAGTTTTTCATTATTCAAGTTCACAGTGTCTTTCATATTTGCATTTATTTATACACACTTGGTGTTTAATCAGTGTTTAAATTTCATTGATTAAAATTATGAACTGAAATTTCTTTTTTGCTTAGGAATACTCGTAGAAAGATTTTTGCGTTATCGGAAATCATTTAGATTTCCATCCCTCCCTTGCTTTTTCCTCCCATGTTTCTGTCCAGTAATACCACCTCATCAGTTCATTTTCTGTAATTGCTTAATCCTAATCAGGATCGCGGGGATGCTGGCGCCCATCCCAGCCGACTCCAGGCGAGGACAGAGTATCGCAGGGCAGAAACACGCTGACGGCTTTGCAGCCTACTCTTGTCAAGAGTCAGCAATGGTTCTTTTACATGCATCACATCATAGACAGTGAGCGACATGGCCGGCCTTTGATAACTGGGTAGTTTAGCTGCACTGGGGGGACAGTGACAACCTTGTGGTGAGTGGTGCTTGAACCCCAACCTTGGGATAAGTGATCCAGCACCTTGCAATGTTGCATAATTTAGATCAATGTTGTAATTAAAAAAAAAAAAAAAAAAAAATGACACGTTTTGGATTTATGCGTGATATTTGTTGACGTTATGATGACTTTAATCTATTTAAATGTAATATATTTTATTTTATGGGGCAGTGGTGATCTAGTGGTATAGGGCGCTAGATCGCTGATCCAAATGTTGGGGGTTTGAGTCCCACTCTGCACAAGGTTGTCACTGCCCCCAGTGCAGCTAACTGGGTTATCAAAGGCGGGCCATGTCTCTCACTGTCTATGGTGAGAGGCATGTAAAAGAACCATTGCTGACTTTCGTAAAGAGTAGGCTGCAAAGTCGTCAGCGTGTTTCTGTCCCTTGCTAAAAAGGGTTGTGATAGGAAGGGCATCCGACGTAAAAACCTATGCCAAATTAAACGTGCGAATCAGTTGATTCGCTGTGGCGACTCCCGAGTAAAAGGGGAAAAGCCGAAAGGAAGACAGACAGACAAATGTGATATATTTTATATAAATAAGTTTTTATGTATTGGGGAAAATACGTTTTAATCAGTCTGGGTTGATACTGCAGAGAGATTTGTATTCTTATTTTTGGTTGGTCGGTATTTGCATTCATCTTTTTCTCTTCTCTTTTTTCATTTTTGGCATGAATTGAAACTTGAAATGTTTTTCTTCTGCTGTGTTTAGTATGAACAATGCACTTCCCGTGTTTTCTACTGATATATGATGTAATATGAACAGAAAAGAGTATAGACGCTACCCTACTCACAAACCTTTGTTCTATGAACATCCGAACATATGAACAGGGCTGTCCAAGGTTGAAAGTGAAGTGAAATTGATGAATAAGTAGAAATAGAAATTTAATAAAATCTATAGAATGATAGATCATAAAAAACAATGAAATATGATTAAACATTATCCTGCAATACACTTAATATTTGATCCAAATTAAAAATAATGCAGAGGTAGACAATTCACATACATGTGTCTTCCTTTCGGCTTTTTCCCTTTCTCGGGAGTCACCACAGCGAATCATCTGATTCGCATGTTTGATTTGGCAGAGGTTTTTACGTCGGATGCCCTTCCTGTCACAACCCTTTTAGCAAGGGACAGAAACACGCTGACGACTTTGCAGCCTACTCTTTACGAAGACAATTCACATACATAACGCTTTTTATCTGGTTTTTGTGTCTTTGCATCAATGTATCAACCTTTTTCATGAGCAACACTATGTATACACACACATACACACACAGAGAGAGAGAGAGAGAGAGAGAGAGAGAGAGAGAGAGACTATATACAAGTTTGTTAGTGCTGTGGTCTGTGTTGTTGGGGGACTTTAACTTTGGTGGCTCTAACTCTCTCTCCAGTGATGCAGACAGAGGGGTGTGGCTGATACACCCAGGCGGATTGCAATGCACACACCTGATCCTACTCACCAATCTACCGTGCTATAAAGACGAGCAGCACGCTCATCCCAATGCTAGAAGATTGTCCCTCTTCACATTCCTGTTATCCTGTGATCTCTCTGGCTCCTGGTTTCAGCTCTGTGCTCGACCAGTTCCCACTCCATAGTTCCCCGTATCTAACGTTTTTGTGTTTCTCCTCGTCACTAGCAGTGACTACGTTTCCCCCTTGCTCAAGTGCCTCCCCTGTAACAATAAAGTCTTTCCATGTTCATCCTACTCTGTCTCCTGCATTTTGAGTCCAGCTAAAAGTTCCTGACGTCATAGTTAGCTTGATAATTTATGGTGCTTTTCGGTTTGCATCTTGTACCAATGAATGATAAATTCAATAGAATGAAATAAGATGATTATGCAGAGAGAGAGAGAGAGAGAGAGAGAGAGAGATTGTATACAGTACAAACTGATATTGGTAACTTATACAAGATTTAAACATATGTTCCCCTCTAAAAAATGCCCTGTAACGACTTACAAACAAATTCATCTAACGAACGGCCATACGGACCGTAACTTGTTTGTAAGTTGGGGAGCATCTGTATTTCCCAAAATTGGGATGATGTTTCTGTAGAATTGCTCCTTTATTTAGATGCCTTTGTGGGTATCGCTTCTCAGCCTTTTGGCTAAGATCAATAAAGATCATAGAGAGAGAAGGCGAATCACGGCCGGCCCGGATGGTGTGGCTTCGGAATACAGTGAGAGTTGAGCAACTGCTGAAGTGAGAAAGTGTCTTTGGATGGGACTGGATGGCACTCTGACTTTTGCGAGAGCACTGCAAGATTTTGCCCTCAAAGGTCCTTTGCATCCAAGATTTCGCCAAAACAGAATTTATGGCTGTCACCTTTTTATCGTACAAAGACTGCACCTCTTTCTTTGACAAGTGCTGTTGACGACAAGGGGAGGAAGGGATACAGGGCATCTGTCTGGTGCCCTTGCTTAGAATGGACAAGGTATCAATCATAGCGCACCTCTACAACTCTACAACCTGTTCGTGGCAGAGGAGGACATCAGAAGTTTTCTAGCCCAGTATTGTGTGTAAGTAATCGAGGGCGAAAAGGTCTGGCATCTGGAGTGGTGGATTGGGTCAGAAGAAGGAGGCATGTGCTGGGCAACGGTGTCGCTAGTGTGGCGCAGAGGTCCACATAGCATCCGAACGCGAAGCACCAAAGACCGGACCATCTGTACCGCAGCAGTCCGGAGAAAAGAGAGACCTATGTAGGCCTGTTCCAGGAGCAAGCCTAGGCCCCAAAGCCTGAGGAGAAAGAGCAGGAAGTCGCAGAACCAAGCACAGAGGGGTTGAGACATGGAGAATGGGAGGAGGCAACAGAAGAAGCCAGAGAGGAGCAGCTGGAGTAAGAGGATGCCTAGGAGGCAACAGAGGAGGGTTAAGAGCTGAAGGAGCAGGAAGCTATGGGGCAGGAAAGCCAAGAGTTGCTGCAGGAAACAGCACAGTCCTTGTGCTCAGCCTCGACGGTGTGCTGGGAGATGAAGTTGGTCTGCCTAGCCTGCCAATGGACTGGTCATCTATGGAGTTCACTGGAGGGCTGGGGGAAGAGGAAGAGAATCTGGAACCAGCAGACTGGAGAGGCTGGAGGTGAGGTAGAGGGAAGGGCAACGAAGAGAGCACGAGAGGAAGAGAGTTAAGAATTCGACATCTATAAAGTGGGAAGAAGGAGGGGCAGGAGCAAAAGGGGAGAGCAGCAGCAAAAGGTCGGTAGGGAAGAGGAGGTCGGGACACAAGTGCTCACAAGGTGGCAGAAGGCAACAGGGGTCAGGGGACAGGGAAAGAAAGGAGGAGCTGCAACAAGGACTGGGGACAAGTAAAGAAAAAAAGAAATGAGCAAGCTAAATATAGCAACATTGAATGTGAGAGGTATTGAGCAGTCTTGGAAGAGAGCAGCTGTCTTTTTGAATCTGAAAGATGTTAATTTTGATGTTTTGTTTCTCCAGAAGTGCCACGTCCATTCAGTTCAGGAAAGGAATGAGTTTTCAAGGGGGTGGGAGTTGGGGCCATCAATGTGGGGGATTGGGGAGGGAAGTATGGATGGGGTGGGAATCTATTTAAATCCTATGACTGGGTTATAGACCTAGTCATGTCTGTGGTACCAGGGAGGGTGGTTTGTGTGGATAGGAACTGGAGAGAGGGTAAGTTCAGGGCGGTAGGGGTGTATGCGCCGCCATGGCAAGAGGAGAGGAAAAGTTTTTTAAGGGGTTGGAGCACATATTGTGCACAAACAAGTTGTTGCTGATAGGGGAGGATTTTAACACCGGCATAGGGAGAAGAGACGGGGCAAAGCTGGCACAGGTCGTGACTGGATTTCATGTTAGTGGGGGGGTGAAGCTGCAGGGGTGTCTCCTGAGGCCATTCTGGACCTCCAACCACTGCCTGGTGGTAGGAAGCATCCTGTTAGAAGGAAGAAGGAGAAGGGGTAGAAGAAGGTGGAAGCTAAACATTTCATTTTTGAGTGATCCAAGGTTTTGTGGGGCCTTCTGCCTCCTTTCCCAGGGGTGGAGAAGACTGAGGATGCTGGATGCCACACAGGTGGAATGGTGGGTGACCTCAAAAGGAGGGTGGTCACGGTTTGTCTGTGGTGGGGTCAGGAGAAGGTGTGGAGGAGGAAAGATGAGGTCAGAGGGTAGTCGGAGGAGCTGACTGCAGCCCAGCAGGATAAGGACTGGGGCGAATTAGGAGGGCTAGCTCCAAACTCAGATCCTACTATGAGGCAGAGGCCTCGGGCTACCTCATGCAAACAGGAAAGCAGCAAGCTTGAGATGAGTGACCAACATGCTGCCTTTTTGATGCAGTCAGGAAGCGGTGACGAGGGTCAAACATTGAGGGTCTCTGGGGGCACTCTAACACAGAAGCAACTGTGGAGTGGATGCTGGGTGTCACAGGGGCCTTCTATTCTGATCTCTTTGGGGCCAGGCCCATACAGCAAGACCATGCACAGGGGTTCTTGGAGGCCATTGAGGGTCGGCTAGCAGGGGACAGCAGAGAAGCATTGGGGAGCCAGCTCTCCTTAGAAAAGGTTGAGGCGGCCATGCTCACACTGAAGACTGGCGTAGCTCCCCCTTGCCAGTCGAATGGTATCGGAAGTTCTGGATGCTAGTCGATGGAGGTGTATAGAGAGGAAATAGCAAAAGGGCAGTTGCCCCCATCCACAAGGATGGGCTATATTGCCCTGCTGCATAAGAAAGGACACAGAGAGGATATGGCAAATTGGAGGCCGATCACTCTGTTGATGGCCGATTATATGATACTGGCCAAACTTCTGCTGCACCTGCGACAGGTGATGGCCAAGCAATGGGCTGAGCAACGCTGGGTGCCTTTGGGAGTGCTAACCCTGGACCAGGAGAAGGTGTTCGACAGAGTGTTGCATGCATTCATGTACCAGGTGTTAGAGCATGTGGTCTGTGGACCAGGGTTCATAGCTATGGTGCGCTTGCTGTACAAGGGTGCAACAAGCCAGGTCATGATCAATGGATACCAGTCAGGATTGAATGAGCAACAAGGAGGTGTGAGACAGGGGTGTCCACTTTCACCAATGCTGTACGTATTGTACCTCGAACCCCTTATTGAGGCATTGAGGATGGAGCCTGCTTTCTTGGGAATACATGTCCCGGGGTCAAAGGGAGTGAGAGTCAAGGTGGCAGTGTATGCAGACGATGCTACACTGTTCCTGAGCAGCGAGGGAGACTTTCATGAGGTGGCGAGGGTACTGGAGGCCTTTTCGGAAGCCACTGGGGCCCGTGTTAACCACAGTAAGTCCACTACCTCGTATGTGGGAGCATGGGTAAGGTGAACAGAGGTCCCGGAGGGCTTTGCTCTGTGTAAAAATGCCATCAAAATTCTGGGCGTTACCTTTTGGAGGGAAGGTAGCGCCCAGAAGAACTGGGACCGAGCCCTGGCGAAGGTCAGGGCAAAATTGGAATAATGGGGAGAAAGGGAACTTTCACTTTCTGGGAAAACGCTGGTGACCAGTGCTGACCTACTTGCAAGCATAAATCATCTTGTATATGTCTTCCTGGCCCATTTGTAGTGGGGAGGCGGCCCCAAAGGGTCGTCTTTTCATTCATTTGGGGCGGGAGGAGCAAGCGGGTCAGCTGAGTCAGAATGTATATGGAAACGGAGAGTGGTGGAAAAGGGGTGGTGTGCTTCCCCCTCAAGATCAATGATTTGAACATGGCCTTTCTGGCAAGGTTGGTCAGAGGGGGGAGGGGTATGCCGCAACACTGCTGGCAAGATTCTGGTTGGGATTCTCCCTGTGGGCAGTAATTCCCTAGAAAGGGACGGCGCCTTGGTCAACCGACTGCTCACCACACTATAAAAAGGCTGCAGAGCTCTACAAGAGGTGGAGGGATGCTTACATGGAGTTAATGGGCGTGCCCCACCTCCTCGAATATCGGGGATAGACTGGGCAGCCATGCAGCCCAAATGGCTGGATGGCAGAAGCAAAAGACCTGCACTGGATGGAAGCGCTAGGGTGCCTCCCCATCAGGAAGTGGCTATTCCAGCAGGGCATCAGCCACACGCCTCAATAGGGTGTGGGGGTGAGGAGACGATAGAACATGCCCTGTGGTCATGTCCCCAAGCAGCCCAGTTTTGGAGGAGCATGTTGAGGTGGTGGGCCTCAAGGGTAGGGGAAGTGCTGCACTGTGACCTGATCTTCTACGGCAGGGGTCCCCAGCCGAAGACCGATCAATGCTTGATAATTTTACCGTGGATCGGGGGGGGGGGGGGGTTGTAATGTATTGTTTATATTGTAAATATAATTTATTTATATTAAATATTATTATTATTATTATTATTATTATTATTATTATTATTATAATCATCATCATCATCGTCTTGCGCTTGATCCAGAATCGGATTGCGGGGGCAGCAACCTAAGCAAAGGGGTCCAGACATCCCTCTCTCACGACACTTCCTCTAGCTCTTAAGAGGGGACACTGAGGCATTCCCAGACAAGCCGAATAACATAGTCCCTCCAGCGTGTGCGAGGGCAACCCTGGGGTCTCTTCCCGGTTAGACATGCCTGAAACACCACACCACAGAGGCATTCGGGAGGCATTCTGACCAGATGCCCGAGACACAAAAAGGAGAGAGGAGATCCAATGGCCACCAAACCAGAACCCCTCAATGCCTCGGCCGCACCTAGAAATTCTGTCCATAAAAATTATGAACAGAATCAGTGACAAAGGACAGCAATGGCTGACTCCAACCCTCACACAAACAAATTTGACCTGTTGTTACCAATACAGACCAAACTCTGGCTCCGGTGATACAGTGATCAAATGGCCCGTAGCAACGGGTTTGGAATGCCATACTCCTGGAGCATGCCCCACAAGATAGCCCGAGGGACACAGTCTTCCTGTGGAGCATATAGAGTTGATCAAGAGTGCTACGACCAGGACTATCGGTCATATCCTACTCTCCAGTACCCCTGCATAGACTTTCCCAGGTAGGCTGAGGAGTGGGATTCCCCGATAATTGGAACACACCCTTCAGTCCCCCTTTTCAAAAAGGGGGACTACCACCCTGGTTCGCTAATCCACCACGATGACCACGCGATGTTGCAGAGACGTGTCAACCAAAACAGTCCTACATCATCCAGAGCCCTGCGATATTCAGGGCGGCTCTCCTCCAACCCTAGAGCCCAACCACTAGGGAGCTTTTTGACTACCTCAGTGACCTCCACTCCAGTGATGGGCAGACCCCCGCCCAAACCCCCAGGGTCTTCCTCCTCCACGGAGGGCATGTTGGTGGGATTGAAGAGGTCCTCAAAGTATTCCCTCCACGTCTCAACAACATTCTCATTTGAGGTGAGCAGCGCCCATCTCCACTGTAAACAGTGTTTGTGGAGAACTGCTTCCCCCACCTGAGGCGTCAGATGGTGGTCCAGAACCTTTTTGAGGCCAACCGATAATCACTCTCCAGGCCCTCACCGAACTCCTCCCACGCCAAGATCTTGCATCTGCAACAGCTTCAGCTGTAGCAATTTGGCCTGCCGGCACCTGTCTGCTAGGCCTCTTTTTTCAGCTGGATGGCCCCCTTCAACACAGATGTCCACCACCGGGTTCGGGGGTTAACGCCACGACAAGCACTGATGACTTTCCGGCCACAGCTATGGGTTGCTCCTTTCTGTAATGGACGCACGAAACATGGCCCATTTGGATTCCATGTCACCTGCCTCCTCCAGGACGTGGTTGTAGCTCTGCCGGAGGTGGGAGTTAAAGGCCTCTCAGACAGGAGACTCCGCCAAACGTTCCCAGCAGACCCTAATTACACGCCTGGCCTGCCAGGTCTGGAAGGCAGCCTCCCCCACCATCGAAGCCAGCTCACCACCAAGTGGTGATCGGTAGGCAGCTCAGCTTCCCTCTTCACCCGAGTGTCCAGAACATGTGGCCGCAAGTCCGGTGACACAACTACAAAGTTGATCATCAAACTGTGACCTAGGGTGTCCTGGTACCAAATGCACTTATGGGCACCCTTATATTCGAACATTATGTCCATGATAGACAAACTGTGATGAGCACAGTAGTAATGAGCACAGAGCGCCAGACAGGTGACATTCCATGTCCCAAAAGTCAGTGTCAGTAACCGAGGATTAGTCCAACAGAACCCATACCTTCGGCTGCCACCCAACTCACATCGCACCTGATCCCTATGCCCCCTCCCATAGGTGGTGGGTCCATGGGAGGGCGGACCCATGTGTCCTTTTCAGGCTGGGCCCGGCCGGGCTCCATGGGCAGAAACCCGACCACCAGGGGCTCACCTTTAAGCCCCTCCCCCAGGCCTGGCTCCAAGGGGGACCCCGGTGACCGGCGTTCAGGCAAGGGAAACTGTATCCTTGTTTTTTCATCATAGAGGTCTTCTGAGATGCATTTCGTTTGGACCCTCATTCAAGACCTGTTTGCCTTGGCTGACCCTACCAGGGGCATTATGCCCCCAACAACATAGTTCCTGGGATCCTTAGGTCGCACAAACCCCTCCACCATGATAAGGTGGCGATTCAGATAGTTCTTCTTCTTCTTATTATTATTATTATTATTAATAATAATAATAATAAATCATTTAATTTTATTAATAATAATAATAATAATAATAATAATAATAATAATAAGCACTCCATGAATGTTTTGTTTCAACAGCTGAAATAAAGTTGGTTGGGAAATAGAGCTTGAACTTTTCTAAAAAAAAAAAAACAAAAAAAACACAAGTGATTGTGCACCAGCTGGCTCAGCCTCAGTCTCACCCAAAATCCCTGCTATTTTTTGAAACATGTCCAACTCGCCTCAGTTCACGTGCTGTCCCCTTGTAAGTTACATTTTAGTGCTCAAATGACTGACAAGTAACCGAGAGAATCCGGATCATTTTTCAAAATAAAATAGTTTTCAAAAATAAAGATTATTCAGACTCAGATAATAAATAATAATGAATTATTTCTTCTGCAGAGCGGTACCAATTGAGCAGCGGACCAGTTTTTGTTTTTGTTTAGGTACACATTCGCCTTCTGGGATGCCGGTGATCCTGATCTTTCTGCTTTCTGCGTCCTGTGATCTATCGTGGTGTGCTGATGATGGCTTGAGTTTTCATCTTGGAAGCCCTTCATTCTTTCTGATGAAGATCTATATGGATCCAGATGTGCACTATCAGACTGTGAAGATGACTTTACACTGCTGGTGATATAAACTCTTTTCCCCAAAATTTATTCGGATTTAAATTGTTGCATAAGCAACTAGACGACATTTTGGACTGTAATGAAGTTCTCATATATGTTTTGTATCCAGTAGTGTACTGGTGAAAAAAAAAGTGCATATACTTCTGCAGCCTAACAAGACGATAAAGCTGTAGGCCCAAGTATGCAGAGCCCAGGGGTAGGGTGTGGGAGGGGCTCCACACTCCCACAGAGAAATTAAAAAAAAATTCAATGCTGTAGATGCTGTTTGGTGACCATTTGTAGCATGGAGTATGAAATATATAGTATAGAAACTGAACATAGAATTTAGCCTACAGTATATATATAGTTGTTGCCATGCTTCTGAGAGCAAGAGTTTTATATACTGAGGCCAAACTAAACATCTAAAATGTAAAGAAACAGAAGATAACTTGAAACACTAACAGCTTTTAATTACATTATACACAAAGATTCACAATATAATATTATTGTAAAATAACTACCATGCACACATGGTCCACGTTCAATTTGAATTTTTGAAGTCTGCACTTAACTGGCTGTAGAAATAAGTACTGATATCCTCATGAACCTGGAACAATGTGATATTAGTAAAAAATAACATTAAATAAACTAGTACAACTACAAGATCTACCTGCAGCACTATTATACTGTATCACTTATTGCTTAATGTTTCTATAATTAAAATTATATACATTTGTATTTAATTAATTTTATATTTAATAAACTGTTGACAGTCAGAAAATGCAAAACTACTAAGTCATTCAAATAAAATTTTCAGAAAAAATCTACTTGTGAAAATTTAATGTTTTAAATTTTAGCACAAACATTAACACTGAAATAGAACTGCACATTGAGCAAAATAAGCTATTTAAACATTGTAAATACACACACACACACACACTGCACCGGAAGCAACTATAAATTGTATTATTTGTCTATAAAATTGTTATTAGTCCACCTCAGAATAACATTGTATCTTTATTAACATTAAAAACAAATAAAAAAACAAATCGTTTAACTTACAACAAAGAAAAACTTCATTAACATTGTTTTTTAATCTGTCATAGAAACGATTTAAAGTGCACCAATGTGCCTGAAATTAAAAAAATAGATCATTCTTTAAACTCGTTTGACTTATTTAAACTCATTCAACTTATTTATGTCTTAATATCCCCGTCTCTCTCCACGTTTCCTTTCGTTCCTGTTACGAAATTTTCCATGTTGTTTCTTGAGGGTTTGTTTACTATATTGTTTGCTTGTGTGAAACCCCATTACAGCATAGCACAACAATGAGAGGTCTACTGCCAACTAGTGGAGTGGAGGTGCAATTACATTTAATTCTCGTACACAATTCCAGAAAAGCATGTTCCCCAGATGCTTTCCCCCAGGTGAGGCTGGTGGTGTAGTGGTTAGGGTGCTGGGCTCATGATCGGGAGGTTGTGAATTCAAATCCCAGTGAGACCCCCACTGTGCTAAGACCCCTGGGCAAAAGGTCTTAACCACAAGTGTGCCTCTGTTCACCCAGCAGTATAAATGGGTACCAGTAAAAATATACTGGGAAAGTAACCTGCGATGGACTAGCGTCCCATCCAGGAGGAACTGTACTCCTAGTCGCTTCACGCTACAGAATCCAGGGATAAGCACCAGTCCGATGAGCCACTAGGCTTGGGTATAAAAAGCCCAACGGACCTTACCTATGTTCACCAGAGTCATATGCACTCCCTGGCATCACACCGCACCCCCCCGGCATCATCCCACGCCCCCCAAGGGGGGCGTGCCCCACTATTTGCGAAGCATTGGCATAACTGTATCATGCACAATTAGTTGTCATTAGACCTGTGACTCTATGAGCAGTAGATTGATACAGCAAGTCCTTGCCCATTCAGCGGTCATGGCCCCGCATACTCGCAGATTAGCAGCAAACCCGGAAGTTACTGGAACGTGATTCAAATTTAGCCAATGGCTGAGTGCTTTTATTTTTCCCTCCTGCTGATTGGTTGCAAATGATGTGTACACCTCTTTTATTCTCCTTCGCGCACATGTCATCAAAACATTTGCTTGAATTGTGAATTCATGGTTTGTTAGTGTATTTATAATTATTATTTAAGCCCTATGATGCCACTCAAACACCCTGCATCTTCTCAAGCTTCTGTTAAGGAGCCTAAGCACTTTATTCATTAATAAATATTTATCACAGCACAAAATTAAAAAGTTTTTACTTAATCATTACTACATTTTACTGAATTATTACTGTATTAATGAGTAAGACTGTTCATAGAATGTGTTTAAGTAGCATATTTTAGCACATGTAATATCATACATAGGGTTTTAAAACCGCATCAATAATTCACGAATTTTTAGGATCTGTGGGAAGGTGCGAAACGCAACAACTGCGAATAACGTGGGCCTACTGTATAACAATATTAACATTACATGTATACAGGGATACCTCACTACTTCACGCTTCAATTCATGAGGCTTCAGTGCATCGTGGTTTTTTTTTAAAGTATTCCTCGAATTAAAAAATAAGGAAATTAAGGAAGAATGGGGGGAACGTTAAGGAAAATGCCGCAAGACAAGGCCAATTACACAACAAACAAAAAAAACCTCAAACAAAAAAACAAAAAAACAAAAACAAAATCCCCTTCAAAACTACTTACATTTTTATGTGAGGTGCACATCTGAGTGTGTGCAAGCGAATCTGTGTTTGCATGCGTGCGTGCACGTCTGTATGTGTGTGTATTTATGTTTTATCTTATGCATTATTTTTTAATGTTTAATTGTTATTATAAGTATTTATAGCATTGAATATATATTTATTGATATTATATACACATATACATGTATGTATACGTCAGTCGGGGGGGGGTTGAGCCTACTTCGCAGATATCAGCGGTCGCGGAGGGATCTCAATCCCAATTAACCGCAGAAAGTGAGGGATCCCTGTATATATCAATGCTATCATAGCAATGCCCAAAAATGCAGCCGTGAGGGGGGGGCACAAACCAGTGTCTCTCCCTCACGCCGGTCCCAAGCCCGGATAAATGCAGAGGGTTGCGTCAGGAAGGGCATCCGGCGTAAAACAAATGCCAAATAAACTATGCGAATCACAAGAAAGAATGACATACCGGATCGGTCGAGGCCCGGGTTAACAACGACCGCCATCAGTGCCGTCAACCAACAGGGTGCTGATGGAAATTGGACTACTGTTGGTCGAAGACGTCGAAGAAGGAGAGGCGGGAGGCGTGTCCGTTGCCAGAGAGAGAAGAGGAAAGGCATGAGTCTAGGACTGAAAGTAGGGACTTTGAATATTGGAACTATGACAGGAAAAGGTAGAGAGCTGGCTGACATGATGCAGAGGAGGAAGGTGGACATACTGTGTGTTCAGGAGACCAGGTGGAAAGGTCGCAAGGCTAGAAGCATAGGAGCAGGGTTTAAGCTGTTTTATCACGGTGTGGATGGGAAGAGAAATGGAGTCGGAGTCATCTTGAAGGAGGAGTTTGCCAGGAATGTTCTAGAAGTGAAAAGAGTGTCAGACAGAGTGATGAGTCTCAAGTTAGAAATTAAAGGTGTGATGGTCAATGTTGTTAGTGCTTATGCCCCACAGACAGGATGTGAGCGAGAAGAGAAGGAGAGATTCTGGAGGGAGTTAGATGAAGTGATGCAGAGTACCCCAGAGGTGAAAGAGTGGTCATTGGGGCAGACTTCAATGGACATGTTGGTGCAGGAAACAGAGGGGACGAGGAAGTGATGGGTAGGTTTGGTATCCAGGACAGGAACGCAGAAGGACAGATGTTGGTAGATTTTGCAAAAAGGATGGAAATGGCTGTGGTGAATACTTTCTTCCAGAAGAGAGAGGAACATAGGGTGACTTATAAAAGCGGAGGTAGGAGCACACAGGTAGACTACATCTTGTGCAGGCGATGTAATTTAAAGGAAGTCAGTGACTGCAAAGTAGTAGCGGGTGAGAGTGTTGCCAAACAGCATAGGATGGTGGTGTGCAGGATGATGCTGATGGTGAGGAAGGTGAAGAAGGCAAAGGCAGAGCAGAAGACAAAGTGAAAAAGGAAGAGTGTCGGGTTGTCTTCAAGGAGGAGTTGAAACAGGCTTTGGGTGGTCAGGAAGTGCTTCCAGATGACTGGACAACTACAGCGAATGTGATCAGGGAGACAGGTAGGAGAATATTTGGTGTGTCATCTGGAAGGAAAGTAGATAAGGAGACTTGGTGGTGGAATGAGGAAGTGCAGGAGTGTGTACAAAGGAAGAGATTAGCTAAGAAGAAGTGGGACATTGAGAAAACCGAAGAGAGTAAACAGGAGTACAGGGAGACACAGCGTAAGGCAAAGGTAGCAGTGTCAAAGGCCAAACAGAGTGCGTTTGATGACTTGTATGCTCGGCTGGAAAGTAAGGAGGAGAAAATGATTTATACAGGTTGGCACAGCAGAGAAATAGAGATGGGAAGGACGTGCAGCAAGTTAGATTGATAAAGGACAGAGAGGGAAATGTATTGACTGATGACAGAAGTGTGCTGGGAAGATGGAAAGAGTACTTTGAAGAGCTGATGAATGAGGAAAATGAGAGAGAAAAAGAGTAGAAGAGGTGACTGTTGAGGACCAGGAAGTAGCAAAGATTAGTAAGGGTGAAGTGAGGAGGGCATTGAAGAGGATGAAGAATGGAAAGGCAGTTGGTCCAGATGACATACCGGTGGAGGTATGGAAGTGTCTAGGAGAGGTAGCAGTAGATTTTCTGACAAGAACATTTAACAAGGTCTTAGAGAGTGAGAGGATGCCAGAGGAATGGAGGAGAAGTGTGCTGGTGCCCATTTTTAAGAACAAGGGAGACGTGCAGAGTTGTGGCAACTACAGAGGGATAAAGTTGATGAGCCATACGATGAAGTTATGGGAAAGAATAGTGGAAGCTAGACTAAGGGCAGAAGTCAGCATTTGTGAACAACAGTTTGGTTTCATGCCCAGAAAGAGCACCACAGATGCAGTGTTTGCCTTGAGGATGTTAATGGAGAAGTACAGAGAAGGTCAGACGGAGCTGCATTGTGCCTTTGTGGATCTGGAGAAAGCATATGACAGGGTGCCGAGAGAAGAACTGTGGTATTGCATGAGGAAGTCTGGAGTGGCAGAGAAGTATGTTAGAGTGGTGCAGGACATGTATGAGAGATGTAAGACAGTGGTGAGGTGTGCTGTCGGTGTGACAGAAGAGTTCAAGGTGGAGGTGGGACTGCATCAAGGGTCAGCTCTCAGCCCCTTCTTGTTCGCTATGGTGATGGACAGGCTGACAGACGAGGTTAGACAAGATTCCCCATGGACTATGATGTTTGCAGATGACATTGTAATCTGTAGTGAGAGCAGAGAACAAGTGCAGGAAAATCTAGAGAGGTGGAGGTATGCCCTGGAAAGGAGGGGAATGAAGATTAGCCTCAGTAAGACAGAGTACATGTGCATGAATACCAAGGACCAAAGAGGAACGGTGAGATTACAGGGAGCAGAGATAAGAAAGGTGGAGGATTTTAAGTACTTAGGCTCAACAATCCAGAGCAATGGCGAGTGTGGAAAAGAGGTCAAGAAGCGTGTGCAGGCAGGCTGGAAGGGGTGGGGATAAGTGTCGGTGTGATGTGTGATAGGAGGGTATCGGCAAAAATGAAAGGAAAAGTGTACAAAAGCGGTGTTGAGGCCAACGATGCTGTATGGGTTAGAAACAGTGGCCCTGGGGAAAAGACAGGAGGCAGAGTTGGAGGTAGCAGAGATGAAAATGTTGAGGTTCTCTTTGGGAGTAACGAGGATGGATAGGATTAGGAATGAGTACGTCAGAGGGACAGCACATGTAAGACGTTTTGGAGACAAAGTCAGAGAGGCTAGATTGAGATGGTTTGGACATGTACAGAGGAGGGATAGTGAGTATATTGGTAATAGGATGCTGAGGCTGGAACTACCAGGCAAAAGGCCTAGAGGAAGACCAAAGAGACGATTCATGGATGTGGTAAAGGAGGACATGAAGGTCGTTGGTGTAAGAGAAGAAGATGCAAAGGATAGGGTGAGATGGAGGCAGATGATTCGCTGTGGCGACCCCTGAAGGGAAAAGCCGAAAGGAAAAGAAGAAGAAGAAGAAGATCATAGCAATGCCCAAAACAGCCTGCTGGGGCACATGCTGCACATGTAACACTTACAGTGATACTGATGGATGAAGAAAAGAAACTTTACAATAATAATATGCAATATCATTTATCATATAAATCAAATTAATATTATTATTATGCAGGAGAGAAGTGGAATGTAATTTACAATAATCTGGAAACGATTTGGATCATGTTGAGCCTGAGGCTGAGTCCACAAGTTGTGTGACGTTATTTTTTTTCCAGAGTCGACCGAGATATTATTGTCACGTTTAGCAAAAAATAAAAATACTGCATAGTGAATGTGCCTTGTTGGAGATCAGGTTCATGGGATCGCTTCTCTCTTTTGCTCATTTTAAAATAAATGTTTGTAAGCAGAAATATAGATGTTGTAGATCAGTAAGTTTCTTAGCGATTAGCAACATGAATAGTGGCTTTATTTTTACCAGGAATTTCCATATCCTGTATAAAACAAATTGTATTGGCTGAAGGCCTTTGTGACAATCTGCACTGCCCAATGGCAACATGGCTCTTATTATACCGGGCTCTCCACACACTCAATGATTGTAGCTAGAGTACGGAAACACGATTGTGACATCATTACAAGCCGGGACAAATGACAAAGCAATATTTATATAAAAAACTTTTCACTTGTTAAAAAACAAACAAAAAAACACTTTGATTAACGATCTCGCAAAGCAAAATAATTGCATACATGCCACAGACTACATGTTAAGACAGAATACATGTGTGTGAATTAAAAAGACCCAAGATGAACGGTGAGGTTAAAGGCAGCAGAGATAAAGAAGGTTGGAGGATTTTCAGCACTTAGGCTCAACAATCCAGAGCAATGGAGAGTGTGCAAAACAGGCGAAGAAGCGTGTGCAGGCAGGTTGGAATGGTTGGAGAAAAGTGTCCAGTGTGATGTGTGATAGGAAGGTATCGGCAAGAATGAAAGGAAAAGTTTACAAGACGGTATTGAGGCTAGAGATGTTGTATGGTTTAGAAACAGTGGCGCTGACGAAAAGGCAGAAGGTAGACCTGGAGGTAGCAGAGATGAAAATGTTAAGGTTCTCTTTGGGAGTAATGAGGATGGATAGGATCAGGAATGAGCACATCAGAGGGACAGCACATGAAAGAGGTTTTGGAGACAAAGTCAGATAGGCTAGATTTAGATGGTTTGGACATGTACAGAGGAGGGAGAGTGAATATTATAATAGTAGTAGGATGCTGAGGTTGGAACTACCAGGCAGAAGGCCTAGAGGAAGACCAAAGAGAAGATTCATGGATGTGGTGCTCCTGAAGGGAGCAGCCGAAAGGAAAAGAAGAAGAAGACGGCATATGTCAGCGTTTACGCCCGACTACAGCCCTGCACACTCCCCCCCTCGCTTATGACTCTCTCTCTCTCTCTCTCTCTCTCTCTCTCTCTCTCTCTCTCTCTCTGTCAACATGCTTTAGTTGGACTTGGTTGTTCTCACCAATATTTTCAAGTACTGTACAGGATTCTTTTCCAGTTCTGTAGTACTTAATCAGCTGTAGTTTCGGGCTTGCTTAAGGTGTAAATTGGGGGTGAGACCCAGACAGTATATAGTGGATAGGAACACAGACCATTTATTTCAACAAGTCCTTTGAATAGGGCAATTCAATAATCTTTTTGGCTTTGTTGCTGTAGAACCATCAAGCCTAAGGCAATGGGCATGTCTTTTGGACCTGTGATGGGGTTAGGTGTCCCAGTCACCACGAGTCTCCACTCTGATGTGTTCATGCCACAAGACAGTCGGTAAGAGTAGGACCTGTCTACCTATGCATGCAAAGACTGGATCCGACTGATTGTGCAGAAGAAACCACCAAATTGGTTCAATGGACAAGGAGATGGACTCAGCAAAGTGTCGTGGAGCACAACCAGGGCTCAGTGAGACACACAGGACACTGCTGGCCATCCACTGCATTCTGACCTATCTCCAGCCTCCTATGTCGTGCCACTGGACCCAGATAGACCGGGACGAGAGAGTAAGGCTGATGAAGCGCAAGTCATAACTGCACCCATACCACACAACCTCAAGTTCTATGGAGATGGGCAAGTGGCGAAGCAGGTATGGATTCACTGGAAGCTATAGTCAAGAACCTACACACAGGTGGCCCAGGCCATAGGTGCGTTCGCTACTGGACCAAAGAAGCAGTGCAGTACGGCAGCCCCTTAGATGACTGAGCAGCCCTCTTTAAGATTCACTTTAGAATTAATCAAAGAACTAATGCGTTACAATGTCGACATATCAGCCCTCAGCGAAACACATCTTGCAGACAAGGGCCAGCTCACAGAGCATAATGGCGGGTATACCTTTTTTTTGCCATCAGATCCCACCTCACTTGGAAACTAATGAAACTCCCAGAGGGTATAAATGATCATCTGATGTCACTTCAGTTCCCACTTGGAAACAAGAAAAGTGTGATGCTGATCAATGCATATGCTCCAACAATGACAAACCCAGAGGACATCAAGGACAAGTTCTATGAAGAACTAGAAGCCCTCATTGCAGCAGTACCACAGTCTGAGAAACTTTTCATTTTCGGGGACCGCAATGCCAGAGTGGGGACAGATCACCAAACCTGGGAAGGGATCATTGGGAGACACGGCACTGGCAAGTGCAACAGCAACGACATTCTGCTCCTCAAGTTGTGTCTCACCCATGACCTCGTCCTCACCAACACACTGTTCCACCTCCCCACCTGTAACGAGACATCTTGGATGCATCCATTTTCCAGACATTGGCGTCTAATTGACCATGTTGTCATCAGGAAGAGGGACGTACAGGATGTGAGAGTGATAAGGGCCATGTGTGATCCTGACTGCTGGAAAGATCATCGACTCATAGTGTCCAAGTGCAAACTTCGCATCCTGCCCATGAGAAAACTCCAAGGCCAGAAGACTGCAAAAAGGCTAAACGTTTCCATGCTGAAGAACAACAGCATTGCACAAGAATTAGCCAGGGCCACAATGACAGGCTGCCAGACACACCCCAGAATGATCTGGACAGCACCGAGAAACTGTGGGCAGCATTTAGAGATGTGGTGTACTCCATAGCCTTTGAACACCTCGGACCAGCAACTCTCAAACACCAGGACTGATTCTATTAGAATGATGAGGAGATATAGGCACTTCTGTCAGAGAAACACAAGCTGTTCAGAGCACATCAGAACAACCCCTCATTTTGAGCAAAGAAAGACGGCTTTGCCAGCATAAAAAGCAACCCAGCCAGAACAGAACATTCAAAAATGCCATTCAAATGCTTGTTGACTGTTTTAATGGTGTTTTGTTTGATTGCAGTCATATAACGTTTGGACCATGTGAATAACGTTTTCTTCTGTAAAAACACATATTATGTCTTGTTTTACTTTCTTTCAACAAAGATGTAACAAAAGTAAATATAATCAGCGTGATAGTCACTAAAATTAATCTTTAAACCTCCATCTGTTGAACGTTTGTAAAAAAACGTTACACGAACAGTTCCTGAATATGATTTTAAAGTCTGATAACAGTAGCCTAATACACTTTCGTATATCATGCTTGGCAAATCTGAATTTTGTTTGTTTTTTCCATCCACGAAAATATAAAACTGTAAACATCGTTTTTAGCCAAACGGTGCACACGGCAAATGAACAATCTCAGACTTAGCCAAATCATGGACAGTCTGGCTGGAAGCGGTCGCACTTAGCTGCCAGCACATGCACACAGTGACGAGGCGCCATTTTACAAACCGACAAGTCGCATTCGAAGTTTGGATTATATCAACTCTAATCAGGTACAGATATTGAACGTTTTTTTTAACTGTTGTGAAAATAAATAAGCACTTGTGTCTTCCTGGAAATTAATATTTTGTGTGTAACTGTTGTGTATATATAGATTACAGTAGACCTACGGAGGTGATCATTCAATGCCATGGTAGTACTGATACACAGTCAAATCCTACATTCAGAAGGTTTGTGTCTATATTTGTTAAAAATCATGACACGAATAGTGGCACTACTGGTAGAATTCAAATATTATGAGTAGCTAGTTCCAAGCAGTGTTATTCTCCTAAATACCCAGGCCTGAACATCAAGTAAACCCCACAGTGTTGCAGGCCGTTGGGGCTGTTTGTGCAAACATGCATGTGAAGACCTATATAATTAGGCTATTCAAACACCAGGCCTGGCCATTTAAGGAGCTTGATTGAGTTCCAGCATCATCAAGCGCTCCTTATTTTTGATTTAGGGGAGCTGTCAGTAGCTCTCCTCAAACAAAAAAATTCCATATTCATAAAAAATATACTTGAAATCATCATCATCATCATCATCTTCTTCCGCTTAGTCCAGGGTCGGGTCGCGGGGGCAGCAACCTTAGCAAAAAGGTCCAGACATCCCTCTCCCGAGCTACTTCCTCCAACTCTCCCGGGAGGACACCAAGGCGGTCCCAGACAAGCCGAGAGACATAGTCCCTCCAGCGTGTTCTAGGTCGACCCCGGGGTCTCTTCCCGGTTGGACATGCCCGAAACACCACACTAGGGAGGCGTCCGGGGCATTCTGACCAGACGCCCGAGCCACCTCAACTGGCCCCTCTCAATGCGGAGGAGCAGCGGATCTACTCCGAGCTCTCCCCGGATGGCGGAGCTTCTCACCCTATCTCTAAGGGAGAACCCGCCACCCGGCGAAGAAAGCTCATTTCAGCCGCTTGTATCCGTGATCTTGTTCTTTCGGTCATTACCCAAAGCTCGTGACCATAGGTGAGGGTTGGAGCGTAGATCGACTGGTAAATTGAGAGCCGCCTTGCGGCTCAGCTCCTTTTTCACCACAACGGACCGGTACAGGCACCGCTTAATAGCAGAGGCTGCAGCGAGCCGTCTCTCGATCTCTCGCTCCATCCTTCCCTCACTCGCAAACAAGACCCCAACATACTTCAACTCCTCCACTTGGGGCAGGACCTCATTCCCCACCCGACGCGTGCATTCCACCAATGTCCGACTGAGAACCATGGCCTCGGACTTGGAGGTACTGATCTTCATCCCGGCTGCTTCGCACTCGGCTGCGAATCGCTCCAATGAGAGCTGCAGGGCCCGATTTGATGAAGCCAAAGGACAACATCATCCGCAAAAAGCAGAGACGATATCCGATGGCCACCAAACCAGAACCCCTCATCGCCTCGACTGCGCCTAGAAATTCTGTCCATAAAAATTATGAACAGAATTGGTGACAAAGGACAGCCTTGGCGGACTCCAACTCCCAGTGGAAGCGAATCCGACCTGCTGTTACCAATACGGACCAAACTCTGGCTCGGTGATACAGCGACCGAATCGCTCGTAGCAACGGATCCGAACGCCGTACTCTCGAGCACGCCCCACAAGATCTTTCGAGGGACACGGTCGAAAGCCTTCTCCAAATCCACAAAGCACATGTGGACAGATTGGGCAAACTCCCATGCCCCCTCCAGAATCCTGTGGAGCGTATAGAGTTGGTCAAGAGTGCTGCGGCCAGGACGAAAACCACATTGTTCCTTCTGAATCCGAGGTTCGACTATCGGTCGGATCCTCCTCTCTAGTACCCCTGCATAGACTTTCCCAGGTAGGCTGAGGAGTGTAATTACCCGATAATTGGAACACACCCTCCGGTCCCCCTTCTTAAAAATTGGGACCACCACCCCAGTTTGCCAATCCAGAGGTACAGCCCCGATGACCACGCGATGTTGCAGAGGCGTGTCAACCAAGACAGTCCTACAACATCCAGAGCCTTGAGATATTCTGGGCGGATCTCGTCCAACCCGGAGCTCGACCACCGAGGAGCTTTTTACAACCTCAGTGACCTCCACTCCAGTGATGGGCGGACCCTCACCCGAACCCCAGGGTCTTCCTCTTCCACGGAGGGCGTGTTGGTGGGATTGAGAAGGTCCTCAAAGTATTCCCTCCACCTCTCAACAACATCCCCAGTCAAGGTAAGCAGCTCCCCACCTCCACCGTAAACAGTGTTTGTGAAGAACTGCTTCCCCCTCCTGAGGCGTCGGATGGGGGCCCAGAACCTTTTTGAGGCCAACCGATAATCACTCTCCAGGCCCTCACCGAACTCCTCCCACGCCCGAGATTTTGCATCTGCGACAGCCTCGGCTGCAGCACGTTTGGCCTGCCGGTACCCGTTTGCTGCCTCAGGAGTCCCACAGGCTAATAAAACCCGATAGGCCTCCTTCTTCAGCTGGGCGGCCCCCCTCCCCGCAGGGGTCCACCACCAGGTTCGGGATTACCGCCCACGACAAGCACCGCCGACCTTACGGCCACAGCTATGGGCTGCCGCCTCAGCAATGGAGGCACGAAACATGGCCCATTCGGATTCCATGTCCCCCGCCTCCTCCGGAACGTGGTTGTAGCTCTGCCGGAGGTGGGAGTTAAAGGCCTCTCGGACAGGGGACTCCGCCAAACGTTCCCAGCAGACCCTGATTACACGCTTGGGCCTGCCAGGTCTGGAAGGCAACCTCCCACACCACGAAGCCAACTCACCACCAGGTAGTGATCGGTAGACAGCTCAGCTCCTCTCTTCACCCAGTGTCCAGAACATATGGCCGCAAGTCCGATGACACGACTACAAAGTCAATCATCGAACTGCGACCTAGGGTGTCCTGGTGCCAAGTGCACTTATGGACACCCTTATGTTCGAACATGGTGTTCGTGATAGACAAACTATGGCGAGCACAGAGGTCCAACAACGAAACACCATTCGGATTCAGACTGGAGATGCCGTACCTACCGATCACACCCTTCCAGGTCACACTATCGTTGCCCACATGGGCGTTGAAGTCTCCCAAGACAACGGCGAGTCTCCCGAGGGCGTTCTCCAACACCCCCAAAGACTCCAAAAGGGTGGGTACTCTGAACTGTCATTTGGTGCATAAGCACAAATAACAGTCAGGACCCGCCCCACCCGAAGACGGAGGGAAGCTACCCTTTCGTCAACCGGGAGAACCCCAACATTTGGGCACCGAGGCGAGGGGGCAACAAGAATACCCACACCCGGCTCGCCGCCTCTCCCCATGAGCAACTCCAGAATAGAAGAAGGTCCAGCCTCTTTCGAGATGGATGGTTCCAGAGCCCAAGCTATGCGTTGAGGTGAGCCCGACTATATCTAGTCGGTATCTCTCCACCTCACGCACCAAATCAGGCTCCTTTCCCGCCAGAGAGGTGACATTCCATGTCCCGAAGGTCAGAGTAAGCAGCCGAGGATCAGTCCGACAGAACCCATGCCTTTGGCTGCCACCCAACTCACACTGCACCCGACCCTAAAACTCCTCCCACGGGTGGTGG
This sequence comes from Plotosus lineatus, assembly GCA_024760905.1. Lineage (NCBI taxonomy): Eukaryota > Metazoa > Chordata > Actinopteri > Siluriformes > Plotosidae > Plotosus > Plotosus lineatus. The sequence continues at coordinate 5,925,505 of CM045746.1, forward strand.
GTCCATGGGAGGCGGACCCATGTCTCCTTTTCGGGCTGGACCCGGCCAGGCTCCATGGGCATAAGCCCGACCACCAGGCGCTTCGCCTTGAGCCCCTCCTGGGCCTGGCTCCAGGAGGGAACCCCGGTGACCCGCGTCCGGGCAAGGGAGACTGCTTCTTTTGTTGTCTCGTGTCTTTAGGGGTTTGTTTTGAATCGCACTTTGTCTGGACCTTCACCCCGGACCTGTTTGCCTTGGGTGACCCTACCAGGGGCATTTGCCCCCGACAACATAGCTCCTAGGATCATTAGGTCACGCAAACCCCTCCACCACGATAAGGTGGCGATTCAAGGAGGGGCTTGAAATGAGCCCCTTAACTCATAATCGCCCACCTTGAAAACATTTAGGAGAACAGTTCATAGCTCTCCTGAAATTTTCAAATGACCATGCCTGTAATGCTATAAATAGGACCTATAATTATATATTATCATCATCATCATCATCATCATCATCATCTTCCGCTAAGTCCAGAGTCGGGTCGCGGGGGCAGCAACCTAAGCAAAGAGGTCCAGACGTCCCTCTCCCCAGCCACTTCCTCCAACTCTCCCGGGGGGACACCGAGGCAGTCCCAGACAAGCCGAGAGACATTGTCCCTCCAGCGTGTTCTAGGTTGACCCCGGGGTCACTTCACGGTTGGACATGCCTGAAACACCACACCTGGGAGGCGTCCGGGAGGCATTCTGACCAGATGCCCGAGCCACCTCAACTGGCCCCTCTCAATGCGGAGGAGCAGCGGATCCACGCTGAGCTCTCCATGGATAGGAGAGCTTCTTACCTTATCACTAAGGGAGAACCCCGCCATCTGGCAAAGGAATCACATTTCAGCCGCTTGTATCCGCGATCTTGCTCTTTCGGTCACTACCCAAAGCTCATGACCATAGGTGAGGGTTGGAATGTAGATTGACTGGTAAATTGAGAGCCTTCGCTTTGTGGCTCAGCTCTCTCTTCACCACGATGGACCGGTACAGGCTCCGCTTAACAGCAGAGGCTGCAGCGATCCGTGTGTTGATCTCCCGCTCCATCCTTTCCTCACTCATGAACAAGACCCCAAGCTACTTAAACTCCTCCACTTGGGGCAGGACCTCATTCCCGACCCGGAGGGTGCATTCCACCCTTGTCCAATTGAGAACCATGGCCTCAAATTTGGATGTACTGATTCTCATCCCGGCTGCTTCACACTTGGCTGCGAATCGCTCCAATGAGAGCTGGAGGTCCTGACTTGATGAAGCCAAAAGGACAAAATCATCCACAAAAAGCAGAGACAAGATCCGATGGCCACCAAACCAAAGCCCCTCAATGCCTTGACTGCGCCTAGAAATTCTGTCCATAAAAATTATGAACAGAATCGGTGACAAAGGACAGCCTTGGTAGACTCCAACTCCCACCAGAAACAAATTCGACCTGTTATTGCCAACATGAACCAAACTCTGGCTCCGATGATACAGCGAAAGAATGGCCCGTAGCAACGGGTCCAGAATGCCGTACTCTTGGAGTACGCCTCACAAGATTGTTCGAGGGAAACGGTCAAAAGCCTTCTCCAAATCCACAAAGCACATGTGGACAGATTGGGCAAACTCCCATGCCCCCTCCAGAATCCTGTGGTGCGTATAGAGTTGGTCAAGAGTGCTACGGCCAGGACGAAAACAATATTGTTCCTTCTGAATCTGAGGTTCGCCTCTCAGACTATCGGATCCTCCTCTTTAGTACCCCTGCATACACTTTCCCAGGTAGGCTGAGGAGTGTGATTCCCCGATAATTGGAACATATCCTCCGGTCCACCTTCTTAAAAATCAAGACCACCACCCCAGTTTGCCAATCCAAAGGTACAACCCCCGATGACCATGTGATGCTGCAGAGACGTCTCAACCAAGACAGTCCTACAGCATCCAGAGCCCTGAGATATTTCGGGCGGATCTCGTCCAACCCCGGAGCTCGACCACCGAGGAGTTTTATGACAACCTCAGTGACCTCCACTCCAGTGATGGGTGGATCCCCACCCAAACCCCCAGGGTCTTCCTCTTCCACGGATTGAGATTTGATTGAGATTGAGACACGGTTGGTTGGATTGAGAAGGTCCTCAAAGTATTCCCTCCACCTCTTGACAACATCCCCAGTCGAGGTAAGCAGCTCCCCACCTCTACTGTAAACAGTGTTTTTGAAGAACTGCTTCCTCCTCCTGAGGCGTCGGATGGCAGTCCAGAACCTTTTTGAGGCCAACCAATAATCACTCTCCAGGCCCTCACTGAACTCCTCCACCTCTGAGATTTTGCATCTGTGACAGCCTCGGCTGCATCACATTTGGCCTGCCAGTACCTGTTTGCTGCCTCGGGAGTCTCACAGGCTAATAAAACCCGATAGGCCTCCTTCTTCAGCTGGACGACCCCCTTCACCGCAGGTGTCCACCACCGGGTTCAGGGGTTACCGCCACGACAAGCACCGACGACCTTACGGCCACAGCTATGGGGTGCCGTCGCAGCAATGGAGGCATGAAACAGTCCATTCGGATTCTATGTCCCCCGCCTCCTCCAGGACATGGTTGTAGCTCTGCCGGAGGTGGGAGTTAAAGGCTTCTTGGACAGGGGACTCCGCCAAACGTTCCCAGCAGACCCTGATTACAATCTTGGGCCTGCCTGGTCTGGAAGGCAGCCTCCCCCACCACCAAAGCCAACTCACCACCAGGTAGTGATTGGTAGACAGCTCAGCTCCTCTCTTCACCCGAGTGTCCAGAACATATGGCGGCAAGTCCGATGACACGACTACGAATTGCGACCTAGGGTGTCCTGGTGACAAGTGCACTTATGTTCAAACATGGTGTTCGTGATAAACAAACTGTGATGTCCAATAACAAAACACCATTCGGGTTCAGACTGGAGAGGCCGTACCTACCGATCACACCCTTCCAGGTCACACTATCGTTGCCCACATGGGTGATGAAGTCTCCCAGGACAATGAGTGAGTCTCCCAAGGGAGCGTTCTCCAACAGACCCCCCCCCAAAGACTCCAAAACTTTGAACTGTCATTTGGTGCATAAGCACAAATAACAGTCAGGACCCATCCCCCCCCTCCCGAAGACGGGGTGAAGCTACTCTTTCATCAACCAGGGAGAACCCCAACATTTGGGCACCGAGACGAGGGGCAACAAGAAAACCCACACCGGCTCGCCACCTCTCCCCATGAGTGTAACTTTAGAATAAAATAAGGTCCAGCCTCTCTCGAGATGGATGGTTCAAGAGCCCAAACTATGCGTGGAGGTGAGCCCGACTGTATCTAGTCGGTATCTCTCCACCTCATGCACCAGATCAGGCTCCTTACCCACCAGAGAGGTGACATTCCATGTCCCGAGGGTCAGAGTAAGTAGCTGAGGATCGGTCCGAGAGAACCCATGCCTTCGGCTGCCACCCAACTCACACTGCACCGACCCCTAAAACTCCTCCCACAGGTGGTGGGTCCATGGGAGGGCAGACCCATGTCTCCTTTTCGGGCTATGCCCGGCCAGGCTCCATGGGCAGAAGCCTGACCACCAGGCACTCGCCTTCGAGCCCCTCCCCCGGGCCTGGCTCGAAGAGGGAACCCCGGTGACTCGCATCCGGGCAAGGGAGACTGCGTCCTTAGATGTCTCTTAGATGTCATAAGAGTCTTCTGAATGGTCTTTGTGGTGGAGGGGTTTGCGTGACCGAATGATCCTAGTTCCTATGTTGTCGGAAAAATAATGCCCCTGGTAGGGTCATCCAAGGCAAATAGGTCCTAGGTGAAGGTCCAGATGAAGTGCGATTCAGAAGACCCTTATAATTATATATTATATCGAGTTTAATAAAGCCATTATAGATCTATAGGCCTTTAATGGCAATTCAGGCCTGCTCAGGCGAGTTTACCAAATTAATGTAAAATGTTAAAACAAACTCTTAGATTTATATTAAAAAAAAGAAAAAAACAGGTAATTAACTTACCCATCTTGTAAATCTACTGTTAGATACTGTATATAGCTGAACCAATTTAGACTAAGATCACAAGTTAGCTTTTCCAAACTTTTTAATACCAAAAAAATTCCTAGCAAATTAGTAAATGCTACAGACCTGTAAACTCCACCATTGCCGGTCCCAAGCCTGGATGAGAAAGAAGGAGGGTTAGTCGAAGGGCCAGCACCCCATCCATGTAAAAACAAAAAGAAGCGACAAAAATGCCAAAAAGAAATCCAAATCTAACAATACTCCTGGGAGAGGACGGACTTCCAGCTGGAGGACCTATGACCTAGTGGTGGACCTATGGACCTTCCAGTGGTGACCTATGGACCTTTCACTTAGTGGTGAAAGCCAGAGCCATCTGGAAGCCATTCAGCCGATCCGCATCCTCGCACCCTGAAACACCACCTCCATCGGTACATGGAATGGTCAGACCATGTAAAGCAGGGAAAATGGCACAGATGTCTGCAGAGATGAGGAACTACGGCCTCACCATCCTTGGGATCCGCGAGTCCCATTGACAGGCAGCGACAAGAGGAGACTCGACTCTGGAGAAACTTGCTGCTTTCCGGTAATGAGGGAGAGGATGCACCACACACAGAGAGTGGCAGTGATGCTCTCCAAAACAGCAGAGAGAGCACTCATTGGATGGGAAGCCCATGGGCCACGCATCTTAACAGCATCCTTCAGGACCAAGAAGAAACGGCTCAACATGAACATCATTCAGTGCTCCGCCCCTACCAACGAAGGTGATGATGTAGATAAGGAAGAATTCTACAACAGACTTCAGACCATCATTGAGACCTGCCCAAACAGAGACCTCAGCATTATCATGGGAGACATGAACGCCAAGTTGGGCAGTGACAATCAGGGTTATACAGTAGTCATTGGTCAACAAGGACTGGGCCAGATGAACAACAATGGGGAGCGGTTTGCAGACTTTTGTGCATTAAATAACTTTGTCATTCGCGGAACTCTCTTCTCCCATAAGCGCAGCCACAATCTCTACACCATCACTAGAAAACTGAGTGGGAAGTTCCCTAAGCCCGAAAGACCAGTAAAAAGAAAAGACGGGAAAGCCAGACCAAGTGACACAGGACAAAAGAATAGATGGGGAGAACACTGTGAAGAGCTCCTAAATTGACTAGCCCCACAAGACCCACCAGACATCCCAATAGCTGACAACGACCGCCTGTTTGATTGTAATCCACCCAGCAAGGAGGAAATCATAAAAGCTCTCAGACAGTTGAAGGCAGGCAAGGCCTCTGGACCTGACAACATCCTGGCAGAAGCACTGAAGGCAGACATGGACATCACTGCTAATGTACTCCACTGCCTCTTTGAGATCTGGGAGGAAGAACAAAGTGCCATCAGAGTAGAAGGAGAGATACCTCATCAAACTGCCAAAGAAAGGAGATCTCAGTAACTGTGCAAACTACAGAGGGATCACCCTATTGTCAGTTCCTGGAAAGGTCTTTAGCAGGATCCTACGAAACAGGATAAAAGATATAATCGACCAGCAGGTAGGCTTCCGGAAAAACCGCTTGTGCACAGACCAGATTGCAATGCTATGCATCATCCTGGAGCAGTCCCTGGAGTGGAAGACCTCTCTCTACGTTAACTTCCTCGACTATGAAAAAGCCTTTGACAGTGTGGACAGAGTGACCCTATGGAAACTACTAAGACACCATGGAGTACGAGCAAAACTCACCAACATCATCAGGAACTCGTACGAGGGACTCACCTGCAAGGTAGTCCATGGAAGCCAGGTCGCTGATGCTTTCTAAGTTTGAACAGGGGTCAGACAGGGATGCTTGCTGTCCATTTTGTATTTCTGCTCGCCATTCCTGCTCACCATTTTCTATTCCTGCTTAAAGTAGAAGTGAAAGTGTTGCCAAACAGCATAGGATGGTGGTGTGCAGGATGAAGCTGATGGTGAGGAAGGTGAAGACGGCAAAGACAGAGCAGAAGACAAAGTGGTGGAAGCAGAAAAAGCAAGAGTGTCGTGTTGTCTTCAAAGAGGAGTTGAAACAGGCTTTGGGTGATCAGAAAGTCCTTCCAGATGACTGGACAACTACAGCTAATGTGATCAGAGAGACAGGTAGGAGAGTACTTGGTGCGCCCTCTGGAAGGACAGTAGATAAGGAGACTTGGTGGTGGAATGAAGAAGTGCAGGAGTGTGTACAAAGGAAGAGGATAGCTAAGAAGAAGTGGGACATAGAGAGGACCGAAAAGAGTAAACAGGAGTACAGGGAGACACAGTGTAAGGCAAAGGTATCGGTGTGGAAGGCCAACAAAGGGCATATGATGACTTGTATAATAGGTTGGACAGTAAGGAGGAAGAAAATGATTCCTACAGGTTGGCACAGCAGAGAAATAGAGATGGGAAGGAAGTGCAGCAAGTTAGAGCGATTAAGGACAGAGTGGGAAATGTATTGACTGATGACAGAAGTGTGCTGGGAAGATGGAAAGAGTACTTTGAAGAGCTGTTGAATGAGGAAAATGGGAGAGAAAAAAGAGTAGAAGAGGTGACCATTGAGGACCAGGAAGTAGCAAAGATTAGTGAAGTGAATTGAGGAATGAATAGGATGTCGAGTGGAAAGGCAGTTGGTCCTGATGACATACCTGGGGAGGTATGGAAGTGTCTAGGAGAGGTAGCAGTAGATTTTCTGACAAGAACATTCAACAAGGTCTTAGAAAGTGAGAGGATGCCAAAGGAATGGAGGAGAAGTGTGCTGGTGCCCATTTTTAAGAACAAGAGAGACATGCAAAGTTGTGGCAACTACAGAGGATAAAGTTGATAAGCCATAAGATAAAGTTATGGGAAAGAATAGTGGAAGCTAGACTAAGGGCAGAGGTCAGCATCTGTGAACAACAGTTTGGTTTCATGCCAAGAAAGAGCACCACAGATGCAGTGTCTGCTTTGAGGATGTTAATAGAGAAGTACAGACAAAATCAGAGGGAGCTGCATTGTGCCTTTGTGGATCTGGAGAAAGCATATGACAGAGTGACCAGAGAGGAACTGTGGTATTGTATGAGGAAGTCTGGAATGGCAAAGAAGTATGTTAGAGTGGTGCAGGACATGTATGAGAGATGTAAGACAGTGGTGAGGTGTGCTGCCGGTGTGACAGAAGAGTTCAAGGTAGAGGTGGGACTGTATCAAGGGTCAGCTCTGAGCCCCTTCTTGTTTGCTATGGTGATGGACAGGCTGACAAATGAGGTGAGACAAGATTCCCCATGGACCATGATGTTTGCAGATGACATTGTGATCTGTAGTGAGAGCAGAGAACAAGTGCAGGAAAATCTAGAGAGGTGGAGGTATGTCCTGGAAAGGAGGGGAATGAAGATTAGCCTCAGTAAGTAAGAATACATGAATGTTAACACGAAGAACCCAAGAGGAACGGTGAGGTTAATGGGAGCAGAGATAAAGAAGGTGGAGGATTTTAAGTACTTAGGCTCAACAATCCAGAGCAATAGAAAGTGTGGAAAAGAGGTGAAGAAGCATGTGCAGGCATGTTGGAATGGTTGGAGAAAAGTGTCCAGTGTGATGTGTGATAGGAAGGTGTCGGCAAGAATGAAAAGAAAAGTGTACAAGATGATGTTGAGGCCAGCGATGTTGTATGGTTTAGAAACCGTGGCAGTGGGGAAAAGACAGGAGGCAGAGCTGGCGGTAGCAGAGATGAAAATGAGGTTCTCTTTGGGAGTAATGAGGATGGATAGGATCAGGAATGAGTACATCAGAGTGACAGCACATGTAAGATGTTTTGGAGACAAAGTCAGAGAGGCTAGATTGAGATGGTTTGGACATGTGCAGAGGAGGGATAGTGAGTATATTGGTAGTAGGATGCTGAGGTTGGAACTACCAGGCAGAAGGCTTTGAGGAAGATCAAAGAGAAGATTTATGGATGTGATGAAGGAGGACATGAAGGTAGTTGGTGTAAGAGAAGAAGATGCAGTGGATAGGGTGAGATGCAGGCAGATGGTTCGCTGTGGCGACCCCCGAAAAGAACATATCATCATCATATTCACCTTCTTCCACTTAATCCGGGGTCGGGTCACGGGAGCAGCAGTCTCTCTCCCGAGCCACTTCCTGCATATATAGATAATATGTAAACATTTTCTTCACCTTTGGCTTCAGGTCAACACCTGTACTAGTTGCTGATCTACTCGGCGTAATCATGGTAATGCTAATATTAATGCTTGTGGCAGTTCCTTTGCTGTCATCTGTTATAAGAGCTCACTCATGCTCCTTGGTTCTTAAGTTTTTGCATATTTTTTGAATGGGTGTCATTTGATTTTATGTGCAACTTTCATGCAGCTCCCACAGAGCACCAACCGCAGTGTTTTTTTGCAAGCCTTGCAAAAGGCATGATGCTCTTGCTGATGTCTTTCCGATCACTGTAGGCTTTGTTCTTCTGCTATTCTGCTTTAAATATACACTGACCACTTGGCACTGTGGCTGTTGGTACAATACAGTCCTCTTAAGCTTTTTTACAAATATTTATTCACTCATGACAAGCGCAAAAGTCGCCTGCGACGTCATTACCAAACTGCCGAAAATGGGATCTGTATGTCGTAAAACAAATCTAGAAGTTTCTAAAATTTTCTGTCATAAAGTAGAACTTCTGGGAAGATGTGTTAGATAACGCTTGACAAAAATTAATTTTCTGTGACTTTATTGTAAAAAGATACAAAAATCAGAGGTTTCTAATAAAGTGTTATGCATTTATTGCGCAGATAGACCCAAAGCTAAAAATCAAGCACTATTCAAGGCTGGAGTAAGAAAAACATTGGTTTTCACAAGAAATTCCAGGCCTCTTGAAAGTAATTTATTTTTTCAAGTTCTTTTCCAGGCATTTCAGCACTTGTGTTACTAGATACCTGAACCATATAGAAAATTTAAAAATAAATTGATTATTTAACTGTTAAATTAATTAATTTAAATTAATTTATTCTATGAATAAATGGCTCAGATACTGTTTTAATCAATAAAATCTATTTTACATATATTTAACTTTATCACAGATTCATCATTTATCATTTCTAATGATTAAGCATTGTTCTAAACAGTAATAAATATATATTATTTATGATTACAATTGTCATCTTCAGTAGAGATAATTAACAGTTACCTATTACACTCATTTCAATGTCAACCAGAAGCTATGTACAGTATTGTCTCTTTCATCCTCTCTTCAGGTGAGAAGAAAGGAACATCAATTCTGGATAAACCAAAATGCAGCCGTGAGGGAGGGGCACAAGCCAGTGTCTCTCCCTCACGCCGGTCCCAAGCCCGGATAAATGCAGAGGGTTGCGTCAGGAAGGGCATCCAGCGTAAAACAAATGCCAAATAAAACATGCGAGTCATATCAAGAAAATTCACACCGGATCGGTCGAGGCCCTGGTTAACAACGACTGCCATCAGTGCTGTTAACCAACAGGGTGCTGGTGGAAATTGGACTACTGTTAGTCGAAGACGTCGAAGAAGGAGAGGCGGGAGGCATGTCCGTAGGCAGAGAGAGAAGAGGAAAGGCAGGAGTCTAGGACTGAAAGTAGGGACTTTGAATGTTGGAACTATGACAGGAAAAGGTAGAGAGCTGGCTGACATGATGCAGAGGAGGAAGGTGGACTGAACTGTGTGTTCAGGAGACCAGGTGGAAAGGTAGCGAGGCTAGAAGCTTAGGAGCAGGGTTGACGCTATTTATTCATGGTGTGGATGGGAAGACAAATGGAGTAGGAGTCATCTTGAAGGAGGAGTTTGTCAGGAATGTTCGAGAAGTGAAAAGAGTGTCAGACAGAGTGATGAGTCTCAAGTTAGAAATTGAAGGCATGATGTACAATGTTGTTAGTGCTTATGCCCCACAGGCAGGATGTGAGCTAGAAGAGAAGGAGAGATTCTGGAGTGAGTTAGATGAAGTGATGCAGAATACCCCCAAAGATGAAAGAGTAGTCATTGGAGCAGACTTCAATGGACATGTTGGTGCAGGAAACAGAGGGGATGAGGAGGTGATGGGCAGGTTTGGTATCCAGGACAGGAACGCAGAAGGAGAGATGTTGGTAGATTTTGCAAAAAGGATGGAAATGGCTGTGGTAAATACTTTCTTCCAGAAGAGAGAGGAGCATAGAGTGACTTATAAAAGCGGAGGTAGGAGCACACAGGTAGACTACATCTTGTGTAGGCGATGTAATTTGAAGGAAGTCAGTGACTGCAAAGTAGTAGCAGGTGAGAGTGTTGCCAAACAGCATAGGATGGCAGTGTGCAGGATGAAGCTGATAGTGAGGAAGGTGAAGAAGGTAAAGGCAGAGCAGAAGACAAAGTGGTGGAAGCTGAGAAAGGAGGAGTGTTGTGTTGTCTTCAAGGAGAAGTTGAAATAGGCTTTGGGTGGTCAGGAAGTGCTTCCAGATGACTGGACAACTACAGCTAATGTGATCAGAGAGACAGGTAGGAGAATACTTGGTGTGTCATCTGGAAGGAGAGGAGATAAGGAGACTTGGTGGTGGAATGAGGAAGTGCAGGAGTGTGTACAAAAGAATAGGTTAGCTAAGAAGAAGTGGGACATAGAGAGGACTGAAGAGAGTGAACAGGAGACCAGGGAGACACAGCATAAGATGAAGGGAGTGATGTCAAAGGCCAAACAGAGGGCGTATGATGACTTGTATGCTCGGTTGTAAAGTAAATAGGGAGAAAATGTTTTATACAGGTTGGCACAGCAGAGAAATAGAGATGGGAAGGATGTGTAGCAAGTTAGAGTGATTAAGGACAGAGAGGGAAATGTATTGACTGATGACATAAGTGTGCTGGGAAGATGGAAAGAGTACTTTGAAGAGCTGATGAATGAGGAGGGCACTGAAGAGGATGAAGAATGGAAAGGCAGTTGGCCCTGATGACATACCGGTGGAGCTATGGAAGTGTCTAGGAGAGGAAGCAGTAGATTTCCTGACAAAAACATTCAACAAGGTCTTGAGGAATGGAGGAGAAGTGTGCTGGTGCCCATTTTTAAGAACAAGGGTGACGTGCAGAGTTGCGGCAACGACAGAGGGATAAAGTTGATGAGCCATACGATGAAATTATGGGAAAGAATAGTGGAAGCAAGACTAAGGGCAGAGGTCAGCATTTGTGAACAACAGTTTGGTTTCATGCCAAGAAAGAGCACCACAGATGCAGTGTTTGGCTTGAGGATGTTAATAGATGTAAGGTCACATTCTGACTTATCTTTAACCATTGTATAATTAGCAGCATTCCTGTGCTTTTAACCGTGGACTTTTATTGCTGTTGTGATGCTTTACGAGGCAGCATTCGTCCTGAGGTCAAAGTTCACAGAGTAGTAAATGTCACCCCTAAGGCAAAGGAATGTGATGGACGGTTTCTTATCATGCACTTTGATTTTGGTACAACTTTTAGGCTGTGAACAAAGAAACATGTGACTCTGTACCCACTTTTTCACGCACACACCTCCACTGTATAAAAGCTTTATGCCCAGTGGCACACACTGAGCAGCAGATGAATAAACCAGATTGATTTCACTCGTGTGGTTTGTTGTCCTCTGTTCCCGGAGTACTCCCAGACGTTGAGATACAGGAATCCAGACCGTGCAGGTTTACATGAGAGCTTCTTCTGAGAGAGTTCTTACAATTTGGTGACCCCGACGTGATACTCCTGATCAGGTAAGACAAGATTTGTTTGACTACCTGGTTAGCAGTATTTGAGCGTCTGTTATCCCTTTTTTTTATAAGGGACGGTTTATCCCCTTCTCTAGAAGGGACGGTTATCCTCAGTTGCTATAACCGGGACGGTTATCCTCAGTTGCTATAACTGGGATGGTTATCCTCAGTTACTATAACTGGGACGGTTATCCTCAGTTGCTATAACTGGGACGGTTATCCTCAGTTGCTATAACTGGGAAGAGCGCTATACAAATACAAAAAAAACTAAAAACGAAAGAAAGAAAAAAGAAGGTGCCCCTGTATTCCTGTATGCCAACGTATTTTTTCTGTTGTTTTGTTGTTAGAGGGTAAACAATGGGAAATTCCTACCCAAAGCCTAATCCCGGGGAAACCCCCAAGGAATGGATGAATAAATGTGGTCTTGCTTATTATACTGAACCATGGATTAGTAATTTAGCCGGATGGATGGAGGGACTTGACCAAGTACCAAACTTTCCTCGAAATGGGACTTTTGATGCAGTATTTCTGACATACGCGCATCGCATGATTTATGATGGATTGGGCAACCCCTCCTGGGATCATGAATACATGAAGGAGGCTTATGTAAAATGGTATGAGATGCGCTCATATTGGTTAAAACTTAAAAAGCTCTTCGAGCCCAAGAAGGTGACTCAGAGTGTCCCCAGACCTAAATTAATGAGTAAAGAAAAGGGAAAAGGGAAAAATACCAAAAGTCCAGCTTGCTGTGTGCAAACTGTGTCCCCCGTAACTCCCCCGTCGGCTCCCCCACCATATCCAGTAGGATCGGGGGAGATAGTTCCGCTACTCCCCGCTGACCCTAAGCCAGCGGAGGTCCCCGCCTTATACCCAACCCTGCTCGCTGCCGAAGGAGGAACCCCCGGAGCCGGAGCGCGACCTAAAATTAAATCGAAACAAAGTCCCACGGTTGTGATTCCCTCCCCGCCTCCACCAGTAAATGAGGAGGATTCCGAAGATACGGATGAGGATTTGGATTGGGAAAACCCGGGGGACATTGGTCCCGACGCGGGCTCTCAGCCCGATCCCCCTCCTCTCCCGGAGCCACCTAAACCTAGGGCCGTGAAGAATGTAGCTTGTATATGGCAGAAACGTGGAAGAGGTATTGTCGTGGAGCCACCATCCGTGGCCGCACTTAAGGACATTATCTCCATGCTCCCCGGCTTGGACACACCCCTAGCCTACGTAGATATGCTTATATGGTCCACCAGATATTGCCAGCTAACGGGAGGTGATTATCGCTTTATCCTGCAACACACCCTCAAGGAAGCTTACAATGAGGCTGTGGTCCTTCAGAACGTCCCCTGTTTGGCCCCTGAGAATGACGTAGTGACTAATGTTAAAGTGGAAGAAGAAGGGGAAGTCGAGGGTCGTCGTAACACCACCTATCGGTCCACCCTCTTTTGGCGGGATGATCCCGAGGCATTAACCCAACTGCACGTGCAACTTATGGCTTATCTAGTCTCCCGACGGGAGGGAGCTTGTGATCTTTCACACGTGACCAATTGCAAGCAGAAGCGAGGCGAACTAACCTCGGTATTTTGGAATCGCTTTACTGAAACTTGGCGTCATGTAGGAGGGTTTCCTCTTGATACCGAAGCGGCAAACTCTATGTTCGTGTCCAGTTTTTTAAGTAATTGTCTCCCAGAAGTCCAAAGCGCGCTTAAACCGCATTTCACAGATCGTCAACGTCTCATCGTTAGAACTGCCGGAGAAAGGGTTCGTATGTTAGAATCAGATGGACTATTGAATGTGAAGAATAAGGTTCTGCTGGCGGTGGCCCCCCAGGGCCCTCGTGATAAGAATAGGAGAAGGGATTCGTATAGAAAGACCGGAAAATGTCATTATTGTGGTAAGGAAGGGCACTGGGAAAAAGAGTGTAGAAAGAAACAGAGAGACGAACGTAATTCTGCCTCTCGGACCCACCAAGGAGATAATTTGTCTCGCCCCCACTCAGATTCCGCAGGCATAGCGCCAACACGGCCGTACCCGCGGGAGCACGAATAGGGATGCCAGCGAGTAGGGACCCCGTGACCTGTAGCTTAATGCACCTAGTGTTTAATTCACCCTGCAATGAGAATCTGCCCCTCCTTCCTATTGTTCTAGAAGGGGTAGAATATCTTTTTGTTATCGATAGCGGTGCAACCCTATCTTCTTTAGGCAGGGACTATCAGGGTGCTGTATCCTCCAGGTCTACCAGCTCTGTGGGAATAGATGGGGTCCCCTTCTCCTCCCCATATACGCCGCCCCTTCTTTTATGTTTTCCTGATGACCCTACGCTTGATAAATTGCAAATATCCTACTCCTTTGTATATATGTCCGAATGCCCCTTTAATTTGCTAGGCCTCATGAGTGTTCTGGGGTTCCAAATCTCTTTCCAAGGTTCGAGCATGACCATCCAAATGTGCGACACCTCCTCCGTTTCTCTGTTATCATTGCAAGCGCAGCCCTTGCCCTTTAATGTTAATTCGGCGTGCGTGGCGAGTTCCACCTCGCCCCCTGTACTCGACACATTGCCCACCAATCTTTGGGCAGAACATAAGAATGACGTGGGTTGTGTGGACTGCGTCCCATATGAAGCTACCGTGAAGCACATTTCGCCCGTGTACATCCGACAATACCCCTTATCGCCTCAAAAAATGTCGGGTATCGACACCATTTTGGCTTCTCTTTTGGAACAGGGTATCATCGTGCCGTGCACAAGCCCTTATAACACTCCTGTGAACCCGGTTCCCAAGCCGGACGGTTCCTGGCGTCTGACACAGGACCTCAGAAAAATTAACGAGCTCATCATCCCAGTTTCGCCGGTCGTTCCGGACGTGCCCTCTATTATGGCTTCTATTCCTTGCGATCACACCCATTTCTCCGTAATCGACCTGTGCTCGGCGTTTTTTAGTATCCCTGTTGAGCCCAGCACACAACCCCTCTTCGCTTTCACACACCGGCAGTGACAGTACACGTGGACTAGATTACCTCAAGGATTTATTGACTCTCCTGCCGTTTTCTCGGCTGCAGTTAGGGATGCACTGGGGTCTCTTGATGTTCCCGTAGGTTCCTGCGTTCACTCTTATGCTGATGACCTCCTGGTGTCCGGCCTAACTTATGAACTGTGTTTCGATGCAACCGTTCAACTGCTCCTCTTACTGGAAAAAAAGGGTTTCAAGGTCTCCAAGCCCAAGTTACAGTTCTGTCTCCCCACTGTGATATATCTGGGCTACGAACTCTCTCACGGGATAAAACGCCTTACTCAGGATCGCGTCAAGATAATAGTGAACACTCAGAAGCCTGCCACTAAACAAGCGCTCCTGGCTTTCCTGGGCCTCATTAACTACTGCCGACAATGGATTGGACTGTTCCTTTTATGACAAACGTTTACGCTCTGCCGTGGCTCACACTGACCCTCTCCATCAACCCTTTGTCTGGACTGAGGACATGCTGGACGCATTCAAAGCCCTGAAGTCGGCCCTATGCTCCGCGCCGGCTCTCGGGCTCCCGGATTACAACAAACCCTTTCATCTCTACGTCGCTCACCAGGCCGGCACGGCTTCTGGAGTCTTGGCGCAGGACCACGGGGGGGGACTTAGGCCTTGTGCTTTCCTCTCCAAAACTCTAGATACTGTGGCTCAGGGTTTACCTGCCTGTCTCCGCGCTGTCGCTGCCAGTGCGGTGTTAGTTCTCGAAGCAGAAAAAATAGTGCTCTCTCATCCACTCGTTTTACACACCAGCCATCAGGTTAGGCATATTCTTAATACTCTGTCGACACAACACATGTCTTCTCAACGTCATTCAGGTTACGAGGCCATCCTTTGTGCTACTGATAATCTAACCATCTCTTGTTCCCCTTCCCTAGATAACGTGGCCCAGGCCCTACAGCGCCTGCTTAATGTTCAAGATGACTGCGAACCGTTGGAACATGACTGCATGGACACCATTGTCCATGACACCAGTATTAGGTCCGACTTATTATCCACGCCTCTCTCAACAGGTCTCTCCCTGTTTGTAGATGGGTCATGCTCGAAACCCTCCGACGGAGTGTTCCTCTGCGGCTATGCGGTATGTTCCTTACCGGACCAAGTTTTGGAAGCGTACTCGCTCCCCTTTAATTCCGCTCAAGCAGCAGAGTTATATGCGCTCACTCGGGCATGCACTCTCGCTTCCGACCAGGATGTTACTATATACACTGACTCTCGTTACGCTTTCGGGGTGGCGCATGATTTCGGCCGTATCTGGCAATCTCGTGGTTTCACTGCTGCTGACGGTAAGCCCATTTCACATTCCACCTTAGTCCAGGATCTTATTGTGTCCTGCAATCTCCCGCTCCGTTTAGCGATCGTAAAGACCCGCGGTCATTCCTCTGACCACACTGATGAGGCACGAGGTAACTCTTTGGCTGACCGCGCGGCTAAACAGGCTGCCTCGCTCGGCTCCATGCCGCCATTCCTGCAGCCCGCGCTGGTGTCAACTTCACACATGCTTAGCGCCCTCCTCCCTGACTTGGATCTGAAATCCCTTCAGTCCTCGGCGTCCACAGAAGACACTGATTTTTGGTCCTTGCAGGGCTCTCAGCCCTCGAGTGACGGCATTCTACTCGATTCGACTGGTCGTTTATGCCTGCCCGCGCACTGCCTTCCTTTCCTCGTCCGCGAGTTTCACGGGCCTACACATCGCGGTCGAAGAGGGATGGTGACAGATATGGAAAAAGATTTTTGTATACGACAACTAGCCTCTACGGTGCACAGCATTCTGGAAAAATGCCTGATTTGTGCACAGAACAATGTGTCCAAACCACATGCATCACATCAGCTTCTGCCGAAACCAGATACTCCCTTCCAGGAGTGGCAGATAGACTTTACCCACATGCCCCGGCAGGGTCCCTTTAAATATCTACTGGTTATCGTGGATAAATTCTCTCGGTGGGTTGAAGCTTTCCCGTGTGGGAACGAAAACGCCCGAGTAGTGGTTCAAAAGTTATCACAGGAAATTATTCCCAGATATGGCCTCCCGTTGGGTATTGATTCGGACAAAGGCACACCATTCACCTCAAAGGTCACTCAACTGTTGGCCCAAGAGCCAAAGATCAATTGGCGTTTCCATGTCCCATATCACCCTCAGTCCTCTGGAATCGTGGAACGAACAAACAGAACAATTAAAGGGAAATTACGAAAAGCAATGCACGCCACTGGATCCAGGAATTGGGTTTCGGTGCTGCCTGTGGTCCTAGCGGATCTGCGGATGACCTCGCAGGTGGCCTTAGGGAATTTATCCCCTTACGAAGTGGTAATGGGGAGACCCTTTCCCGTGCCTTGGAGGAAGCGAAAACAGGCTTTGGGGACGGAAGATTTAGATATACACATGAGCGAGTATGCCGTGGGCCTTGTTAAGGTCCTAAATGACTATTGGGAACGCACTAATCAGAATACTTCGGTCCCGGCCGATGCAAGCACTCATGCCTTCAAGGTAGGAGACAAGGTGCTGGTCAAGAAATTTGCGAAACTAAATTCCTCTTTGTGAGACACTCCTTACAGTGAGCCCACGGAGATACTCGCTGTTACTCGTACCGCCGTACTAACTGACCTCTTTCCACAGTGGATCCATGCTACCAGACTGAAGAAAAGCCCACAATGAAGTATTATTTGTATTGTGTGACTATGATGTTGTCCATTTTTACTACCTCTGTTCCAGGTCCGGAGATATATATCACTTAAGAGGGGAAAAGCACCTCCCAACGGATCAGACCTGACATAGACATATAAGTATCACACCTTTTAACATCGCTTATTGGGTATAGCCCTTTTTCCATGCTAAATACACCAACAGTTCGGATCCTCTGCAAGCTTTACGGCCATCAACCCCATTGCAGAACCTGTAGATGTAAGCTGGGAGGCGAGTGGAAGCCCCTCACTGCTAAAAAGGCACACCATGAAGGGTTTTATAGTCCTTTTTGTCCTTTTATTCAATCTAAGTCTTTGGGAACTGAGCATAAGCCACCCACACGATAACACATTTTGGCAGTTCGCCAACTGGACTGCGCGACAATATACGAATGATTCTTGCTATGTATGTCATATGTTACCTGTAAGCAGCTCACACTACTCTATGAAACCCAGCATGATGCCACCAAACACCACGTTGGCGGCAATTGCCGCGTCCTGCATCTCACCGGAGTGCCTAAATCCAACGAACAGTGGTCGTACACACGGGGAATGGATTCAGCACACTGGGTTGCGTTGGTGCCAAAATAATACTGGGGACGGGGGAATGTGCGTTAACGCCCTACGGACAGCACTTAAAATAAAGAATCGCTCAACTGCAGTAGTCTTGGCACTTAAAGCATTCCTGCTCCCCGAATATAACTTCACTTTTTGTTTTAAGGGTACAGGTAACATCCCTCTGGGACAAATCACCACCAACCACTGCGCGTCCACTTATATGGCATACTCTCGCAACGGGTCCTGTTCTTATAAAAATTGCTCTGTCCTACACCCGGGACCACTTGGGACTGTCCCCCATAGTACCGACTGGTATTGGGTCTGTGGTAAGCAGGTGTACATATATTTGTGTGTGCCTTAGCTAGGTTCAAAAGCCCACTTACCATTGTTACCGACGACCCGCGGGGGGCCAATCACCACACCGACACAGGGACAAGGGTCCGGCGTGTTAGACGCAGTATTGATACTTTTCCGCCGCCAGAACACCGACTGAACAGTAAGTGGAACAAATTTTGGGAAAGTATGTTTCCCCAGTATGGGGTAACTCAATTATGGAACCAGATAGAAGTAACTCATTATCGCTTGGTAACATTTGTCAATGCCACTAATTTGGCTATAGAAGGAGTAAGACAAGAATTAACCGCCCTCAGATTAACCACTGTGCAAAATAGAATGGTTCTCGACATTTTATTAGCCAAAGAGGGAGGGGACTGCGCCGTCCTAGGAGATCAATGTTGCACCTACGTCCCAGCTAACGATGAAGAACATGGTCTAATCGTGACCCAAATTGCCAAAATGAAGAAAGTAGCCGAAGATTTGCATCTGGATGAGGCTTCGGAACATGGATGGGGCTGGAGTATGTTTCACTCGCTTTTCGGATGGCTGACGCCTTATGTTGCTATGATTGTTCCTGTATGTATATGCTTGTTGTTGGTTTGCGTGTTCGGACCCTGTATTTTCAGGTGCCTGATGGATCGTGTTTGGATCCTGGCGAGCTCCTTCAGCGAACCCAGATACACCCGGCTGCCTACCCGAGAGGATGACATCTATTGGGCCATGTCACGTGTGTAGAGCTTGACTAGGGTGGAAGGATGTTACGAGGATCCCGAGATAGTGGGCGAAGGGCGATGGGGCTCAGCCCGCCCCTCAAGCACCGGTCCCGGTCAACCGCGGTCCTCCGATGTCCCTAGATCCTGTCAGCTTGCACGCCAACACGACTCTATCTTATATCAAGAAAAGACTCTGTTCATGTTGTTATACTTTAATTGCATTTAAGTATAAAAGAGGGGAACTGTAAGGTCACATTCTGACTTATCTTTAACCATTGTATAATTAGCAGCATTCCTGTGCTTTTAACCGTGGACTTTTATTGCTGTTGTGATGCTTTACGAGGCAGCATTCGTCCTGAGGTCAAAGTTCACAGAGTAGTAAATGTCACCCCTAAAGCAAAGGAATGTGATGGACGGTTTCTTATCATGCACTTTGATTTTAGTACAACTTTTAGGCTGTGAACAAAGAAACATGTGACTCTGTACCCACTTTTTCACGCACACACCTCCACTGTATAAAAGCTTTATGCCCAGTGACACACACTGAGCAGCAGATGAATAAACCAGATTGATTTCACTCGTGTGGTTTGTTGTCCTCTGTTCCCGGAGTACTCCCAGACGTTGAGATACAGGAATCCAGACCGTGCAGGTTTACATGAGAGCTTCTTCTGAGAGAGTTCTTACAATACAGAAGTACAGAGAAGGTCAGAAGGAGCTGCATTGTGCCTTTGTGGATCTGGAGAAAGCATATGACAGAGTGACCAGAGAGAGGAACTGTGGTATTGCATGAGAAAGTCTGGAATGGCAGAGAAGTATGTTAGAGTGGTGCAGGACATGTATGAGAGATGTAAGACAGTGGTGAGGTCTGCTGTCGGTGTGACAGAAGAGTTCAAGGTGGAGGTTGGACTGCATCAAGGGTCAGCTCTGAGCCCCTTCTTGTTTGCTATGGTGATGGACTGGCTGACAGACAAGGTTAGGCAAGAATCTCCATGGACTATGATGTTTGTAGATGACATTGTGATCTGTAGTGAGAGCAGAGAACAAGTGCAGGAAAACCTAGAGGTGGAGTTATGACCTGGAAAGGAGGGGAATGAAGGTTAGCCTCAGTAAGACAGAATACATGTGTATGAATGCCAAGGACCCAACAGGAATGGTGAGGTTACAAGGAGCAGAGATAAGGAAGGTGGAGGATTTTAAGTACTTAGGCTCAACAATCCAGAACAATGGAGAGTGTGGAAAAGAGGTGAAGAAGCTTGTGCAGGCAGGTTGGAATGGTTGGAGAAAAGTGTCCAGTGTGATGTGTGATAGGAAGGTGTCAGCAAGAATGAAAAGAAAAGTGTACAAGACGGTGTTGAGGCCAGCGATGTTGTATGGTTTAGAAACAGTGGCAGTGGGGAAAAGACAAGTGGCAGAGCTGGCGGTAGCAGAGATGAAAATGTTGAGGTTCTCCTTGGGAGTAACGAGGATAGATAGGATCAGGAATGAGTACATCAGAGGGACAGCACATGTAAGATGTTTTGGAGACAAAGTCAGAGAGGCTAGATCGAGATGGTTTGGACATGTACAGAGGAGGGATCGTGAGTATATTGGTAGTAGGATGCTGAGGTTGGAACTACCAGGCAGAAGGCTTTGAGGAAGACAGGAGGCAGAGCTGGAGGTAGCAGAGATGAAAATGTTGAGGTTCTCTTTGGGAGTAAGGAGGATGTGGTGAAGGAGGTCATGAAGGCAGTTGGTGTAAGAGAAAAAGATGCAGAGGATAGGGTGAGATGGAGGCAGATGATTCGCTGTGGCGACCCCTGAAGGGAAAAGCCGAAAGGACAAGAAGAAGAAGTAGTTCTGGATAAACTAAGTAAAATACTTAGATGATGGCTCTTTTTGATTCAGGTAAACAGAGCATCAAGTATTTTATTTTTAAATAAAACTGATGTATGAAAAGTTTAAATTCGTAAGAGAAGAGATTTTAATTTATACTGTCTGTCTTCCTTTCGGCTTTTTCCCTTTTTACTTGGGAGTTGCCACAGCAAATCATCTGATTCGCACGTTTGATTTGGCAGAGGTTTTTACGTCGGATGCCCTTCCTGTCACAACCCTTTTAGCAAGGGACAGAAACATGCTAACGACATTGCAGCTACTCTTTACGAAAGTCAGCAATGGTTCTTTTACATGCCTCTCACCATAGACAGTGACAGACATTGATAACCCAGTTAGCCGCACTGGGAAGATTTTAATTTATACGAGACAAATATTAGGGGCAGTGGTGGTCTTGTGGTATAGGGCGCTGGATCGCTGATCCAAAGGTTGGGGGTTCGAGTCCCACTCTCCACAAGGTTGTCACTGTCCCCCCCAGTGTAGCTAACTGGGTTATCAAAGGCGGGCCATGTCTGTGAAGCATGTAAAAGAACTATTTCTGACTTTCGTAAAGGGTAGCTGCAAAGTCGTCAGCATGTTTCTGTCCCTTTCTGAAAGGGTTGTGACAGGAAGGGCATCCGACGTTAAAACCTCTGCCAAATCAAACGTGCGAATCAGATGATTCACTGTGGCGACTCCCGAGTGAAAGGGAAAAAGATGAAAGGAAGACAGACATGAGACAAATATTGAGTCCGTTTTAACCTGTTTTAGTAATTGTATGTGTTTTTATGAGTGGCATCCCTGAGGTGAAACACAGAGAGGTGATACACGGTAGATGTTTTTCTCCCCACCCTGCGCGAAAAACCTGAAATAAACCCGAGAGGTGTGGATTCCGAGATTAGGAGGCGCGCGCGTGTGTGCGTGTGTGTGTGTGCACCAAGACTCCGTCCTTCATACTGTGAGAACTTTCACACGCTTTATATACCTACACGAGCAAATCTCGCGATAGAAATCGAGCTCATTGTACAGTAGATTTCGATATTATCGCGAGATTTTAGGAACTTTCCCACGCCAGTGCAACAACCCTCCTCCACCTTCTCACGCTTCAGTCTACGGCTCTGTCGGAGTAAAGAGAGCTCTCGCGATAACAAGGAGGTGGCCGTGATGTTTCTCTATTGTGAGAATCTCTGAGATCTCGCGAAAGTTCAGATGCTTTCCCACGCCTTGGTTGAGTTGTTCCGTCTGGAAGGAAGGCTGGATGAAATCTCGCGATATTAAGACTTTACTAGAGAGTTGATGGAAGATGGCGCCTGTTGTGACGGGGTAAGCGAAGAAATTAACAACAAGACGGGGGC
Organism: Plotosus lineatus; assembly: GCA_024760905.1. NCBI lineage: Eukaryota > Metazoa > Chordata > Actinopteri > Siluriformes > Plotosidae > Plotosus > Plotosus lineatus. Next base: position 5,947,665 of record CM045746.1, read on the forward strand.
ATGGAGATGTAAAAGTGAATGTTAAGCATTCATATTTTGTCGGGAGAGCTTGATTTATTCATGCTCTGTCTCACATCTCATGCGTTGTCCTGTCACGTGTTGTTATTTACATACTTTTTGGTCTCCTGCGTTGTTTTAGCTGTTCTTTTATACAATTAGCTCAGCAGCCGTCATGCTAACCGAGCGAGTTTTACCCAGTTCTATTGCGCAAAAGGTTCTCGAAAAGTAAATTTAATGTGCACAAAGTAGGTGTTTTACACATGTGTAGATGTACCATGTCTATAAAAAGACTGAAATAAAGTGCTCGAACCTGTGAGGTTCTTTACGAAGTGCTGTGAACACAAGAAAAGCTGTTTAACGAGTTAGCCAACTGTTAGCATCGCTAGCTGTATCAGACTTTTTACTTTGACAGTGTTCTTTAAACATCATGACACATTGGGATGGATTTCACTCAGTGCTCTTTTACCTCGAGTAAGAGGACTGTACAAATCCTTCAACCATTTTTACTTGGTATTTTTATCTTTATTAACATTCAAACTGTCAACCAGCTGTACAAACACTGCGCATGCGCAGATTACCGACGTAAACCTTGTGTTCTTTTGTTTATACAGGAAATTTGGGGAACCTCCTCAGCCAAAGCGCCTTACCAGGTACAAATTCTCTCTAATCAAATGTTTATCATAGTATTATACTGTTGAGTTTGTTCATTAAATTAAGGGTTGTTTATTTTTTCCTCCAGAGAGGCGATGCGTAATTACTTGAAGGAGAGAGGAGATCAGACGGTGCTGATATTACATGCAAAAGTTGCACAGAAATCGTACGGCAATGAAAAAAGGCAAGTCTATGTTCGAAGTTTATTAGGATGAGGACTGGGCTCTAATTTGTCATGCTGGTATTCGCAGGCAGGGAGTATATTGGCTGCTGTTGTGTTCGGCTTACATTGGTTTCAAATTAGGGTAAAGCAAGAACTTTGAGAATTGTGTTGTTGAGGTCAGTAACAAATCATTGTGTGCTTGTGTATGTAGGTTCTTCTGCCCGCCACCATGTGTGTATCTAATGAGCTGTGGTTGGAAGAAGAAGAAGGAGCAGATGGAGAGAGAAGGCTGCTCAGAGCAAGAGGCACAACCCTGTGCCTTCATCGGCATTGGAAACAGCGAGCAAGAAATGCAGCAGCTCAACTTGGAGGGGAAGGTGGGACAGACAAAACACACACTTTCTCACTCTTCTGAAGTTCCGACATCAAGATATCTCCTCAAATTCACAAAATCATTCCGTGTTTTATTTTTAATTGCTAATTTTAAATTTCCACGCACCAACTTAAATTTGAGAACTTCTGACATCTGTGTGTGACGTAAGTAGGAGGATGTGCTTGGCTTTGATATTCATGATGATATTTCCGAAGCAAATAGTAAACAGAGTGAGCTCAAGGATTTCAGTATACACATTATTAAGATCTTAAGTTTATTTATAGTAGTGCTGCAACAACAAATCGATTATTAAAAGTGTTGGTAACAAATCTCGTTATCGAATAGTCTTGCGATTATTGCGTAATCCGCCACTACAGTTGAGTGTCACTCAGTACGGAGTTGAACAGATGTGTCAAACGTGTGCCTTGTATTTTTTCATCTTCATAAGTATTACAAAACATGACTCAGTTGACAACCAGTGACACTGGGATTGGAAAAAAGTGTTCGACCGAAATCTTCAGAAGTTTGGGAGCATTTTAATCTACATAGTCCCCGAAAATGTGTTGGATGCAGGCTTTGTAAAAGTGAAATGGCTGGTCACAGAAGCACTACAGTGACCCTGGAGCATCTTAAAAGAAAGCATGCAGGAATTATTATTGATGAGGAAGCTGGACCATCAGCAGGGTAAGTGACTACAGAATCATAAATTTATTCTGTATTGAAGGGGAAGAAGAAGGAGAAAAAAATATATATATATATATATACATTTCTAGTTTATTACGAAAGCTCACAAGGCAATGAATCGGTTTATTCTGCCATTTCCGTACATTGAGAACTAACCTCGGCATACGGCCTGGCAGCTAATGAGCTAAGAGTAGTAATGCACAAGCGCTTGTCACTTCATCTAAAGTAGTCCGGCAAGTCAAGATTGTTCCTAGCGAAGTTGTTTTGACCTGTACCGGAATGTGCGGCTGAAATGTTGTACGATTGCGAAAGTTGATTGAACTGTTTGAAATGTTAAGGTTGTTTGTCATGCTGTCTTCATTAGCATTTAATAATTGTTTACATTAACATTAGAAACTCGTGTTGAGTGCTGAGAAATTGCTGTATTATTTATAGACGCAATAGACCTCTTTCATGATCAGCAATTTAGCAATGCTAATAGAGTGCATAACAAAACATCTATACTGATTCTCTAGAATACACAATTTGCATGAAAATAGAAATATATGAATTTTAAATTCTAAAACTAAATTTAAGCTTTATACAAAATTAGATAAAATTAAGTCAGCATTTGAGAATCAAACGGCATGTAATTATAAGCTATAGCATGTATAAAATTATACTAATTGTGTGTGTGTGTGTGTGTGTGTGTGTGTGTGTGTGTGTGTACAGACGCTCCCCAGCTTACGAATGAGTTAAGTTCCGGACGGCCGTTCATTAGATGAATTTGTTCATAAGTCATTACAGGGCAGTCTTTACAGGGGAACATCTCTCTCTATCCCCCCCCCCCCCCCCTACATAATCATGTGTACATTATCAATATCATTATGTCCCGTGTTTAAACTCCTGGTTGCTCTCAAGCACAGCGGACCTGATCAGATTGACAGAGTTTCACTCTTATCCAGTTCATTATAATATTGGAGTCAATTTGTTTCTTCTTTGAAAGTTTTGGCGCAAGTTCAGAAATGTATTGTTCTGCTTCTCTTCCGTGACCTCCATATGGTGTAAAGTAGGGGCCCCTAACCCCCAGTCCGCGAACTGGTCCATGGCTCATTTGATACCAGTCTGCAAAAACAAAATCTTTCATGGTGCAAATTATAGATTTTTATTAGAGTTTCTGGGTCTTTTTTTGAAAAAACTACTGTTTTTGACGTACTGTTTTTGAAGCACTGAAATTCTTTCCTCTATTTCCAACCACATATCTTTGTAAGGTGGGGTTTTTGCGGTGACAGCCACCCAAACAAGACTATGGAGTAGACTCTCGCCAATCGGTGGAAACATTTTGATACATAAAACTGGTCCCTGGTGCAAAAATGTTTGGAGACCACTGGTGTAAAGCACATGTCAGCCACGCCCCTCTGCTGGAACCGAGTATTAAGTGAACTTCAGGATAATGTTTAATCATATTTCATACTTATATGTATGATATATTTCTCTAGATTTTATTCCATTTCTATTTCTACTTGTGCTTAAATTTCACTTTCGACCTCGGACAGCCCTGTTCATATCCCCGAATGTTTGCAAAACGAATGTTTGTAAGATGGGAGGTGTGTGTGTGTGTGTGTGTGTATATATGTATATGTATATATATATGTATGTATATATATATATATATGTATATGTATATATGTATATATATATATGTATATGTATGTATATGTATATATGTATATATATATGTATATATATATATATATATATATGTATATGTATGTATATGTATATATGTATATATATATATATATATATATATATGTATATGTATGTATATATATATATATATATATATACACACATACAGACAGTAGGCCCTTGACATTCGGCTCCGGGCCTTCCCGTGAATCGAGATAATCCGCGAGTTCTGTACGCGGAAATAAAACCCCATGTATGACGTCACATGCGCGATTGAGCAGGTTGTAGTAAAATACTATGTATCTATTACATGCGCTAAAATATGCTTCTTAAACACATTCTACAGACAGTCTTACTCATTAATACAGTATTAATGTGGTAAAATGTAGTCATAATTAAGAAAAACTTTTACATTTTGTACTGTGATATTTAGTAATAAAGTATATAAACATTATACAGCATATACTGTTGTAAAGCACTCGTTTTAAAGTCTTTTTCAATTATTATTCTAGTACAGTACCTCAGTTAATTCTTAGAATGTTTGTTCGTGAGATTTTATGTTCTGTAGCATGTTTAACAAATGATACCAAAAGGATAAACTTTATAATGCTTCATGTCCTTTTACATTGAACTTGGAGTGACGTGTAAAAGATGGCGCTGCCTAGAGGGCAACCTCGTGGAGTTTTCAGAGTCAAATTGTTTCTTTGTTCGTTTTAATTTGTTTTATTTGTTTGTTTATGGTTTGCACTATTCTCGTCTATGATCGGTCGACATCATTACAACAGTATATGCTGTATAATGTTTATATATTTTATTACTAATTATCACAGTACAAAATTAAAAAGATTTTCTTCATCATGACTACATTTTACTACATTAATACTGTATTAATGAGTAAGACTGTCTGTCGAATGTGTTTAAGAAGCATATTTTAGCGCACGTATTAGTAAAAATGTACTGCCGGCTGCTCATTCGCGCATGTGACGTCATACATGTGGTTTTACTTCCGCGTACAGAACTCGCAGATTATCTTGATTCGCGGGAGGGCTCGGAACCGTACCCCCACGAATGTGAAGGGCCTACTGTATGTATTGTAATGTGTGTGTGTGAGAGAGAGAAAGAGAGCGTGCGGGGTGTGTGTGTGTGTGTGTATGTTAATTAAAATATGTAATAATGGTTTAATTAATAAATATGTTAATAAAATGTTTAATAAGTAAGTTTCTGTTACAAATATTTCATACAAAATGGGTGTACTTCTATCATTTTTAAAAGGTTTATGGGGTTTATCCAGTCCAAAGACTGGAGCCTTGGAATGAATTAGGCTTTTAACATGTAAGATGCAACCCCTACTTATGAAATCCCCGCAATACGAAAAGGGCTCTGGAACGGATTAATTTCGTAAGTTGGGGACCAACTGTATATACACAGATGCTCCTCGGAGCTTAGCCAAGGAGCCCTTGCTGGGGTAAGGTACTACCACTCTGTAGGCTGGGAAGCAGTTTATACTCCTACTCCAGGAGTTATATTTCGTTATCGCCGAAACACCTCTACAATCGGGACGATATTGAAGCAGAAGGAGAACTTAAAGCGGAAATACAGTGACGGAGGCAATTATTTCGGCACGATATTGAAGCAGAAGAAGCATGGAAACAGAGTGCTCCGTGAAACAAGACCTCCAATCTCACAAGGAAGAAAGTTAATATTGAATCAGGACATTGCAAACGGGTACTGTAATTCTGCTTTAAATACAACATCCCGTCCATTCAAACATTTAAATATAATTGTTCCGTCAGATGCGCGTTGCGTGTGGGCAGAGCCATAGAGACAGAGGTGTGTGTGTGTGTGTGTGTGTGTGTGTGTGTGTGTGTGTGTGTGTGTGTGTGTGTGTGAGTGAAAGAGAGAGAGAGACACTTTACAGAGTCAGTCAAAGATGAAAGGAGGCTTAACTCTTTAGTTTTTAGTTTCGTTTTTTAAGTTGTTTAATTCAGTAAATGTGGTGCGCTCGCTGAAAGTGAGCAAAAATGCGGTTCATCTGGACCGCCGATCCCTTAAGGAATCAAGTTAAAGTTGAGTTTGGACCTCCGATCTGTCAAGCAGGGAATGCGCTTTGAATTCCCCGTCTTAAAATGCTCCGCCGTCCTGCCTCACGTCCTGCATTCAGCGGCGCCATGTGTATTCTGTGTGTGTGTGTGTGTGAGAGAGAGAGAGAGAGAGAGAGAGACAGACAGATAGAGAGAGAGAGAGAGAGAGAGAACAGTAGTGTTTTGTGTAAGTGCGGTAATAAAAATGTTTAATAAATATGTTCATAAAATGCTTAAATGGTTTAATAAATAATTTTCTTTTACTTTTAACACATTTCATACAAAATTGGTGTACTTTTAGCATTTTTAAAGGGTTTATGGGGTAGTCCTGGGAGCCTTGGAACGAATCAGGCGTTTTACATGTAAAATGCGCCTCTACTTACGAAGCTTCTGCATTACGAAAAAGGCTCTGGAACGGTTAATTTCGTAAGTAGGGGGGCTGACTGTATTTGATGTTGTTATTGGTATTTATGGATGTATAGTACAGTATGAACGTTATAAGTCACTGGAACATACAGTAATACAGTAACAACTTAAGTTTTACAAAAATGTAAGTTGGGGAGCATATATAATATATATATATATATTATATATGCGCACTCACTATCCGAGTTACAATCACCCGTACTTCCGACCACATCTAGTAGATGCCTATTATGAGTTTACTGTATATGTCTGGTAGCGCAGCATGTAAAGATAGTTGTGGCATCCCAGCATCTCAAACTCACTGCATTCTACCACTACACTCAGTGACTAGATACCGTTGCAGTAACATCTCTTTTACAGTACAATTTTACATTCATTTACTGCACACCGTTACCATGGACCCCAAGAGGAAGTCCAATTCATCAGATGGCAATTCTACTAAGAAAGCAAGGAAGCCACTTCTGACGTTGGCGACGAAGGTGAAAGTGAGATCTCTATCTCTCTCACTCTACGGTGTCTACACTTTTGAAAGGCAAGGACCGCATTAAGGAAGCATTGAAAGCAGCAGCCCCAATTAAGACAACTATCATCACAAAACAGCATGAAGGACCGATTGCAGAGATGGAAAAGTTGCTATACACGTGGTTGGAAGATAATAGGCAAAGTGTGAAAGTGATGTTGTAAGCAGTGCAAAGTAAGGCTACAATTTTATTTCGCATGTTGAAAGAACGTGCAGGTGAAGAATACGCTACAGACTGAAAGAACTACACGGCAGGAACTGGTCAATGATTTGAAGACGGCAGGAACCACCGTCACAAAGATGACAATAACTAACACACTACTTCATCATGAGTTGAAATCCTGCATTGCCTGTAAGGTTCCCTACTAAACAAAAAACGTGTAAAGGCCTGTCTGAAATATGCAAAAGACCATATGGACGATCCAGAGGAGGATTGGGAGAATGTGATGTGGTCAGATGAGACCAAAATTGAACTTTTTGGTTTAAACAGCACTCGCCATGTTTGGAGGAAGAAGAATGCTGAGTTGCATCCCAAGAACACCATACCTACTGTGAAGCATGGGGTGGACACATCATGCTTTGGGGATGCTTTTCTGCAAAAGGGACAGGAAGACTGCACCGTATCAATGACAACATGAATGGGGCCATGTATTGTGACATTTTGCGTAAAACCCTCCTTCCCTCAGTCAGAGCATTAAAGATGAAACACGGCTGGGTCTTCCAGCATGATAACAATCCAAATCACACATCCAAGAAAACCAAGGAGTGGCTCCGTAAAAAGCATATCAAGGTTCTGGAGTGGTCTAGCCAGTCTCCAGACCTCAACCCATTCGAAAACCTGTGGAGGGAGTTAAAACTTCGAGTTGCCAAGCGACAGCCCTCAAACATCACAGCTCTAGTGAAGATCTGTGCAGAGGACTGGGCCAAGATACCAACTAAAGTGTGTGTAGACCTGGTCAAGAACTACAGGAACCGTTTGACCTCTGTCATTGCCAACCAAGGCTACATTACAAAGTATTAAAAGTAACTTTTGCTGGATGCCCAATACTTATTGGCCTCCTATTTTCACAAATAAATTGTTTAAAAATCATAGTGTGATTTTCCTGGATTTTTTTTTTTTTTTTTTTTTTTTTACATTCTGTCTCTCAAGCTTGATGTGTACCTATCATGAAAATTACAAACCTCTCTTATATTTTTAAATGGGTGAAATTGCACATTTTTATGTTGCCCAATACTTAGTGGCTCCACTGTGTGTGTGTGTGTGTGTGTGTGTATACATACAGTGGTATGAAAAAGTATCTGAACCTTTTGGAATATCTCACATTTCGGCATAAAATCACCATCAAATGTGATCTGATCTTTGTCAAAATCACACAGATGAAAAAACAGTGTCTGCTTTAACTAAAACCACCCAAACATTTATAGGTTTTCATATTTTAATGAGGATAGCATGCAAACAATGACAGAAGGGGGAGGAATAAGTAACTGTGAACCCTCTGCTTAAGGAGACTTAAAGAGCAATTGAAACCATTTTTTACCAAACAATTTAAGTCAGGTGTGTGCCAATCACTGATGAGTGGCTTAAAGCTGCCCTGCCCACTATAAAACACACACCTGGTAAGAATAGTCTTGATGAGAAGCATTGTCTGATGTGCACCATGGCTCGGTCAAAAGAGCTGTCTGAAGACCTGCGCGCGTGCGACAGAGAGAGAGCGCGAGAGAGAAGGAATAACGCTTTAGTTCCCGCCCCGCTGGCCTCCCAGATAGAGACAGAAGGAAGCTTCACTCTTTAGTTTATAGTTTAGTTTTTAAGTTGTTTTAATTCAGTAAATGTTTAATAAATGTGGGTGCATTTTAGCTCATCTGTAATTCGGATCCCTCAAGGAATCAAATTGAAGTTAAGTTTGTCAAGCAGGGAATGCGCTTTGAATTCACGTCTTGTGGGCTTGGCCTCGGGTGTGTGTGTATGTGTGTGTGTTAAATGTTTAATAATGGTTTAATTAATAAATGTTAATAAAATGGTTTAATATGTTAATAAAATGTTTAAATGGTTTATTAAATTATTTTCTTTTACGTCAATACAAATTTCATATTTTTATCATTTTTAAAGGGTTTATGGGGTTTATCCAGTCCAAAGACTGGAGCCTTAGAACGAATTAGGCGTTTAACATGTAAGATGCGACCCCTACTTATGAAATCCCCACTATACGAAAAGGGCTCTGTAAATTGGGGGCCGTGTGTGTATATATAGTCGGCCCCCAATTTACGAAGACCCTTTTGTACGGAATCCCCGGATTACGAAAAACATTTTCTTGAGTTTCTGTCCCCAAAATACGAAACAAACCCCTCTTACGAAAAGAAATTCAAACGTGCCAATCAAAATTTCACACGACGTGCAAGTTGCTCTCTCATTGGCCGTCTGTCAGCATCCCGCCCTGCTGGCCTCCCCAATAGAGACAGAAGGAAGCTTCACTCTTTAGTTTTTAGTTTAGTTTTTTAAGTTGTTTTAATTCAGTAAATGTTTAATAAATGTGGGTGCATTTGAGCTTATCTGGCATCCCGATCCTTCAAGGTATCAAATTAAAGTTGAGTTTGTCAAACAGGGAATGCGCTTTGAATTCACGTCTTGTGGGCGTGGCCCGCAGCGCGCACGAGAAAGACAGAGAGCAAGAGAAGGAATAACGGTTTAGTTTTTAGTTTAGTTTAAGTTGTTTTAATTCAGTAAATGGTCAAGCAGGGAATGCTCTTTGAATTCATGTCTTGTGGGCTTGGCCTGCAGCGTGGGCGGGAGAGAGAGAGAGAGAGAGAGAGAGAGAGAAGTGTGTGTGTGTGTGTGTGTGTTAATAAAAAAAATTAATAATGGTTTAATTAATAAATATGTTAAATTAAATTTCTTTTACTTTTAACACATTTCTTACAAAATTGGTGTACTTTTATCATTTTTAAAGGGTTCATTGGGCTTATCCAGTCCAAGGATTGTAGCCTTGGAATGAATTAGGCGTTTAACATGTAAGATGCGACCCCTACTTACGAAATTCCCGCTACATGAAAAGGGCTCTGGAACGGATTAATTTCGTAAATTGGGGGCCGACTGTGTGTGTGTGCGTGTATATATATATATATATATGTGTGTGCGTGTGTGGGCACGGTGGCGTAGTGGTTAGCACGTCCGCCTCACAGCAAGAAGGCCTGGGTTCAATTCCCGGCCTGGGCGTTTCTGTGTGGAGTTTGCATGTTCTCCCCGTGCTTGCGCGGGTTTCCTCCGGGTGCTCCGGTTTCCTCCCGCAGTCCAAAGACGTGCACTGTAGGTTAATTGGCCGTTCTAAATTGACCGTAGATTCTCTCCTGCAGCGGCACTGGAACCCAGTCAGACGGGCATTTGCCCTTCCATTGATCCTTCCGGTGGCGCCGAGACGGGGGAGACTTTCTGCTTGGGTAACAGCCTGTCCCTCATTACTCCCTACCCAGGCTCTGCGCACTGGGGGGTATCACCAGCTGGGGTACCAGCCAGAGTGCAGCCATAGTCCTTCGGGACTGACGGAGGCCTACCGTGTGTGTGTGTGTATGTGTGTGTGTGTGTATATATATATATATATATATATATATATATATATATATATATAAATTAGATTATTTTTATGAATATGATTAACTATCACAGAATAAACAAATGACTTGATATACACTCAATTACTCACATATGGTTTGGCCATTTGAAAATAAATGGTCTATTCTAATTGACAGATTCATCGATTATTATAATAATCTTTAGTTGCAGCTCTAGTTTATAGCTTGAATCCTGGTTCAGTGCTCATGTACTGAAAGTGTATAGCTGCAGATTGCAGCAAAACATCATAAGATAGTGTTGGATTTAGTTTTCTGTCTGGTCAAGAAGAAAGAGACACATGATGAATGGATTTGAGACGTTAAAGCAATCTGGGCAAACCAGAAAACAAATAATTCATTCGGTTATCTGTAGAGACCATTTTACTGCCTCAGTTTGAAATGGCTGCAGGGTTGAGGCAGTCATGCAACTGGCACTGCTTCAGGTGTTTACAGTAATACTGTTCTGGACAGAAGCTGTATAATGAAATCTGTTTAATTTAATTTAAAATAAAAATGACCATTGATATATGACTATACACTGCCGCTTGAGAAATAAAGAGCTGCTTGAAGCTGCCTCAAATAGTAATAAATATCTAATATATATATATATATATATATATATATATATATATATATAACAAAATATGGCAATACGATTCATTCAAACATTAGTATGAATTTCAACCTTTCCGGAAAATATTTACAGTATTTTATCAATAATTCTGATGAATTGCATCAAATTTGATCCGCGTTTACCTTCTTGGCAAAGCAAAGTCTCACGATAATCTCACTGGATGGTACTGTTGTATTTTACTACGTGATTTGGTAATCGGGAGCAAGGTAGGTCGATTTCCACGAATCAGCGGCTATCTTATATACACTCTGTGGTAACCAGTGCCAATCAGTGAACAGTTGTGGAAAACCCAAAATAGCAACGAAAGGAAAGCGAGAATTTTTATCGGAATATTCAACAACTTATCCATTTATTAAGAACAATGACAGATACACACAGCCTTTTGCACGATGTGCAATGCGAAATTTTTTATATTAAAACGCATATAAAGGGCGGCAGACGTAGCCAGCTAGTGACCGGTTTGCTTACTTTCGAACTTTTTTCTTGTTCTGAACTATCGTACTTATTTGTAAATGCTGATCTCAAACATCATTCAGGGTCATGCATGATATAATAATAAATATGCAATATATAATAATAATGACATTATATTCTATATTATAACACTAGTAGAATTATGTCAAATAAACCTGGTTTTATCAAATATACTGTTGCTTCATTATTAATCCAAAATGCATTAAAATTTGACAGACAACCTGCATGTCCATGTACGTAATTTTGTGGAATCCTAATTTGAGTACTAATTTTCAGCTCAAAACACAAATTTTTGGTTTATCGACTACAAAATGGTACAGTAGGCCCCTGACTATTCGCGGTTTTACAGTCACGGTTTGAGTATTCGCGGAATGCCAAGCAACTGACACGTCATTCAATTTCAGCCAATGGCTGTCCTCCTTCCTGCTGATTGTTTGAGATGATGTAACACTTCCTTTTTTGCTCATTTGCACACAAGTTCTGAATGAGTCTTTTTTCAGTGTGTTTTACTTACCAGTTAATCTCTATGATACCACTCAAACGCTGTGCATCTTCTCTGGCTAAGCGCTAGAAAAGGTAATGACGGCTATCTCTTCTGAAGAAATAAAACTTTCTCCTGAATAAATGACAGTTTCCTCTGAAGTGCCTGAAGAGGAATACATAATCATCTGAAATCACTCTAGTATTAAAGTCTTTTTCAATCATTAATCCAGTATAGTACCTAAGTTAATGTTTAGAATGTTTGTGTGTGTGATTGTGTAGCATGTTTATCGTTTTGTTTTGTTTATCCAATTTATTACATTTCATGGTTTTTTATGTTCTTTTGGTTATGGTCTGTGTTTTCAGGGGACTTTGATTTTGATGGCAGTGTTCTCTAACTCTAACTGCCAGCTCCGGCTGAGGGGCGTGGCTGAGCTGCTCTGTGGCTCACACCTAAATTTCACTCTTCTCATCTACTCTCAATAAACACAAGCATGCTCACCTCTGCACCAGAGGATTAACTCACGTTTACTGCAGGTGACAAACGGAGCTTGTGAGACGCAGCATGGCTTATCCAGACTTCTGATCTTTTAAGTGTGCAAGATCAAGCTCGTGTGTCACCTACAACAAATGCCTCACATTCAAAGGGGAAGGACTTAAGAAACGCGCTTTAATTGAGGTGAGCGTGTGGTTTGTGATTCATAGGGAGTAAATGAGATTACTGAATTCAAGTATAAACTGCATTCAGTCCAAGCGCCTCAGCCACAACCCTCAGCCGGAGCAGACACACAAACATTCTAAACATTAACTTAGGCACTGTACTGGAATAATAATTGAAAAAGACTTTAATACTCCAGCTTTACAACAGTTCAGATGATTATTCCTCTTCAGGTACTTCAGAGGAAACTGTTGTCTTATTTCTTCAGAAGAGATGGCGCTTCGCCGGCGTTAGAGTGGCATCATAGAGCTTAACTGGATAATACTAGTCCTTCTCAAAAAATTAGCATATTGTGATGAAGTTCATTGTTTTCTATAATGTACTGATAAAAATTAAACTTTCATATATTTTAGATTCATTGCACCCCAACTGAAATATTTTAGGTCTTTTATTGTTTTAATACTGATGATTTTAGCATACAGCTCATGAAAACCAAAAATCCCTATCTCAAAAAATTAGCCTATTTCATCCGACCAATAAAGAAAAAGTGTTTTTAATACAAAAAAGTCAACCTTCAAATAATTATGTTCAGTTATGCACTCAATACTTGGTCAGGAATCCTTTTGCAGAAATGACTGCTTCAATGCGGCGTGGCATGGAGGCAATTGGCCTGTGGCACTGCTGAGGTGTTACGGAGGACTAGGATGCTTCGATAGCAGCCTTAAGCTCATCCACAGTGTTGGGTCTGGTGTCTCTCAACTTTCTCTTCACAACATCTCACAGATTCTCTATGGGGTTCAGGTCAGGAGAGTTGGCAGGCCAATTGAGCACAGTAATACTATGGTCAGTAAACCATTTACCAGTGGTTTTGGCACTGTGAGCATATGCCAGGTCATGCTGAAAAATGAAAATCTTCATCTCCATAAAGCTTTTCAGCAGATGGACGCATGAAGTGTTCCAAAATCTTCTGGTACCTAGCTGCATTGACCCTGCCTTTGATAAAACACAGTGAACCAACACCAGCAGCTGACATGGCACCCCAGACCATCACTGACTGTGGGTACTTGACACTGGACTTCAGGCATTTTGGCATTTCCTTCTCGCAGTCTTCTTCCAGACTCTGGCACCTTGATTTCCGAAGCTTTTCTTGATTTTGAAAGCAAAATTTGCTGTCATCCGAAAAAAGTACTTTGGACCACTGAGCAACAGTCCAGTGCTGCTTCTCTATAGCTCAGATCTGGCGCTTCTGCCACTGTTTCTAGTTCAAAAGTGGCTTGACCTGGGGAATGCGGCACCTGTAGCCCAGTCCACTGCTTCTACAGGTCCCCCAAGGTCTGTAATCGGCCCTTCTCCACAATCTTCCTCAGGGTCCGGTCACCTCTTCTGGTTGTGCAGCGTTTTCTGCCACATTTTTTCCTTTCCACAATCGTCCCACTGAGGTGCCTTGATACAGCACTCTGGGACCAGCCTATTCGCTCAGAGGTTTCTTTCTGTGGCTTACCCGATTGTTTGAGGGTGTCAATGATGGCCTTCTGGACAGCAGTCAGGTCGGCAGTCTTAGCCATGATTACAGTTTTGAGTAATGAACCAGGCTGGGAGTTTTTAAAAGCCTCAGGAATCTTTTTCAGGTGTTTAGAGTTAATTCGTTGATTCAGATGATTAGGTTAATAGCTTTTTTAGAGTAACTTTTCATGATATGCTAATTTTTAGAAATAGGAATTTTGGGTTTTCATGAGCTGTATGCCAAAATCATTGGTATTAAAACAATAAAAGACCTGAAATATTTCAGTTGGTGTGCAATGAATCTAAAATATATGAAAGTTTAATTTTTATCAGTACATGACAGAAAATAATGAACTTTATCACAATATGCTAATTTTTTGAGGACTAGTACATTCTTCTTTTCTTCTTCTTCTTTTACTTTCGGCTGCTCCCTTCAGGGGTCGCCACAGCAAATCATCCGCCTCCACCTCACCCTGTCCTCCGCATCTTCTTTTCTGACTCCAACAACCTTCATGTCTTCCTTCACCACATCCATAAATCTCTTCTTCGGTCTTCCTCGAGGCCTTCTGCCTGGTAGTTCCAACCTCAGCATCCTACTGCCAATATACTCACTATCCCTCCTGACATCACATGTCCAAACCATCTCAATCTAGCCTCTCTGACTTTGTCTCCAAAACATCTTACGTGGGCTGTCCCTCTGATAGACTCATTTCTGATCCTATCCATCCTCGTTACTCCCAGGGAGAACCTCAACATTTTCGTCTCCGCTACCTCCAGCTCTGCCTCCTGCCTTTTCCTCAGCGCCACTGTTTCTAAGCCATACAACATCGCTGGCCTCACCACCATCTTGTACACTTTTCCCTTCATTCTTGCTGACACTCTCCTATCGCACATCACACCGGATACTTTTCTCCAACCATTCCAGCCTGCCTGCACACGCTTCTTCACCTCTTTTCCACACTCTCCATTGCTCTGGATTGTTGAGCCTAAGTACTTAAAATCCTCCACCTTCGTTATCTCTGCTCCCTGTAACATCACCGTTCCTCCTGGGTCCTTCTCATTCACACACATGTATTCTGATTTTCTGAGGCTAACCTTCATTCCTCTCCTTTCGAGGGCATACCTCCACCTCGCTAGATTTTCCTGCACTTGTTCTCTGCTCTCACTACAAATCACGATGTCATCTGCAAACATCATAGTCCATGGAGATTCTTGTCTCGTCTGTCAGCCTGTCCATCACCATAGCAAACAAGAAGGGGCTCAGAGCTGACCCTTGATGCAGTCCCACCTCCACCTTGAATTCGTCGGTCACACCGACAGCACACCTCACCACTGTCTTACATCTCTCATACATGTCCTGCACCACTCTAACATACTTCTCTGCCACTCCAGACTTCCTCATGCAATACCACGGTTCTTCTCTTGGCACCCTGTCATATGCTTTTTCCAGATCCACAAAGGCACAATGTAGCTCCCTCTGACCTTCTCTGTACTTCTCTATTAACATCCTCAAGGCAAACATTGCATCTGTGGTGCTCTTTCTTGGTATGAAACCAAACTGTTGTTTGTGATGCTGACCTCTGCCCTTAGTCTAGCTTCCACTATTCTTTCCCATAACTTCATCGTATGGCTCATCAACTTTATCCCTCTGTAGTTGCTGCAACTCTGCACGTCTCCCTTGTTCTTAAAAATGGGCACCAGCACACTTCTCCTCCACTCCTCTGGCATCTGCTCACTCTCTAGTACTGTGTTGAATGTTCTTGTCAGAAAATCTACTGCTACCTCTCCTAGACGCTTCCATACCTCCACAGGTATATCATCAGGACCAACTGCCTTTCCATTCTTCATCCTCTTCAATGCCCTTCTCACTTCACCCTTACTGATCTTTGCTACATCCTGCTCCTCAATGGTTACCTCTTCTATTCTTTTTTCTCTCTCATTTTCCTCATTCATCAGCTCTTCAAAGTACTCTTTCCATCTTCCCAGCACACTTCTGTCATTAGTCAATAGAGTTCCCTCTCTTTATCAATCTAACTTGCTGCACGTCCTTCCCATCTCTATTTCTCTGCTGTGCCAACCTGTATAGATCATTTTCTCCCTCTTTACTATCCAACCTATCATACAAGTCATCATATGCCCTCTGTTTGGCCTTAGCCACTGCTACTTTCGCCTTACGCTGTGTCTCCCTGTACTCCTGTTTACTCTCTTCGGTCCTCTCAATGTCCCACTTCTTCTTGGCTAACCTCTTCCTTTGTACACACTCCTGCACTTCCTCATTCCACCATCAAGTCTCCTTATCTACTTTCCTTCCAGAGGACACACCAAGTACTCTCCTACCTGTGTCCCTGATCACATTTGCTGTGGTTGTCCAGTCATTTGGAAACACTTCCTGGCCACCCAAAGTACATTATACATACAAAATGAAAACATATGAATATATATATATATATATATATATATATATATATTGATAAAGTATTCTGTATATTGTTTATATGTTTTATTAATCAATATCACAGTACAAAATTAAAAAGTTTTTCTTAAACATTACTACATTTTACTACATTAATACTGTATTAATGAGTAAGACTGTCTATAGAATGTGTTTATGAAGCATATTTTAGCACATGTAATCGATACATAGTATTTTAGTTCTGGTTGATCATTCGCGCATGTAATATCATACATGGGGTTTTTCTTCTGGGTACAGAACTCGCGGATTATGTTCATTCGCGGGAGGGGCCGGAACCAAACCCCCGAGAATAACGGGCACTGTATCAGTGTCACTTTAAATCCAAGAAGGTTAATTCGAGGTCTCAGGGGGACACTTGTAGCAGTGTTTTATCCTGGTATTTGGACATAAAGCTCAGATCACTCTAACTTATGACCTGTTGTCACTGTTATCGATATTGGTTGAAGTTCTTTCGTTAATCCACCTGAATCACGGTAAGCTCTGAATTCTTTTGCTTCACTTGGGCTTTGACGGTGTCTGTAAGGCGGAGTCATGCAGCCTCATCTACACACAAGGTGCACCGGATTATAAGGCGCACAGGCAGGGTTTTTTAATTAATATTAAAGTCTTTTAAGTGCATTTTATGGTCCGAAAAATACAGTGTATAAAAATACCAGTGAAATGTCTTGATTCGGAACTTTAAACACAACATTAAACAGACACAAAAATAGGAAAAACATGTCATAAATTGTAGAGTTTCCCCTTTACCTAATCCTCTCACTCCCTCTCCCCCTTCAGAACTTCTGCACAGCCAAAACATTATACATATCGGATTCTGATAAGAGGAAACACTTCATGCTGTCAGTAAAAATGTTCTATGGGAACAGCGCAGAAATCGGCGTCTTCCTCAGCAAACGCATCAAAGTCATCTCCAAGCCTTCCAAGAAGAAACAGTCTCTGAAGAATGCAGACCGTGAGTCCTGGTGTTAATCTCTTCTTTCAGAGCTGCTTTTAATTCTGAGCCATGTGTGAATACATCTCTCGCTCTCCCCTCCCTCAGTGTGTATAGCATCGGGCACTAAGGTGGCTTTGTTTAATCGGTTACGCTCTCAAACAGTCAGCACTCGATACCTTCATGTTGAGGGAGGAAACTTCCATGCCAGCTCTCAGCAGTGGGGGGCCTTTTATATCCATCTGTGTAAGTCTCTCTCTCTCTCACACACACACACACACACACACACACACACACACACACACACACACACACCCTGTGAAACACCTGTGTATTATTCAGGTCAGGTCAGGTATGAGGGCATGTGCCGGGACAGCACTTCGCTGCGTCCACCAGCCGCCTCCACTCATCCGGCCGTCTCCTGGCGTTCGACCAGGCCTGCGCAGGGCCCATACCCCCCGGCAGGGCAGCCCTCAGCTGCGACAACCACGTCGCACGTGGTCGTCCCCGCGATCGGCTCTAGCCCCTTGGATCCCGAACGGACAGGATCCGGTGTGCTAGGTCCGAAGGCGGGAACCGCACCAAGTGCCCATAGTAGCGTAGCTGACGGTCACGGATCAAGCAGGCTACTCTTAGCATCCCCGAGCACCTTCTGGTTGGTAACAAAGTCCCACCAGCGGTATCCGAAGATGCTGCGAAGGGAAGTTGTAACAAAGGAGACCAGTCGTCGTCCAAACTCAACCGTGAGCGTCCATGTCTCGCTTGAGTAGAGCAAGACAGGGAGCACAAGGGAGTGAAAGACTTGGACTTTCGTCCGCCTGCTCAGATACCTCGACCGCCACACGGTCCTGTCCAGCGAGTCCATCACCCCATAGGCTAGACCAAGTTGACGATTGATCTCGGCCCTGCAATCAGTGGAACGATGGATCACGCTGCCAAGGTAAGTGAAAGACTCCACGATCTCTACTCTTTCACGACTCACAGCGATCGAGTCAACAGCAGCATCCAAGAGGTCGCTGAAAGCCTGGATCTTGGTTTTGATCCAGGAGACTCGCAAACCAAGCGGTTCCGCCTCCTCACCCAACGAACAGAGAGTCTCCGTCAGGACATCCACCGTTTCCGCGAAGATCACTGCGTTATCGGCAAAGTCCAGATCAGTAATCCGAACTTCACCGAACGACACATCGCAGGCCGATCCACCCGATATCGCCGCCATGATCCAGTCCATTGCAGTACTGAAGAGAGTGGGGGCCAGAACACACCCCTGCCTCACTCCGGTCTCGACCGAAAAGAAGTCAGAGGTGGAGCCCCCACACCTCACAGCACTCTCTGTCCCAGAATACAGCGACAATACCAGCCGGACCAAAGCCGACGGGATCCCACTTAGACGAAGTATGCCCCAGAGGGCCTCCCTATCCACTGAGTCGAACGCCTTGCGAAAATCTATATAGGCGGCAAGGAACCCCCTATCAAACTCCCGCAAGCGCTCAGATAGGACGCGGAGCGTCAGGATGCAGTCAACGGTAGACCTCTTCAGTGTAAACCCGGACTGTTCAGGGTGCTGGTGCGCTAGAAGCTGCTTTCGGATCCTGTCCAGTAGAATCCGTGCGAAGACCTTGCCCGGAACTGAGAGTAGAGTAACCCACCCGGTAACTGTTGCATTCTTGGGTATCACCCTTCCCCTTCCAGATCGGGACAACGATGCACCGTTTCCAGTCAGTTGGGATAACACCAGTGCTCCACACGGAGCACACAAGAGCGAACAGCCACCTGAGGACGGCCTCACCTCCCGCCTTAAGCATTTCCACGTGGATACCACAAACTCCCGCAGATTAGCCACCCGCCAAGTTCCACACCGCCCTCCGAGTTTCCTCAAGAGTTGGCGGGTCGCAGCCTGGGGGGAGGGTCGGCAACAAGAGTTTCAGCATCCCCAACGGCCAGGCTCCAGGCGGCAGGGTCAGCACAATACAACTCCTCAAAGTACTCAGCCCAACAAGTCCCCACTTCCGATTCTTCAGTAAGGACACTACCGTCTGCAGCTTTCACCGTCTGACATCGCAATGTGGACCGAGAGGCGAATTCAAGTGGCCCTCGACAGTCTCACGGAGATCGCGGACCACAGCCTCTCGATCTCTTCGCACCGCCTTGACAGCTCCGTGCTTCAGGTCCCTGGCCAGACCAACTCTGCCGTCGAGTCAAGCCTGTCTCGCTCTCTCTATGACATCGATGGTCTCAGAGGAGATGGCTATTCCTGGTCGTCTGGGCGACCCCGATATGCAGCCACGGGACACCTTCAGGATGCAGTCTCTGAAACCAGTCCAGAGAACCTCCGTGCCTGCACCCGCGTCCAGATCCTCCAGGGATTCCCCAAGCCTACTGGCGAAGTCCGAAGCCACATCAGGGTCCCCGAGTCGGCTTGCGTCAAATCGCATTTGATGAGCCAGGGCTTTCTCAGGGCGCCTGAAGTGGATCTTCAGAGTCGCCACCAGAAGCCCGTGGTCTCCCTAGAATAGCTGGGCACTTCTGAAGACATGGCAGTTCTGGACCAGCCGCCAATGACTACCTACGAGAACATGGTCGATCTCCTTCCTAGTGACGTCGTCGTTGGAGTACCAAGTCCAGCGTCGCGGATCCGATCTCTGGTACCACGAGCCAGCAATCCTTAAGCCCCAATTTTTTGCGAAGTCAAAAAGCATTAAGGTGCTTTCATCACGGCGTCCAGAGCCGTGGGGACCGACACGTGCTTCGTAGCCATCCCGGTTAGTGCCAGTGGTCGCATTGATGTCCCCCAGTACGATCAGGGTGTCTCTTTCCGGAACCCCCGACACCACCGAGTTGAGCTGGTCGTAGGTTTCCTTCATAGATCGATCACTTACCCTGGTCGGAGCGTACACTGCGACGATAGAGAGCGTCCCCACTGTGTGAGTCACCCTCAGTCGCATGATACGCTTGTTGACCGGGACCACCTCCGATACCAAAGGAGCCAGTAGATCGGCGACGGCGGCCCGGCCAGACCAGTAATAGTTGTACCCACCGACACCTGTCTCGCCGGACCCAGGCCTCCGCACCTCAGAGAGGGCCGCAATGCCGACACCAAGCAGACTTAAGCTCCCTTGATACCAGAGGCAGGTGAGAGTCGTCCCACAGGGAAGTCACGTTCCATGCGCCGACCCGGACCGACCGCCTTAGATTCAACCGAGGTGACCGAAAGCAGCTGGTGTCCGACACCTTTGTATTACCTGTACGACACCTGTCTATTATTGCTGTGTGTTATTGTTAGTAGATTTTCTTGTTCTCTCTCTGAGCAGTGGATGATGATGAGTCGGAGGGGGAGGAGTTTACGGTGAGAGACGGATACATCCACTACGGTCAGACGGTTAAACTGGTGTGTTCTGTTACAGGCATGGCTTTACCACGACTGGTGAGAACACACACTAACACACATTGTTAAAAAAGCTATTTTTTTTAAATAAATCACAACAGTTGTTTATGAGGTGTGTGTGTGTGTGTGTGTTTGTGTGTGTGTAGGTAATCCGTAAGGTGGATAAACAAACCGCACTGATGGATGCAGATGATCCTGTATCTCAGCTTCATAAGTGTGCGTTTTACTTAAAGGACACGGAGCGCATGTACCTGTGTCTCTCTCAGGAACGCATTATCCAGTTCCAGGTGATTCACTCTCTCTCTCTCACACACACACACACACACACACACTGTTTTACTATTTATTATTGTACCTGTGTGCTCATTATTGACAATGGTACACAGGCCATGCCTCATTCACTGACAGCCTGGTTCATAGGTCATACCTCCTTTACTGACACAAACTAGTACAGAGGTCACACCTCATACAGTGCGATTTGAATGATTCCAGGCAACGCCATGCCCCAAAGAGACGAACAAAGAGATGATTAATGATGGTGCATCGTGGACAATCATCAGTACAGATAAAGCAGAGTACACGTTCTACGAAGGCATGGGTCCAGTCACACACCCCGTCACACCTGTACCTGTGGTTGAAAGTTTACAGGTAACATGAGCTGTTTGATAGCAGATCTGAAGAGTTATGAACTAAAACATATAAATAACAGTGTGTGAGAGAAGAATGTGCAAGCAGTGTAGTATTAACTGTGTGTGTGTGTGTGTGTGTGTGTGTGTGTGTGTGTGTGTGTGTGTGTGTGCCCGCGAGTTAGCTAAATGGAGGGGGTGATGTGGCCATGTTGGAGCTAACTGGACAGAACTTCACTCCTAATCTCAGGGTGTGGTTTGGTGACGTGGAAGCGGACACAATGTACAGGTCAGAGTTGTGTACTGTGTAGTTTGTACAGTCAGTGTTGAAGTGTTAGAAGTGTAAAAGTTTTTGTGTGTGTAGGTGTGGCGAGAGCATTTTGTGTGTGGTTCCTGATATCTCTGCGTTCCGTGAGGGGTGGCGCTGGGTGCGACAGCCTGTCCAGGTTCCTGTCACTCTGGTGCGCAATGATGGCATCATCTACTCCACAGCACTCACCTTCACCTACACACCTGAGCCCGGGCCACGCCCACACTGCAGCGCTGCAGGAGCCATTCTGCGCTCGGGCTCCGCCTCCTCACCTTCCTCCTCCTCTTTATCATCTTCATCGAGCCTTATGTTGCAGTCGCGGATCGACAGTCAGGCTGGATTCCCCACAGCCGCCGGTGTTTCTTCATCATCCTCTTCCTCCTCAGCCATGTCTGTGTCCTAACGTGTGTGTGTGTGTGTGTGAGAGAGAGAGAGAGGGGGAGAGAGAGAGAGAGAATTCTCAGTGGATAACACTCTGAGAGAGAACTCTGAATGCAGACCAGCTCTTTTCCTCCATTTTTTTTTCTTTCATGGAGATATAAATGAAACGAACTGCGACCAAACTGAAAAACAAACACACCCAAGTGAAGAGAGTTCTTGGTTTTGTCCGTCATCAGGGCTCCGACACGTCGGCGTCGAAGAAAAAAAAATCACATAGTAATATAGTTTTCAAGGACCAAGGAATATTGTTATTATTTTTTATTGATGTATAATTTTATAAGCTTTAGCTAAGGTACATTTTTACTTTTTTCTTCTTGGTTTTTTATAACATTTTAATAACCTTTTTTTTACCAAATAGTTTTGTATATTTCTCATGAGCATTTGAGCTCGGAAGTGGTGGGAAAAAAAAGAAGAACTGTTTGTCTTCATCATCGCTGCCTTTACTCCTTCTCCGTGACTCTGCCTTAACGTGTGAGGACTCGTCCCCGCGGGGTGGGATTTTCATTTTATAATACTGTTTTACTTTCTGTATATTTGTTCTGTTTGTTTTTTAACTGAAGTGTAATATTATGTGTGTGTATGTGTATATGTGTGTGTGTGTGTGTGTGTGTGTGTGTGTGTGTGTGTAAGTGTAAGAGAAAGTTTACTTTTTTTTAACACGTGAAAGCTTTAACAGACTCGTGCTGCCACTGAGAGATTGACTCCGCATCGGTCCTGTTGGTTTCCCCTTAATTGGTAAGCCCCTCCCCCTCCCACGAATCCCAGTGGCGTGAGTAATGCACTTAGCTGAAGTATGTATATCGTGCAGACATGTCGCCGATCGTCAGCATGATGCTTTTCGGAAACCCGGTTCTGATCCAGATTCTGAAATCATCTTCCAAATCCAATCTTCCAGTCCTAGAGTTGAGGATTCTCTCTTGCTGTCCCTCTCTCTCGCCCTCTGTCTCACACTCGCTTTTTTTTTTCCTCTTTCTCTGTCTGCTTCTGTCTTCCTCTTTCTCTCAAACTCTTTGTCTCACGCTCTCTGTCTTCTTTCTCTTACTCTCTCTCACACTCTGTTTATCTTTTTTCTTACTCTCTCACATTCTGTTTTTCTGTCTGTTTAGCTCTGTCTCTTTTGCTCTTGCTCTCAGGCTGCCTATCTCTCTCATACTCTTTCACTCTCTATTGCACTCTTTCTCACAGGATCTTTCTTTCAGTCTCATCTCTCAGTTTATTCTCTCAAAATTCAGATATAAACTCTGATGTTAAAGCAGCGTTTCTGTACTCGTCTTGTCCCTACGTTATTTTTGTTTGTTGTGGGTTTTTTTCAGATGGTAATTCTTATCATTGTGATGAGAGGAGTTGAGAATCCTGATATAAACCCGGGGTTCAGTCAAGAGTTTGGATTGTGAAGTTCAGAACAAATTAACAAATTCGGATTAGTGTAGAACTCAGTATCCCATGAAACTCCAGAGTCTACGTTCCTGATGTAATGATGGTGTGAATTACCCCCCCATATGAAGTGGGGGCTATCACAAGTGTTGAAAGGACACCCAAATGAACTCAGTATAGAACCGGGTTCTAGAAACCTACAGTTCAGAGTATAATGTAAAGTATAGTAAAGAGTGGTGTCCAAACTCCGAACTCCTGAAACTGGGCCATTTAAAGATGTGATAAACTCAGGAGTGCACAGCTGCAGATGTGAAGCTGGAAAATATGAAACAGCAAAAGGAAAGAATGTGAAAATGAAGTGCCTGCGCCACAGTCACGGTTCAGGATGTTACTGAAACCCTGCAGGTGATGTTCACAGAAGAACGACAGGAAAAGGAGTGAAGTGAAGCATTTGGGAAGAAATGGAGACGTTCCAACTAGAGCCTCATTTGGTGCATCAGTTATGTCCAGCTGCAGAAGCTCAGTGGAATCTTTGACTTTACTAACACGTGTGTGTGTGTATGTGTGTGTGTGTGCATGTGTGTGTGTGTGTTTGTGTGTGTGAGAGAGAGAGAGAGAGAGAAAACTCGACTGTAAAACCGAGGTGTAAAGTCTTGATTCCGATTGAGCGTTAATGTGCCTATTGCCCTTATTTGATTTTTCCTTCCGTTCTGCTGTTCACGCCATCTGCATACACACCTTGTACAGCATGCTCTCAGCGTGTTTGGTCATGTAGAGCAACGTAGCGCCTTGAGATTGCAGGATGATCTTAATCTCCAAATTGAATCGCATGTCCACGATCTCTGCACTTTTTTAATGTTTATTTTCCTCTTCATTATGAAACATCACTATTTGGCAGCTGAAACTACCCTTTGTGCCTATGAAAAATTACCCCCCAATCTCTACTCTTGAACTCATGTCCAAACAAGAGGTCAACGTTTTTGAAGGTCATGACCTTTTCAGTGTTATTTTCTCTTTTCGCTTTATTAGGCGTTGCTCCTGTAGCGTTCTCGACATGCCTGTTCCCACTACACACTTCTAGATTTACAGATGCAGCTCTGTTAAATTTTTCGTGATAGAACTTTGAAAGTGGGAACCGTCAGTCAAACCTTTTAAAACAATTCCTCGGACTCCATCCATACTGCTGTATTGCAATAGCCGTTTGTCACTGCAGCTTACAAGGGCATGTCGAAAACAATACTGAACACAGCAAACTCTTCTGAAGACAATTCTCTATTTGCCTTTTAAGGTGAAGTATCTCGTGTAGTTGATTAGCAACGAGTTAGCCTTCTTTCCGTCCATAAACAAATCTTCACTCGTCGTTTCTTCAAATGTCTTTGTGAAGCTCCAGGATGACTTTGTTCATACATTTCTGATCAGCAGCAGCCTTTGGAAATATCTAAGTTTAGATCCTCTGCAGTTACATAGTCAGATTTTTCTGGCGGAGCCTAATGTCCATCTACAAAGTGTGTTTAAAATGGCAACCTCTGTAAAGGTTCAACTTCCTGTGAAATCCAGCTAGCCCACAGGAAGTCCTAGTACATGCTAAACCACATCAGCACACCAGCCAAAACACGCGAGTGTGGTGAGAGGTGATTTACAGTAAATTGGGTTGACTGGTTTATCAGCATACTTTCAGAAAGTGAACGTGCGGAACATCTCAGTTCGAGTACGTTTAGGTTGAATGAGTTTGAAGTTATTCAAGATCATGTTAACTTTTTAAGCTAATTATTATAATTAGCAATTACTTGTGCCACTCTACTTGCCTTAATGATCAAAAATAATCAACTGGTTTCCTGATGAAATTTTGTTAATCGTTAGTAGTCGAGACTTTGTCTATGTGTGTCAGATGTTTCTGATAAGCCTGTTTGATTTATTTTTGCTCGAGATGTTATAAACATGAACATAAAGAGCCGGTGCATCCGTCACCTCACCGAAATACTGTAACAGAAAATACTGCGACACTGCGCATCAGAATCAGCGCGAACCCAGGCTGTGTTCTATTTCCTAAATCCATGCTGCCTCCTTTAGGGTTGGTGCTTTTGCTCTTTCTGCACCAGTGGAATTCACCAGATGAGCGTTAAGAGGGAATGAGTCAACGTCAGTGGAGCAATAAATCACTTAACAGAGGATTGTGTTTGAGTTTAATTTCTCTGACTGTGACTTCATTGAGATGATGATTAAGCACGCTAGAAATAAAGCCGTAAACATCACTTCACCTTTCTGGGGAATTTTCTGGATTTTATTTAAATGCATTCTGGTAGAATTTTACCCATATGTGCTTAATGTTCTCACTCAAGCCATAACTGTTAGGATATTCCTTTAAAGGCGTGAGATGAATCTCCAAACCAGTGTGTTTCCTGAGCAGTGCTGGTTCCAAGTGGAACCTTTTTTTTTTTTTTAATTCAGGGAATCCTTTGAGAAATGTAACGCTGGTTCTTTAAATATGTATTTCAGAGCCAGCCTTAAAATGGCCACAGTTTTGATGAGAACATGAGAATTATTTCCAATCTGGGCATTTCTATCATAGCTGGAGATCAAAGCCATCAAGAAGGTGGAACAAACAGGTAAGTGGGTGGGATTACAATTTATGCAAATGAGAAGTGCAAAGGCAGCAATTTGCAGATTGGCTAATATCCATCTGGATTTAGCATGGTGAATTCCCATGGAAATCACATACCCAGTAAGGGATGCTCCCACTCGTGAATATCCAAATCCTGATTACTCAAAATCTGAGCACAGATTGGTGGAGCTTCAGTGTCAGCTGGTGCTAATATGCATTTCAAGTACAGTACAGTGATCATCTGTACAGTGAATGCACTTTGAGCAGCTTGCTCAGATGAACTTGAGATTTTGAAAAGTGAGTCTGACACAAACGGAGGTCATTTGTACAGGCTTTTTAGGGTCAGGTTAATCACAGCAAGTTTGACACGCGCACCTGCTGTGTTTTTTGGCCAGGCTATGCTGAGGTGTAACTCGAACCAATGGTTCTGCTTCTCTAGGAGCATTAATCTTGAACACTGTTAATACGACAGTGTTCTAAATTTAATCTTGAGCCAATGAGAAAGTGTGTGTGTGTATATATATATATATATATATATATATATATATATATATAAAAAAATATAATATGTATGTATGTGTGTATATATGTATACATATATGTATGTATGTGTGTATATATGTATACATATATATATGTATGTGTATATATGTATGTATATATATATATGTGTGTATATATGTATGTATGTATATATGTACATATGTGTATGTAAGTACATATGTGTATGTATGTATATATGTACATATGTGTATGTATGTATATATGTACATGTGTATGTATATATGTACGTATGTGTATGTATGTACGTATGTGTATGTGTACGTATGTGTATGTATGTATATGTACATATGTGTATGTATGTATATATGTACATATGTGTATGTATGTATATGTGTATGTACATATATATATATATATACACATACACATATGTACATATATACACATATGTACATATATACACATATATATATATATACATACATACACATATGTGTGTGTATATATATGTATGTATATATATATATATGTATACATGTATGCATATGTATGTATGTATGCGTATGTATATGTATGTATATATGTGTGTGTGTGTGTGTGTATATATATATATATATAATGCAGCCATGAGGTGGGGGGGCACTAACCAGTGTCTCTCCCCCTCATGCCGGTCCCAAGCCCGGAGAAATGCAGAGGGTTGTGTCAGGAAGGGCATCCGACGTAAAACCAATGCCAATTATTTATGATGCAAATCAAAAGTATTACCTCCATACCGGATCGGTCGAGGCCCGGGTTAACAACGACCGCCATCAGTGCTGTCAATCAACAGGGTACTGATGGAAATTGGACTACTGTTGGTCGAAGACGTCGAAGAAGGAGAGGTGGGAGGCGTGTCCGTAGGCAGAGAGAGAAGAGGAAAGGCATGAGTCCAGGACTGAGAGTGGGGACTTTGAATGTTGGAACTATGCACAGAAAAGGTAGAGAGCTGGTTGACATGATGCAGAGGAGGAAGGTGGACATACTGTGTGTTCAGAAGACCAGGTGGAAAGGTAGCAAAGCTAAAAGCTTAGGAGCAGGGCTTAAGCTATTTTATCACGGTGTGGATGGGAAGAGAAATGGAGTCGGAGTCATCTTGAAGGAGGAGTTTGTAAGGAATGTTCTAAAAGTGAAAAGAGTGTCAGACAGAGTGATGAGTCTCAAGTTAGAAATTGAAGGTGTAATGCTCAATGTTGTTAGTGCTTATGCCCCACAGGCAGGATGTGAGCTAGAAGAGAAGGAGAGATTCTGGAGTGACTTAGATGAAGTGATGCAGAGTACCACCAGAGGTGAAAGAGTGGTCATTGGTGGAGACTTCAATGGACATGTTGGTGCAGGCAACAGAGGGGACGAGGAAGTGATGGGCAGGTTTGGTATCCAGGACAGGAACGCAGAAGGACAGATGTTGATAGATTTTGCAAAAAGGATGGAAATGGCTGTGGTGAATACTTTCTTCCAGAAGAAACAGGAGCATAGGGTGACTTATAAAAGCGGAGGTAGGAGCACACAGGTAGACTACATTTTGTGTAGGCGATGTAATTTGAAGGAAGTCAGTGACTGCAAAGTAGTAGTGGGTGAGAGTGTTGCCAAACAGCATAGGATGGTGATGTGCAGGATGACACTGATGGTGAAAAAGGCAAAGGCAGAGCAGAAGACAAAGTGGTGGAAGCTGAAAAAGGAAGAGTGTCGTGTTGTCTTCAAGGAGGAGTTGAAACAGGCTTTGGGTGGCCAGGAAGTGCTTCCAAATGACTGGACAACCACAGCAAATGTGATCAGGGACACAGGTAGGAGAGTACTTGGTGTGTCCTCTGGAAGGAAAGTAGATTAGGAGACTTGGTGGTGGAATGAGGAAGTGCAGGAGTGTGTCCAAAGGAAGAGGTTAGCCAAGAAGAAGTGGGACATTGAGAGGACCGAAGAGAGTAAACAGGAGTACAGGGAGACACAGCGTAAGGCGAAAGTAGCAGTGGCTAAGGCCAAACAGAGGGCGTATGATGACTTTTATGATAGGTTGTATAGTAAAGAGGGAGAAAATGATCTATACAGGTTGGCACAGCAGAGAAATAGAGATGGGAAGGACGTGCAGCAAGTTAGATTGATAAAGGACAGAGAGGGAAATGTATTGACTGATGACAGAAGTGTGCTGGGAAGATGGAAAGAGTACTTTGAAGAGCTGATGAATGAGGAAAATGAGAGAAAAAAGAGTAGAAGAGGTAACCATTGAGGAGCAGGATGTAGCAAAGATCAGTAAGGGTGAGGTGAGAAGGGCATTGAAGAGGATGAAGAATGGAAAGGCAGTTGGTCCTGATGATATACCTGTGGAGGTATGGAAGTGTCTAGGAGAGGTAGCAGTCGATTTTCTGACAAGAACATTTAAACAGGTCTTAGAGAGTGAGAGGATGCAATTAAATTAAACAATTTTAAACAACTTTAAAAAACGGAAAATAAGCTGCGCACTCTCAAAAGAGAGTTAAAGGTTTTTCTAAGTAGAGGTGCCGACTGCATAATATATTATCCAGTTAAGCTCTATGATGGCACTCAAACGCCGGCTAAGCGCCGTCTCTTCTGAACAAATAAGACTTTCTCCTGAAGAAATGATAGTTTCCTCTGAAGTGCCTGAACTTCAATTCAGTTATCTCATTTACTCCCTATAAACATAAATCGCACGCTCACCTCAAAGTGTGCTTCTTAAGTCCTTCCCCTTTGAATGTGAGGCGTTTGTTGCAGGTGACACACAGAGCTTGATCTTACACACTTAAAAGATCAGAAGTTTGGATAAGACGCGCTTCGTCTCACAAGCTCCGTTTGTCACCTGCAAAAACATGCGAGTTAATTCTCTAGCGCAGAGATAAGCATGTTTGTGTTTATTGAGAGTAGATGAGAATGAGTCACGGAGTAGGATATTGAAATCCTAATGTACTTTTGCAGCCATGATGAACTGAACTCATCCTTCAGCTTGTCATTGCAATCTACCGCAGCCTTCACCTCTAGATAGCACATTTTATTTACGATTTTTATTGCCACAATTTATGACTGGGTTATCAAAGGCGGGCCATGTCTCGTCTATGGTGTGAGGCATGTAAAAGAACCATTGCTGACTTTTGTAAAGAGGAGGCTGCAAAGTCGTCAGTGTGTTTCTGTCCCTTGCTAAAAAGGGTTGTGACAGGAAGGGCATCCGACGTAAAAACCTCTGACAAATCAAACATGCGAATCAGATGATTCACTGTGGCGACTCCTGAGTAAAAGGGAAAAATCCGAAAGGAAGACAGACATTGCCACAATTTATACAAAACTTTCACAACATTCATGATCATTTGAGTGGGGGGGGGGAAGCCTGTCAGCCAGGCAACATTGAAACAGAAATCGATCTTCCAATTTACAGACAACTACATAATGATGTTGCAAGGGATGGAAGCAAAATAGAAGAAACTTCAAAAGGTGCCTGGTGCTAGTTTTTCCATCAGCTGCTGGCTCTTAATAAAACCTGGTTAAAAAATAAAAAAATGGTCTGTGGGTCAAATCTGGTCCTCAAACTTTATGTGGTCCATGAGAGCTTTTACAGTATATGATTCTCATACTTCATTTGCGTTAACCATTACCATGTGATATGTAATTCATCATCCAACCACTGCGCGGAATCAATTTTATGATTGTCCTTTTTCATTAGATGTTGAGTGATTATGCGGCCTTCGATGACCTTAAAATTTGTGGACGTGACCCTTGGTGAAAACAAGTATACCTCCCTGTCTGAGAGGGTACTATGTGGAATCTTTTTGAGAAGGAAGTGTTCGAAAGTTTAGAAATGCTGAAGCCAGAGAACTGTTAAGGAACGAATGGGGTAATATTTGTTTCTGTGCTAGGTATGTTTCATTATGCAAAGCAGTGCAGAGGGGATATCCTCGGATAATGGTGCCACTCTGACATCACTGAGTGTGGAGGTCAGTAAGTATGGGATGATGTTACAGAATGTATGGAACATGCGGTACACTGACAGCACTGAATGTTTTGATGATCATTCACAGACACAGCAATGAAATGATCTGTAAGCTAAAGCAGAGAACTTTAGACCAAAGAGTGGTGATGCTGCGCTGATAAAACCTGCAAACAAAAAATCAAACAGGAACTGTGAAACCGTTTTGGAGAAGAAAAAAAAAAAAGATCGAATGTTGAGAGCACTTTATATCCTGCTCGTCCAGAATCCTTGTTGGTTCAACATCTTGAACGAGAATTTGAGTCAATAATCAGAGGGCGTTTACTATCAGATGATTCATTGTGGCAACTCCACAGTAAAAGGGAAAAAGCCGAAAAGAAGACAGACAATCAGAGGGCGTCTCCTGTCGCCAGAATGCGCTGGAGAGCACTGGAGCGCGGTCCCGATGACTGAGCGCGGTCCCGATGACTGAGCGCGGTCCCGATGACTGAGCGCGGTCCCGATGACTGAGCGCGGTCCCGATGACAGAGGACACGCAGTTTGTGGAGAAGCAGCGTCTGTCAGTCTCAGGGATTGTTTTTATTCTGGATTCACCGGGCGCGCGAGGGTCGGAAGAATAACTAACACGTACACCGGAAATGGATGAATGATGGACTTTATTTTATGATTTGTAACTTTATTCCAGTGTGATGATTGGAGCTGAAATCCAGAGACGAGACTTATATATTTTCTCAGTGTGAATTTTTTATTTATTTATTTAGCCTTATTTCTTATTTATGTTTTGTTGTTGTTGGTTTTCGCTTGAAGCACACGCCGAATGAATGTTGTTAAAATAATATTAAAAAACGTGTTTATAAGACATTAATACTGTATTGAGTTGTGGATGCTGCGATATATATATATATATATAAGGTAAAGTTATATATGTGAAGAGACATGATTTACTTCGCGCCTGAAAAACACTTTCTATTTTTACAGAATATTACACAACACCTGCTGCAGAAATATTTATTTTAATAACACAGAAAAAAGTTTTAAAAAGTAGTTTTTAGTTAAGTCCTTCACGTAATAATAACAATAACAACAACAAAATAATAATAATAATAATAATAATAATAACAATAATAATAATAATAATAATAATAATAAGTCTGTACTCTGGATATTAGAGCAGTTCTGGACTGCTCGTGTTAGACTGAGAACAGGTTTTTGGATTTGCTGATTTTATTTATTTATTTTATTTGTTTATTTATTTATCGGAGATGGTGATGCTCGGACTCCCTGTTACAGTGCTGCTGATCAGCTGGGGCTTTAACTTTAGCTTTAGTTTTGGCACTCCTGACCCTGCACAGAAGGAAACTCGGAGGATAACAGGTGAGCAGTGCCAGTCTTGGTGAAAACAGCAGGTTCTGTCCAGTTGCAGGAGGATTCACATGATCACGTGTCCAGTCAGCATGCAGTGATTTCAGATACCAGTGGCTACTGTAGAGCACAGAACTGAGAGATGGTGATTTGCAGTATGTCTTGAATTCACCTGCTTTAGATCAGAGCCCTGAGAGAATAAATGTCCCAACTGGTTTAGTGGTAAATCAAAGCCCAGTGATCTGTCCCACCACAACCAGTTCTGCAATCAATTCTGGATCCACTGTATCTCTGATCAAGATAACGAGTTTATTACTTCTGGTAATATGCTAATGACCCTTGCTGCTTATAGTGACCCTTGTATATAACTTCTGACCCCAGATGTGTGCCAGCAGGTGAATCCTCCATGTGTGACAGAGGCAGATCTTTATAGCATGGAGGCATTGAGTCACATCCACCAGGAGATGGATGATGATCAGGACGGAGGGATTGAGGTGGAAGAAAGTGTGGAGGTGAGAGGGAGAGAGAAATGATACAGCAGCCATGTTTCATTGCTTAAAACAGCCCACCAAATCTTTTCTCTAGATATGCTGACCTTTGGTTTCTTATTTTATTTTGAATACCTAGAAGCTGTCAGGTGTTGAACATTGATTTTTAAGTTTTGAGGTAAAGATTATTTATGGATTTTGTGGGTAATTACATGTTTATACTTTCTTATAAAGGTTGAATTAAAAAAAAAAAAAACATATTGGAGTTTGTGATTTAGGTAGATGGTAGTTGAGGTGTGTGTGTGTGTGTGTGTGTGTGTGTGTGTGTGTGTGTGTGTGTGTGCGCGTGCACGCTTGCCCACACGTGTCTGGTGCAGATGAAGGACAAGCCTAAGATGGAGTCTCATGGAGTTTCCAATTACAGCAGAGAACACATTCCAAGACCGAACACACACACACACACACACACACACACACACACACTCGCTCTCTCAGACACATGCCACAGTAATACTATCCACAAGGGGGCCCTTGTGCTAAATATGTTTTGGACAGATCCATAGTCAATAATGAAGACAATATTAAAAATAACTCTGTTTGTGTTGTGTGTGTGTGTGTGTGTGTGTGTGTGTGTGCGTGTGTGTGTGTGCCTGTCATGGTTGTAGTTCATTATTGAGGATATGCAGCAGCAGCAACAGACAAATAAACATAGCAAACTGCACAGAGAAGACCAGCACATCACTGTGGAGGAGCTCTGGAGAGGCTGGAAGTCCTCAGAAGGTGTGTGTGTGGGTTTTTTTTTTTGTTTGTTTGTTTTTTTTTAAGCAATCGGCGATATTTAAGCTAGTGAACAGTACCCATGTGTTTTTCTTGCTTTTGCAGTTCATAACTGGACGCAGGAGGATGTTCTGCGCTGGCTACGAGAGTTTGTGGAGTTGCCGCAATATGAGAAGAGCTTTAAAGAATTACGTGTGAATGGAAACACACTGCCAAGGTGAGATTAACCAATCAACTTTAATACTGTACTCAGTGTACAGCTGTAGGTGCAGTGGAGGTTCCTCAAGCGTTTTTCGTATCGCGTTCCTGTGCAGCACTAATGTAGAAACATGGCCTGATTGTGGTTTCTTTAGGATTGCATCCAATGAGCCATCATTCATGAGCACCTACCTGAAGATCCAGGACCAGCAACACAAACACAAGCTGAAGCTCAAGGCACTAGATGTTGTGCTCTTCGGACCTCCTACACGTAAGCACTTACGAGTATTTTTAACTTTATACTTGTAATTAAAGATGAATATTTCGGGTTGAAAACATTATGACTGTTAATTATAATATACAGTATCATGATACTGACATAGATGTGACAACTGCAGCTGAATAAAATCCCATTAGTATAAACACAGAGATTCAACTCACAGCTTCACCAAGATCAACTTCAATGTCTGAGAAGCACCAAGTTCAACCGCAACTTCGACAAAATACCCAGATTGGCTAATAACATAAAAATAGCAACCTCGAATTCATTCAAACACCAAGTGAGCCAAAAAGAGCTCCAGAAATGAGCTCAACCTCCAAAAACCCCCCACATCAGAATCGACCTCAATTTGGAGATCCAACAAACCCAACCTTATTAAAATATAAAAATAAACTTTGCAGTAACACAAAGATCAGCTGAACCTCCAAGGTCAGTCTTAACCTTACAAAAACACCCAGCGAAACCTCATTGCAACAATCAAAATGAGCTACATTTCATAGAAACATCAAGATCAAACTTACAGACACCCCAGAACAATCCTTACCTTATAGACACACTACTGGCAATGCAAAAAAAAAAGAGAGAAAAACCTAGATTAGCCTTATCAATACACATCTCACAGCCGTCTGTGATCACGGGAGCTGATTGGCCGAGCTCTTATGTGAGGAAAGTTGGCATACACTCACTTCTTTGTCACTCACGATGATCACCAGCCAACCATGGGTGTCTGTGAGCTCATTTGTATGAAGGGGCGGAGAGCGCTTTCCCTCCAAGTGTGTTTGATCTTGTCGAAAATATGCATGTGCCGCAGTTTGAAAAGAGGTGGGTGGCTGGCATCGCACATCACGAAGGGTGTGTGTGTGCATGCTTTCACTCCTCCCTGGTCGCTGATGGTTGTGTGATACCTGATGGGTGGGAATCGGATATGAATAAGTTAGGGGGAAAATGGGCGGTGTCAACTTTAACATAATAAATATACCTCGATCAATCATAACCTCATAGATTAGATTAGAATCTGTATTTTCAGTGTACAGTGTACAATGAAATTTGGGTATTGTCACAGGCTAGCGTAAAAAGAAAGACTTGTATAATAGAAAACTCAAAATTACAAATATTAAATATTATTATAATATAATAATAGAGTAAATAAACAAATATTTATGTGTGTGTGTGTGTGTGTGTGTGTGTGTGTGTGTGTGTGTGTGAAAGCATAAAATGTGTTGTAGTGTAATGATGATTTAATCTGGGCATAGCCTATCTCAAAAGTGTTTAATGGTTTATTGCACTTAGGTATTGAGATATCGAGATGTTTTCATTTATTCTTGAGATTGCCGTGTTGTAGAAGCTGTCCGTGAGTCTGTCAGTCCTGGATCTGAGCACCCTTTATCTCCTGCCAGAGGGCAGCAGCTTAAACACCTTGTGTCCTGGGTATGTGCTGCATGCCCTTTTTAGACGTCAGGTGATGTAGAGTTCGTTCAGGGAGGGAAGAGGGAGGCCAATGATTTTTTTTTTTTTTTTTTTTTGGGGGGGGAATGTTAATGACCCTTTGTTAATTTTAGTGTTAATGGCCTTCTTGTGTGTCATGGTGCAGCTCGCAAACCAGAGAGATGCAGTGAGTAAGTCTACTCTTACTGGAACAGCGGTAGAAGAGCGTCAGCAGCTCCCTCCTCAGGTCAACCCTCCTGAGTACCCTCAGAAAGTGAAGATGCTGTTGGGCCTTCATCACAACCTCTAAAGTCTAAGTGTCTCACTGGAAGGCTGCATCCATGTGCATGCCCAGGAATTTGAAGCTTGGCACCCTCTCCACACATTCCCCATTAATGCAAATGGGCTGCCGGTTGGTCTTCCACCTCTTGAAATTAATAATCAGTTCTTTGCGACGTTAAGGACCAAGTTGTCCGCACACCACCTGATCAACCTCTGGACCTCATCCTTGCATACTGTCTGATTGCCACCAGAGATGAGACCAATCACAGTGGTGTCATCTGCGTTAATAACAGGATTATCTTTAGGTGAGCTTGTGTTGAGGCTGAGAGCTGTGGGGAGATGGTGACCCACTCTGACTGTGAAAGAAAGTCTCTGATCCAGTAGCAGGTGGTAGGAGGAAGTCCAATGTCCAGTAATTTTAATGTCAGTCTGTCTGGGAGTATTGTATTAAAAGCCGTGCTAAAGTCAACAAAGAGCAACCAAGCATAATGGACCTGCAGTTCCAGGTGGAAGGTGGTAGTGTGGAGTGCTTTAACAATGGCGTCCTCTGTCGATCTGTTGTATCTGAGTTCCCTTTGTTCTGTCCATTGATGGGCCATTTGTGGAATTTTTCTGAAATGCCCATTTTTGTAAGTTTTAAGTGATGTGACTCTGATAAGTTCTGATAAGGTTTGTTGCGTTTGGATGTGATGTGGTCATGATTGATCAAGTTCAGGTGACACGATCTGGTCTTCTGTTCAGACACAATCAGATTCGTTCTGATAAGATTGTCCCTATTGAATCCATGATTTTACATGATCATCACCATAATTTGGGATGATCTGGTATGTTCAGATAGCTCTGATATGATCAGGAACCGATGCGCTTTGTTGCGATAGGATACGACTGTGGTTGCAATATCTATCACGATCGAGTTCTCAAGAGTAATCTTGATTTGAACTCCAAATGGATACAGCCACGGAAGAAATTAAAGAGCGACCAACAGACCGCTTTTAAAGGGAATACTCATTTAAAGGGGGTCTCTTAATTGTTTCATGGCTATATAGTGTATGTGTGTGTAAAAACGCCTGTCTCTTCCATTAAAAAGGAACAAGATAAAATGTGACGAAACCTAACCTGAAAGAGGATGATATCGCTTTGATTTTTAACCTGATATTGTTAATGTTCCCTGAATATAAGGAAGTTGGAGAAATAAAATTACTTTTGGTTTTTCAGAATTCATCATATGGCTTATTTTCAAATCAATCTTAAATTTGAGTTCATCGTAACATTTCTTGGGGGCATTGGGAGGTCATATATTATTAGAATCAAATAGGGCATCGACCCAACTTAATGTTCTTTTAAATAAAAATGTTGAGGGGAATGGAGAAGGACTTTTGATTTATTTATTCTCATTTTTGGAAAGGAGGAGATGAAGGAGGGGGGTTGTCATAATTTTTCTTCCTTTTTTTACATTTTTTTTTTTGGTTTTGGGGATGACCAAACAATTTCTTGATTACTTTATTTTTCTGTTTTATATATATTCATATTAACTCATGAGTCATTCATGTCAGGTAGAGAGCAATGGTACATGACAGATTGTGGGAGATCGCAGCGCATCTCGACACATCGTGGTGTTTGTCTTGTCCAAGGTTGATCTCGAGCACAACGATTTGGAAGCATGATTAGATGTGATGTGTTGTGCTTTATTATGATTCAATATGATAAGGATAGACAATTAATCGTGTTGATTGTAGAACCATCCAAAACGTTTCTATAATTAACACAATTGCCACGACTGACCCCAAGATCTGAAAAGATCTGACAGAATCACCACAATTATGTCATAATCAAGACCATGATTTCAATCGGAGCAGGAATCGTGATAACAGAGACTTAGCATTCGCTCTACATGTGAACTGAAGTGGATCATATCTGGTTGGGAGACAGGACGTGATGTGACGCCAGACCAGTTCCTCAAAACACTTCATAACAACATGTGTGAGAGCGATAGGTCGGCAATAATTGAGGCTGCTGCTGATGGTCTTTTGGGCAGTTGGATGACTGTGGCTGACTTCAGGCATAGTGGGATTATAGTACGTTAAAGATCGTTGTGAGCGTCCCAGCCAATTAGTCTACACTATATTTTGAATATCCTACTGATCACACCATTTGGCCTATGGCCTTCCTTAGGTTCACTGACCTCAGTGTGCAACTCACCTTGTGCTCCTACACCATTAGACTGGAGCTGTTGTCGTCTGGTGTTTGAACTGGGGCTGCCTCAAGTGCAGTTGTCACCCTAAGCCATCATGGTGTTGACTTGTAGTGGGTTAGGTGCTTGACTCCCTGCCACATCTGCTGCATGCTGTTGTTGCGAAGTGGTCCTCTTCTTTTTCAATCCTCTTCTTTTATAATACTGTTGCACTTCTGGTGCCTCCTTTCAGGTCAGCTCTTGCTGTACTATACTGTACTGTACTGTACTGCTATCACTGGATCTGAAAGCGACGTCATGTTTCCTCAGCAGGACCTGGACCCCATTAATCATTCAGGTTTTCTGCTTAGAACCCACAGTGACACTGTCAACACAGAAATTGATATAAGGACTACAGAGACTTCTCCAGGTCCTGGTGTTTAAACACACTTCGGTCTGTGCTCTCAAAACAGTCCTGCAGTTGGTATAATGTACAATCTAGCCATATTTTCACAGTCTTTTTGGCTCGGGGTGGGGTTCTCCTCCTAACAAGGTGGACATGTGATTCAACAGATTCATATGTGGTAAGTGGATGGCTCCACAACCTCTTGGAATGTTTCTGTATGGTTTGTCCATTGTCTTTTCACCCTTCTTGCACATCTAGTATGCTGATGAAATCTTGGAAATACTGATTTTAGATCAGCATGTTTGAAATCCACAGCTATTATGTGCACTCCATCAGGATAAGGGATCTGCTGGTTGCTTATTGCTTTGTGAAATGCATCCATAGCTAATGCATTAGCATCAAGTGCAGTCCATTTGGCTGTTACTGTGACGATGATGAACTTGCGGAGTAAGTAGACGGGTCAGCAGGTAACAGTCACATATTCCATGTTCAGGGAACAGTGGCTGTCGACAGTCTGCATTTTTGCACCAACGATCATTGATATAAGTGCATAGTCCCCCCCCCCCCCCCCCACCCTGCTCTTACTGAAGCTCGCGCTTGTTGTGGTGGTAATGGATTATGTTCTCTGGGATGTCATGGAAGCAGTGATAGTTCAATGTAATAATCTGTTTTTTCCCCAAATTTATTGTTAATTTAGTTGAATCCAATTCCTAACCATCAGGTTTTTTTGCCCTCCCGTTCACATGATCACCACCAATCAGGGAGGTGCAAAAGCTTGTACACACCCCTCCATGACATGCAATGCTAGCCACCCGCCTCCTTTTGAACTGACTGCCATGCGTATTTGGGGGCAGTCTAACACACTTGGACGGAGAGTGATATTCACCACCATGTACGAATGAGCTCACAATCGTCCCTGATTGGCGGCATGGTGGCGTAGTGGTTAGCACGTCCGCCTCACAGCAAGAAGGCCCGGGTTCGATTCCCGGCCTGGGCGTTTCTGTGTGGAGTTTGCATGTTCTCCCCGTGCTTGTGTGGGTTTCCTCCGGGTGCTCCGGTTTCCTCCCACAATCCAAAGACATGCACTGTAGGTTAATTGGCCGTTCTAAATTAGGGACTACAGATGGAAACTAGCTATTAAGCTATAATCTGGTACAGTACATCTCTGTCTCTATGAGCTTAATGTTCCTGTACATTGTCCCTTAAATAAAAATAAATAAATAAATAAAAGATTGGTTGGTGATCGCTGTGAGTGATGGGGAAATGAACATATTGCTTGCGCCCCTTATTGCCTTATTGCCTTGCGCCCCATATTGCCTTGCATATCCCTTGCGCCCGTGAGGACTCGGCGATTTAGCTCCCAGGAAATCCTGGGCATTAAACAGGATCTCCAGGTTAATAGTCATCACCTTGTCTATGCATCACTCTGGAGCCTTCAATGTAATAATCTTTACACATATTTCGACCATAGTTATGCCAAGCATAATCTCATAAAAACAAGTAGATCACAACAAGCACCAAGATCAGCCATAGAAACACCTAGATAAACCCCAACCACAGAGATACACCAAGAACAACCTCGATTTCATGGAAATACCTATAACAACCTTAACCTCATAGAAACACCTAGAGCAACCTTAAACTCATTGGTCAACCTCAGTTAAATAGAAACACCTAGATCAACCACAACCTCATAGATAAACCAAAATCATCCTTAACCTTATGGTTACACCTTGATCAACCTCAACCCCATAGAAACAACTAGATCAAACTCATATCAACACTAAAATAAATGCAAAAACGAGCAATCTTATTTTAAAAAATCCCATGATCAGTGTATAAAATAACAAAATATCAGGATCAACCTCAAACAAATAAAACTGTCAGTTAACCTTGTAGACACACCAAGAGTGACCACAGAGAAGCTAGAAAATTCACAATGTCATTGGAGCAACAAACTCAATCTCATAGAAACATCAAAATAAACTCCAACCTAGTGGAAACGTAATGTCAACATCATGGAAACTGCAAGAACAAGTCAATCCCATGGAAGCATCAACATCACCCTCAAGTTCATACAGACACCGAGATGAACCACACAGAGACCTTTGATTTCACTCTGGTGCATAGTTCTATTAATGTAAACCTGATTCACTTCTCTCTGAAGCTCTGTATCATGGAGTAGTGTGGAATTGGAGCTATGGGACATGGGGGCTGATCGATTTCATATCATATATCATTATTCATTAAACATGGCCCGAGCATTGAGTAGTCAGGTTTGGCCACTAACACCCTCAGCTAGTTTTATGTCATTATTAAATATAGCTCTGAACATATTTAAGTGCAACAAGAACCCATTAACTTTAGCAAGTGACATGCTCCATATGCCACACCTTATGAATGCCATTTAAGTATTTTGGAGGTCAAATCAGATTATGCAGGAGTAAGACTAGACTAGAAACAAGTGAGCTTTGAGAAAATCCAACTGGGTGAACTTGTGCAATGTTGTTTCCTTGCCTTTCTGTAGGGCCACCGCATAACTGGATGAAGGACTTGTTGCTCTTTGTGTCGGTAGTGATGGGGTTGGGTGGCTGCTGGTTTGCTCAGGTGCAGAACAAAGCATCAAAGGTGCACATTTCCAAAATGATGAAGGATCTGGAGAGCCTGCAAAGAGCTGAGAAGAGTCTCCGGGATCTGCAGGAGCAGTGAGTCATTATCTTGCTCATGCAACTAAGTCCCTACCAAATGGTGTACACTAGCTAAACATACGGACACATGGTCTGAATATGGGAAGGTAATGGTTAATAACTACATTATATCCAGACTGGAGCGGGCCCAGGAGGAGAAGCGAACTGTAGCAGTGGAGAAGCAGTTTTTAGAGGAGAAGATGAGGGATGAGATCCAGGGAGCTCAAGAAGAGGCCAATCGGCTCCATGAACTTCGCAAGGGTGCCGTCAGTGAATTAAGTCGTCTGAGATATGCTGAGGAAGAACTTGAACAGGTGAATATTTGTATTAATATGATTACTTACATGGAGAATGTGAAGGAGTAGACTAGCATGGAGGAGATTTGGACCATTTTTAGATATTTGTTCTGTAGGTAGCCGTTTAGGGTCCCCGAGATTCCCATGATTCCTCATTCCCATGATTCCCATGATGCATGTAATAAAATAATGCAATAATTGTCATTCATTCATTCATTTTCTGTAACCGCTTAATCCTAATTAGGGTCGCAGGGAGGCTGGTGCCCTTCCCAGCTGACTCCGGCCGAGGATAGAGCACACCCTCGAGAGCTCGCCAGGCCATCGCAGGGCAGAAACATGCTGATGGCTATGCAGCTACTCTTGTGGAAAGTCAGCAATGGCTCTATTACATGCCTTACACCATAGACAGTGAGACACATGGCCATTCTTTGATAACCCAGTTAGCTGCACTGGGGTGACAATAACAAATTGTTGAGAGTGGGGCTTGAACCCCCAACCTTAGGATTAGTGATCCAGCACATCTACCACCAGGCCACCACTGCCCATGCAGTAATCTGTAATGCAATCAGTCTGTAGTTGTTA
Organism: Plotosus lineatus; assembly: GCA_024760905.1. Taxonomy (NCBI): domain Eukaryota; kingdom Metazoa; phylum Chordata; class Actinopteri; order Siluriformes; family Plotosidae; genus Plotosus; species Plotosus lineatus. The sequence goes on from CM045746.1 coordinate 5,989,149, forward strand.
TTTATTTTATACTCAGAGACTCATCTGCAATTTGAGAGCTATGATTGGGGTGGTGGATATGATTGAGGTAGTTGGTAGATTACTATGGTCGGATATGTTTTGGGATGGTTAGGGAGGATATAGGTGGTAAGATTGGATTGGCATGGTGGGGTATGATTATTGGCAGTGGGATGGGGTCGGCTTACAACAATAAGGTCTTGGGTTAGAGTCGCAGAGCGTTTCTGTGTGGAGCTTGCACATTCTCCATGTCGTTCCAAAGACATTCGCGTTAGGCTGTTACAAACTGCTCTGAATTTGTGTTTTTGGCCCTGTGATGATATGTCAAGCTGGTCAGAATGTACCCCACCTATGCCCCGTGTCAGGTGAGATGGGCTCTAGCTTCCCTGAGACCCTAAAAGGATTTTAAAAATTGACAAATGAATGAGTGAAAGTGGGGTATTATTGGGGTGGTGGTGTATGATTTGGGGGGCGCAGAGCCTCTAGGATGTTATATATTGTCCACAAATGTTTTAAAACCTCCCTGAAAAGTATATAATGTATGAGTCCAGATTCGGGGGGCACTTAAGAAGGCGGAACAGGACATGCACGTTAACTGGTCAGTACCAGAATCTCTCCAGCTGTGGCTGCAACTCACCCATGAGGTGGAGATGCAGTACTACAACATCAAAAAGCAGAATGCTGAACAGCAGCTGTTCACTGCCAAAGATGAGGTACCAACACTACTTAAATCTGTGGTGCTGACTTTGGTAGATCTTATATTCATATTTATATTTTTAATGCTGTATATGTGTGTGTTTGTGGTTGTGCACTTGTTTGGTTGTTTCTCAAGGCAGAAAGAATTAAGAAGAAGAGAAGTTCTGTTCTTGGGACCCTCCATGTGGCACACAGTTCCTCTTTAGATCAAGTGGATCACAAAATCTTACAGGCCAAGTAAGAGTATAAGAGAGCAAAATTGGCTCCAACCTTCCCATGAATCTAGTAGGATTAAGAGGTTCAGGAAATGAATAAATTAATAAATCAAATTGTGTCACAGGCAGCACAGTGACATAATGGGTAGCACTTCCCCTTACAGTGAGAAGCTTCATGGTTGAAGCCTTGTACGTAGCAAGGTATTTCTGTGTAAACTTTGCATGACTTCTTGTGCTTACTTGGGTGTCCTCTGGATACTTTTATTCACCCCCCCACCCCCACCCCACACACACACACACACACACACACACAGTCCAACGACATGCATATTAGACCATTTGGATATTCTCAATAGAACTTTGATGTGAGTGAATGGTTGTGTGTCTGTGTTGGCCCTGTGACAGTCTGCCAAGACTTACATGGTGTACTCTACCTTTTCCTTGAGTTGGCTGGAATAGGGTACAACCTTCTCGTGACCCTTATAAAGGATAAATCGGAAATTAATTGTACAGCCAATTGGAAACATTGTGTACAAACAATTGTAATGGACAATAATATTAAAGGATATTTTCAGGGAATTTCATGACAAATCTTATGGATTAGGAAATGTAGTAATATTAATCACTCTCCCTCACTCATTTACTGAATTACTTGATCCTCTATTAGGGTCATGGGGAGGCTGGAGACTATCTCAGCTAACACCCTGCAAAGGCAGGTACACCCAGAGCAGCTCATGAGATCATCGCAGGGCAACACACGTACACAATCAATCACACTCATATTCACATTTATGGACAATTTGAATCATCCAATTAGCCTTCCATGTCTTTGGACTGTGAAAGGGAACGGGAGAACTTGGAGATAACATAGAACTAGAACATGCAAACTCCACACAGAAAAACCTGACTTCTTTCTGTGAGGCAGACGTGCAGACACTAAATCACTGTATGACGCACAATAGTATTAAAAATCATCAATAAACCAGTTTGTTGACATCTTTGGTAACAGAAACGCCCTAGCGGAGGTCACAGCCTGTTTGCAAGAACGCCTGCACCGATGGCAGCAGATCGAGTTGTTGTGTGGATTTGTCATCATGAACAATGCTGGACTGCCCAGTCTCACATCCACCTTATACCCTGACCCCAATTGGATGGTCTTGCCAAGATCCATGATGTCGTCCTACCAAATGCCTATTGGCATTGATAACATGGAGGAAGGCATGCCTTCCATAGTGCCCCAGAAAATTCCTGGTGAGTATGGCGTATAGAGTAAGGATCAGATGGTTGTGAGTTCAAATATGATTATCATCAAGGTGCCTCTGTTGAGCCCTTGTGTGAGGGTCTTAATTTTAAAGTAGTCAGTTGTAATGCTAGATAAAGGCATCTGCCAAATTCTTCAAGTGTGTATGTAAATTTGAGGGCCAGTAATGTAATTGTTAGGGTGCTGGGCACAAGACCCAGAGAATGTGAGTACTAAGTATTAAGACCCCTGGATAGGGTCTCAACCATGTGTACTTCTGTCCACCCAGGAGTATAAATGGGTACCAATACTTATTGGTAAGATAACCTACAACAGACTAGCTTTGAATCCTGAGTCACTTCATTTCACAATTTGAAATCCAAGTCACTTCACTTTACAAAAAGTCAGTAGGCCTAGGTGTAAAAAGCCAAACAGACTTTTCCTTACTTGCATGTTTACAAGACTGTCTAAACTCATCTACTAACTCTTTAACAGTCACAGTGGCTCCACTCAAGCTCTCTCCTCGAGCACTGGTCCGGTCTCGTCGATCCGGTCATATTGTACAGCCACCTGTGCTTCTGTCACCTGACCCTGATCTTCTAGTCCCAATTCGTCCTCCACTCCCTCGGTACAGTGAAGAGGAAGGGGAAGGAATAACATACCCTGGTATTGTGAAACCGTAAGTGTTTATTTTAGAGGTTACTAGTAATAGTTGACCGATGGTTGGTAGCATATGTGGTCTGATCTGGCAAAATGGGTCTGAATGACCAAAAATTGAAAAATGAGTTAGTGACAGGGTTGAAAGGAGGTGATTTTCAATCACAGTCTGTAAGCCTTACAAATTTTGTTCAAATATCCTAAAAACTGAGTTATGAACATTTGAAGTTTGTTGGATTACGTTAATCATTCTGAAGGAAAACAGAGAAAATGCATTTAAAGTTTTGGGACTGTTCTGATAAAATATCCTTAACAACCAATGGGTGGTCTTCCTTCTATGAATATAAAACTTAGCAGGTCATTTGATGACACAATTTCTCATAATTTCAAGAGAAAAGGAAGTAAAGGAGATGTCAGAATTCAACTTCAAACAGGCATCATTTTCTGCACCAAGCAAACTTTCATCATCACTGTCATCATTTGCCGAATCTGAGGAAGGCACTGGGTCATCGGAACCAAAATAATTGTTCACAAATCAAATTTCGCTCCATTAATGTTCACCATCTGCTGAATGCAAGTTGAACAGATCCCACTCAGCTAGTGATTTCAATGCTCCTACAATTTGACAGTGTTTCAGTTAGACAAAATGTCCCGATTAGACATCTAATAAATAAATTCATGTAAACATGATTGTTTCACTAGCAGTAGACCCAAAGTTGAGTGCGAAATGATGCAAAATGTAACAGTTTTTGTTGGAGGATTTGATAGCCGACTTGATGCATTACATTGTATTTTGGCCTGTATCTGCAAAGTGGTACTTCCGACTCATTTTACCAGATCAAGTCACATATGTAGTTTGTAGTTTTAGTTGCAGTGATATTATTAAATAATAGAGTTTAATCGTTTATGCTTTTATGATTTTTCTCTTTCTTGTAAATGAAGCAGTGCAAAACATCATCAATATATTTTACAATACTTTACATGTGTTATAGAGAGTGTCTTGAAACTTCCTCTAATCCTGATCCCAGTGGACCCACTGTTGGAATGAAATTAACAAGCACTGGATTGGATACTTCTCTACGAAAACTATATCGTGACAACTTGGACCTTTTCTCTGATACTGTTACAAGTAAGATTCCACTTGATGGACAGCAGAACAGTCCCTTATGCAAGGTATCCCGAGAAGAGCTTGGGTATCCTTTTAGATGTGAGTCTAGAAAAGTTTCACATGAAGAGCTTCAAGTTGAAACTCAAGGCAGAAAGATATCAAGAGAGGAACCTGAGGTTAATCCTCTGTGTACAAAGGAACCTGAGGGTCCTGTTGATTTCAAGAAGACTTCCAGAAATTTACCAGTGAACCCTAATTATTCTTCTATTCAACTGTCAACCTGGGAGAAATTAGATTCCCCCATGGAGCCTTACCTTGGAAAAAGATACATGGATGATCCTGAGGTAAATGTTGGCAGTCTGCGAAGAAAGATGTGTAAAGAAAGCAAAAATCCCTCAGGAGACAGTCTGTTAAAAATGGCACCAAAAGATGAAAGCATGGCAGATATCCAAATTGGAGATGCAGGACAAAGTTTTGATGTAGACAAGGACCCTGCTCTAAGATTAATGTTTAGAGAGGAAGCTCAAAAGGGACAATTCCCAGTAAAGGACAAAACCTCAGTCTTTCTTTCCACTCTTTCTTTGAGAGATGAGCATGATGATCTGGTTTATGTGAATGGACAAAAGGTAAAAGAAAGAGACATCAAAGAGTTGCCCAAGGAATGGTTTTACAGAAATGTGCTCAGAGAAGAATTTGGTGTGTCTATGGGAAAGGGAAAGCTGTTTAGAGGTGGTTCAATAGATGGCACTTTTAGGAAAACGGCACATGATGAATTAGATGCTTCACTGGAAAACCAGAAAGGAATGTCTTTTCGAGACCTGCGGGATAATGCTGTTTTCATAACGCTCTCTAGAGATGACCATGATGCCACAGAGAGACAAAGACTGGTCCGGAACATTAGCTTAGACAATACTTTGGACACACCAATTGATAAAATCCAAAGAGATGTGCTGGACATGCCTGTGGAGACTGTCAGGCCAAAAATATCCAGAGATGAGCGTGTAGTTACAGATCAACCAGACCTTACAATTAATTCGCAAATGCTCTTTACTTCTAATCCTTCAGACCCTCTTAGTCATCTGGTGTATGATGGTATTTTAGAAAAGTCTTGTCAGAATCCTCCCAATGTACACAGTTCAGGAGATCTTAACCATACTGCCTCCCTGACCTCGATATCTGCCTCGTCTCAAAGCCTTGCAAGCAGTGATGATGCTGGTTGCAGTTCTCATTCTGGAAATCTATCTCCAGCAGAATCACGTAGTGGAGACAAAAACAAGAAATCCATAAAGCTCAAGAATTTCTTCAAGAAGAAGAAGAAAGATAAAGAGAAAGATAAAGACTTAAAACGAGAACACCCACAAGGGGGTTTGCAGAAGCTGTGAGTTTGAGACCTAACATCAAGAACTTGTAGAATTAGTATATTAGTGTTCATCTATCCATCCATCAATTTTATGCTGCTCATTCTGGTCTTGGTTATGGGTCACAGTTTGGGCGGAGTCCTAGGCTTCCCTCTCCCCGGCCACTTCCTCCAGCACTCCTGGGGGAATACTGAGGCATTCCCAAGTCAGCCAAGAATTAAAATCTTTCAATCATGTCCTGGGTCTCCAGCAAGACCTCCTGGTCTGGCATGTTTGGAATATCTCTTCCTGGAGGCGCAGAGGCGGTATTCTAGCCACACACTCAGATCACTTCAACTGCCTTCTTTCTAAGTGGAGGACCAGCAGCTCTACTCTAAGCCCATCCCAAGTGTTTGAACTTCTCTCTTTGTCTCAAAGCAATGATTTGGAGGAATCTCATTAATTTTTTTTGGTCGAGATGGGCTCCGGCCTCTCAATGACCCCATTAGAATTAAGCAGTTTGGAAAATGAATGAATGTTCATCATCATCATTTTTTTTACAAGCAGTGAAATGCAATTAGTGCTTTTGTTGAGTATTCATAGACTGGAATTTTGCATAATTTTTTATTTATGTACAGCGGTTTACAGATTTTGTTATAGTTTTAATAATGGCTTAAAGAGAACGTTTTCATATTTATCTTAGTGATGACTTTATTAGATTATTTAATTGAGTTCCATCATCAAAAGTGTGAAATTATTGAATAAAATATAGCATGAATTTATCAAACATAATTGAGTTTTAAACGTTTTAAAAATATTGCTATGTCAAATGATCTGTGGTTTTACAGAAACAAGGAGGATTGTGTAATATGAACCAGATGATTAAAGAGAACCACAGAATGAACTCTGAATGACCTTGTATGTCTTTGTCTGAGGTTTGAAAGTCTTACAAGGTTCTATAGAGAACTCTGCTACATATTTGATTCCATGATGAAGTTTACACTCTTGGTTCTTAAAGCATGGTGCATTTTAGCTCTATACAAAACAATCACTGTTGCTATCAAACAATATAGGACTTCTACGCCAACAGCAATCAGAAACTTGTCAGATCTGAAAAGGTGCAGTGCAGTAATGGAATGTCTAGTTTACTGATGCAGAGTTTTAATTCCCAGTACCACCAAGTTATCACTATTGGGCCCTTGAGCAAGGCTCTGATCCCTCAGTTACTCATCTGTATAAAAATGATAAATGTAATTTACTTTGGATAAGAACATGTGTCGAGTTCCATAAATGTAAAGAGAAAAGATAACCTTTGGTTTTGGATCATTTGGTTTTGGAGAATTATAAGTCACAATTCACACAGATTTCATTGCAGTTCAGGGAAGTTGGTTGGATTTTGAGTAATTCAGCTTGTATGATCATTCTTCTGGTAAAACATTTAATTTATGCTTTGATTGATAGAAATGTTAATTAAAAGAATGGTAACTGTGAATTAACTGATAGAAATGTGAATTAATTACAAGAATAAAAATACAAAACATTAAAATGTTGCCTTTTTTGGACTGGAACTGACACACACACACACACACACACACACACACACACACACACACATTGCATGTTAATTAGATCTGTTATATGCCCCCCACATGACTCTGAACGTGTGGAGATGGTTAGAATTATAAAACTGATCCAGGATTTAATTTATTATGATTTAAGTAGAGGTCAAAGGTCAGGAAGTGAACCTGAGGTTATAATTTATTACATTTGTTTCTACGTCACATGCACACAAAAGTCATGGAAATGTGTGTGGTGAGACATGGTCACATCAGAAACACTATGAGCACCAGCATGCGTCACTTTCATATACACACACACATACACACACACACACACCCATACCCATACACAAACACAACAGGAAATCCTCAATGCCCCTCTGCAGTCAAAAACACATGAAAAATTCATGTCACAAATTTTTATTGACTTAATCTGGTGATAAATTTAAACTCTAGAAATGTAATTACAGAAAACAGTTTATACATCCCTGTGTCTGCACTGTCGGACTGTCTGTGTCAGCACATCACAGTTAAATTTCAACCAATAAGGTTGTAGAGAGAGAGAGAGAGAGAGAGAATATGCACGGACCAATCTGATTTAAGAACGCATGAGCGCATACAAGTGATTCAACAGCACGAGGCGTTCAGCACCAGCGTCTGAGATGGAGACATCAAGACTCATCCTCATTGCTCTCATCTGTGAGTTCCAAATAATTTTTCAGTTTCCGAAGCTTCCAAACTCACAAGTGTGAAGCCGTTTCTGTTTGCTCCTCACTGTAATGTATACTGAGATGTGCAGACGTTTTTCTCTTCACTATAAAGTAAAGTATGTCAAAAATGATGTTCCCTTCTCACTGTAATATAAAGTGAGACTTTACAGTGGGGAGGGGACACTTGTCTTCTCTCCTCGTTGTTTTGTACAGTGAGATGTGTAAAATGTTGTGTTTCTTCCTCGCTGTAATGTAAAGTGATTCTGTGCTCAAGTTTGTCTTCCCTCTTCACTGTTATGTAATGGTGTGATGTGTTTATCACTCTGTGTACCTTCCTCACCGCAATGTAAAGTTCGACATGTCGGAGTTTGTGTTCCCTCATTACTGTCATGTAATGTGACTTGTGTGTAAAAGTTTATTTTCCCTCCTCACTGTAATGTAACGTGAGACGCGTGTAGACGTTTGTGTTCCCTGCTCACTGTAAAGTGAGATGTGTAGAAGTCTGTTTTCTTTCCTCACTGCGATGTCAAATCAGATTTGTTTGTAAGTTTGTGTTCCCTCATTGCTGTCATGAATAGTGAGCCTGTGTTCAAGTCTGTCTTCTCTCCTCACTGCTATATAGAGTGAGACATGTGGAAGTTTGTGTTCCCCTTTCACTGTAATGTAAAGTGAGATGTGTGTAGACGTTTGTGTTTTGTCCTCACTGTAATGTAGCACGTATAAAAGTTAGTGTTCCCTCCTCACATTAATGTAAAGTGATTCTGTGTTCAGATTTGTCTTCCCTGCTCATTGTTATGTAACGGTGAGACCTGCCTCCTCACCGTCATGTCAAGTGAGACTTTTTTTTTAAGTTTGTGTTCCCTCTTCATTGTAATGTAAAGTGTGATGTGCAGAAGTTTTTCTACCCTCCTCACTTCTATATAAAGTGAGACGTGTCTAGAACTCTGTGCTCCCTCCTCACTGTAATGTACAGTGGGACATGTATAGATGTTTGTGCTCTTTCCTCACTGTAATATAAAATGAGACGTGTATGAATTTGTGCTCCCGCCTCAATGTGATATAATGTCAGACATGGAGAAGATTGTGTTCCCTTTTTGCTGTTAATATAGAGAGGCCAGATTGAGATGGTTTGGACATGTACAGAGGAGGGATAGTGAGTATATTGGTAGTCGGATGCCGACGTTGGAACTACCAGGCAGAAGGCCTAGAGGAAGACTACAGAGAAGATTTATGGATGTGGTGAAGGAGGACATGAAGGTCGTTGGCGTAAGAGAAGAAAATGCAGATGATAGGGTGAGATGGAGGCAGATGATTCGCTGTGGCGACCCCTGAAGGGAACAGCCGAAGAAGAAGAAGCAGAAGAAGAAGATAAAGTGATACGCATGTCTAAGTTTGTGTTCCTTCCTCATTGTAATGTAAAGTGAGAGCTGTAGATGTTTGTGTTTGTCCTCCGTGTTATTCAAAGTGAGATCTTTGGAAGTTTGTGTTCCCTTCTCACTGTAATGTACAGTCAGCTGTGTGTCCAAGTTTGTGTTACTCACACTGTCGGGTAAAATTTGTCGAAGTTTGTCTTTCTTCCTCACTGTAATGTAAAATGGGATGTTGTGTTGCAGATGTTTTGTTCTCGAGTCCAAAGAGGATCTCTGGAGTAGCGGTGGAGTTGAGAGTCAGACGGGGGGGATGATGTCACTCTCTATTCCGACTGTTCTTGGAAAGTTGGATCAAAATCAATGTGGTTTAAAAACCGCTCAGTAAAGGATCATCCACTTTTCATGATCTCACTGGATGAATTGGTAGCTAGTGATGTTTCAGGTGGTGATTTTACACGTTACTCGTTTGTCTTTAACAAATCCACTGTCACACACGATCTGCTGATTAAGAACGTTACAGAATCTGATGTGGGCATTTACTAGTGCGCTATACAAGAGAAGTTGTTCATGGATGACAACAGCAATGAAATTTACCCCAGGATTTGTATCATTATGGAAACAGACTGAATCGACTCTCTGTAACCGGTAAGACTATTTATTGAGGTGAATTACTTTCACTTTTTACTCTTTGTGAACTTTGTGTGTGTGTGTTTCTTCCTGAGTAGAACCCTGTGTCAGTGTGTGTGTATCAGAGCGAAGTGTTAACTGGACGTTGCTGTTGAGTGTGTGTGCTGTATGTGTTCTTGTCTCCTCTCCTCCATCATTGTGTACTGCCTCTGCACACGCCCCACTAATGGGACACACAGCCACACATGCTATTGCTGTCATCACTCACACTAGTTCACTGGGGCAGTGGTGGTTAAGTGGTATAGGGCGCTGGATCGCTGATCCAAAGGTTGGGGGTTCGAGTACCACTCTCCACAAGGTTGTCACTGCCCCCCCCCCCCCCCCCCCAACCCAGTGCAGCTAACTGGGTTATCAAAGGCGGGCCATGACTCTCACTGTCTATGGTGAGAGGCATGTAAAAGAACCATTGCTGACTTTCGTAAAGAGTAGCTGCAAAGCCGTCAGCGTGTTTCTGTCCCTTGCTAAAAAGGGTTGTGACAGGAAGGGCATCCGACGTAAAAACCTCTGCCAAATCAAATGTGCGAATCAGATGATTCGCTGTGGCGACTTCCGAGTAAAAGGGAAAAAAGCCGAAATGAAGACAGACAGACTCACACTAGTTCACTATTCAGTTCAACCACAAATCAATTTATTCAGCATCAAGGAATTGTCTTTACCTCCTCAATTTTGAAAAAAAAAAAAAAAAATAGGACAGATCAGAAAACTCCGCCTTTTAAGATGTTTTACTTGATGTTGTTCTGTTGTTACTTCATAGAACAGATATTTCTTTTAAAAGTGTACATTTTGAAACATCAGATTCTTGGATTAAACTTTTCAGATGACTTTATTTCATTCACAGCAGAAAGTGAGACTTGGGCAACTCAGAGGCATAATGAGGTAATAGATAGTCATAAACTTTACAGGGGACTAGAGGGACTGTGTACATTTCACACAAAACTGTCACTCATCTTTTATACAGACGAAAATCCAGCTGTGATTTTCTCCTCTACAGGGTGAAGACGTTGTGGTCTGTTATGCCTCACTGGACATCCAGAACCTCAAGAAGAAGGTCAAGAAGAGAGTTCAGAACTCTGATTTCAGCACATATTCAGAAGTCAGAATTGAACGATGCTGAGGAGACAACAGACACATCTAACAGCTGTATTACAAATAAGAGCTACGAAAAACTGTTTTATATCGTTCATTAAAAAAAATATATATATGAATGTTTAATATGGTGATATATAGAGGTTAGTATGTCTGCCTCACAGGAAAAAGGTCCTGAGTTCAAGTCCTGGGCTTGTTGAGGGTGTTTCTGTGTGGAGTTTCCTCCAGGTACACTGGGTGTCCTTTTCTTCCTAAAGTCCAAAGACATGCACATTAAGCTAATTGGCTGTTCCAAATTGTCCCTAGGTCTGATTGGGTCTGGCTGTGTAAGTGTTGGCCCTGGACTAACAAGATGTTCAGGGTTAACTCAGTCTTTGCCCAGATTCAGTTAATACTTCAGACTGAAAAGATTGGGCGTTTTGCTGAATAAATAAATCAATGTTTAATGCTTTTACATTTCTTTGTGCTGAACTTGAAATAATTAAAACATGAACATGTTCACATACAGCTGTTTTCATTTTTTGCTGTTTTATCACCTGCCAATTCCCATCCCTGCCTACAGTGGTACCTCACTTTACGAAAGTCTCACCAAATGAAAAATGCAGGTTATGAAACACATTTTCCTAAAATTTTTGTCTCTGGATATGAAACAAGTTGACGTTACGAAAGCACCATCTTAAAAATTCAAATGCACCGTTCAAACAATGCACGAGCTGCTCTCCCATCAATTACGGTCAACTATCCCACCCCGCTGGCCTCCCATTGGCTAGGAGGGATGACGCAGCTACCTCGCATTGCATATCTCCCAACATCCTGCCCCGCTGGCCTCCAATTGGCTAGGAGGGATGACGCAGCTCCCTCTTATTGTCTATCTCCCAACATCCCACCCCACTGGCCTCCCATTGGCTAGTAGGGATGACACAGCTCCTTCCCAGCTACCATAATGCTTTGCAACACAGAGTTACTGTTGTTTCATGCTTTATTTCTTGACTCAGGCTTTTAACCTTCCATAAACATTTGTAAGATTCTAACTCTGCTAAGAAGACATGGTCAACACACGCATGCACACACGCATGCACACACTCACACGCATGTGTGATTTTCCGGGGCAAGTGAGAAGAAGAAACAGGCTCGAGCTTGGGATGATGCAGCTCCTTCCCAGCTACCATAATGCGTTGCGTGTAAAGGACAGAGTTACTGTTGTTTCATGTTTTATTTATTGACGCAGGCTTTTAACCTTCCAAAAACATTTGTAAGATTCTAACTCTGCTAAGAAGACATGGTCAACACACGCGTGCATACACACACACACACACACACACACACACACATGCATGTGATTTCCGGTGCGACTGAAAAGAAGAAACAGGCTTGAGTGATATCGGTACAATATTGAAGCAGAAGGAGGTCTTAAAAGGTATGCTTTTGTAATTTTTAAAGGGTTTAGGGGGTAGTATTGAAAGAATCACACGTTTTACATGTAAAATGCTGTTCAATTTATGAAAAATGCAAGTTACAAAAAAGGCTCTGGAACGAATTAATTTCGTAAAGTGAGGTACCACTGTAATTCCATCTGATCTGACAGAATACAACTGTGAAAGCTAACACTCTTCCTTTCAGGCACATGAACTAAAACTCAAAGTGCTGCATCACAGGGCATTGTAACACACTTAGACAAATGAGCTTTCTACCCTATTCCACACAGACAATCTCTATCATCTCCTGAGCTAGTTGATGTTGAAATAATGGAGGTGTCATGGTCATGGACTTTTAGTTTCTTTTACATTAAATTGATACAAATTGAATCACTGCAGGAGAAGCAAAGAATTTCTCTTTAACCCTGAGAGTGTGCAAGCAACAAGGCAGGAAAGCCACACTGAGGCTTGGGACACACACGCACACAAGAAATTTGTTCCCTCAGAATCCGGCAAGTAAAGCCACTTCCTGTGTTCAGTGGTTACTGCTCTAACATTAGTTTTACGCTCTTGATATATAGACACTCCCCGACTTACGTTCATCCATTTTACGTTTTTTTTTTTGTTTTGTTTTACGGGTTTTTTTTTTTTTTTTTCAAAAAAAAAAAAAAAAGTCAAATTTTGAGTTTAGATGTACCAGTATGCTGACATAATGACGCAATGATGCTGCATTCATTGTTTACAAACTACAGACTGAGTGTATATATATCAGTTATATAGCGTGTTACCCTTGTGTTAAGACGTTGTCTCTGTGATCTTTGTGTTTACATTGTTCTGTGGACTTTTGTTACCCTAAGCAAATATGGTTGGTCAGAAGTGTAAGCCTGCTAGCATGAGTGCAAGTCTCATACAGAGATGAATTAACTATCTGCTCGGATCAGCACAATCTAATGCATACTCAGTTCAGCAAAGAGAGTTGTAATATGAATGAAAACCTGAATCCTCAAATTACAGAACAATTACAGATATTTATTATCTTTTAGCAGAATCCAAAGAGTGTATACTTAATTTTATATTAATATTCATTTGGATTTGTACTTGTTCTTTGTATGCATCTCTTGAATAAAGTTTACTTACTTACACGAAAGAATTCTCCGCTTTACTGGGATTCACATCAGTGCAGGTTGTGTTCTAAACTAGTTCAACGGCACCCTTGTGCACTTGAAAGACCGGAAGTCTGTATAACTCACAGCAAGTACACTACTTTTGCAAGTACACTACTTTCAGTATTGAGCGCCTCACATATTGTAAGCGTTGATTGGCTGTTTTAAGCTTCTTGTAAAGTTACTCGGTATAAATAAGTGACTTATTTGAAATTAATGTTGATATTATTAGATATATTTGATATTATTTTACAATGTTATCTTCTTCTTCTTTTCCTTTCGGCTGTTCCCTTCAGGGGTCGCCACAGCAAATGATCTGCCTCCATCTCTCCCGATCCTCTGCATCTTTTACTCTTGCTCCAACGACCTTCATGTCCGCCTTCACCACATCCATAAATCTTCTCTTTGGTCTTCCTCTGGGCCTTCTGCCTGGTAGTTCCAACCTCAGCATCCTACTACCAATATACTCACTATCCCTCCTCTGTACATGTCCAAACCATCTCAATCTAGCCTCTCTGACTTTGTCTCCAAAACATCTAACATGTGCTGTCCCTCTGATGTACTCATTTCTGATTCTATCCAACCTCGTTACTCCCAAAGAGAACCTCAACATTTTCATCTCTGCTACCTCCAACTCTGACTCCTGTCTTCTCCCCAGGGCCACTGTTTCTAAACCATACAACATCGCTGGCCTCATCACTGTCTTGTACACTTTTCCCTTCATTCTTGCCGATACTCTCCTATCACACATCACACCGGACACTTTTCTCCATCCATTCCATCCTGCCTGCACGCGCTTCTTCACCTCTTTTCCACACTCTCCATTGCTCTGGATTGTTGAGCCTAAGTACTTAAAATCCTCCACCTTCTTTATCTCTGCCCCCTGTAACCTCACCGTTCCTCTTGGATCCTTGTCATTCACACACATGTATTTTGTCTTACTGAGACAGTCTTACTTCATTCCCCTCCTTTCCAGGGCATACCTCCACCTCTCTAGATTTTCCTGCACTTGTTCTCTGCTCTCACTACAGATCACGATGTCTTCTGCAAACATCATAGTCCATGGAGATTCTTGTCTAACCTCATCTGTCAGTCTGTCCATCACCATGGCAAACAAGAAGGGGCTCAGAGCTGACCCTTGATGCAGTCCCACCTCCAACTTGAACTCTTCTGTCACACCGACAGCACACCTCACCACTGTCTTACATCTCTCATACATGTCCTGCGCCACTCTAACATACTTCTCTGCCACTCCAGACTTCCTCATACAATACCACAGTTCTTCTCTCAGCACCCTGTCATATGCTTTCTCCAGATCCACAAGGCACAATGCAGCTCCTTCTGACCTTCTCTGTACTTCTCTATTAACATCCTCAAAGCAAACACTGCATCTGTGGTGCTCTTTCTTGGCATGAAACCAAACTGTTGTTCACAAATGCTGACCGCTGCCCTTAGTCTAGCTTCCACTATTCTTTCCCGTAACTTCATTGTATGGCTCATCAACTTTATCCCTCTGTAGTTTCCACAACTCTGTACATCTCCCTTGTTCTTAAAAATGGGCACAAGCACACTTCTCCTCCATTCCTCTGGCATCTGCTCACTTTCTAAGACCTTGTTGAATATTCTTGTCAGAAAATCTACTGCTACCTCCCCTAGACGCTTCCATACCTCAACTGGTATGTCATCAGGGCCATTTGCCTTTCCACACTTCATCCTCTTCAATGCCCTCCTCACTTCTCCCTTACTAATCTTTGCTACTTCCTGCTCCTCAATGGTCACCCCTTCTACTCTTTTTTTCTCTCTCATTTTCCTCATTCATCAGCTCTTCAAAGTACTCTTTCCATCTTCCCAGCACACTTCTGTCATCAGTCAATACATTTCCCTCTCTGTCCTTTATCACTCGAACTTGCCGCACGTCTTTCCCATCTCTATTTCTCTGCTGTTCTAACCTGTATAAATCATTTTCTCCCTCCTTACTGTCCAACCTATCATACAAGTCATCATACGCCCTCTGTTTGGCCTTTGACACCGCTACTTTCGCCTTACGCTGTGTCTCCCTGTACTCCTGTTTACTCTCTTCGGTCCTCTCAATGTCCCACTTCTTCTTAGCTAACCTCTTCCTTTGTACACGCTCCTGCACTTCCTCATTCCACCACCAAGTTTCCTTATCTACTTTTCTTCCAGAAGACACACCAAGAGATCACGTGACAGTAACTTCCGGGTTTGAACGTGTGTTTGGGCTGAACGTGTGTTTGGGAAGGTGCTTTGTGTGGAGGAGAAACTCCTCTTTTTTTTTTTTTTTTTTTTTTTTTTTTGAATACCTGTTGCAAAAGGTCAATTATTTAAAAGGTATTAGTTTTTGCTCTCGAGATATTTTCTTTGCCGCCCAGCTTTCGTGCCAGGGAGAACATTTTTTCCCCTCCCATTACCGATTGATTGGTATTTAGCCTAAGTTCGCTAAGTCGCTAATCTGGTCAAACAAAAGCGACGTCAGGTATTTGGGAGGGTTTTTTCGGTCTCCCGTGAGCAAATTGAAATTAACCAACACGTTAAATAGTTAGCTAGGTAAGTGAATTGTAATATTAAAATAATATTCATTAAAAAGCGGCTACTTTTTTTTTTCCCTCAGGCTTTGTTTGGTACTCGACAGATTTCCGGGAAGTTCACTTCGCTAGCGTCTCATAGCTAATCCAAAACCTGCTTTTGTTTCTCTCCGTGGGCTTATTGGTAAGCCTTTTGGTATACGGGATATTTTGGCGTTGCCTTCTGGCTGCTGTGTTCTGGTCTGCTTGGCGTTGCGTTGAGTGCAGGCGAACTCCGCACCCTCGATTTCTGCTTAGTTTAGTTTGCCCTTTCTATATACAAGTTCTTGAACGGGCAGTCTGCGAATATCTGAACACTGGGCTAATCTCTTAATATTAAATTGGTGTATTTGTAGTCTGAGGGGGTATAAACTCAAGCTGATTTGACTCGTTTCTACCCTTTTGAAATTTAATTTCAAATGTTAGCAGTTAGTATTTAGAAAAGCCAGGGAATATCTGAGTACTGGGCTAAACCTCTTTCACTATTGAATTGGTGTATTTGTAGCCTCAGAGATAGTATAAATTCAAGCTTGTTGTCTGATTTGACTTGTTTCTACCCCGTTAAAATTTAATTGTTAGCAGTAAGCCGGCCCCTGCAAAAGGCCATTTATTTGCTCTCCCCTGTTTTTATTGCGGCTGCTGCTCGGGTTCCCAGGTTTGTAAATTTTGGTTTTGAGCTTCACTCTCGGCAGTTAAATACTTTTTAATTGCTTTTAGGGTGTGATAGGTCATAGTTAGGGGTTCAAAAATGTGGCCAAAACTATGTGACGGTTATGGAATGATCGCTCTTCTGGAGACGGATTTTCAGGGTGCGTTCATCTGCCACGGTGCCAGCTGATTGCGCATCTGGAGAGCAAGATCCTTGGTCTTCAGGGCCAGTTGGCGGCACAACATAGTCCGCAATTGGTAGAGTTCCCAGAGGAACTGTGTACGTCGTTTAGGGAGATGGTGTGTATGCCACATCCGGGTAGGGGGGAGAGCCCAGAGCAGGCAGGGAGAGAAAGTTGGGTAACAGTAGGAAGGCAGCGCAGGAAAGGGCGTGCACACCGTACAGCGACAGCTTCTCCAGAGGTTGAGGTGTCCAATCGATTCCAGTCTCTTCAGGAACTCGACTTGGCCCCCGACCCTGAGAGTGAGGGGATTGAGGCCCAGGGCACCCTGGCCACCTCTTCCCCCCAAAAGAGGGAGTTGGTGATAGTGGGGGACTCAATTATTAGAGGAATAGATAGTGTAGTCTGTTCGGACGACAAGGAGTCTCGTATGGCGTCTTGCCTGCCTGGTGCCCAGGTAGGAGACCTCCTGGAGCGTGCGGACAAGCTCCTGGCCAGAGCGGGGAGGGATCCAGTGGTCGTGGTCCACGTAGGGACCAATGACATAGGTAAGGGTAGGTTTGAGGTTCTGCAAGACAAATTCGTTGAATTAGCTGAAAAACTTAGGGGCAGATCCTCCACGGTAGTTTTTTCTGAAATTCTACCAGTACCACGTGCGAGCACAGGGAAGCAGAATCTTATCTGGAGGTTTAACACGTGGCTATGAACCTGGTGTAGGAAAGAGGGGTACAGGTTTATGGGGCACTGGAACTTCTTCTGGGGCAGGCGTGACCTGTTCAAGTTTGACGGCTTACACCTGAACCGAAGGGGCACCTTTGCATTGGGTCAGCGTATGTTGAGGGTAGCTCAGCCGTATTTAAACTAGTTTCTCGGGGCAGGGAGGTCAGAAGGTGTTGTGGATAGGGATATGCAAACTGCCCTGATGGAAGCTGACAAGGCCACATGTAATGGTGATGTAACTTTTTTAGAGAATAAAAGAATAGTGGAAGGCTCGGAGCAGCAGGCAGATGTAATCCAAATTGGTAAGTGTAGTCTAAATAGGCTGAAATGTTTTTATTTAAATGCTAGAAGCATAAAAAATAAATTTCAGGAACTAGAAACTGTTGTTATTGGTGGGGGCTATGACTTAGTTGGAATTACAGAGACCTGGCTTAGTGAAGAGGACGGAGATGAATATAATATAGAAGGTTATAAGCTTTTTAGGAGAGATAGACTCAATAGGAGGGGAGGGGGCGTGGCACTCTATGTAAAGGAAAACCTGGATGTGCATGAAATTACTGAGATGGGCCATGACTTGCCCTGTGAGGATATTTGGGTTAGACTCATTGGCAAACAAGAGACTGGTTTAAACATAGGAGTGTGTTATCGACCGCCAGCTTCAGACAACACTTTGAATGAACTACTTTTCACGAGGATTAGGCAGTCTTGTAGTGGAGGTAAAACTTTAGTTATGGGAGACTTCAATTATCCTGCTATAGATTGGGATTTGGTGAAAGCGCAGGGTAAGGAGGAGGAAGCATTTTTAGATGCTATAAATGATAGTTTTCTGCTGCAGTATGTCAATAATTCTACAAGAGGGAATGCAGTTTTAGATTTGGTTCTCTGTAATGACCCTGATAGAATTCGCAATGTAGAGGTAAAGGAGCCACTTGGGACTAGTGATCATTATACTATTAGTTTTGATGTGTTATGGCAAGTTACAAACTTATCTTTGAAAAGCAAAATTTTCAATTTCAGGCGAGCCAAGTTTGACAGGATGCGTTCGTATTTAAGCAAAATAAACTGGACATTGCTCCTAGATTGTACAACTGTAAATGAAATGTGGGGTAGATTCAAGGGAGTTTTACTAGATGCTCAGAGCAAATTCATTCCAAAAGTGTGCAAGAGTAAGTTCAAAAAGCGTAATCTCCAGTGGATGACCTCTGATATTCGTAGGAGCTTAAGGGAAAAAAAGAATCTTTATAAGGCATACATGAGGGACAGAAATGAAAACACTAAGGCTGAATACTGTAATATGCGAGCTAAGGTCAAAAAGAACTGAGGAATGCTAGGAGGCAGTCACGAAAGACAAATTGCAGAAGGAGCGAAATGTAATCCTAAGCGCTTTTTCAGTACTGTAACAGGAAAAGCGAAGGTAAAGATGAAATCCAGTGCATAAAGAATGAAGATCGATCACTGCTGTATGAGAACAAAGACATAGTTG
This sequence comes from Plotosus lineatus, assembly GCA_024760905.1. Classification (NCBI taxonomy): domain Eukaryota; kingdom Metazoa; phylum Chordata; class Actinopteri; order Siluriformes; family Plotosidae; genus Plotosus; species Plotosus lineatus. Next base: position 6,008,004 of record CM045746.1, read on the forward strand.
ATACCCTTAATGGTTACTTTGTTGACAATTTCACTACAGAGGGCACTTTGATTTGGCCGGAGGAAATTGTCAATTCTCAAGCTCATTTGGCAGAAATTGAATTTGGAGAAAATGAAGTATTGGACAAGCTGCGTAAACTTAAGACAAATAAGGCAGCAGGCCCAGATGGGTTATACCCTAGGGTGCTCAGGAAGGTTTGTGAGATCATCTCTAAACCACTGTTGGTTATTTTTAGGCAGTCATTAGTGACTGGAGAAATTCCAAATGATTGGAAACAGGGTATCATTATACCAATATATAAGAAAGGGGATCGTACAGAGCCAGGCAATTACAGGCCTGTCAGTCTTACTTGCATAGCATGCAAAATACTGGAATCTATCATAAAAGACAAGCTTGAGTCATTTCTTGAGCATAATAACATCTTGAAGGATAGCCAACATGGTTTTCGCAAGGGTAGGTCATGCCTGACAAACCTTTTGGAATTCTTTGAGGAGGCCACAAATACTTATGATCAGAGCAGGGCCTATGACATTATTTATTTGGACTTTCAAAAAGCATTTGATACAGTACCACATGAGAGACTAATTTTTAAAACGAGGTCTGTTGGAATTGTAGGAGGTATTCTGGAGTGGATTAAGAACTGGTTACAGGACAGAACACAGAGAGTTGTGGTTGGAGGGATTTCATCTGAGTAAGGAATTGTGGGAAGTGGAGTCCCTCAGGGATCTGTGTTGGGACCCTTGCTCTTCCTCATCTACATTAATGACCTTGATAGGGACATTGAGAGCACATTGGTGAAATTTGCTGACGATACTAAACTGGGCGGTTTGGCAAATAGTCTGGAGTCTACTAAGGTTATTCAGGACGATTTGGATAGACTTGAATTTGGGCAGATACATGGCAAATGAAATTCAATGTCGCTAAATGTAAAGTTCTACATGTAGGGAATAAAAACATTAGACAGGAGTATTTCATGGGAGGTTTAAAACTAGAATGTTCCTCTCAGGAAAAGGATCTGGGTGTGATGGTTGACCAGTCCCTCACTGGTACTAGCCACTGTGCGTTAGCAGTAAAAAAGGCAAATAGGATGGTGGGTTACATAGCCAGGAGTATTGAGTATAGATCTAAAGATGTTGTCCTTCTCTTGTATAACACATTGGTTAGACCACATTTAGAGTATTGTGTACAGTTTTGGGGACCATACTTGAAAAAAGACATCGAGTCTCTCGAAAAAGTTCAGAGAAGAGCAACAAAGCTAATTCCGGGTATAAAAAGGAATCCTATGAGGAGAGGCTGAGGATCCTAAACCTTTTCAGTCTTCAAAAAGGAGAATTAGAGGTGATCTGATTGAGGTCTTTAAGTATCTTAAGGGGATTAATAAAGTCAACTATGCCCGATTACTTAGGCTAAGTTCTGTAAGTAGAACTAGGGGTCATAAATGGAAGTTATTCAAGGGTAAATTTAGCACAAATATTAGGAAATATTTTTTCTCGCAGAGGGTAATTTCAGTGTGGAATAGATTGCCTAACCACGTTGTCGAAGCAGAAACCTTACAAGTCTTCAAAAGCAGACTTGATCTAGTGCTGGATACCATCTAGTCATGGTGCGTCTTTAAGGTTAGAGTCACTTTAGAATAGGACAATGGTGAGCTTAGTTGGGCTGAATGGCCTGTTCTCACCACTCATGTTATGTTATGTTATGTTATGTTAAGTACTCTCCTACCGGTCTCCCTGATCACATTGGCTGTGGTTGTCCAGTCATCTGGAAGCACTTCCTGACTACCCAAAATCTGTTTCAACTCCTCCTTGAAGAAAACACGACACTCTTCCTTTTTCAGCTTCCACCACTTTGTCTTCTGCTCTGCCTTTGCCTTTCTCACCTTTCTCAGCATCAGTGTCATCCTGCACACCACCATCCCATGCTGTTTGGCAACACTCTCACCCCCTACTACTTTGCAGTCACTGACTTCCTTCAAATTACATCGCCTACACAAGATGTAGTCTACCTGTGTGCTCTTACCTCCGCTTTCATAAGTCACCCTATGCTCCTGTTTCTTCTTGAAGAAAGTATTCACCACAGCCATTTCCATCCTTTTTGCAAAATCTATCAACATCTGTCCTTCTGCGTTCCTGTCCTGGATACCAAACCTGCCCATCACTTCCTCGTCCCCTCTGTTGGCTGCACCAACCTGTCCATTGAAGTCTGCCCCAATGACCACTCTTTCACCTCTGGGGGTACTCTGCATCACTTCATCTAACTCACTCCAGAATCTCTTCTTCTCTTCTAGCTCACATCCTACCTGTGGGGCATAAGCACTAACAACATTGACCATCACGCCTTCAATTTCTAACTTGAGACTCATCACGCTGTCTGACACTCTTTTCACTTCTAGAACATTCCTGACAAACTCCTCCTTCAAGATGACTCCTACTCCATTTCTCTTCCAATCCACACCATGATAAAACAGCTTAAACCCTGCTCCTAAGCTTCTAGCCTTGCTACCTTTCCACCTGGTCTCCTGAACACACAGTATGTCTACCTTCCTCCTCTGTATCATGTCAGCCAGCTCCCTATCTTTTCCTTGCATAGTTCCAAACGTCATACGTCCCTACTCTCAGTCCTAGGCTCACGCATTTCCTCTTCTCTCTCTGCCTATGGACACGCCTCCCGCCTCTCCTTCTTCGATGTCTTCGACCAACAGTAGTCCAATTTCCATCAGCACCCTGTTGGTTGACAGCACTGATGGCGGTCGTTGTTAACCCGGGCCTCGACTGATCCGGTATGAATTTTGTTTTGACCATTTGCATTTTTAATGTGGCAGAAGTTTTACGCCGGATGCCCTTCCTGTCGCAACCCTCTGCATTTATCCGGGCTTGAGACCGGCATAAGGGAGAGAGACACTGGTTAGTAACCAATATTATAAAAAATAATTGATTTAGGGGTGTTTTATGAGATACAGTAATGGAATTTTTGGATGTATAGTACAGTATGAGCGTCATACGTCATACTTCACTGTAACAACTTATGTTCACCTTGAACTTACGTTCGGCCATCCGGAACCAATTAAAAAGTAAGTCGGGGAGCGTCTGTAATTTAGAACTTCAATCAAACTACAGTTCCAGTACGGACTACAGCCTCCAAATATGGTTGTCATGGACTATGTCTCCCAGCAACAATATTCACTTTCATGTACACAGTGACTCGATTAAGCGTTAATCTCATGTGGCCAGAGTTTCTATACAGTCGATAATGGTCGATATTATTTATTTATTTATTTATTTTTGTCTTCTTGGATCAACAATATTCTGGGCACTTGCATCAGAATTCTGGAGAGGTAGGGACCTGCATTGAACACCTTGAGGCCAGGGCTTCCATTCTTGGGAGGTATGGTTGTGTTGAAGTAACATGGGTCAAGTGCAAAGCTGTCATGATATCCTCGTACAGTGTTTCCTATCTTGCATCGATATTGTGATTTCTGCTTTTTGCTTCCTTAGACATTTCATCCCCTTTTTGTAATAGTAAACAATAATATGTTTTTTCCCAGAACATAGAATCATTCCCATAGATTTCAATGCATGGCAAGAAAATCACCAGGTGGTCCTATCTTTTACACCAATATCTGTACCTCCCACCTATTGTTATTGCATTAATCCTCGTAGAAATTCCCAAACTCCTGGTCACCACAGTCATCCTTAATCTATATGAAGAGTCCAAAGATACTGGTCCTTCTCCAAAAATTAGCATATTGTGATAAAGTTCATTATTTTCTGTAATGTACTGATAAAAATTAAACTTTCATATAGTTGAGATTCATTGAACACCAACTGAAATATTTCAGGTCTTTTATTGTTTTAATTCTGATGATTTTGGCATACAGCTCATGAAAACCCAAAATTCCTATCTCAAAAAATTAGCATATCATGAAAAGGTACTCTAAACGAGATATTAACCTAATCATCTGAATCAACCAATTAACTCTAAACACCTGCAAAAGATTCCTGAGGCTTTTAAAAACTCCCAGCCTGGTTCATTACTCAAAACCGCAATCATGCGTAAGACTGCCGACCTGACTGCTGTCTAGAAGGTCATCATTGACACCCTCAAGCAAGAGGGTAAGACACAGAAAGAAATCTCTGAGCGAATAGGCTGTTCCCAGAGTGCTGTATCAAGGCACCTCAGTGGGATGTCTGTGGGAAGGAAAAAGTGTGGCAGAAAACGCTGCACAACCAGAAGAGGTGACCGGACCTTAAGGAAGATTGTGGAGAAGGGCTGATTCCAGACCTTGGGGGACCTGTGGAAGCAGTGGACTGAGTCTGGAGTAGAAACATCCGGAGCCGCCATGCACAGGCGTGTGCAGGAAATGGGCTACAGGTGCCGCATTCCCCAGGTCAAGCCACTTTTGAACCAGAAACTGTGGCAGAAGAAATTCCTTTTTTCGGATGAAAGCAAATTTTGCACGTCATTCGGAAATCAAGGTGCCAGAGTCTGGAGGAAGACTGGGGAGGAGGAAATGCCAAAATGCCTGAAGTCCAGTGTCAAGTACCCACAGTCAGTGATGGTCTGGGGTGCCATGTCAGCTTCTGGTGTTGGTCCACTGTGTTTTATCAAGGGCAGGGTCAATGCAGCTCGCTATTGGGAGATTTTGGAGCACTTCATGCTTCTATCTGCTGAAAAGCTTTATGGAGATGAAGATTTTCATTTTTCAGCATGACCTGGCACCTGTTCACAGTGCCAAAACCACTGGTAAATGGTTTACTGACCATGGTATTACTGTGCTCAATTGGCCTGCCAACTCTCCTGACCTGAAGCCCATAGAGAATCTGTGGGATATTGTGAAGAGAAAGTTGAGAGACACCAGACCCAACACTGTGGATGAGCTTAAGGCCGCTATTGAAGCATCCTGGGCCTCCGTAACACCTCAGCAGTGCCACAGGCTGATTGCCTCCATGCCACACCACATTGAAGCAGTCATTTCTGCAAAAGGATTCAAGACCAAGTTTTGAGTGCATAACTGAAGATAATTATTTGAAGGTTGACTTTTTATTTTCTTTTTTTTTTTTAATTCAAAACACCTTTTTTATTGGTCGGATGAAATATGCTAATTTTTTGAGGTAGGGATTTTTGGTTTGTCTTTACTTTTTTGCCAAAATTATCAATCTTAAAACAATAAAAGGCTTGAACTACTTCAGTTGTATGTAATGAATCTAAAATATATGAAAGTCTAATTTTTATCAGTACATTACAGAAATTAATGAACTTTATCACAATATGCTAATTTTTTGAGAAGTACCAGTATCTTCAAAAATACCAAAGCCAGCTGTCTAACAACCCACAAGCTACATGAATGTAGCATTGACCTCCTCCCTGGCACTACTTCCCTACATACCATAATTATCATACCAATTATCACACATTGAGTAACATGCTGTGAACAACTCTATAAAGGAAAAATCCAGTAGGGTTATATTCTGCCATGCACTGCAACATATTCAACTTGGTTTTTCTTTGTGGGCAAAAAAATTTAGAGGTCACCCACCTTGTATTTTGAAGACATGGGTTTGAACCATATATAAAAATACAGTATAAATATATATATATACATACACACACACACACACACACACACACAGTGGTACCTCACTTCACGAAAGTCTCACCAAATGAAAAATTCAGGTTACGAAACACATTTTCGGTAAAAAAAATTTAAAGCAGCTCCCTCTTATTGGCTATCAGGGTTTGATTCCCATCTCAGGTGTTTCTGTGTGGAATTTGCATATTCTCTCTGTGCGTGTGTTGGTTTCCTGCAGGCACTCTGATTTCGTCCCACAGTCCAAAAACATATAAAGTAGGTTAATTGACTGTTACAAATCACCCCTAGGTGTGAGTGTGAGTGGTTGTGTGGTTGTTGGCTGTCTGGATTGTACCCTGCCCTTGCCCAGAATTGGTTGCGATGGGTGCCACCCTCCATGCGACCATAATAACCTTGGCTTGACAAACTTTTACAGGCAGTTTATACAGGGCAGTAGATCCACAGTCATCCCTCTTACTGCTGTTTAATGGAAAAGAACCAAACACCTATGTAAGGTATAACCAATCTGATTCCTCAGGTCACTTTCAACACATAATCACCAAACAACACTACCTATCACTATGCTTTGGTGAGGAGCCCAAACTCCATCCAGTCACCTTTTACTCTTAATGCTTGACCTGGGAGAATGGTGTTGCTAGTTGGAGAAAGCATTGCACTTGTTTGCTACCTTTATTGCTCATAAAAACCTTGAATACCAGAAAACAGAAAAGTGCATGAACACTTCCATACAGATCATTCTGTAAGAATACCAAGGCTGACTCTTTGTCCTTCATATAACTCTCTGATTTCTAGAACCAAGGTTATGGATCCATCCTCTCATCCCAGCACTTCATATAAGCTATAACCTGGAACCTTGGAAAACATATTGATAACTCCACATATTGCGCACCCTCTGCCTGTCTGTTTTATCTCAATTCATAAAATAGCTCATTGAAAACAGACTCAAAATAGGGCCCACATAACTCCAAGTACTGGTTGCTCTGGAATCCAGTACAAATAGTTCCTTCTTCAACACTATGGATGCCTTCTGGGACTACTGAGCGTCAATGAAGAACACGACGCAAGTATGTCTGCTCAATTCCCATCTGATGGGAACATGTCTGATGAATTCCAAGTTTAACAAGATGTAAAACTGGGCTATGTGTTAACCCCAACACTGTTTTCCTTGTGTATCACAGTTGTAGTTGAGGTTTTTACACAGGAAGAGGATTAAGAATTATATCCCACTATGAGATCAGATGGGAAACTGTTCAACTTGTCTAGACTCAAGGCAAAAATAACCCTAAGAACTGACTGAGAGCTGTTACATGCTGATGATTCTGTATTGTTTTCCCACTCAGAAGTGGCACTACAGCGTATGCTGAGCAAATTCAATGTTAAAACTACTTGTCTCAGGCTCCTCAGAAATACATCTAAAACAGACGTCCCTCCCCCCAAAAAGCTAAAATAACATTGGACTAAACGATGATCTGATCAAAACCGCCGACCACTTTATTTACTCGGGAAGCACAGTGTCTTATACCAATTCAGTAAACAAACGGAAAAATGTGTCTGCATCTGCATGTATTCTGCATCTGCTGCTTTTGTAAAGCTGAAAACCAGGGTACGGAAAATACCAGGAATTCTCTTAAATACAAAATGTAAAGTTTATTGAGCAGTTGTCCTCTTTTTCCAATTGTATACAATGGAATCGTGTGCTCTCCACAGAAGGCTCATGAAGAAGTTTCAACAAATTCAGCTATCTCATCTCCGACACATCATGTAACTAGCCTGGGAAGATAATCTGTCTAACATGGAAGTCTTATGAAGCGCTCAAATGTCCAGTGTTAAAATCTTGCTCATTCAGAAGCAGTTGAGATGGACTGGATGTGTAGTCTGTATGGGAGATGAAAAACTTGTGCTTTGTGACTTATGATGAAGAACTTATGCCACAGCATCGGGCTGGTTGCTCACAGAAGCAAATCTTGACACATCATGCTCAGAATGTCTGACAGCTGACATACAAACTAAGGTGTCTGCCGTCTGCTGGTAAGCTCATGACATTATATCTTTGTCATTACATGTTATAGATTTAAATGCTATCACTACCCTTCACAAACTTTGAGACAACCCTCTGTGTATATTAATGACCAGGAGGAGTATTGCACCGGCAGGTTGCACCTCACATGAGCTCTGAGAATACTATTGAATTTCTCTACCACCTCAGGTTTGGTACACTAGGGCATGTTCTGATTTCAAATCTTTGATGCATTTTCAGAAATTTTGACCTATTTTTTGTACCATGGATCTGAACCCAAGATAAGCTAAGCTAAGCTAAGCTGAGCTGATTGAAGGCTGTGCAGGACATTGTTCTTGGCTGTGTTACACGACAACAGTTGTGTAATCAGGCTATCAAGCCCCAGTACAACTACTCTGACTACTGTTAATAGTCACTATCTGACCAGTCTGCTGATTGCTGACCATCATGAACTCTGTGCTTGGATTTTGTGCATGGCTCTTACTAATTTTTATACATATTCACCTTCTGACATGCTTTCATGTAACAATGGGATAAATCAGAAAATTACGCTGGAATCCCTACATACTGTTAGGAAGTTGGGAATATGCAGTGTAAAGAAAACTCGTCGAGGACGCAAATGTGTGTCAAGAAAGTTGAGTGTCAGCACCTGCCACACATTTAAAGAACACAACACCCGAATGGGCGTTTTGAATGCAAGATCTGTGAAGACCAACCTGTATCATAACAACATGGCTCAAGCAATCTGTAGCCTGGTATAGGACAACAAGCTGGATGCTCTAGCAATCACAGAGACATGGCTGAGACAAGGTGAGACTGATTCTGTTACTGGGGATAGACTTGTACCTCCTGGTTACAAATTCAAACAGATCACCCGACATCATAAACGTGGAGGAGGTATCGGCTTAATACATAATGAAATCCTCTCTTGTCGACTGCTGGACATTGAGACTGACCAAACAATTTTTTAACTTTTACCACCTTAGCTCACCACTGACAATCAATGCCTGAACCTGCTGATACTTCTACAGACCTCCCAAAAATACACCAGTTTTCTTTGAAGAGTTTGGTGAATTACTGAACAAATTGTAAATGGAAACTGACAGGTTTTTGATGGGTGGAGATTTCAATTACCACATTGATAACAAAACAGATTCAGATGCCAAAAAGCTTCTCTCTATTTTGGACTCACATAACTTGGTACGGCTGGTTGTTGAACCTATGCATGTTGGTGGACACACCCTAGATTTAGTCATCACAAGGGAGAATGAGTTGCATGTACACAACATCAAGTGTGATCATTCGGTAATCTCCGATCACTATGGCATATTGTTCGATGTCAATATCAAAGTCCCAAGAAGAACAAGGAAGAAAATTGAATACCGGAAATGGGAGACCATTGGTATTGACGACCTCAGCCAGGACCATTTCATGCTCAGAGTACCAGGGTCTATCTGTGACTGAGAGTGTGCAGCATTATGACAAACAGATCTGCCAAATCGTGGATCACCATGCTCCCCTAAGAACATGCACCATTACTACTCATCCGGAATCCCCTTAGTACAACGAGGACATACACGCCGCTAAACGTAAGCATCGAAAATATGAACGGCGTTACAAGAAAACCAAATTAGTGATCCACAAACAGATTCACGACTGTCAAAGGAATCTTGTGTGCTCTGCTACAGAGGCAGCAAAATCAGCTTATTATAAGCAAGCATTGGAAACAGCTGATGGGCAGAAGGAAGTATTCACAATTGCCAATAAACTCTTGTTTAAGCAAAAATGTGCAGCACTTCCTTCCCATTCATCTGTGGATGAACTTGCAAACCGGTTTTCCACATTATTAAATGGCAGGGATAAGACAATCGATGACTGTAACTGTCTTAACCAACCACCATTTCACTGTATATCTCAACCTCTTACATATTTCAGACCGACCAGTCACAGAAGAAGAAGTTTCCAAAATTATCATTAATTCACCAACCAAATCCTGCAAACTGGATCCTATTCAAAAATGGCTTCTGAAGAAAACCTTACACTCATCACTCCCAATGCTGACACACATAATCAATGCGTCTCTAAGCGAAGGTGTCATGCCAAACAACCTGAAGTGTGAAGTCATCACTCCTCTCCTCAAGAAGAAGATCTTAGATCCTGAACAGCTTAAAAACTATAGACCCATTTCCAATCTCACATTCGTCTCAAAGCTGATAGAGCGAGCAGTTGTAACATGACTCAAGGACCACCTTTCCCTCAATGATTGCCAGCAGGAATTCCAGTTTGCTTATCGTAACTTCCACAACATGGAAACAGCTCTGACAAAAGTTCAAAATGATCTTCTCAGAGGAGTAGATGAAAACGGAGCTGCTATCCTTGTCCTCCTAGACCTCTCAGCTGCATTTGATACCATTGACCACAAGATACTCCTCAACTTTGGAATGTATTTGTGGTATCAATGGAATAGCATTGAATTGGTTGAAGTCATACATATCGGGCAGACAACAGTCCGTCATGATAGATGGACATATGTCAAATGCCAAAGACCTAACATATGGAGTCCCTCAGGGCTCCGTAGTAGGTCCGCTCCTCTTTAATATCTACACTTCCCCTCTTGGTGCTATTGTGAGATCATTCCAATTGGACCTGCACCTTTATGCGGATGATACATAAATCTACATGACATTTAAACCACTCGACCAGTCATCAGTCAACCGCACTTTTAGTTCAACAGTGTGTCAGTAGCATCAAGGCGTGTGTCAGTAGCATCAACTTTCTGAAGCTGAATGACAACAAAGCTGAGCTTCTAGTTTTCAGTTCAAAACGAATTTGAAATTCTCTCACCATTCCAGAGTTCTGCATTGGTGATTGTGTGCTCTCTGTGAGCAAAGAAGCCTGGAATCTTGGTGTAATATTCGACTCCCACTTCAGTATGGAATCCCACATCAACAGCGTCTGCAAAAGTGCCTGTTATCATATTCACACCATCAGCAATATCAGGCAATATCTTGATGTGAAGTCCACTTCAGCTCTCGTCCAAGCGTTCATCACATCGAGACTCGACTATTGCAATTCTTTGCTATTTGGAACATCCGAGTATTTACTTGACAAGCTTTAACGTGTGCAGAACACTGCAGCGAGGGTCATCACACGTCATCAGAAGTATGACTCACATTACTCCTGTACTACACAGCTTACACTGGCTGCCAGTCAGATACAGGATTCAGTATAAGATAATGCTCCTTGCGTTCAAGTGCATGAAAGGCCTTTCTCTCAACTACCTCGCCAATCTTCTTTGAGAATACCAGCCACTCAGATCTCTCCAATCAAACTCAAAGAATCTCCTGGAAATACCAACCACCCGAACGCAAACATTTGGTGACCATTCATTTGAGAAAGCGGGTCCAGTACTGTGGAACAATCTACCTATCCATGTCAGATCCCAAGTGAACATAAACACATTGAAGTCACAACTTAAAACACATCTGTTCACACTTGCCTATCATGCCTATCAATAGGTTCTCAGACTCACCCCCAGCGCTTTTGAGTGGCACGTGCCAGAATTAGTGCGATATAAATATTTGTATGTATGCACCCATTTGGACTCCATCGAGTTTTATATTCATTGTTGGTTTTTTGGTGGTTTGATCTTGCTCTGGATTTCTGTTGTAAAATTTTGCCAATTTACAGATGTTTGCTGATCACTGGACATTGAATGTTATTTAAAAATATTGGTTATCGCCTCATATTTTGATGATAGAAATGCTTATATTAACAATTAAACATTACAGATGTTTGCTGATCACTGGACATTGGATGTTATTTAAAAATATTGGTTATCGCCTCATATTTTGAGTATGTCTAACAAACTTTAATAAACCTTTAGCTAACGGCAAACAATTATACAGGGATCCCTCACTTTCCGCCATTAATTGGGACCAAGATCCCCCCGCGATAACTGAAATCTACGAAGTAGGATCTCCCCCCGACTGACATATACGTACATGTATATGTGTATATAATATCAATAAATACAAAGTTGATGATATAAATGCTTATATTAACAATTAAACATTAAAAAATAATGCATAAGATGTAAATAAAATATAAATACACACAGATACAGATCCACGCACGCAGATGTGCACTTCACAAAAATGTAGTTTTGATGGGAGATTTTGGGTTGTTTTTTGTTTTGTGTTTGTTTGGGGTTTTTTTTTGTTTTGGTTTGTTTTTTTTCGGGGGGGGGTTTGGGGGGCCATAATTGGCCTTAATTTTGTGGCATTTTCCTTAACTTTTTCCCCTTTTCTTCGTTAATTTCCTTATTTTTTATTTCGATGAATATTAAAAAAAAAAAATGCGGTGCACTGAAGCCGCATAGATTGAAGTGCGAAGTAGCGAGGGATGCCTGTATTACTTTTATTTGCAAGATGAATAATATCAGCCAAGGAAGCATAGTCATAACATGTGTGCCTCAGATGCAGGTACTGGGTTTGAGTTCTGAGCTCAATGAGGGAGTTTCTCTATGGAGTTTGCATTGGTTTCTTCTGGGTAATCTGGTTTCCTCCCTCAGTTTAAAGATATGCACATTAGGCTCAACTGCTGTTCAAAATTGGTCCTAGATGTGAATTTGTACAGTTGTGTGTGTGTGTGTGTGTGTGTGTGTGTGTGTGTGTGTGTTGATTCTGCAATTGAAGGGTGAGTTGTTCAGGGTGTACCCACCTTCGCCCAGAGTTGGCTGGGATAGGCTCCAGCCATATGTTCATGAGCCATTTGAGCTAATTCAAGTGATGTTCATGCTCCTGGCATACAGTAGGGCCGCTTTCAGAGTAGGCATGGGTGGGTGACATGAATAATGCCAATGTCCCTGAAACAGGACACCCACAAAAAAGGTCCTGCACATCAGGCTGCACACTCAACTCTTTCACTCACTGATCTCATGGTGATTAAATCCTCAGTCACTCAGGACAGAGATGGAGCTCATCATCACAGTTTAATTGTTATGAGAGAGAAAGAAAGAATGAGTGTACGTATAACTCAATCTGTCAGGTGATTCTGGCATTGCAGGAATGGGAAAATTGATCAAATAAAAAATAAGCAACACTTAAAGACCTACTTTCAGTGAAACTAACCCTCTGTAGTGGTTTTTGTTTTCAAGGGAAACATGTCACTTAGCCACAGACCTACATTCATGATAGCTAACAGGCTATAAAACCTTTCCACTAATGTCCACCCATCATGATGAATGCCATCAACATCAAAGTTGTCCTTTTTACTTCTAAACATTAACGGTAAAGGTCAACAAATAAGGTGTTAGACAGCAAAAGCGTGAGGAGCATTACACTGACGTGAACCAATCAGATTAAAGAACACACAACAGCATGAGAGCACTTCATCAGCACGAGGCGCTTATCACATGTGTCGGACATGGAGACATCGAGAGTCGTTCTCATCGCTCTTGTGTGTAAGTCACATTTCACATTTCCACAGTTAATTGTTAAACTCACATGTCGGGAGAAGTGTGTGTTTCCTCTTCACTGTGATGTCGAGTGAGATGTGTAAAAGTTTGTGTTCCCTCCTCACTATAATGTAAAGTGGGATGTGTGTAGAAGTTTGTGGTTTCTCCTCACTGTCATTCATGTCAAATGGGATGTTCTCTTGCAGGTGTTGTGTTTTCCAGTTCCAAGGGGATCTCTGGAGTAGAAATGGAGATGAGAGCCAGACAAGGAGACGACGTCACTCTTTTTTCCGACTGTTTGGAAAGTTGGATTTAATCCAGTCTGCTTTAGAAACTGCTCTCATCAGAACCAACCTCTTTTAATGATCTTATATAAGATTTTGGCCAATGATAGTTTCCCACGATACTCGATTGTGTTTAATGCATCCACCAACACATACAATCTCATGATTAAGCACGTCACAGAATCAGATGAGGGTGTGTACAACTGCGCGGTATAATATTAAGCAAAGATGTTTATCATTATGGAAACAGGTCCATTCGACTCTCTCTACTGAGTAAGTTTTTCTGATCATTCTTTCATTTTGTGGTGTTTATTTATTTTTGCTGATGTTCAGAAATCTATTATCAGAGAACTTTTCTCCATGTGTTCCTGTCTCTCCACACACCGCGACCCCGTGTACATCAGAGAGTGTTAACTGGATGCTGCTGTTGATTGTGTGTGCTGTATCTGTTCTCGTATCCTCCCTTCTCTCATCCATTTGTGTGTGCTACCTCTGGACACACACCACTAAAGGTGTGTGTGTGTATATATATATATATATATATATAGAGAGAGAGAGAGAGAGAGATATACACACACACAAACCACGAACGGTACACACACACACACACACGCATGCACACAAAATCCACGAATGGTATACACACACACACACACACACACACACACACACACACACACTGTTACTGTTACGTATTGCCTAATGGATTCTATCAGACGTAACCCCACTTGTTACGGATAGGAAAAGGATTGAAATTGCCCTGGGAAACCAGCAAAGCACAAAAAACCACGACAGAAACCATGTACAATTTAATAATATGAACAAAATTCATAACTTACATCTTAAAGTTAAATCACATACAAATTAACAAAGGGACCCATAGTCACCAAGCACCCACAGTAGGGTAAATTTAGAGATGGCACATGTGCTGGCGGGGAAAGGCTTGCCATCCCGCGTGTTGGACAAAACAAATGATGACCATCCTCGCATGGGCTGTGTGTGGACGTAGATGATGGACTTTGACGACGAAGTCCTGAACAACGAAACTTAGGTGAAGTGTGTTCCATTTTTCACCTGGGATGAGTTGATCCGCCGAGATGAGTCCCCTTGGACGATCTGCCCGAAGCGACACAGCGGCAACAGGTCCTTAATATAGATTCCCTACTGTTCGAGAATTTTCCCACAATCACCTGACCCACCACCAGGGCGCATGCGCAACTAGGTCCCCTCATGGAAAATTCCAGACTCAAACAGCTGAGTCACACCATGTGACTCTCTTCCATTATTTTTATATTTACATTCACACAAATATTTACAAGTTTTTTTGTTGTTGTTGTTTTTTGGGAGATGAGTTTAAAAGGATAATTTTTTGGTTAATTTGTCATGTACTTATTTATTTATTTTATTGGTTATTTCATGTTCACTGCAGCAATTAAATCTGACCTGACAAGAAGTCACAAGAAAAGCATGACTAGGAGACATGATGAGGTAAAAATAAAAACTCTTCTAATATATTAAATATGATTTAAACAAAGATAACTAGAAGGAGTGTGTAAAATCCTGCAGGTGGGATGCAGGTGGGATGTCCCAAGGAGTTTGTGTTCCTCTCAGTGATATCGGTAGAGGATGCTACTATTATGTCACAAAGATGATGACAAACAGACAAACAGAAGGGGCTTCTGAGTGGCGCATCAACAAAGTGCACAGCTGCCAAATGGACATCGTAGGTTCAAATTTGGGTTGATCCTCCAGTCAGCTTTTGCCAGGAGTCAATGGGAGCCGGTTGAGAGAGCTCTCACAAACGTAACCATTCACAATCTCACAAAAGTAACCATTCATCCACCTCACTCTTACTTATAGAGATCATCAGCAACCATGGACATCTGTGAGCTCATTCATAATAATGGGGGCAGATATCGCTTTGCCCCCGAAACCGCCCTGAATGTGTGTGCACATGCTTTCTTAAAATGGAGGAGGCAGCATCATGTTTCACAAAAGGGAATTTGGTAGTTGTGTGATAGAGGGGTGGTAATTAAAGAGAGGGAATTCTTCCATTCATTTTCTGAAATGCTTAATCATAATAATTAGGGTTGAAGGGGGGGGGGGGGGGGTTGGTGCCCATCTCAACTGACTCTTGGAGAGGGTACAGTACACCCCGGACAGCTAGCTAGGTCATTGGATGGTAAAAACACACTGACGGCGATACAGCCTACTCTTCAACAAAACGTTACCAATGCTTCTATGACATGAACCTCTCAACACAGACAGTGATAGACATGGCCAGAGTTTGGTAACCCAGTTAGCTGCACTGGGGGGGCAGGGATAGGAATAGAAGAGAAACTGGTGTAAAAGTTCACAAAAATGGAAAGACAGAGAGACAAGAAAGAAACCGAGTCTGACCTCTAGTAAAGGGTGTCTAACTGCTTTATAACATAAAATTGGACATCCCATAATAATAATATAAATAAAACATGTGGACAGGAGAGCAACTTCAGTCTCGTTGAAACAGGAAACCCACAGTGAGGCGATACAGTACTTACCTCCTCCTCTCACAGATTGCGGATCTGTTTAACATCCTGTAGATTAGATCCTCCATATCACAGAACAAACCATGACGATGTGAGTGGATAAGAAACCCAAACAGCCGGTTCGAGATGTTACAAAAAATACAGTGGTAAATTCAATAAAGAGAAAAAAAGAAAATGGTTGTAAATATTGTACTGAAGGAGGGGTTAAAATGCTTGAGTGTTTTTTTGTTTGTTTGTTTCCTTTTCAATGGAAACAGTGTTTCTTACCACAAACCTGAATTCACAAACCCAGGAGGATGAAAAAATGTTCCACTGGATTTGACCAATCGTGTTGGAGATTCTATCAACATCAAAGACTTGATGGTTAGGGTTTAAATAAAATTACTTGGTTGTCATTTGAGGTGATAACAAACAAGAGAAAGAAACGTAGCACTGACGTGGACCAATGAGATTTAAGAACTACGGGCACAGAAAAGAGCTTCAGCAGCTCGAGGAGCTCAACACCAGTGTCCAAGATGGGTACATCAAGAGTTGTCTTCATCGCTCTCATCTGTAAGTCCCATTTCACTTTCCACACATTCTACATTATCAAAGTCATAGGCCTGCACACGTTGGTGCTCCTGCTCACTGTAATGTAAAGTGAGACATGTGGAGAAGTTTGTGGTGAGATGTGAAGAAGTTTGTGTTCCCTCCCCACTGTAATGTAAAATGGGACGTTTTATTGCAGGTGTTGTGTTCTCCAATCCAAAGAGGATCTCTGGAGTAGAAGTGCAGATGAGAGTCAGACGAGGAGATGATGTCACTCTCTACTCTGACTGTGAAACAAAAGTTGGATCAAATACAGTCTGGTTTAGAAACTGCTCCCATCAGTATCAACCTCGTTTTGTGATCTCTTTTCAAAAATTTTTAAGGCATGGTTTCCCACGATACTCAACGGAGTTTAATGCATCCACCAACACGTACGATCTCATGATTAAGAACATCACAGAATCAGATGAGGGTGTGTACAACTGCGCGTCACAGGAGAAAAGAATTTCAAAGAATGACGGCGGTATAATATTAAGCGAAGATGTTTATCATTATGGAAACAGGTCCATTCAGCTCTCTCTACTGAGTAAGTTTTTCTGATCATTCTTTCATTTTGTGGTGTTTATTTATTTTTGCTGATGTTGGAAATCTTATTACCAGAGAACGTTTCTCCATGTGTTCCCGTCTTGACACACACCCCGACCCCGTGTGCATCAGAGAGTTTTAACTGGATGCTGCTGTTGAGTGTGTGTGCTGTATCTGTTCTCGTCTCCTCCGTTCTCTCGTCCATTTGTGTGTACTACCTCGGCACACACACCACTAAAGGTATATATATACACACACACATACTAGTCCTTCTCAAAAAATTAACATATTGTGATAAAGTTCATTATTTTCTGTAATGTACTGATAAAAATTAAACTTTTATATATTTTAGATTCATTGCACCCCAACTGAAATATTTCAGGTCTTTTATTGTTTTAATACTGATGATTTTGGGATCCAGCTCATGAAAACCAAAAATCCCTATCTCAAAAAATTAGCATATTTCATCCGACCAATAAAAAAAGTGTTTTTAATACAAAAAAAAAAAAAATTCAACCTTCAAATAATGATGTTCAGTTATTGCACTCAATATTTGGTCAGGAATCCTTTTGCAGAAATGACTGCTTCAATGTGGCGTGGCACTGCTGAGGTGTTACGGAGGCCCAGGATGCTTCGATAGCGGCCTTAAGCTCATCCACAGTGTTGGGTCTGGTGTCTCTCAACTTTCTCTTCACAATATCCCACAGATTCTCTATGGGCTTCAGGTCAGGAGAGTTGGCAGGCCAATTGAGCCCAGTAATACCATGGTCAGTAAACCATTTAGCAGTGGTTTTGGCACTGTGAGCAGGTGCCAGGTCGTGCTGAAAAATGAAAACCTTCATCTCCATCAAGCTTTTCAGCAGATGGAAGCATGAAGTGCTCCAAAATCTCCTGATAGCTAGCTGCATTGACCTGGTCCTTGATAAAACACAGTGGACCAACACCAGCAGCTGACATGGCACCCCAGACCATCACTGACTGTGGGTACTTGACACTGGACTTCAGGCATTTTGGCATTTCCTTCTCCCCAGTCTTCCTCCAGACTCTGGCACCTTGATTTCCAAATGACATGCAAAATTTGCTTTTATCCGAAAAAAGTACTTTGGACCACTGAGCAACAGTCCAGTGCTGCTTCTCTGTAGCCCAGGTCAGGCGCTTCTGCCGCTGTTTCTGGTTCAAAAGTGGCTTGACCTGGGGGATTCGGCACCTGTAGCCCAGTCCACTGCTTCCACAGGTCCCCCAAGGTCTGGAATCTGCCCTTCTCCACAATCTTCCTCAGGGTCCGGTCACCTCTTCTGGTTGTGCAGCGTTTTCTGCCACACTTTTTCCTTCCCACAGACGTCCCACTGAGGTGGCTTGATAGAGCACTCTGGGAACAGCCTATTCGCTCAGAGATTTCTTTCTGTGTCTTACCCTCTTGCTTGAGGGTGTCAATGATGGCCTTCTGGACAGCAGTCAGGTCGGCAGTCTTACCCATGATTGCGGTTTTGAATAATGAACCAGGCTGGGAGTTTTTAAAAGCCTCAGGAATCTTTTGCAGGTGTTTAGAGTTAATTGGTTGATTCAGATGATTAGGTTAATAGCTCGTTTAGACTACCTGAACATGATATGCTAATTTTTTGAGATAGGAATTTTGGGTTTTCATGAGCTGTATGCCAAAATCATCAGTATTAAAACAATAAAAGACCTGAAATATTTCAGTTGTGTGCAATGAATCTAAAATATATGAAAGTTTAATTTTTATCAGTACATGACAGAAAATAATGAACTTTATCACAATATGCTAATTTTTTGAGAAGGACTAGTATATATATATATATATATACACACACACACACACACACACACACACTCTCTCTCTCTCTCTCTCTATCTCTCTTATCACTGTTTCAATTTGAACTACAATTACAAATCATATCCATGAGGCCTCTCTAGTCACCTGTCAATCATTTACTTAATCCATTTAAAAAACTCTGCATGTGGTCACTCTAATTAGGATTATGCGGTTTAGAAAATGAATGAATGCTTGTGGTCAGTATTTAGGCTGGGATTTGTGCTGGCGTTTCAGACAGACAGCTTTCAATAATCTTTCTTAAGTTGTTTCACTCCTTCAAGATTAATTTCTTTTTCTCACAGCAAAACTCAAAACTGATCTAACAGGAAGAGATAAAATGAGTCCTGGGAGACATGATGAGGTTGGAGGAGATGTGTGTTATGCTGCGCTGGACATCCAGAACATCAAGCAGAAGACGAATAGGAAGAAGAGGAGAGTTCAGGACTGTGATTTCAGCACGTATTCAGAAGTCAGAGCAGAGAGCGCTGACAGCTGCCGAGGAAACGCTTGTGAATTCTGATCGCTTCATCTCCTTCAGGACATGATAGCAAATCTCATTCATTTAAAAATTTCACTGATCGTGCTTTTATGAAGATGTACTTACTGATGTAAAATAATAATAAATATATTAATTTTCTGCTAATTTTCAGATTTTTTTTTTTGTGGAACGGGGTTCTCATGCTGCTGAAACCAGCCAGTTATCTGTTTTTGCTTGTAGTATTACAGTAAATAGAACTCCTTTCAGCCACTTATTGGCTCATCCCATTGTCACCTAGACTGTGGAGTGACATCTCAAACGCTTTACAGACATAATTAGTTCTAGCTCCCTCCATCCTTTATCCTGTGTTAGGTATCAGGAATCACAAAATTTAAGCTAATCTTAAAAGTATTTTCGGCTCACAGCTCCAGCATCCCTCCAGCCATTCTTCAGCATCCCTCCCACATCCCTTCAGCATCCCTCTGGCGTCCCTTCAGCACCCCTCCCACATTCCTCTAGCATTCCTCCAGCATCCCTCCAGAATCCCTCCAGCCATTCTTCAGCATCCCTTCCACATTCTTGCGGCATCCCTCCGGATTCTCTCCAGCCATCCTTTCACCATCCCTCCAGCATCCCTCCGGAATCCCTCCCGCCATCCTTCAGCATGTCTCCAGCATTCCTACCACATCCCTCAGCATCCCTCCAGCATCCAGCCATCACACTCTCCTAAAACACCTGTACAGTACACACCCACCTCCCTCCAGCTCATAGTGGGTTGCAAGAGAATCTTGCCCTATATTCATCTTTATTCGGTTGAAACACAGGAACTTCTCCAGGTGTGTGTGTGTGTGCACTGCTAATCATACTAGTTACCTGAATGCATAAAATACCATTTAGAATGAACTCGATATAATACACTGTACATGCACCGAGCTGCATGCCAGATGCAGGCCACTGGAAACTTTTGCGGTTAGAGGCGGTCACTTCATATAACAAACAAAACAACTTTCAGAAACACATACACAGGAAATCTGCATAGGTTCCATCAGACCCTGCAAGCTAAAGCCACTTCCTGTGCATCTTTAGTTAGTGATCTATCATCAACTTTACATTGTAGAAATCACGTGATCAAAGTGATTAATTAAGTGACTCTGATCTGAGAGCAGCTGAAACACACTACGGTAATATAACATAATGCCCAATCCATCATTTTAAAAGAATCAACTTTTCCAATGTTTCCCTTAATTACACTGGATGACCTTTGGCCTGTCAAATCACTGCTGTTCTTGCAGCGTTTCTGTACGAGTGCAAAACCAACATCCTGTTTCAGCGCTAATGTTCAGACCAGATCCTACACAGTTCACTCAGCCACATTCAATTTACATAGTATAGACAAATCTGTGATCTCTCTCTCTCTCTCTCTCTCTCTCTCTCTCGCTCTCTGTGTCTCGCTGTGTGTGTGCGTGTGTGTGTGTGTGTGTGTGTGCGTGTGTGTGTGTGTGTGATTTTCCTGTTTCAGAGCGATGGCTCACACTCCCTGATGGCTTGCAAGGAAAGGGAAGGTGCACTGTTATATTACTGGCAGAGAGAGAAATCATCAAACTAATTCATAAACACGAAGGGGAACAGTCTATGCTCACCAGGTTCACAGGTGCACCAGGCCATTTCTGGACTAGTGATCGCTCAGACAAGTGGAGATTCTAATTAGGGCTCCTTGTACTAACGCTTGTACTGATTCCGGATTCCTTACTCAGGTTATATTACTGTAGATAATTACTGTATTCCTATCAAACGTACAATCTCCCGAGATGCTACAGAGATGCCAGAGTTCAGTAGTCTGGAAAAGAGATCATATAAATCATGATTTGTAAAATAATTGGTAAATGTAAACTGACAAAAGACTCGACTGTCGCAACTGGAGACTGACTGTAACATGAACTGTACCAGAATATTCCACTGTTTAATTTTGAACTAATACAAAGGAGGCACAGTGCTGTAGTGTTATCACAGCAAGAAGATTATGGGTTAAAATCCCAGGCTCTGTGAGAGTGTACCTGTGTGGTGTTTAAATGTTCTCCTTGTGGTTGTATAGGTTGTATAGGTTGCCTCCAGGTACTCAGGTTTCTTTCCAACGTATACTTTCATTCAGTATAAATGCTCAAATCAGGCACACAGCAAACAGTACCTGTAACAGTACAAAAAAATACCCCCCCCACACACACACATACACACACACACACACACACACACACACACACACACACACACACACACACACTCACTCCACCCCACCCCACCCCCCCACACACATACACACAGTGGAAACTTATGTGGTTAGAGATGGTCACGTCAAAAAACAAAACACCTTTTAATTTCTAAGAAACACACACACACGGGGAAATCTTGTGTAGGTTCTCTCAAACTTGAAAGCTAAAGCCACTTCCTATGCAGCTTTTGTGACTGATCTAACTTCAGGTTTAGATCAAAGAAATCACACGATTAATAACAGGCACTGATCTGGGACCAACTGAAATACACACTGAGTGGATAGATGCATTTCAGCAATTATTCTAAAGCCACACACACACACACACAAACAACAGTGTGTGTATGTGTGTGTGTGTGTGTGTGTGTGTGTGTGTGTGTGTGTGTTATCTGATTTAATGGCAGTGGCAGTGAAGTTAATAATACAACTCATTATGCAATCTAATAAACTGGTCTGAGAACAATTAAAGCAGGACATTACAAAAACTGAATTTCCTGTTTTAGTGATAGATAGATAGATAGATAGATAGAGAGAGAGAGAGAGAGAGAGAGAGAGAGAGAGAGAGAGATAGAGAGAGAGAGAGAGGTGTGTGTGTGTTACATTATTTTGGCATCAACTTTTAGTAAAAATTTTTGAAAACAACACCTGCACTAGATCCTTCGACCTACTGAATCAATACTGTTCGCTTGGTGTTTCGATAACATCACAACGCCAACATCCTGTTCCTTCACCAAAGTTTGCTATCTGTGGGAGAAAGCCAGAGTACCCAGAGGAAACCCACGCAAGGGGGAGACATGCAAACTCCAGAAATGCTCCAAGACCAGGAGCCAAACCCAATACCTTCTTGCTGTAAGGCAGATGTGCTAACCACTGCACCACCAATGTTTATGAAATGTTGATATAATATATGGGATACAGCTTCTGTTGCTGAATCAGCCAACATCTTCAGCCAGGGACCACCCGTCAACAAGTATTTGACCGTTTAAACCCAGGACACTCTCGAGGTGGTGGGTCTGTGATGATGACGTCTCATCACTACATGTTAGCCGATAGCTTCCAGCTTTTCTTCTCTCCCTTTAGCCGCATCTTTCAGCTGCTTGGCATACTTATTTTTCAGTTCTTTTCCTGTCTCTGCCCTAGACACCATGTGTAGCAAATCTTATGGCTCCTACTTCTACAGGAAAAAGCCAATACTTCCAGCTGGTTGCTGGCACTATTCAACCAACTCAGCATACTTGGCTTCCTTGTGCTTAACTGCTTCCTCACATCTTTTTTCCCAGTGTACGGTGAGTTCGATGATTACAATCCTCTTGTTCTTAGCTGACAAAATGATGATATCAGAGCTCAGAGTTGTTTGGATAATGGCTGGGAAGACTAGCATCTGTCACACGTTTACTTTCATCTACAACTGATATTTTCCTTTCGGGTTTACAGGGAGCAGAGATAAAGAAGGTGGATGATTTTAAGTACTTAGGCTCAGCAGTCAAGAGCAAAGGAGAGTGTTGAAAAGAGGTGAAGAAGCGTGTGCAGATAGGTTGGAATGTTTAAAGAAAAGTGTCCAATGTGATGTGTGATAGGAAGGTATCGGCAAGAATGAAGGGAAAAGTGTACAAGACGGTGGTGAGGACAGCGATGTTGTATGGTTTAGAAACAGTGGCACTGAGAAAAAGACAGGAGGCAGAGCTGGAGGTAGCAGAGATGAAAATGTTGAGGTTCTCTTTGGGAGTAACGAGGATGGATAGGATCAGGAATGAATACATCAGAGGGACAGCACAGAGGGACAGTAAGAGGTTTTGGAGGCAAAGTCAGAGAGGTTAGATTGAGATGGTTTGGACATGTACAGAGGAGGGATGGTGAATATATTGGTATTAGGATGCTGAGTTTGGAACTGCCAGGTAGAAGGCCTAGAGGAAGACCAAAGAGGAGATTTATGAATGACAACGCAGAGGATAGGGTGAGTTGGAGGCAGATGATTCGCTGTGGTGACCCCTGAAGGGAACAGCCAAAAGGAAAAGAAGAAGAAAAAGAAAAAGAGGAGTATGTGCCTTATAGTTCCTGCTTTGTTGCACAGTGGGCACTTTGGATGTTCTCTCAGACCCCATCTTTGCAGGTTGGCTGGGGATTTTCGAAGGTCATATGGAGACCTCAGCAAAAAAAGCTCAATCTGAAAGCCTCATGCTGCCAAATCTCTGCCCATATCAACTTTCTTTCTGTAGTTGTCCATCTTGTTTGCTAATTAAATTTCTCTTAATTGGCACAATTCCTCTGCCTGATTCAGCAGACCATTGTGGGGTGCTAGTAGTATAGAGGCCCTGTATTCCTCATCATCTCATCTTTGGATTACTTCAGAGTCATCACCAGTCTTGCTTTTGTAACTTTGTATTCTTCCACAACTGAAGAGACTGGTCGTTGCAGTTGATTGTTTATTTCATACAGGCATACAGTGGTACACCCAATCATCACCACAGGTACCTGTTGATGGTCCTCTCCCATCCTTCCACTGCTGTACTGGCAATTTCATAAAGCATGAGCAGCCATAGTAATCTTAGCAATAGTCCATGCTGGTACAGCCAAACCTTGAACTTTCCTGGCAATCCTATCTCATCTGTTGCCACTTCCCCAGGTACTCAATTGGGTTATCCACAATGGATGGAATGTTCTTGCCTTGTACATGGAGTGTGAATCTCTGGCTTGCCTGCCCCCTCTTGGTTATGATGATCCTAGACTTCTTGGCTTTGTATTCCATCCTTGCCCAAGTAACAGTTTCTTCAAGTGCTGTCAGTATTACCTGACTTGAGCAGGGGTTTTTTTGTTGTCAGTGTCATGTCACATCCATAAATCCCCTTCTGGATGGAAAGTACACTCCTGAAGCTGTTTTTGGATATCATGTTTTTCTTTTCCCTGCTTCTATGAGATTCATTCCCATTATGCCCCTGGACAGGGGGCATGGCTTAGACTTGGTGTGATGGCGGCACGCATGAAATCGCTCTACATTTAGAAAGAATTTTGGACGGGAAACACAAGTTTTTTATGTAAACTTCAGGTTCCTGTTCTGCCTAAGGTACTGTAATAACACCGAAACACCATGAATATACCTATCAAGCAATGGAGAGCGAGAATTGGAATGTTTTCTCCTCGTGGGAGAGTCAGCACCCTGAGAAACCCTGGTATAAGGACACCAAGCAGTATATGTCCCTGTTTGAGACTCATTATACTGGCATTCATACTACTGGCAGAGAAACCCGGGTCCGCCTAAATTTCCACATCAGATTCAGACTTGACTATCTGCAAAAAATCTACCCAGGGAGGTGTTAACTGATGATGTACCAACGCTCAAGGACCTCGCTAAAACGCTGTCATCGATTCAAGTACAACTTACCTCCCTTGACCGGAAGTTCGAGTTGTTTACGGCTGACTATGACAACAAACTGTCGCTGCTCCAAAGTGAGAATAAAACGCTCAGGCAACAATTGCAGATCATGGACAGAAAGTTAGATAACATGGTTGCACAGTCAAGATGCAACAATCTCTTGCTACACGGACTAGAAGACAAACGAGGTGAAACTTGGGAAGAAACGGAACTTAAGGTTAGAAAATTTCTAAAAGATGAACTTTCATGTAAAACAGCGGATACAGTTTGTATAGAAAGAGCTCACCGATTTCCTTCGAAGTTCGGAAAGTGACCAGTGATTGTCAGGTTTATGCTGTTTAAAGAAAAGAGTGAAATCCTCTCAACTGCAAAGAAGACCATGAAAGGATATATTGTGTTAAGAGTTGCTGAGGACTTTACTGAGAGGGTGAGAAATATCCGTTCACAGGTGTTCCCATTCATGAAACCTGCGAGAGATGATGGAAAGATAGCATACATGAACTATGATAATCTTGTGATTGATGGCTCAGTGTATGTGTATGATGAGACCTTGGACGATATCAAGCAGCTAGGACAGCATAAAAACTGGGAGAACAGAAAACCACCCGTAATAAACTTCTCAGAAGCTGAAGCATAGGACAGTGGTCAAGACCTCAACTACACAGATGAACATGATAACCCATACAGTCAAAACACACTGACACAAATATGTACATGGAACGTTCATGGTTTACTTTCCAAATTATCTTTTCCAGAGTTTGAAAAGTTTTGCAAACAGTTTGACATCTTCCGCCTAATTGAGACTTGGTGTATTGAATCAATTGAAATTGACATTTTATTTTCTGATTATAAATGCTTTGTCTGTGATCCTATTAAGTTATCACAATATTCGGTAGATATTCGAGCGGGCTTGTAGTGTGTGTGAAAAAATCATTTAGCATTATAATGTGAGAGGGCTTATGATCAGTGGCAAAATTGTATATTTCTTAAAGTTGTCAGTTATACTACTCTGGAACATATTTCTTTTTTTTTTTTTTTTTTTTAATTTCCACCCTGAAAAATCTCCTTTTTATGTTAATGCAGAGGAAGATGGTATTGATTTAGTTGAAAAAAAAGACTCTTTCAAATAACTAGTGATTTTAATAACGCTTTTCTGTTTATACTGAGCGGTGACTTCAACACTTGGACAGGCAACCTAGACGACTTCATCCAAGATGATAATACAGAATACCTACCTCTTCCGGATGACTACACAACTAATGCATTTAGTTTACCAAGAATATCACGTGACGTAAATGTTAACTTATATGGAACCCACCTACTTGAATTGTGCAAACTCTTTAATGTGCATATAGTGAATGGACGCTCTCAATCAGATACACCTAGTAGTCTCACATTTATCTCACATATAGGATCAAGTATTGTTGACTATTTTTTAGTGTCCAGTCAGTTATTCAACAAAGTCATTGACCTTAATGTGTGATCGTACAGAATCAGATCATATGTCAGTTGTGTGCACTCTGTCTGCTATTTTCGACAATATCCCAGAACCGGAGGTGAAGATTAATCTTACTACAGTTCCCAGATACAGGTTACTAGAACCTGCATCAGCTTCTTATAAAGAATGTCTCCAATCTCACAATATGCTAGAAGACTTTCTTGCAGTCCTGCAGAATTAAAAATTAATTGTGCTGAAACTAAATAATTTTCTCATTTCTTGTGCATGTGCAGCTGGGGGATTTTGTGTGTCCGATAGGAAAAACATTAAGAAGCAACCAAGAGGGTTTAACAGGCAACGTGCCGAATCTAAGCAGAAGTAGTATAGAGCTTTAAATTAATTTCGAAGATTTAATTGCCAAGAAAACTTTGATAACTATATAAAAACTAAAACAGAATTAAAAAAAAAACTTTGTACATTAAAAAAAGATAACTATAGCAGATGATTTGTGCAAAGCTGCTAAATATGGTGACTGTAAATCATTCTGGAACAGTTTGAAAAGTTCTCTACAAAACAGAAGAAATGCTGGATGTCAAATAACACCGGATATTCTTCATAAATACTTTAAGGATCTATTAAACACAACTAAACTGGAAGCAGACAAAGAATCTGATCAACATCTCTCTGATTTCATCACTAACCACAACTGTGATGAATATGTGAATTCAGCAGATTTTCAGCACCTATTATCAGACAGTATATCTGATCGCGAGATCACTGAAGCTATTAAGAAAATGAAAGCTGGTAAATTCGCAGATGAGGTTCCCACCAGAGTTTTTCAAGATTGGTCAATCGACGTTACTTGCCTATCTTAAACCATTATTTAACTCAATATTAGACCTTGGAATATTCCCTGATTCTTGGAACTCTGCTCTCATAATACCTCTATTTAAATCAGGCTGTGCAACATACCCTAACAACTACAGGGGAATACGTATCACTTTTAAATGTGTGCGGGAAAATATTTACTGCTGTACTTGATAAATGCCTTCGCTCATGGATAGACTTAAATGATCTTCTTTCAGAAGCACAAGCTGTTTTTAGGCCCGGATAAGCCACTACAGACAATATATTCACTCTCCAGACACTGTGTTTAAAATATCTTACAAAACCAAAGGGGCGATTTTTCTGTGCCTTTATAGACTTTAAAAAGGCTTTCAATTATGTTGATAGAGCTAAACTTCTATATATGTTACTTAAAGCTGGCTGTCATGGTAAATTATATAATCTTCATAATATGTATTCATCCGTGAAATCTTGTGTAAAATTTGGCGACTGTAAAACTGATATGTTTTCAACAAGCTCAGGCGTACGTCAAGGCTGCATCTTGAGCCCAATACTCTTCATCTTTTTCATAAATGAGCTTACCACAGAAATATGTAAATCTTGTAAGCATGGTGTTTTTCGATCTCAAGATATAGATGATATCATGATGTTATTATTTGCCGATGATGTGAACATGCTTTCTTATACAGTCAGTGGTTTACAACAGCAACTAAATGTTTTAAATCAGTTTTGTATTTCTTGGGATTTGAGTGTCAACTTCAAGAAAACAAATATGTATTTACTGTATTTAGCAATGGAGGTGTATTTAAAAAGAATGAAGTATGGTATTACGGTAATACAAAGCTTAAATGTGTTTCTTATTATAAATATTTATGTTTAATATTTTTATCAAGATTGAACTGGTCACAAGCTTGTAAAAGTCTGGCAGCCCAAGCGTCAAAAGCTATGCAACCTATATATAAATTAGTCAAAAAGAATTCTTATATTTCCTTCAATACTGCATGTCCAATTTTTGACTGTAAAATTTTGCCCATTCTTCTATATGGGTCAGAAATTTGGAGGACTAAATATTTTCACTGCATTGAAAAGATACATGCAGCATATTTTAAGCGCTTTTTGAATCTGGGAAAGTCTGCTTCAAATAAAGCTGTTTTGGGGGAAATTGGTCGATGTAATATTTTTGTATTTAGTCGATTAAGGGTAATTAGATATTGGTTGAAGTTATTAAAAATGGATGTTTATAGATACCCTCAGCAAAGTTATATTTTTTGAAGTCACAAGATGAAAATGGTGAGGTTCATTGGGCATCAGAAGTTAGACAACTACTTTTTGTTAGTGGATTTTCATATGTGTGGATTTCACAAGAGGTTGCAAACGAAGTCATTTTTCTTTCTCTTTTTAAGCAGCGTCTTCAAGATATTTATTTTCAAGAGTGATCTCTGTCTGTAGTGACTTGTATGATAGGTTGAACAGTAAGGAGGGAGGAAATGATCTATACAGGTTAGCACAGCAGAGAAATAGAGATGGGAAAGACGTGCAGCAAGTTAGAGTGATAAAGAACAGAGAGGGAAATGTATTGACTGATGACAGAAGTGTGCTGGGAAGATGGAAGAGTACTTTGAAGAGCTGATGAATGAGGAAAATGAGAGAGAAAAAAGAGTAGAAGGGGTGACCGTTGAGGAGCAGGAAGTAGCAAAGATTAGTAAGGGAGAAGTGAGGAGGGCATTGAAAAGGATGAAGAGTGGAAAGGCAGTTGGCCCTGATGACATATCAGTTGAGGTATGGAAGTGTCTAGGGGAGGTAGCAGTAGATTTTCTGACAAGAATATTCAACAAGGTCTTAGAAAGTGAGCAGATGCCAGAAGAATGGAGAAGTGTGCTTGTGCCCATTTTTAAGAACAAGGGGGATGTACAGAGTTGTGGCAACTACAGAGGGATAAAGTTGATGAGCCATACAATGAAGCTATGGGAAAGAATAGTGGAAGCAAGACTAAGGGCAGAGGTCAGCATTTGTGAACAACAGTTTGGTTTCATGCCAAGAAAGAGCACCACAGATGCAGTGTTTGCTTTGAGGATGTTAATAGAGAAGTAAAGAGAAGGTCAGAAGGAGCTGCATTGTGCCTTTGTGGATCTGGAGAAAGCATATGACAGGGTGCCGAGAGAAGAACTGTGGTATTGTATGAGGAAGTCTGGAGTGACAGAGAAGTATGTTAGAGTGGTGCAGGACATGTATGATAGAGGTAAGACAGTGGTGAGGTGTGCTGTCGGTGTGACAGAAGAGTTCAAGGTGGAGGTGGGACTGCATCAAGGGTCAGCTCTCAGCCCCTTCTTGTTTGCTATGGTGAGGTTAGACAAGAATCTCCATGGACTATAATGTTTGCAGATGACATCGTGATCTGTAGTGAGAGCAGAGACCAAGTGGAGGAAAATCGAGAGAGGTGGAGGTATGCCCTGGAAAGGAGGGGATTGAAGGTTAGTCTTAGTAAGACAGAATACATGTGTGTGAACGACAAGGACCCAAGAGGAACTTTGAGGTTACAGGGGGCAGAGATAAAGAAGGTGGAGGATTTTAAGTACTTAGGCTCAACAATCCAGAGCAATGGAGAGTGTGGAAAAGAGGTGAAGAAGCGCGTGCAGGCAGGATGGAATGGATGGAGAAAAGTGTCCAGTGTGATGTGTGATAGGAGAGTATCGGCAAGAATGAAGGGAAAAGTGTACAAGACGGTGATGAGGCCAGCAATGTTGTATGGTTTAGAGACAGTGGCCCTGGGGAAAAGACAGGAGTCAGAGTTGGAGGTAGCAGAGATGAAAATGTTGAGGTTCTCTTTGGGAGTAACGAGGATGGATAGGATCAGAAATGAGTACATCAGAGGGACAGCACATGTTAGATGTTTTGGAGACAAAGTCAGAGAGGCTAGATTGAGATGGTTTGGACATGTACAGAGGAGGGATAGTGAGTATATCGGTCGTAGGATGCTGAGGTTGGAACTACCAGGCAAAAGGCCCAGAGGAAGACCAAAGAGAAGATTTATGGATGCGGTGAAGGTGGACATGAAGGTCGTTGGAGTAAGAGTAGAAGATGCAGAGGATAGGGAGAGATGGAGGCAGATCATTTGCTGTGGCGACCCCTGAAGGGAACAGCCGAAAGGAAAAGAAGAAGAAGAAGTGATCTCTGTCTGTAGGAAATTCAAAGTTTTTACAACACTATTACTCACATAAATTTTTGTTAGAGCCAGAATTTTATATCATGAATTTACAGGATAAATCTGTTATAAGGGCATTATGTAAATTTAGAATCGGTTTCCATGATTTTAGAAGTAATTATTTGAATAAGTCTTGGGTAGATGTGAGTAGGGTAGATTAGTGAAGCTCTCCGTAAAAATTGTGACTCTGGTGATATTGAAAATGAATTTCATGTAATGTTTGTATGAGACAAATATTAAGATTTACAGCAAAAATATCTCTTTTTGCCATTACCATTGTTACCTGGGAGCGATAAGCATATATTGTCCAATTTGTTAAATTCTAAAAATATTGATGTCTTACGATGTATTGCAACCTACCTTAAACATGTATCTAATGAAAGATCTGTAACAAAATTATAACCACGCCAATTCACTCAAATGTAAGATGTAGTAAAATGTAAGATTCACTCAAATGTAAACTTTTCTCCAACCTCTGCCACTGGGTCATCTTGTTGCCGACAGAAAGCCGCAAATACATACCATCAAAATAATCAGTGATGATCCCCTTAGTGTGATCAGGAATATGGTAGTGATGTAGTGCCTCTTCAATCATCTTGTGTGGGATGGAGCCGTATGTATTGGCTAGGTCCAACCACACCACTGTTAGTTCTTGGTTATTCACTCTTTCTTCTCTAATGAACTGGCGACATTTGTGATGCAACTTGTGCATTCTATACATCCTGAGAACCCTGGAACTCCACCCTTCTGTATTGAAGTGTCAACATACTTGTTTGCTGTTAGGTAGGAGGTTATCCACTTGGCAAGGACAGCAAAGTAGCTTTTTCCTTCCACGTTTAGTAGAAATTGTTGTGAACTGGTCAACTGTCTGAGTTATTTTCCTTTGGGATGAATATTCTTTCTGCTATTTCCAACAATCTGGTACTTTGACTTTACTCCAAACAAGTCTTACCAAGGTTCAGAGTTTTCTCACTACACCAGGACACAGAAGACTCCATTTGGTCCCAGAGCTGATCCTAATCTTGCATTCTTCACTACCCCTTGGACTTACTTTAAGGTTGGTTCTGAGCTGGCTAGAGGAATGGTAGGTGCTGGAACTGGCTGAAACTTTGGACAGTCGCCCAGGGATCGGTTCCTTATTGGATCAGAGATCAGTTTAACCTGCTCTGTACATTCACTGAGAGGGAGATGTGTCTCAATCCCAGTCCGTGATATTGGTTTCCAATGCAAGCATTTAGCGGTGTGTCAAAGAGACCCAATACTTAACTGATTTGAAAATATTATATATAATTATCAAAATCGCTGACTGTTTCAACTAGCGATCAATAAAGGTATGCAATCATGGACTGTACCAAAATATTTCCATGACCACAAAAGTAAAGCTAAAACACACAAACCATAAATGACATGACATGACAATTCATAACCTGTGATATCGATTGTTCCTAAAAATAAATAAAAATATATAATACAGGCTGCGTTTGACTGGGTTTATTAATTCAAGTTAATTACACAAATTGCACAAAAATTCATGATATAAATAAATCAAAGTTATTTATTATCTGATCTGGGTTTGACTTAAAATAATTATCTCAGGACAGACATACTTCTGTTAATGAAGGTTAATATTAATATAACATTAAAGATGCTGCAGTATTAGCATTACTAATTATTGGAAAAATGAAAGCAACCTAGCTATATAAAGACTTTAAATTTTGATCACTCAGCATGTGCTGAAATCAAGTGTTGAACTTATGGCTTCTAGTTCTTGATGTCAGTGTTGTGTAATAGATCTCATCTTCTCCAACCTCCATTACAGACAATTTTATACCCAAGATATTTAGTTCAGTGTGTGTCAGTAGAGTACTGTGCATTTTCTACCTGGGCCTTCAGTGTGGCTTAATGGACATAATGCACCTCTTAACACCACCACCACTATCATGTCACAATTATATAAAGCATCAATGATATATAAAAACAAAATATAACAGGGTGTGGCATTGCAAAGAGAAAGACATTCTGCTAGTAACTCTGATCATTACATCACTTTCACTGGCATTTACTGATGGAAGGTCATGTGAAAATTCACACCTCCACTTCCTTGACCTCTGCTGAGAGAGGTTTTCTGAAAAAATCTGTCTTGAAGATGGGTTTTTAAGAATTAAGTCTGACAGTTGATTTCTCCTGTCAGCCATTGTGGGTGTAAAAACTTCTAACAAATATATTGTGTGCAGACCACGACAGACTATTCAGCTAGTTTTGCTTATATCAACCAATCAGAGGACAGAAAAGTGCTGACGTTATCGTAAGCCCACGAGCTAGCACTGTGAAGGAAATCTGAAATCTGCTAGGTTCTGTTTCTCATAGACCTATCACTTGTGTGTGTGTGTGTGTGTGTGTGTGTGTGTGTGTTTTGTAGTATCTCATTGCAGTACTAAGTGTTTCTGATGTCATTTCCTGTCTGATCAGCCTGTCTGATCTTAACTGTAAATGACACAGAGTGGGGCTGGTGGTGTAGTGGTTAGGGTGCCGCGCTCATGATCGGGAGGTTGTGAGTTTGAATCCCACTGAGACCTTCACTGTGCCGAGACCCTTGGGCAAGGTCTCAACCACAAGTGTGCCTCTGTTTACCCAGCAGTATAAATGGGTACCAGTAAAATATATTGGGAAGGTAACCTGCGATGGTCTAGCGTCCCATCCAGGAGGAGTTGAACTCCTGGTTGCTTCATGCTACAGAAACAGGGGATAAGCACTGGCCTGATGAGCCACTAGGCTTGTTAAATAAAGTGACATGAAAGATTAATTATTTGAGTTTTGCTTTTAGCAGAAGTCCCACACATCCCACATTCCAAGACAGTGGGGAGATAAAGCAACTTTATATGTCTCACTTTACATAACAGTGAGCAGGAGCACAAACTTGTGCATGCCTATGAGTTTGATAATGTACAATGTGTGGAAAGTGAAATGGGACTTGCAGATGAAAGAGATGAAGATGACTTTTGACGTACCCATCTCGGACACTGGTGTTGAGTGCCTCGAGCTGCTGAAGCTCTTTTCTGCGCCCGTAGCTCTTAAATCTCATTGGACAACATCAGTGCAACGTTTTTTCTCTTGTTTGTTATCACCTCAATTGGTTGTCAACAAATGTCTGTGATGGTTAGAGTTCAGATAAAATCAAGTCTTGATCAAAGTCACAATTGATTAAATCCAGTGGAACATTTTTTCATCCTCCTGGGTTCGTGAATTCAGGTTTTTCGTAAGAAACACTGTTCACATTAAAAAGGAAACAAACAAAAAAACCACTCAAGCATTTTACACCCTCCTTCAGTACAATATGTACAACCATTTCCTTTTTTCTCTTTATTGAATTTGTCACTGTATTTTTTTGTAACATTTCATGCAGCTGTGAGAGGGGGCACAAGCCAGTGTTCATCCTCACGCCGATCCCAAGCCCGGATAAATGCAGAGGGTTGTGTCAGGACGGGCATCCGACATAAAACATTTGCCAAATTTGTTATGCGGATAATCAATACGAATGTCATTCCAAATCAGTCGAGACCTGGGTTAACAATGACCTCCATCAGTGCTGTAAACCAACAGGGTGTTGGTGGAAACTGGGCTACTGTTGGTTGAAGGAGAGGTGGGAGGCACATCCATAGGTGGAGAGAGAAGAGGAAAAGCATGAGTCTAGGACTGAGAGTAGGGACTTCGAATGTTGGAAACGGAAACGGCAGGAAAAGGCAGAGAGCTGGCTGACATGATGCAGAGGAGGAAGGTGGACATACTGTGTGTTCAGGAGACCAGGTGGAAAGGTAGCAAGGCTAGAAGCTTAGGAGCAGGGTTTAAGCTGTTTTTTCATGGTATGGATGAGAAGAGAAATGGAGTAGGAGTTATCTTGAAGGAGAGGTTTCTCGGAAATGTTTTAGAAGTGAAAAGATTGTCAGACAGAGTGATGAATCTGAAGTTATAAATTGAAGGTGTGATGTTCAAAGTTGTTAGTGCTTATGCCCCACAGGCAGGATGTGAACTAGAAGAGAAGGAGAGATCCTGGAGTGGGTTAGATGAAGTGATGCAGAGTACCCCCAGAGGTGAAAGAGTGGTCATTGGTGCAGACTTCAATGGACATGTTGGTGCAGGCAACAGATGGGATGAGGAAGTGATGGGCAGGTTTGGTATCCAGGACAGGAACGCAGAAGGACAGATGTTGATAGATTTTGCAAAAAGGATGGAAATGGCTGTGGTAAATACTTTCTTCAAAAAGAGATAGGAGCATAGGGTGACTTATAAAAGCGGAGGTGGGAGCACACAGGTAAGATGATGTAATTTGAAGGAAGTCAGTGACTGCACAGTAGTAGTTGGTGAGTGGTACCAGACAGCATAGGATGGTGGTGTGCAGGATGACACTGATGGTGAGGAAGGTGAAGAAGGCAAAGGCAGAGCAGAAGACAAAGTGGTGGAAGCTGAAAAAGCAAGAGTGTTGTGTTGTCTTCAAGGAGGAGTTGAAACAGGCTTTGGGTGGTCAGGAAGTGCTCCCAGATGATGGGACAACTCCAACTAATGTGATCAGGGAGATAGGTAGGAGAATACTTGGTGTGTCCTCTGGAAGAAAAGTAGATAAGGAGACTTGGTGGTGGAATGAGGAAGTACAGGACCGTGTACAAAGGAAGAGGTTAGCTAAGAAGAAGTAGGACATTGAGAGGACCAAAGAGAGTAAACAGGATTACAGGGAGACCCAGCGTAAGGCGAAGGTAACGGTGTCAAAGGCTAAACAGAGGGCATATGATGACTTGTATGCTAGGTTGGACAGTAAGGAGGGAGAAAATCATTTATACAGGTTGACACAGCAGAAAAATAGAGATGCGAAGGATGTGCAGCAAGTTAGAGTGATTAAGGACAGAGAGGGAAATGTATTTGTGTAAATATAAATGATGACAAGTGTGCTGGGAAGATGGAAAGAGTAGTTTGAAGAGCTGATGAATGAGGGAAATGAGAGAGAGGGAAAAAAAAAAAAAGAGTAGAAGAGGTGACCGTTGAGGACCAGGAAGTAGCAAAAATTAGTAACGGTGAAGTGAGAAGGGCATTAAAGAGGATGAAGAGTGGAAGGCAGTTGGTCTTGATGACATAGCTCTGGAGGTATGGAAGTGTCTAGGAGAGGGAGCAGATTTTCTGACAAGAAGATTCACTAAGGTCTTAGAGAGTGATGGAATGTCAGAGGAATGGGGAAAAGTGTGCTGGTGCCCATTTTTAAGAACAAGAGAGACGTGCAGAGTTGTGGCAACTACAGAGGTCAGCATTTGTGAACAACAGTTTGATTTCAAAGGAAAAGAAGAAAAATAAGTTTTTTTGTAAGATTTCAAATTGGATATTTGGGTTTCTTATCCACTCATATTGTCATGGTTTGTTTTTTTGATATGGAGGATCCAATCTACAGGATGTTAAACAGATTTGAGATCAGTGAGAGGAGGAGGCAAGTATGGCCCCACTGTGGGTTTCACGTTTCAGGATGCTGAAGTTTCTCTCCTGTATACATGTTTTATTTATATTATTATTATGGGATTCCCAATGTTATGGGATAAAGAGGTAGGACTCCATCTACTGGTGGTAAGACTCGGTTCCTTTCTTGTCACTCTGTCTTTCCATTTTTGTAAACTTTTCCACAGTTTTCTGCCCTAATTTCATCGTATTCAATCCCCTGACTCCCCAGTCCACCTTACTCGGGTTACCAAATCCTGGCCATGTCTATCACTGTCTGTGTTGAGAGGTTCATGTCACAGTGCCATTTCTAACATTTTGTTAAGAGTAGGCTACATAGACCTCAGCATGTTTCTGCCATCTGATGGACTGGAGAGCTGTCCGAGGTGTACTCTACCCTCGCCAAGAGTGAGCTGAGATGGGCACCAACCCCCAACCCCAACCCCAATTACTACGATTAAGCAGTTCAGAAAATGAATAGATGAATTCCTTCTCTTTAATTACCACCCCTCTATCACACAACTACCAAGAACCCCTTTCTGAAACATGATGCTGCATCCTCCATTTTTATGAAATCCTGTGCATGCACATTCAGGGCAGTCTCAGAGGTAAAGCAATATCTGCCCCTGTTATTATGAATGAGCTCACAGATGCCCATGATTGGCCGATAATCTCTGTAAGTAAGAGTGAGGTGAAGAATGGCCACCTTTTGTTCGTGAGAGCTCTCTCAACCAGTTCCCACTGACTCCTGGCAAAAGCTGTCTGGAGGATGAACCCAAATTTGAACTTGCGATGTCCATTTGGCAGCTGGTCACGTTCTTGACTCCCCACTCTCAAGAGCCCCTTCTGTTTGTCATCATCTTTGTGACATAACATAAGCATCCTCTCAGTAATATCGGCTTTACACGCTGCTTTTAGTTATCTTTGTCTAGATCATATCTGGATCTCTGGTCAGGACAGAATAGCATATGATTTACATCAGGGTTTTATGGACAGACTAACATACTATAGACTACATAAAGGCGATGACTGAGTAAAATTTGATGGAGACAGCACAATTCAGTAAATGAACATACCTCTGGTTCCAGGGTCTGGGGTTTGAAAAGTGAAAATGATTGTGCAAATGGAGGTCCAGAGCATCACTGAAGACTATTTTAGTAAGTCCACAACGGCAACCACCCAAACTTATACCACCTCAGGTATTCCAGGAATTTTTTTAAACAGAACCTCACAGAAATATAGTCCTGGGTTTGAGAGTTCCAGGTTCAGTGAGGGTGTTTTTATGTGAAGTTTGGATGTTCTCCCTGTGAACCATGAGCTTCCTCTGGGTACTTTCCTCCGACAGCCCAAAACAAGTTTCAAGTTTTATTGTCATGGACAGGTAACAATTGAACATCACTACCAGCAATGTAATTCTTGGACTCGCAGCCCCTTCAGCATTGCATGTAAGAAATCTGGCATATAAACAAACATTTACATCAGTTCAGTTCATTTACTGTAACTGCTTAATCCTAATTAGAGTCGCAGGGAGGCTGGCGCCCATCCCAGCCTACTCTAGGCGAGGGCAGACTACACCCCAGACAGCTCGCCAGGCCATTGCAGGGTGGAAACACGCTGACGGCTTTGCAGCCTACTCTTGTCGAAAGTCAGCAATGGTCTTTTACATGAACCTCTCGACAGTGAGAGACATGGCCGGTCTTTGATAACCCAGTTAGCTGCACTGGGGACATTGACATAAAATATAAAGTAAAATATAACAATATTACTAAAAGAAAGAACAATATATATTAAAAGTAGTTGAAAGTACACTTACAGTGGGATAAATATAGAATACTAAAAGAAATTCTGAAGTGGTTGTAGTGCAGAGATAGTGGTGCACACATGTAAGTGTGAAAAATAAGTATGCAAAATGTGTGCAAACTGTCTGGTATATCAACAGTTCGGTAGCGTGATGGCTTGTGGGGTAGAAACTGTCCCTATATCAGCTGGTATGAGTCTGGATGCTCCTGTACCCTCTACATGTCAGCAGGAACAGGAGCATTTGCATTTACACCAATAGATTCAGGAGCAGTTTCTATCAGTTTCTACTTCCGCTTCAAGATGATAGACCAGTCCAAGCTCTGCTTTATAGCAGAGGCTGCATCGATCTGCTTGTCAATCTCCCGCTCAATCCTTCCCTCTCTCATTAACAAGGCCCCAAGATACTTGAACTCCATCACTTGGGGCAGGACCTCATTCCAGTCTCAGATGGTGCTTTCTATCCTTTTTCGACTAAGAGCCATTGCTGTGGGCTTGGAGATGCACTCTGCTGTGAATTGCCCAATGAAATCTGGAGTTCATTAATCTAGGAACTCACTGATTCTGTTCATAGACAAAGGACAACCTTGGCAGACTCCAACTCTCACCAGAAACGAATTTGACTTGTTACCAATGCAGACCAAGCTCTGGCTCCGGTGATACACAGACTAAATGGCAAGTGGCAACGAGTCTGGAACACCGTACTCTTGACGCACGCCCCACAAGATAGCCCCAGGTTACATGTAAAATTCACACAACACATGTGGACAGATTGGGCAAACTTCCATGCCCCCTGCAGGATACTATAGTGTATAGAGTAGGTCGGGTGTGCAGCAGCCAGGAGGATGAAAACCATATTGTTCCTCCTGAATCCGAGGTTCAACCATTGGTAGGATCCTCCTACCCAACACCCCTACATAGACTTTCTCAGGTAGGCTGAGGAGTGTGATTCTGCAATAATTGGAATAATTTTTTTAAAATGGGACTACCACCCCACTCTCCTAATCCAGAAGTACTGTATTGACTTTTGCCAAGTGAACGGATGGAAACCCATATATATTATGTTCAAACATGGTGTATGTGATGGACAAATTGTGATGAGCACAGAAGTCCAACAAAAAAACACCATTCTGGAGAGGCTGTACCTACCAATCACACCCTTCCAGGTCACACTTCCATTGCCCACATGGGTGTTGGAGTTCATACCATGGTGAGTTCTCCAGTGCGGACACCATCTGCTTCTTGCTGTGCCACTGAGGCTGGTTAGGTTT
The DNA here is from genome assembly GCA_024760905.1 of Plotosus lineatus. Classification (NCBI taxonomy): domain Eukaryota; kingdom Metazoa; phylum Chordata; class Actinopteri; order Siluriformes; family Plotosidae; genus Plotosus; species Plotosus lineatus. The sequence continues at coordinate 6,046,968 of CM045746.1, forward strand.
GGGACGAGTCCTGTTGCAGTCATCACAGCCATTGTGCTCATTGCCCTTTATGCTTGCTGGACGCTCTATAGAGAACCTTTGCTCATCTTTTACCATGAGCAGAAGCTCAGGTAATTAAGGCACTGACCCAATCTGTAAAGTGCATTCAATTCTCCACTGCCAAATCAGACCTTGGAAGAGGGGGCCCTTTGGGACAATCTTGTGCACATCTTGTGAAACCACTGTGCTCCCATCCCTGGCAGCCCTGGGGTAGGACAGAGGAGACGTCAAGGTTAACGGCCCTGGACCTAAAAAAAGTTGAAATGGCAATAATGTATAACTTCAGGATGATTATTAGAACTGTTTAGTGTGCCATGACGGTGTAACTTAAGAAAATAGATGAGAGAAATTATTTCAAAATATACAGATAGAACACTTCTAACACTTTTATTCCACTTGCCCACAAGGTTTTTGAAGTGAAAATATTCCAACTTCCAGTATGAGCATGAGATGTCACACCTGGAACCCAACCCTAGTTTTTGCAGTGTAAACAATGGCTGAAAGCAACAGTGTATCTCCGAAACTGAAAATTCCAAGCTTAGCCTGTCATGCAAGTCCACCCCATTTAAGGAAGATGATGGAGAGAATTTTGTCATTTATCAGCCGTATCATTTTAAATCAAAATGAAGAGGACTACCAGAAGCAACTGCAGGATGTATCCTGGTCAGTATTTTTCTCCTTTCTCATCTCAAATCCAGGGGTCGGGTCAATTATTCTTGTTTTATTATCTCTCAACAAAATTCTCATCTCACATCTGTCATGAAAAATTTACCCTCATCAGGTCCCTAAATATATTTTATTTACCTTTAAACACACCCAGAATTCCGAGTGAAATCCAATCTTATTATGTATACCTCATTTTTCGGACCATAAGGCACACTTCAAAGCCTTTACTCTTCATAAAAACTGCCGGTGTGCCTTATAGTCCGGTGCGCCTTATGTACAGATGGAGCCGCGCAATTGTCTCACTGATACCGTCAAAACCCAAGTGAAGCAAACTAATTCAGAGCTTACCATCATTCTGGTGGATTAACCAAAGAACTCCAACCGCTAGATATTGGTGTCAACAAGTCGTAAGTTAGAGGGATCCAGGCTTCATGTCCAAATACCAACATAATGTATTGTAGTCAGGTGACTTGCTGAGTAATACTTGAGTGGCTGAGAGAAGTTTACATCACAGATATGAGACTGGAAGACTTCTTTTACCTAATCTCCGTCTCTACCGATCATCTGTCTTGTTATGAGGATGCTTCTGCGTCTCAGGACGCTCAACTGGCTTAAAGAGTCTCATGTTCATCGCCGGGATAAAGTGCTGCTACAGGTCTCCGAGACCTTGAATTAACCTTCTTGAATTCACAGTTACACTGATACAGTTCCTTAAGAGTAATAACATATATTCTGTAATGAACATAATACTCACGCTGTGAATGAGCACCGCCATGGTTGTTACTGTGATGACAACGTTGCTACAAGTGCTGTGCTTAAAACGAATTAAATATTTATCTAAATTATTATTTTACTGACATTTTAAAAATATTCGGAGATACAGTAAAATATGAATGTTTGTTTGAAAAAAAAAAAAAAAAAAAGTACATACCACAGATAATCGTACAAAAAGCATAATAAAAGGGAGTCAGGAGGAATTGATCGTGGGTAAACTGATGAGCAGGCTGATGAATCAAACAGGCTGATGAATCATTGATCGGGTCCATGCGCGCCCATCTCACCGATACCATCAAAACCCAAGTGAACCAAACTAATTCAGAGCTTACCATCATTCCGGTGGATTAACTAAAGAACTCCAACCGCTAGATATTGGTATCAACAGATCGTAAGTTAGAGGGATCCGGGCTTTATGGCCAAATACCAGCATTACGGCTATCGTAATCAGGTGACTTGCTGAGTAATACGTGAGTGGTTGAGAGAGGTTTATGGCACGACCCCGGAAGACTTTTTCCACCTGATCCCCATCTCTATTGATCTCCATGTGCGAGAGGTAATAATAGACAACAAAATATTATAATATAAAAAATAATATAGGGATCTTTATGTCCAACTCCTACATCAACTTACACAAATCCATCAAATTCTTCATCTTCAGTGTGCAAGAGGAATGAACTGAAAAAGTGAATTTATTGTTTTATATTGTTATAACTGAACAATGTTGAGAGTTCTTGAGAGGTGTATTACTGTATTCGACGTGATAAGTGCCCAGGGCGCTTTAAAATTTGGCGTGGGTGGGCACTTATTAAAATGTTAAAAGTGGGAGTGGACCGGTAAGTGCTTATCACCATCGAGGTGGAAAACATGAATAATAACAGAACAATAAAAGTTTTACTGGTATTTGTGTTATTCTTTTTGTGGTATCAACCAAACTACTTACATGAAAGCTGAAAATAAACAGAAAACAGCATTTTTTTTAAAGACCCCTTACTTTTCCCTCCCGGTCTTTGTTTCCTTTCGGCTGTCCTTTAAATATTTTCCTAGAAGTAAAATTGAGCCAATCAACACAAATATCAACTTTAGCACATGGCACGTTGAACCAATCAACACGAACATAAACAAAAGCACATGTCCAGGAATGTCTTTAAATTGATGAGGTTAGTGAGCAGGAGAATTGGGTTAAAAATACTCATCATCGCTTTCTGATAGGTCCATATCTGGCTCATTGCTCCATTCATTCAGAGCATCCCATAGTTTTTCTGCAACAGTTTGTAATGGTTCATCGTTTGTTGGACATTGAGAACACAGCAAAATATTTTCCCGTTTTTAAAGCACGGCAGAACAATCGAATGTGTTGTTACTGATGAACATTATAGACATTCCCCAGTGGCAGGGGGTCTTGAAATACCGTGTAAACTCACTTTTACAGCCAGTGAACGCCTCATTTTACTGTTACAGAGACTGATCGAATAAAATCAGTAAGTTTGATCTACGATTTTGCTCCCAGTACACATGGACAGTTATTAGACGCAAGACCAAAAAACATTGTGGGGGTGGGGGGGGGCTTATTAGAGAAGGCGCTTATTACGTCGAATACGGTATTTTATATTTTTCTAACTGAACAGAGTTACTGCGAAGTGTATTATTTTATATTATTAGAACTGAACAATGTTGAGTTATTGTGAGAGTTGAATCAAGTTTGACTTATCTGACTATTGTTTTGTTTCATGCGCCTTGCGATCCAGTGCGCCTTATGCATGGGATTTAATCATCGTTCGTTGGTATTGCATCTTACAACAGATGTCGCATTTTCTGAGTCATAGGGTGCACCGGATTATATTACCATTCTAATTATTCCTATTTATTATTTTATTTACAAATCTTAAACTTCTCTCCAAAAACAAAGTGTTAGTGTTATAAATCAATTTTCATGCCACAAAATATGTTAAAGTTTAAGAAAACTTTCTACAACAACAACTAAATAAAAATAAATAAAACAAATCAAAAAGCACAGGCATTTTTGAGGGACAAAGTAAAAAGTTTGTTTTATTTGTAACCTTAAAACCTTCAATAACATTCAAACCTGATGAGAACAGATTTAGAGGAGCAAGCTTTTTAACTTGTTTCTGGAGAATAAGACTTTGTTTTTTGTTTGTTTGTTTTTTGATGGTGGTGATGAGGGGCGTGTTTGCAGCACTTAAATAATATATTAACGCAGAAATACACCCCCTGGAGGGGGAAAGAGAGAAAGGCAGAGACATGTACTCTCAATAAGGTTTCCTGGGAATCTCAAATTAAAGAAATTACTCTATGATGGCAAACACATCATTTCTGAGAAACTTGAAAATCCAATCTGCTTCTGGGTATAAATACATAAAGATTAGAAAGAGAAGCTCGAGGAGCAGGAGGAACAATGCTCAAAAAGCAAGAGACTGACCAAATAAAAAAAAAGCCAAACCCTACAGGATAAAATGCTAACTTCCAGTGTGAGACTCTGATTTAAACCAAAGGAGCATTCAACATGAAAGAGTTTCTGCTCTTATGAACTGTAAAGATAAATTTTAGATAAAGGAACAGCACTGAAAATCGTCAGTTAGGATCAGACTGAAAACACAACGATGTACGGGTTACACTGACTGATGAGACTACTGACTAGTTGTGATTTTAAGATCCCATCAGCCCAAAATAAAGCAGGTGAAAGATAAATATTGATGATGCCGTAGTGTCAGGCATAGAGATTAAAATCCACCAACTTCATGCACTCTGTGCTCCCACACCATCTGCAGAAAGCACACACAGTCAGAGAACAATGTGGAATACAGGTGTGTAGAGATGTGTAAAAGGTGGTGCATGTGTAGGGAGTGTAGTTACCAGGTTCTATGAGAGCATGTTCGTTGCCCACAAGTCCATTCAACCCCTCCATGTGCTCACTCAGGAGTTCACTTGTTAGATTATTATTCCTCTGCTCCTCTAAAATCTGCTTACACAACTCCTCCTTAACACACACACACACACCGAATTTATCATCATTATGTCTATTTAGACCCCCACCACACAAAGACACGTACCTCACACATCACAGAAAGCTGCATTGGAAGGTCTTCAACTTTGACAAAATCTTCCTCATCAGATTTCTGACTGGTGTTTCCAGATCCAACCTCCTGTGTTTTACATCACACACACACACACACACACACTTTCACCAAGCCTTTACTTACATTGTACTGTATAGCTAAATTAAATACTGTATACAAATATGAACCACTGCCCAGTAAAGTGTGTGTGCGTATATACATCTGCGTTAACAAGAACGGGCGAGTCAGTCTGAGGGCTGGGCCTGGCAGAGTCAGGAGGGCTATCCTGTGATGGGGGTCTGAGAGGATCAGCAGACACATCCTTGTGGTGTGTGTGCGCAGTTACAGCATCTCGCTCGTCCTCCATTACCTCAATAGTCTCGGACTTCAAGCCTTTCACTGCGTGTGCACACACACACACAGAGAGAGAGAGAGGGAGAGAGTGTGTACATTATTATACTTGGCTACACTTAAACAGTACTAATCTATAACACACACACACACACACACACACACACACACCTTCAATACTTTCTGTGCTGTCTGACTTGGTGTCCTGCGTAGCTCCATTTAGTGAAACTTCATTATACTGTAAGACAAACATTACAATTTTATAACATTCATAAACAAAACTTGGCCCAAACAGTATTATAAAATCTACACGTCAGGAGTTTAAGGACGACAACAATCACCATGGCAACAGTAACACAACACAACAGCATTATCACTAAGTACTAGAGCCAATTGTGACACCTGGAGCCAACATTAATACAGCTATACACAGCTTTCACCCTGAAGGACACACATTTATTGCATTGCATCAGTGACTGACATTTCAGAGATAGTAATGAGTGGTGGTGTTGCATAGTTTGTTCAGCAGAGGACACACTATAACTCCACGGATCACAAGCAGATTATCAAGAAATACAAAATGAAGTCTGCATTATAAATCAAGTCTATTAATTTGTACACATAAATTACTGAATATACTGCCATTAAAAATATCTCTCTCTCTCTCTCTCACACACACATACACAAACCTGTGAGTGTTCTGCAGTGTAGTCTGAAGCCTGTAGGGACGTCTGCACCTCTACAGATCCAGCCTCAAACTCATCAACCTCCTCTACCTCATTTTCGTCCTCACCACTACCATAATTATTCAATGCCTGAGTCTCTGCTTTGGACAGGCCTGAACACACACACGCACACACACACATACACACAGACAATTTCAAAAAGTCAAAGACTCAAATGTCTGATTAACATTTATTTTCTGCTTGTTAAACACCACACACTTATAGATAGTGGCAGTCCTTCTCCTTCCTCTTCATCTTCCTCCTCCGAGGAGTTACTGTTCGGTTTCTCATCTCTTTGCCCCGTCACTCCCTCAGGGCACAAACTCAGCCGTCCCTGCTCTGTCTCATCCCTATCCTAACACACACACACACACACACACACACACACACACACACACACACACACACACACACACACAGTGAGTCAATTGAATGCTATTAACCAATCGGAATGTGGGATTTACTTTTAGCACAGACTCACTTTATCTTCGTCAAAATATGAAGGTGAGAATGTCTTTTCTACTTCACACTTCTTACCCTGATGAACACACACACAGCAACATCATTGGCACTAATGAACAAAACTCCACATTTACCGCATGCCAACATAGACACCAATGTACCTCCGTGGAAAGTGTGTGTTTAGTGGGTGTGGTTTGTGTGCGTCTCTTTGAGCGATGTGTGTTCTGGTCAAGGTCCTGCATGAGTCTGAAGAAGGCAAGTTCATTAAAAAGGATCTCTGAGATTTCCACAAGCAGATCCTCTCCACAGTCCTGCAGTGTGCGACCTGTAAACTTACTCAGGGATTCCTGAACACACACACACACACACACACACACACACACACACACACACACACACACACACACACACACACACACAGTGTTAGCAGATGTTCATGCTTTCTTGATCACTAATTATTTTGTGTGTGGGGGCGTACGTGCGTGTACCTGTAGGATACCCCCGAGTTGTTTGTGAAAGAATCGCATAAACTCTCGGCTGTCGTCATTTTGCTGAGTCAGGGTCAGAACCATGCGTTTCACCGATGACAAGAGTTGTGGAGAACATACCTCAGCCATATGCTCCTGTCACATACACACCTTTCAGCATTTAGATTTCCATTCACTTGTCTATTCTGTATGAGTAACTCACTAAACCTGACTGGGTGACATTTAATTTCTACAATAAGTGTCGTCACCTTCAGGAAAGGAATGACCTCCGTCATGATGGCTTTGATCTGTCTGTCCAACTGCTGTGTGTCAATCTGAGGGTAATGTATATCCTGACCTACACACACGCAATTAACACACAATCTTTAAAATGAAGCATTTATGTCCTGTGGACAGTAGTGCGTGTGAGTGTGTGTGTGTGTGTCTGGGGGGGTGTTAATGGTGAGGGGTGTATAAACCCTGCTGTACCTAGATTAAGCGTTGGATTGCCACCAGCAGAAGCAGCAGCAGTGCAGAGCTCAGGATTAGCGACAGGGGTCGCTGTGCAGGCAGCAGCACTAACAGTAACAGTAGGAGGAAGAGGAGAAGGAAGGGGCGGGGGAGGAAACCCTGCTTTTATCTTCATTCGCTCAAACTCCTGCACTCGAACCAGAGCTTTATCTAAAGGAATCACTGTGTTACCTACATACAGAGACAGATAGACAGATAAAGAGGAAGGGGGAATAAAAGTAGGAGAAAGAAAGAAAGAAGAAAAAAAAAATCAAAAAGGAGAGAAATTAAAGCGAATTGGAAGATAGATGGAGATAAGATGAAGTGGGGATGAAAAGGAATTGGTAGAACAAGAGCATAAAAGAGTGGAAGAAAAAAAAGAAAGAGGAGGATGGGAAATGAAAGAATGGAAAAAAAAGCAGTTTATTTAGAAATCACAGCTTATAACCCAGGAAACCCAAGTGACACAATGAGGTGAGGGGTAAAGAAAAGCCAAACCGTCACCCATTTCTCACACACACAGAAACAGACACCATTCAGCTTCTCCTCCCCTAACACTTTCTCTTTCTATCTTTTAAGAATAAATGTTCTATGTTCTCGTGCTGAGAAACTCATAAGCTGTGTGTGTGTGTGTGTGTGTGTGTGTGTGTGTGTGTGTGTGTGTGTGTGCACGCACCCAAGTCATCACTGGCGAACGGCTCCAGGTGCGAGGACATAGACAACAGACTCTCACTATCCACAGAGTCTCCTGCCACGGCTCTCTTCATTCTAGTGCTGACTTTCACCCTCACGTCCTTCTCAGATGTGTCCTGAATTATATCACACACATCCATCAACTTAATCCAAACCTAATCAGAGAAAAACTGCTACTGAGTACAGATCGACGGATTTTATACACATTTGTGTGTGAGTGTGTGCCTCACATTGTCGATAGAAGCAAGACTCTCACTGGGAGTGAGTTCAGACTGTGACCCGGGTCCCAGTGATGAACCCGGCTGCTCTGCGGTACTTTTCTCGGTCAGGTGCCTGGTCACAATATCCTAAAGAACACCAGGAAGTTGTGATGACACACAATGTTCTGAATGTCACACACACACACACAGGTGCACACACACACACACTTGGTCTGACCTGTAGTGAGTAGAGTGCTCTCTGGCGCAGATAGTCAGTGTTGAGAAGCTGCAACTCGTGGAAAAGCTCAATGAGGAAGTGTGGACGAGACTCATTCTGTGAGATCAGAGACGCCACCTCAGAGTAGATTGTCTCTCTTAGAGCCTCGAACAGGGAGAATTCACTACTGCCGTCTACACACACACACAATATTGCCAGTGAAGAAGGAAATAAAATAGATTTAAATCATTAGGAATATTAAGGCATGATGCAGGCGTGGTCTTCTGTGTCTGTCTATCTCAGTGAACTGGCCTCTGTGTATTCAACTTAGTGAAGAAAGCATGACTTCTGTGTCTGGCAGACTCCGCGAATGAGGTATGACCTCTCCTTGTCAAGCTTCAGTGGAGGAGGCGTGGTGCCCGTCAGCCAGTCTGTGCAAGTGTGTGTGTTGTGCATGCAGCGTAAAGCCACACTGAGACTGACAAACACCCCACACTCGTACGCTATTATATGTAAAGTGTGGCGTGGTGGAACGGTGTAATGCGAATGCCGTGTACTGTACAGTGTTACAAGCAGAGGGTGGGGTTTAGTGCTTTACCTGGAGCTTCGGTGCATGCAATTTTGTTAGAGAGGAAGGGGGTTCTCCATGCATATGCTGCTGTGAGACAAATTAAAAACCGAACATGAAGTGTGCTCTCACACACACACACACACACACACACACACACACACACAATGAAACAAAGTAAAAATAAAACTGGATGAATTAAAAAAAAGAAAAAGAAAAGACTGAGTTTTGTGAGCAGTGTGATTTGTATCTTTGAAACCAGCGCTGTTCTCTCACAGGTTCTGCACTGTAACTAAAACATCTGTACAGGAATAAGAGCAGTACACAGACGCACCTGAGGAGAGGTCATTATGGTTTTTGGTCTTGCTGTCCAATTTCTCCTGGGTCAGCTTATCCAATAGGCTCTGGTTCGAATCTCGGGGTCTCAGCTGAGACGAGCTTGTTCTGTCTCTCTCTCGCCCCTTTTCCCGCTCATGATCGAGCTCTGGGGAGCTTGAAACACTGTCACTGTCTAAACCTGCTTGGAGGAGAAACAACCTTCAAACTCAATGAAGCAACAAAGAAACAGCATTGGGGTGTTTCATGTTCCCCCTTTACCCGTGTTATGGTTCTTGCCCTTTCTACGGCGGTTCTTTGGTGTTTTGTCTTTGGCGGCGAGGTTGGCCTGAGCTGAGGCTTTGCGCCCAGCTCTGAAGGTCTTCGTCACGGTGGATGGATCCACTGTATCGACCATGCTGCTCAGGGAATCATGAGAGTCCAGGTGCCGCTGGTCACATGACCTGTTTATGGAGGAGTTCATCCAGCTGGGGTTTTTATCGTTATCCTGAGATCTGAGCGAGAAGAGAAGAGTGTAGTGATGGAGAGAGAGAGAAGGAGGAATGAAGACAGATTCAATCTGTGTAAATAAAACTTGTGTAAAAGCACTCGAGTACCGAGGATGAGTGTTGTTAAGTGGAGTCCTCTGCAGTGGTGGCGGGAAGCTCATGTACTCCGTTTTAATGGACATGTTGGGGTCAGGCGGCTGATCCGGGCCTGGCTGAGTTCCTGACGCCTGCTGAATTTCTGAACTCACTGATAGGAACATGGGAGAGAAATTTTAAAAATTGCCAATCAAAAATAGTCACCACAAAAAAACAAAAAAACAAAAACAAACAAACAAAAAAAAAAAAACTGTTTCCCCTGCTATGAGCCCAACAGAACCAATCAGGTGTGTGTGTGTGTGTGTGTGTGCAGGGCTGCCAACCTAGGAAAGGATCTTTTTGTTTTCGTTAAACCAAAAATGAGTATTTTGAGCTGAAAATTAGTCTTCGTAATTGATAAAATTAGGATTCCACAAAATTACATATATGGACATGCAGGTTATCTTTGTCAAATTGTACTGCATTTTGGATTAATAATAAAACAGCTTATACTATTGGATATAGGATATAATATCCCATAATTATTATTATATATGGCATATTTATTATTATATTATGCATGACCCTGGATGATATTTGAGATCAGCATTTACAAATAACAAGTAAGAGAGTTCAGGACAACAAGAAAGTTATAAAGTAAGCAAACCAGTGGCTAGCTGGCTACGTCTGGCTCCCTTTATATGCGTTTTAATATCAAAAACTCCCGAATGCGTAATGCTAAATTTGACATCGCACATCGTGCAAGAGGCCGTGTATCTGCTATGCTTCTTAATAAATGGATAAGTTACTAAATATTCCGATAAAAATTCTTGCTTTTTTTTTGGGTTCCCGCATCCGTTCAATGATTGGCTCTGGTTACCGTGGAGTGTATGTAAGATAGCGGCTGATTCGTGGAAATAGACCAAGTTGCAGCTGATTAACGAAACACGTACTAAAATCCCGTGATATTATCGTGAGACTTGGCTTTGCCAGCATGGTGAACATGTAAACACGGATCAAATTTGATGCGATTCATCAGAATTATCGATAAAATATCATCAAAAAGAATTGAAAGGAGAATAGTTTCCTGAAAGTTTGAAGTTCATACTAATGTCTGAATGAATCGTATTGCCGAATTTTGTGTTATTTTTCATATGAATACGGATAAATTCAAACAAGTTGGTAGCCCTATGTATGTGTGTGTGTGTGTGCATGCGTGTCATTGACCCGTGGTGAGAGGGGAACAGTTGTTCATTCCAAGCACGTTGATGGGAAGGAAAGGCAGAAATGGAGAAGAAGAGAGCGAATCTGATGCTGGATTCTGATGCTGCTGTTGAACTGATGTCACCGGCTGTTGCTGATGAAGGAGTTCATTAAGAGTTTGTTTCAACCTGCAACCACAAAATAATCAGATGCGCACCTCACATAAAAATCTAAGTAGTTTTGTTGGGTTGTTTTTGTTTGTTTGGGATTATTTTTGTGCATAATTGGCCTTGTTTTGCAGTATTTTCCTTAACTTTTCCACCTATTTTTCCTTCATTTTTGATGAAAATTTTTGAAAAAACTCCGATGCACTGAAGCCACAGAAACTGAAGCACAAAGTATGTGTGTGTGTGTGTGTGTGTGTGTGTGTATATACAGTAGGCCCTTGACTATTCGCGGTTTGAGTACACGCGGTCTGCCCAGAAACCGGAACGTGATTCAAATTCAGCCAATGGCGGTCCTCCGTTCTGCTGATTGGTTGAGCTGATGTCCCACCCCTTTTTACTCATTCGTGCACAAGTTGTCAATGAGCCTCTTTTTTCTGTGTTTTAATTACCAGTTAAGCTCTGTGATACCACTCAAACACTGTTTTCTCTGGTTATGTGATAGAAAACACTGGATGTCTCTTCTGAAGAAATAAGACTTTCTCCTTTCTCTGAACTGTTGTATTAAAATCTTTTTCTAAGTTCATGTTTATGCATGAGATTTTATGTTCTGTAGTATGTTTAACAGTACTATTCATGTCCTTTTACATTGAAGTTGGAGTAACGTGTTCAAGATGGCGCTGTCCAGAGGGCGACATCGCGGAGTTCTCAGAGTCAAATTGTTTCTTTGTTCGTTTTAATTTGTTTTATTTGTTTGTTCATGTTTTGCACTATGCTCATCTATGAGCAGCTTCGGGCAACTAAGCATGCAATAATCTTCTATCTTCTATGTATTCTATGCTACGGAGCTCCGTGCTAGCGGTTAGCTTGCAGTTAGCTAGCGGCTACCGGCTGAGCTCTGAGAGGCTTGGTTAGCACTTCCGGCCATACTACTTGAAAATGTTCAGTCTACCATATGGTGCCTACCATAGCATGTCAGCTCTGCTTAGTTATACACTGCTAAGTTATAACTAAGCACGCTCAACTTGGCTTATTCGCCGGGATGCGGCTCCATAGCATACTAGCTCTGCTAGCCGCATCCCGGCTAACAAAGAAGCCGAGGCGGGAAGGGGCCGAACGACAACTCCGGCGCTTGGGATAGCAGGGGATGAAGGCCGTGTAGCCGGCTGGTGTACTCTCCTCGAGCCATGTTTCACAGAAACACAGTCCTGTAGATCCCTCTGTGCTGCAATCTGAGCATGAAGCCTTTCCATCTTTTTTTGAAGGAAATGAACATTTTCAAGTACGTAGTATGGCCGGAAGTGCTAACCAAGTCTCTCAGAGCTTCGTCTGGGCCTAGCATAGCTGCTCAAGATATAAGTTATTGCCCGAAGCTGAAGCTGTTCATGCTGTAGTAGGGTCGACCAATCATAGAGGAGCGTAGTGCAAACCATAAACAAACAAATAAAACAAATTAAAACCAACAAAGAAACAATTTGACTTCCGAGAACTCCACGAGGTTGCCCTCTAGGGCAGCGTCATCTTGGACACATCACTCCAAGACATCAGTCCAAGTTCAATGTAAAAGGACATGAAGCATAATAAAGTTGATCCTTTTGGTAACATTTGTTAAACATGCTACACAACATAAAATCTCACGCACAAACATTCTCAGAATTAACTGAGGTACTGTACTGGAATAATAATTGAAAAAGACTTTAAAACGAGTGCTTTACAACAGTATATGCTGTATAATGTTTATATATTTTATTACTAAATATCACAGTACAAAATTAAAAGGTTTTTCTTAATCATGTCTACATTTTACTACATTAATACTGTATTAATAAGTAAGACTGTCATGTGTTTAATGTGTGTAGAATGTGTTTAAGATGCATATTTTAGTGCATGTAATAGATACATAGTATTTTACTGCCGGCTGCTCATTCACACATGTGACGTCATACATGGGGTTTTACTTCCGCGTACAGAACTCGCAGATTATCTCGATTCGCGGGAGGGCTCGGAACCGTACCCCCGCGAATGTCAAGGGCCTACTGTGTGTGCATATTATATATATAAATATTAATTTAAAAAAATACCATACCTGATGATGTTGTTCTGTTGCCAAGCAAGTTGTGTGTAACACTGGTTGAGTTGGTGCATGATGAGAGGTACCTGTGGTGAGCTCAGGTTATTTGGTAATATATTATGTGGTGTAGTTAACATTGACTGCAGCATGCACGAAAGAGTCTGTATATACACACACACACACACACACACACACACACACACACACACACACACACAGAGAAAATGAAATAAAATATATTAAAGGGAAGAAAATTGACACAAAACAAGAAACTACTTTCAGCTGAACTGTATGAACACACACCTGCTGGTCCTGAAGCAGCATCTGACACATGGCTGTACTGAAATCAAGCTGTCTTTGCAACTGTGTGGTTTGCTCCTGCCAGTGTGTGTGAGTCTGTGCATGTGTGGTGTTCTCAGAGGCTGAGAGGTCAGTGACCCAGCGCAGATTTTCTTGCCTTTTTACCCCTCTGGGATTGGGACGAGACCGAGGTCTGTTGCAGCGTGCAGATGAACCCTTCACACTGTCAGTGATGAGAAAGTGTAAGATGAAGTGCACAAACAGCACAGTACTAAATACAAAGTTTGTGTGAGCACAACAAATAAATAAATAAATAAATAAAATGCACACTTGTTGCTGTTCTTGGTGCTGCTGCAGGGTTTCCTGTTAGAGTATGAATGTGGCTCATCACTGGAACTGGACTCTGCTCCTTCTTCCTCATCGCCGTCATCTTGCACTCCTAGTTCAGACTGGTAATCATCGTCATCATCACCACCCAGTGGGCATTGCGTGGAGCTACCCCATGTCGCCATGGTCCTGACAAGCACCCACAAATCACAGATCAATAGCAATAACAGCAGTAATGAAAATAATTTAATTTTTATTACAACTGATTTTTATACAGTTCTCTCTAATTGGGGTTTTGTGTGTGTGTGTGTGTGTGTGTGTGTATACCGGTCATCCTGGGTGAAGCCGTGTGGAGGATGTGAGTCACTCCTCCTCTGCTGCTCGGCCATCAAACCTTCCAGATGTTTCCGTCTTTGCCTAAGTTCTTCACGCAGGACCTGGTGTCTGCGCATCTCTGACCACAACTAAGAGACATACACCATCACAACTGTGAGTCTAGGAAGTAACATCACTTCAATGGCTGTTCACAGTATGACAGTGCACTAATTCTCTCAGATTCTCTAAATCCTTACCTTTAAATGATTTATACTGAATATATACACAATATGAATAATTATGAGTAACCAGAGCTTTGACATTGCAACACTGATTCTACATTTCACTATTGCGAAAAGGACAGAGACAGAAAGAGACACCTCGTTGTCGGTAACGGTGACAGGCGCAGGCTCAGTGGTATGTTTGAGCACAGCAGTATTACTCTTGGCCGATGTTGAAGGTGGAACGACGGGTGATGAAGCTGCGGCGGGGAGTTTCGTCACGCCACTCACAGTGCTTGACACCGACGACTGCACAGAGGAGGAGACAGCATGAATTAGGGAGCGAAGAGAGTAAAGCCTCACTCACATGAAAGCAATCATGGTACAAGCAAATTTTAGTTTGAGAGTAAATGAATATATCTTCGGAGGTAAATGGTCCGTATTTATTGGATTTGAGGTAAATGGTCCGTATTTATAGTCTCGGAAAAAGTTCTGGTTCTGCTCATAATTTGGTGTGAATTCAGAGCTTTTCGAAGTGTTTTTGAACAAAGAAAAACCCTTAAATTATGAATCACATGAATCCACCCCTCCTATAAATAGGAAGAATCCTGTGTGCTGACACTTTCATTTTCCAAAAATAAAAAAATAAACATAGGTAGTGTCCGACTTACAACCTGCGTGACTTACGACTCTAGGACTTTATGACCACCCATGACTAAAAAAAAAAATCCCATTCGTTGTCATCACAAGACAATTGACATCGATGTCAAACCCGAAAGTTCGCCTACATGGTGAGATGTGATCACAGCACAGACATTAAAGTCGAAAAATGTTGACAAGATGATATTCCTTTAAAAGAACTTCCAGATTTGAATATCAATTATCAACCAGTATTATTCATAACACATTAACACAGTTTAGCAGTAACAGTTTTACAATCATTTATTGTGAAACTGTAATCGCTAAATTAGTTTAATGTTAATTCAATCTGTTTGACTGTGTTGACAAATGAGTGAATTTGTGTTATGACTGTTTACTGTTAATGTTCATAGTTTAAACATTAGAAAGAAAACATTATCTTTGTTCAGAGTCCTGAAAGATTAAGGATTGATTCTTTAATATCTTTATGCTATTGAGTTGACATTTGAAATATAAATACTCCAGCGTGGATGTGAATTGGATTAAAACTGAACATGTGCATTTGATCTGTGCAAATTCCAAAAGTAAGAACTGAGAAGCAAGTATTTGTTGTTGAATTGTTGAACCGACACTGTAAATGGTAGATTAAGATTACATTCACAATATGTAACTGGTGGAAAACTGGAAACAAATAAAGATAACCTATCATGTTTTGATACATGTTAATAATTGTAGTTGAATGATGGTATTAAATAACCAGTTCAGACAATTATTTCTTTATATATTTGAAGTGCACATTTTACAGAAAATGAAACTAGAATCCACATATGAATCAAATTGAATTGAATTGGGAGACAAAAATCGGGATTCGAATCGAATCGTCTCACCTCTACTATTCACCATACATGCACTAGCCAACAACTACATGATAACATGTGTATCTGTACTGTTACCTAACAAACGGTAAGAAACATACACTGCACTATTCCATGCACTATTGATATCAACCCACAACTCTCACCAAGTACAGTATTGTTATGATTGACTTTGAGATGGCTTCCAAGAATGCTATACACCTCGTCTTCCCTAATGCTATTGTACACATTTGTACAGGGCTGCTTCTATCATTTTTCAGGCTATCTACCGCAAAGTACAAAACGGTGGACTACAGATCGATTACCGGAACAATCCAGACCTGAACATGAGCATTAGGATGCTTGCTGCCTTAGCATTTATTCCACTAGATGACATAATTGACGCATTCGAAACACTGTCAGAGCGTATAGCAGATGCTGCCCAACCACTAACCGACTATTTCGAAGATACCTTCATTGGCCGTCCTCACCGCCGTGGTCGTCAACTGCCAGCATTCCCTTATGCAATGTGGAATGTGAAGAAGCGAGTTGAAGAAGGACTTCCGCGTACCAACAACCACATTGAGGGATGGCACCGCCACATGCTAATGTTGGAGCTTACCACACCAACTTCTGGACATTCTTAGGAGCGTTACGACAGGAACGATCATTAAATGAGGTTGTAATAGCTCAGACGTCAGTAGGTGTACCAGCTCCACCTCAGAGAGAGAAGTAAAAAGCCATCACGCAAAACCTGACTAAAATTGGTGCTGACCATGAGAATAGACCTTTAGTAGATTATCTAAGAGGAATTGCACACAATATTCAATTATAAATGTTTAAATGATATGTTTCAATTGTACATTGATCATGTTTATGAATAAAACATTAAATCTCAATTAAAGATATTTCTTACTGTTATTTTGTATTATCATCTTATACACAGACAAGTAAATTTGACGGGGGTGGTTGTCCTAGGGGGTAATTGTCCTGGGGGGGGTTTGTCATGGGGTGTCCTAGAACCATCCGCCGAGCCGAGCAGGTTCTAGTCTACTAGTGAGGATTGAATGGGCGAAACCATGTATGCATACACACACATACACTAATATATATTAGGGCTGGATATTGCCTAGATTTTTGTACAGTGGCCCCTCAACTTACGACAGTCCCAACAAACGAAAAATCCAAGTCACGAAAAATATTTCCTAAATTTTTGTCTCTGGATACGAAACAAGTTCACGTTACGAAAGCGCCATCGCAAAAATTCAAACAATGCTCTCCCATTGACTATCTCCCAACATCCCGTCCCGCTGGCCTCCCATTGGCTAGGAGGGATGACGCAGCTCCCTCCCATTGGCTATCTAACAACATCCCACCCTGCTGGCCTCCCATTGGATAGGAGGGATGACGCAGCACCCTCTCATTGGCTATCTCCCAACTTCTCACTCCACTGGCCTCCCATTGGCTAGGTGGCTAATGCAGCTCCCCTGAGCAGCAGCTTGTTTTATGAGTTTTTCGAGTGTGCTCATTGCAACTTTATTTTTTGGCTCAGGCTTTTAACCTTGCATAAACATTGGTAAGATTATAACTCTGCTAAGAAGACATGGTCAGCACGAAGTAAGTACCTTAAAAGGTATACTTTTATAATTTTTAAAGGTTAGTATTGGTGGCCTTGGAACAAATAACGTGTTTCACATGTAAAATGCAGTTCTACTTACGAAAAATCCAGGTTAGGTCAACTGCCTCTGGAACGGATTAATTTCGTAAGGTGAGGCTCCACTGTATTGCGATTTCGAGCATGTATTGCGATATGTATTAATGTATGCAGAACTAGACCTCTTCAGACCTGTGACCCTGTGAGCAGTAGATTGATCTATTTATATATATATATATATATATATATATATATATATATATATATATATATATATATATATATATATAAATATAAATAAATAAAACAATATTAACATTACATGTACGTATTTATATTAACACTTATAGGGACACTAACGGCTCAGGAAACTTTTGAATTTTAAAATAATATCACACAATATCGTTTATCATATAAATCACATTAATATCATTATGCTGGAGAAAAGTGGATAATTTACCAAAATCTGGGATCCATTTGGAGCATGTTGAGCCTGAGGCTGAGTCTGCAAGTTGTGTGACGTCTTTTTTTTTTTCCAGAGTCAGAGATATTATTGCTGCGTTTAGCAAAAAACAAACAAACAAAAAACCCTGCATGGTGAATGTACCTTGTTGGATATCTGGCTCATAGTGTGCGCTTCCCTCTTTTTGCTCATTTTAAAATAAATGTTTAAGCGAAAATATAGATGCAGTGAGTGGGTCAGTAAATTTCTGAGCAATTAGTAACATGGCCCGTGGTTTTGGTTTAAGCGGGAATTTCCATATCCTGTATAAAAACAAATTCTATTGGCTGAAGGCCTTCATGACATCCACACTGCCCAATCATGGCATGGCTTTTATTATACCGGGCTCTCCACACACTGAATGACTGTAGATAAGAGGACGGAAACACGATTGTGTCAGGATTACATGCCGGAACCTCTGCGGTCGCCTTTTTTTTTTTTCCAACAAAGCCTTACTTCCGGTTCAATCAGGGATGTGAAATGGTAGAGAAAGAATCTGAAGAAAATGTTACAGACAGTTTGGGGGGGTCTTGGTGCCCTAGACACCGAGCCATTTTTGGTATAAGAAGTGCATCATTGAACATTTTGTTAATGCAAAAATGTCAACACTTTTATGATGTGGCATCTGATATTTCATTAACTGCGGGAAAAAATATTACATGTTCCTGTCTTACAAACATGCAGTACCTCCAATTACCACTCCGACCAGATTTTTTTTTATTAATTTATACATTAAAAAAAAATATGAACTCGAGGTGAACCGCATGAAATTCCATGGAAATTTCACATCCATGATCAATTATTGGAAATAGCCAAGGTTTTTTGTTAGTGTTCCGAAGTTTCCCCAAATACATGTCAAAAAAACGGTTTTGGTTCAGAGTATTTCAATACATATTGTTTGCATGTAAGAACTGGTTAACAGTCATCCCTTGCCACTTCGCGATTTGAACCTCACGGTCTTGGTACATCGCTGTATTTTAATAAAAAATAAAAATATTCATAATAAATTCAAAATTCACGTTGAAACTCGCATGTAAGCAAGCGGAAGGCAGGGACCCAAGGCAGGCTGCGTCCATTGTTTACAAATGACAGACTGAAGTGCCCCTCCTTCCCAGTTCAGGCAGGGACCGCCCACTCAACTCAATCTCACAAGCTGATTGGCCTAGACGCATGACGCTGTTGCCTCCCACCCACTCAACTCAATCTCGCAAGCTGATTGGCTTAGAAGAGTGATGCTGTTGCCTCGCACATTCCCGCAGGATTTTTTGTGATTTTGTGATCTTAGTGTTTGTGAACGTCCTGCACCGCAGAGAAAAGCTATTGTCAGAAGTGAGTACAGTACTTAACGTATTTATATATAAATTCTATTTAAATATTAATACATTACAGTATTTACAAATGCATATAACTGTGTAATGTTTAATATACACTACTTGATATTGTATAGACGCGTAAACATATAGAAATGAGACAACATGGTAGAAATGAGAGGGGCGTTCCTACTTCGTGTATTTCAAATATCGCATCCAGGTCTGGTCTACATTATCCGCGATATTTAAGGGATGACTGTAAATCGATAAATTGGTTTAATTGCGCAGCACAGTCGGCCCCCAACTTACAAAGACCCCTGTGTACGAAATCCCCGGGTTATGAAAAGCATTTACCCGAGTTTCCATCCCCGAGGACAGAAACAACCCCCTCTTACGAAAAGAAATTCAAACGCACCAATCAAAATTTCACACAACGCGCGAGTTGCTCTCTCTCATTGGCTGTCTCTCAACATTCTGCCCTGCTGGCCTCCCAGCTAGAGACAGAAGAAAGCTTCACTCTTTAGTTTTTAGTTTAGTTTTTTAAGTTGTTTTAATTCAGTAAACGTTAAATAAATGTGGGTGCATTTGGAATTCCATACATTCCATAGAAATACTCATCTGGAATTCCGATCCCTCAAGGAATCAAATTAAAATTGAGGTTGTCAAGCAGGGAATGCGCTTTGAATTCATGTCTTGTGGGCGTGGTGGCCCGCAGCACACGCGAGAGACAGAGAGAGAGTGAGTGAGTAGGAATAACGTTTTAGTTTTTAAAAGTTGTTTAATTCAGTAAATGTTTAATAAATGTGGGCGCATTTGAGCTGATCTGGAATTTCAATCCCTCAAGGAATAAAATTAAAATTGAGGTTGTCAAGCAGGGAATGCGCTTTGAATTCATGTCTTGTGGGCGTGGTGGCCCGCAGCACACGCGAGAGAGACAGAGAGAGAGAGAGAGAGAGAGAGAGAGAGAGAGCAGGAATAATGTTTTAGTTTTCAGTTTTTAAAAGTTGTTTAATTCAGTAAATGTTTAATAAATGAGGGCGCATTTGAGCTGATCTGGAATTTCAAGGAATCAAATTAAACTTGAGTTTGTCAAGCAGTGAATGCGCTTTGAATTCACACCTTGTGGGCGTGGCTGGCAGCGCGTGCGCGAGAGACAGAGAGAGAGAGAGAGAGAGAGAGAGAGAATAACGCTTTAGTTTTTAGTTTAGTTTTTTAAGTTGTTTTAATTCAGTAAATGGTCAAGCAGGGAATGCGCTTTGAATGAGAGAGAAAGAGAGAGAAAGAGAGATAGAGAGGGAAAAAGAAAGAGAGAGGTGTGTGTGTGTGTGTGTTAATAAAAATGTTTAATAATGGTTTAATTAATAAATATGTTAATAAAATGGTTTAATATGTTAATAAAATGGTTTAATGGATTAATAAATAATTTTCTTTTATTTTAACACATATTTCATACAAAATTTGTGTACTTTTATCATTTTTAAAGGGTTTATGGGGTTTATCCAGTCCAAAGACTATAGACTTGGAACGAATTAGGCGTTTAACATGTAAGATGTGACCCCTACTTACGAAATCCAAAAATACAAAAAAGGGCTCTGGAACGGATTAATTTCGTAAGTTGGGGGCCGACTGTATATATTATATATATATATATATATATATATATACATACATACATATACACACACACACCGGATTCGACGTGATAAGCGCACAGGCCGCTTTAAAAATTGGAGTGGGTGGGCGCTTATTAAAATTTACCAACGGAGTGGAACAGTAAGTGCTTATTCATCAAGGTGGAAAACATAAATAATAACAGAACAATAAAAGAGTTCTTTAAAGTAGTTTTAAAAGAGCAGTCTGTAATGGTTCATCGGTTGTTCAACATTTACCAAGAGAACACAGCAAAATATTTTCCTGTTTTTAAAGGACGGCAGAAATTGTTCTTGTCAGAAAGTTGTTGTTGTGTTGTTACTGAAGAACATTATAGACATTCCCCAGTGGCAGGGGGTCTTGAAATACTGTGTAAACTCACTTTTATAGCCAGTGAATGCCTCATTTTACCGTTTGAGAGACTGGTCCAATAAAATCGGTAAGTTTGATCTACAATTTTCTCAGGACACATGGACGGTTATTAAATGTTAGATCAAAAACATTGGGGGAGGGGGCACTTATTGGAGCAGGGTGTTTATTACGTTGAATACAGTATATACTGGTCCTTCTCAAAAAATTAGCATATTGTGATAAAGTTCATTATTTTCTGTAATGTAATGATAAAAATTAAACTTGCATATATTTTAGATTTATTGCACAACAACTGAAGTATTTTAGGACTTTTATTGTATTAATACTGATGATTTTGGCAAACAGCTCACGAAAACCCAAAATTCCCCCCAAAAATTAGCATATGATGAAAAGGTAGTCTAAACGAGCTCTTAACCTAATCATCTGAATCAACCAATTAACTCTAAACACCTGCAAAAGATTCCTGAGGCTTTTAAAAACTCCCAGCCTGGTTCATTACTCAAAACCGCAATCATGGGTAAGACTGCCGACCTGACTGCTGTCCAGAAGGCCATCATTGACACCCTCAAGCATGAAAGTAAGACACAGAAAGAAATCTCTGAGCGAATAGGCTGTTCCCAGAGTGCTGTATCAAGGCACCTCAGTGGGACGTCTGTGGGAAGGAAAAAGTGTGGCAGAAAACGCTGCACAACCAGAAGAGGTGACCGGACCCTGAGGAAGATTGTGGAGAAGGGCCGATTCCAGACCTTGGAGGACCTGTGGAAGCAGTGGACTGGGATACAGGTGCCGCATTCCCCAGGTCAAGAAACTTTTCAACCAGAAACATCGGCAGAAGCGCCTGACCTGGGCAACAGAGAAGCAGCACTGGATTGTTGCTCAGTGGTCTAAAGTACATTTTTTCGGATGAAAGCAAATTTTGCATGTCATTCGGAAATCAAGGTACCAGAGTCTGGAGAAAGACTGGGGAGAAGGAAATGCCAAAATGCCTGAAGTCCAGTGTCAAGTACCCACAGTCAGTGATGGTCTGGGGTGCCATGTCAGCTGCTGGTGTTGGTCCACTGTGTTTTATCAAGAGCAGGGTCAATGCAGCTAGCTATCAGGAGATTTTGGAGCACTTCATGCTTCCAGCTGCCGAAAAGCTTTGTGGAGATGAAGATTTTTATTTTTCAGCACGACCTGGCACCTGCTCACAGTGCCAAAACCACTGCTAAATGCTTTACTGCCCATGGTATTACTGTGCTCAATTGGCCTGCCAACTCTCTTGACCTGAACCCCAGAGAGAATCTGTGGGATATTGTGAAGAGAGAGTTGAGAGACACCAGACCCAACCACTGTGGATGAGCTTAAGGCCGCTATCGAAGCATCCTGGGCCTCCGTAACACCTCAGCAGTGCCACAGGCTGATTGCCTCCATGCCACGCCGCATTGAAGCAGTCATTTCTGCAAAAGGATTCCGACCAAGTATTGAGTGCATAACTGAACATAATTATTTGAAGGTTGACTTTTTTGTATTAAAAACACTTTTTTTTTTTAATTGGTCGGATGAAACATGCTAATATTTTGAGGTAGGGATTTTTGGCTTTTCTTTACCTTTTTGCCAAAATTATCAATATTAAAACAATAAAAGGCTTGAACTACTTCAGTTGTGTGTAATGAATCTAAAATATATGAAAGTCTATTGTTTATCAGTACATTACAGAAAATAATGAACTTTATCACAATGTTCAAATTTTTTTGAGAAAGACTACTGTATATATATATATATATATATATATATATATATATATATATATATATATATATATATATATATATATATATATATATATACACACACACACACACACACACACACACACACACACACACACACACACACACACACACACACATACATACATATACATATCCACCCTGTACGCTTCCTCTTTCCATCATCTGAGCCAAACAATGACTCCGATGCTCTGGAGTCAACTCTTGATTCTTTGAACCATGAACGGATTCACGAGAAGTGACTCCTCACCCACATCCTTTGTAAAGAGACGTATTAGGTTGAAAATATATGTTCACTAGTCCTCCTGCTCCTCCATATATTAATGTCTAAAGAAAATTAAAAAGATTGCAAAGAAAATTTTGACACAAACTTGTAGAAAGGTACAGTATACTGTACATACTAATACAGGGATCCCTCACTTTCCGCAGTTAATTGGGACCGAGATCGCCCCCGGGACTACTGAATTCCACAAAGTAGGATCACCCCCCCAACTGACATATACGTAGATGTATATGTGTATATAATATCAATAAATACATATTCAATGTTATAAATGCTTATAATAACAATTAAACATTAAAAAAATAATGCATAAGATGTAAATAAAACAAATACACACACACACATACAGACGTGCAGGCACACACGCAGATGTGCACCTCACAAAAATGTAAGTAGTTTTGATGGGAGGTTTTGGGCTGTTTTTTTGTTCGTTTAGGGGTTTTTTTTTGTTTTTTGTTTTTTTGCATAATTGCCATTGTTTTTGTGGCATTTTCCTTAACCTTTTCCCCTAATTCGTTAATTTCCTTGTTTTTTTAATTCGATGAATATTAAAAAAAAAAAAAACCTGATGCACTGAAGCCACATGAATTGGAGCGTGAAGTAGCGAGGGATCCCTGTACATGTACAGACCCTACTTACATTTGAACCGCTTTATGAATTGTTGGTCAGAACCAAATGCGGTCGTAAGTTGGACACTACCTGTGGTTACAATTTCTAAAAATATTGCTGACTTTCGTAAAGAGTAGCTGCAAAGGCGTCAGCGTGTTTCTGTCCCTTGCTAAAGGGTTGTGACAGGAAGGCATCTAACGTAAAAACCTATGCCAAATCAAATGTGCGAATCAGATGATTCAGAATCAGAAAGGGAAAAAGCCAAAAGGAAAAAGGATAATATATCCAAAAGGATAATATATCTAAATATATTATATCTATATTATCAATATAGATCTATTGCTCTGTTTTTTTTTCTATATACTTTTCATGGAATAATTAGTTCAACTTGGATTTCTCATATAATCACTCAACTGATAAACAGGATTTTCCTCATCGGTACGAATCAGAAAGCTGACCTACTCGGTTACGCGCGTCCAAAATAAATAATAAATCCCAATTTTAATTAAGTAACGCCTCAAACAGGTACATATTCCGATCTGATCTGAACTGAACGAATTGTGAAGAAAGGTGCAGGTTTTTACATGCACCACGCTGCACTGTCTCACACAAACACACACACACACACAGACACATACACACACACACACACACACACACACTACAGGCTGAAATAGCATCTGTTCCATAAACCAAAGCTGAGCAGCTCATATTGAAATACACAACTAATTCTACCAGACACACTGGACTGGAGACGATCAAATGGAAGCGAATGTAAAATATACAGGTTGAAACAAAGTGTAAAAGGTCATTCAATTTGAAATAAAGTACTTGCAATGGTTTTGCTCACATTTTAAGAGCAGGTCTGACATGTTGCACAGCCAGTGCAGGGTCACGGATTCTCAATAATAATCTATACTTGAAGGTATTCAAAACCAAAAAAATAAAACAAGAAGGGAGAGAAGTACCTGAAGATCAGGACATGGCCACTGTAGGTCCTGGATTTTCCCCTGGATCTCCATCAGTCTTTGTCTCTCTTCATGAAGCTGCTTCAACTCCTGCTGCTGCTGCCTCAGCTTCTCTTCATACAGTTTCTCCCTGATACAGTAATAATTATATTAAATTATTTATTTAATTTAGAGATTCTAAATTATAATCTAAGCAAACAATCTGAAGTACTGACAAAAGGGAAAATATCGACACACCTGGCCTTGTCAGACAGTGAGAGCTCTCTTTTAGCTTTGGGTACTGCTGCCCTGGTGTTATTGGGTTGCTGGTACAATCCTTCATCCTCATTGGCTGCTGTGGTGTCAGTGTCATCGCTCTGCACAAAACACACACGCGCACGCATGCAACACGCACGCACGCACACTTACTATAACCACATTATCCTTCTCTAATTCATTTTGGACTCCAGTCTCTTTCATCACAGTTAATCACAGACCTGCACCATGGCAACAAGTTCACAGAGCTGCTGCAGTTTCTGTTTGGCTGTTTGGAGACGATGGACTTTCTGAACAAACTCCACATCCTCATCAATGCTGCTCCTGCAACTCGAGCCTGAGCCCAAGCTCCCTCTTCTTTCCCCTCGTCTCGCGCCATCTTCCTCCTCGACACCATCTTCATCATTGTCCCCATCGTCGTCTCCGTTGCTGTGTTTTTCAGCGGTGTAGGCGCTGTCTCGGTTAAACTGACACTCTGCACAAGGTCACAGAGTCAAGTTGAACACAGAATGTACATGAACATAAATATGTAACAATGATAACCACTATACCAAGTTTGTTTAAATACTAAATTATTAAAATATGCATTTAATAGTATGTATTAATAGTAACTAACACTAATAGTACTAATAAAACTAATAATAATATAAATTTAAACTAACTAATAGTAATTTAAAAAAAATTCAATACCAATATATATATATATATATATATATATATATATATATATATAAATAATAATACAGGGATCCCTCGCTATGTTGCGCTTTAACTCATGCGACTTCAGTGCATCACGTTTTTTTTTTTTTTAAATATTCATTGAATTTAAAAAATAAGTAAATTAAGGAAAAATACAGGGAAAAGTTAAAGAAAATGCCGCAAAACAAGGCCAATTATGCAAAAAAAAAAACACAGAAAAGAAAAAAAAAGAACCCCCCCCCCCCATTAAAACTACTTACATTTTTATGTGAGGTGCGTATCTGTGTGTGTATTTATATTTTATTTACATCTTATGCATTATTTTTTAATGTTTAATTGTTAGTATAAGCATACATAGCGTTGAATGTGTATTTATTGCAATTATATACACATATGTGGCGGCACGGTGGCGGAGTGGTTAGCACATCCGCCTCACAGCAAGAAGGGTTTGATTCCCGGCCTGGACGTTTCTGTGTGGAATTTGCATGTTCTCCCCGTGCTTGTGTGGGTTCCCTCCGAGTGCTCCGGTTTCCTCCCACAATCCAAAGACATGCACAGTAGGTTAATTGGCCGTTCTAAATTTCCTGTAGGTTCACATCGTGCAGAAGGCAATGGCAAACCACTGCACTTATCCTGCAAAGAAAACCACCATGAAGATGATAACCAGGGCGTTATCCTTCATGGCAGGTCGCCAATGGTCGTCCTACGCTCAGGAACTAGATAGATAGATTGATATACACATATACATGTAAGTATACGTCAGTTGGGGGGGGGTTGATCCTACTTCACGGAATTCGGATGTCGTGGGAGGATCTCAGTCCCAATTAACGACGGAAAGTGAGAGATCCCTGTAATAATCATAACAACAACAATAATAATGATAATAGATCTGAACAAATGGACAAACATGACAAGGCAGATAAGTAGACAGACATTGCCATCAAAAAAGGCAGACATAGAAAGATAGAAAGATAAGCAGATTGAGATACATAGAGAAAGATTTACAGAATTTAAATTTAATTACAGAAGTAATTAAAGGTAGGCAGACAGAAGGACAGAGTTGGACAGAAAGCATGGATTCACAGTGAGAGTGACAGTGAATGAAGCAGACCTATAACTGAGGGGACATTGAGGCTGCGCAGGTTAGTGGCTGAGCGGTTGTTGACATCAGAATGAGAGTTCAGTCGGCTGACTCTGTTGTTGGAGCTGCTGCAGGCATTCGTCAGCGTGTTCATGTCCATCCAGTTGGGAGTAGACTGAGGCTGAGCAGGGTTTCTGACACACACATTGAAATTATAAATACATATCTGCTCAGCAGTAAATTAAATACAGACTCACATGTTTAGCATAACAGCCGCAAAAGGGCATGATGTCATTTTCCGTTGTTTTCAGTTTCGGCTGGCTGAATA
The DNA here is from genome assembly GCA_024760905.1 of Plotosus lineatus. Taxonomy (NCBI): domain Eukaryota; kingdom Metazoa; phylum Chordata; class Actinopteri; order Siluriformes; family Plotosidae; genus Plotosus; species Plotosus lineatus. The sequence continues at coordinate 6,074,193 of CM045746.1, forward strand.
AATAATGTGTGTCTCTTCTTCTTTTCCTTTCGGCTGTTCCCTTCAGGGGTCGCCACAGCAAATGATCTGCCTGCATCTCTCCCTATCCTCTGCATCTTCTTCTCTTACTCCAACGACCTTCATGTCCGCCTTCAACACATCCATAAATCTTCTCTTTGGTCTTCCTCTGGGCCTTCTGCCTGGTAGTTCCAACCTCAGCATCCTACTACCAATATACTCACTATCCCTCCTCTGTACATGTCCAAACCATCTCAATCTAGCCTCTCTGACTTTGTCTCCAAAACATCTTACATGGGCTGTCCCTCTGATGTACTCATTTCTGATCCTATCCATCCTCATTACTCCCAAAGAGAACCTCAACATTTTCATCTCTGCTACCTCCAACTCTGACTCCTGTCTTTTCCCCAGGGCCACTGTCTCTAAACCATACAACATCGCTGGCCTCAACACCGTCTTGTACACTTTTCCCTTCATTCTTGGACATCCTGAGGAAGATTGTGGAGAAGGGCCAATTCCAGATCTTGGGGAACCTTCTAGAACATTCCTGACAAACCCCTCCTTCAAGATGACTCCTACTCCATTTCTCTTCCCATCCACACCATGATAAAACAGTTTAAACCCTGCTCCTAAGCTTCTCGCCTTGCTACCTTTCCACCTGGTCTCCTGAACACACAGTATGTCCACCTTCCTCCTCTGCATCATGTCAGCCAGCTCCCTATCTTTTCCTTGCATAGTTCCAACATTCAAAGTCCCTACTCTCAGTCCTAGGCTCACGCATTTCCTCTTCTCTCTGCCTACGGACACACCTCCCGCCTCTCCTTCTTCGACCAACAGTAGTCCAATTTCCATCAGCACCCTGTTGGTTGACAGCACTGATGGCGGTCGTTGTTAACCCGGGCCTCGACCGATCCGGTATGAATTTTGTTTTGACCATTTGCATTTTTAATGTGGCAGAAGTTTTACACCGGATGCCCTTCCTGTCGCAACCCTCTGCATTTATCCGGGCTTGGGACCGGCATAAGGGGGAGAGACACTGGTTATTGCCCCCACCCCCAATAATGTGTGTACTCTTTGAAAACCTTCAATATAGATTATCATTGAGGATCTGTGACACTGTGTCAAGTATTGTGTTGCCCTGCCTTTAAAATGTAAATAAAACAAATCCAAGTGCTTTCTTTCTAAATGGCTTTGTTCTGCCTTGACCCCGTATATTTTAAAAGAAATCTCCAATTGATTGTCTTGAGTCCAGTGGGTCCAGTTGAGTTAGTTGTGAATTCTAGCATGAGCTACTCGGCGTTGGCTTTATGATACATCCGGTATTTCAGTTGGTCTGAAACTGAAAAAGTATGACAGTGGCACAAAAATCAGCCTGGAAAAGTCTGCACCTTCCTCCACAAGGTTTTCATTTCGTGTCATATCGGAGCATAATTACCTGGGAGTGGTTTTTAATAATTAAAACTGGGGCTTTATCATCAATTGTGGACGGATGTAAAATACTAGATCAGCTTTTGATCTCATGCACAAAGAGAAAATTGATTATTATATCAGGAGAGATTGTGTGGGAAATCCCAAGTTAAATTTGTGATTCCAGGAAAAGTCACAAATGGAGCAGATTGGATATGTGCACTTGCTGTCCATGTTGTGAAAAACAGATCGAGCAGTAAGTACACTGGCAACGGAATGACCATTTATATTTACAAATATTATTATATTCTTATTAGATTACACTAGACTTCATCATTACACATGTATAAATAGAGGGCAATGAAATGCAGTTTAAAATCCAATCAGAAGTAGCACAGCAAGCGTTATATTCAGTCTGTACAGTTAGAAGTGGTTATGTACACATAAGAGCAGCATAGAAGGTGGGAATAGTCATGTGCAGATTATGTATAAATAAGTTATGTGGACAGTTTTGTATTGATATGGGCAGCATAAAGGTGAGAATAAATTAGCCTTAATTTACATAGGAGCAAAATATGCATGTTCTAGATTACTATGGTAGGTAGTCTGTTGGGCTTTTACATCCGAGTCTAGTGACTCATCAGGCCAGTGGTTATCCCCGGTTTCCATAGCGTGAAGCTACCAGGAGTTCAACTCCTCCTGGATGGCACGCTAGTCCATCGCAGGTTACCTTCCTAGTATATTTTTACTGGTACCCATTTATACTGCTGGGTTAACAGAGGCACACTTGTGGTAAAGACCTTGCCCAGAGGTCTTAGCACAGTGGGGGTCTAACTGGGATTCAAACACACAACCTCCTGACCATGAGCCCAGCACCCTAACCACTACACCACCGGCCCCACCTATATTACTATACCAAAGAATAAAATATGCATATATAATGTACAACTATATAGTCTGTATATATGCAACAGGCAAATATACAGATGAAGCATGGACAAATATACAAAGGTGCTGTGTATGAATATCTATACAGATGTGGTATTACATACATACACACACGCACATATAATACACGCACATATAATACACACACACATATATACATATATATATATATATACATATACATACATATACATATATATACATATACATATATATATACATATATACATAATACATATATATATACACACACACACAGAGGATTTTCTGAGTAGATCCTTCCGTAGGAGAGTGCTCAATACTTTTTGGTAGAGCAAATAACAAAAGGACAGGACAAAGACTTTCTATTGAAACTCCATTTATCACTACAGATCTGTTTCGAGGGGTGGTGAAACCATCCTCTCTCTTCAGGTGATTATAG
>CM045746.1:6081965-6104465 GCA_024760905.1 Plotosus lineatus
TTCATTTTTCAGCACGACCTGGCACCTGCTCACAGTGCCAAAACCACTGCTAAATGGTTTACTGACCATGGTATTACTGTGCTCAATTGACCTGCCAACTCTCCTGACCTGAACCCCATAGAGAATCTGTGGGATATTGTGAAGAGATAGTTGAGAGACACTAGACCCAACACTGTGAGGCTGATTGCCTCCATGCCACGCCGCATTGAAGCAGTCATTTCTGCAAAAATATTTCCAACCAAATATTGAGTGCATAACTGAACATAATTATTTGCAGGTTGACTTTTTTGTATTAAAAACACTTTTTTTTAATTGGTCGGATGAAATATGCTAATTTTTTGAGATAGGGATTTTATGTTTTTCATGAGCTGTATGCCAAAATCATCAGTATTAAAACAATAAAACACCTGAAATATTTCAGTTGGGGTACAATGAATCTAAAATATGTGAACATTTAATTTTTATCAGTAGATTACAGAAAATAATGAACTTTATCACAATATGCTAATTTTTTGAGAAGGACTAGTATATACATATATACACACACATATATATTATCACCATCCTCCGCTAAGTCCAGGGTCGGGTCGCGGGGGCAGCAACCTAAGCAAAGAGGTCCAGACGTCCCTTTGCCCAGCTACTTCCTCCAACTCTCCCGGGGTGACACCAAGACAGTCCCAGACAAGCCGAGAGACATAGTCCCTCCAGCGTGTTCTATGTCGACCCCGGGGTCTCTTCCCAGTTGGACATGACCGAAACACCAAACCAGGGAGGCGTCCAGGGGGCATTCTGACCAGATGCCCGAGCCACCTCAACTGGCCCCTCTCAATGTGGAGGAGCAGCGGATCTACTCCGAGCTCTCCATGGATGGTAGAGTTTCTTACCTTATCACTAAGGGAGAACCCCGCCACCCGGCGAAGGAAGCTCATTTCAGCCGCTTGTATCCACGATCTTGTTCTTTCGGTCCACCCAAAGCACGTGACCACAGGTGAGGGTTGGAATGTAGATCGACTCGTAAATTGAGAGCGTCACCTTGCGGCTCAGCTCCTTCTTCACCACGACGGACCGGTACAGGCTCCGCTTAACCGCAGAGGCTGCAGCGATCCGTCTGTCGAGCTCCCGCTCCATCCTTCCCTCACTCATGAACAAGACCCCAAGATACCTAAACTCCTCCACTTGGGGCAGGACCTCATTCCCGACCCGGAGGGTGCATTCCACCCTTGTCCGACTGAGAACCATGGCCTCACACTTGGGGGTACTGATCCTCATCCCAGCTGCTTCGCACTCGGCTGCGAATCGCTCCAATGAGAGCTGGAGGGCCCGACTTTATGAAGCCAAAAGGACAACATCATCCGCAAAAAGCAGAGACAAGATCCGATGGCCACCAAACCAGAACCCCTCAATGCCTTGATTGCGCCTAGAAATTCTGTCCATAAAATTTATGAACAGAATCGGTGACAAAAGACAGCCTTGGCAGACTCCAACTCCCATTGGAAACGAATTCGACTTGTTATTGCCAATACGGACCAAACTCTAGCTCCAGTGATACAGCGACCGAATGGCTTGTAGCAAGATCACCACAAGATCGTTCGAGGGACACCGTCAAAAGCCTTCTCCAAATCCACAAAGCACATGTGCACAGATTGGGAAACTCCCACGCCCTCTCCAGAATTCTGTGGAGTGTATACAGTTGGTCAAGAGTGCTACGGCCAGGACGAAAACCACATTGTTCCTCCTGAATCCGAGGTTCGACTATCAGTCGGATTTTCCTCTCTAAAGCCCCTGCATAGCCTTTCCCAGGTCGGCTGAGGAGTGTGATTCCCCGATAATTGGAACACACCCTCCGGTCCACCTTCTTAAAAATCGGGACCACCACCCCAGTTTGCTAATCCAGAGGTACAGCCCTCGATGACCACGCGATGTTGCAGAGACGTGTCAACCAAGACAGTCCTACAGCATCCAGAGTCCTGAGATATTCCATGCGGATCTCATCCAACCCTGGAGCTCGACCACTGAGGAGCTTTTTGACAACCTCAGTGACCTCCATTCTAGTGATGGGCTGACCCCCACCCAAACCACCAGGGTCCACGGAGGGCGTGTTGGTGGGATTGAGGAGGTCCTCAAAGTATTCCCTCCACCTCTCGACGACATCCCCAGTTGAGGTAAGCAGCTCCCGACCTCCACTGTAAACAGTGTTTGTGGAGAACTGCTTCCCCCTCCTAAGGCGTCGGATGGCATCCAGAACCTTTTTTGAGGCCAACCGATAATCACTCTCCAGGCCCTCACCGAACTCCTCCCACGCTCGAGATTTTGGATCTGCGACAGCCTCGGCTACAGCACATTTGGCCTGCCGGTACCTGTTTGCTGCCTCGGGAGTCGCACAGACTAATAAAACCCTACCTGAATCGACACCTTATCGTGGTTGATAGGTTTTCATGACCTAATGATCCTAGGAGCTATGTTGTCGGGGGCATAATGCCCCTGGTAGGGTCACCCAAGGCAAACAGGTCCTGGGTGAAGGTCCAGACAAAGTGCGATTCAGAAGACCCCTATGACATCTAAGAGACATCAAAGGAAGCAGTCTCCCTTGCCCGGACGCGGGTCACTGAGGTTCCCTCCTTGAGCCAGGCCCGGGGGAAGGGCTCGAAGACGAGCGCCTGGTGGTCGGGCTTCTGCCCATGAAGCCTGGCCGGGCCTAGCCCGAAAAGGAGACATGGGTCTGCCCTCACATGGACCCATCACCCGTGCAGTGTGAGTGGGGTGGCAGCTGAAAGCATGGGTTCTGTCGGACTGATCCTTGGCTACTTACTCTGACCCTCGGGACATGGAATGTCATCTCTCTGACGGGGAATGAGTCTGATCTGGTGCGTAAGGTGGAGAGATACCGACTCGATATAGTTGGGCTCACCTCGACGCATAGCTTGGGCTCTGGAACCAAGAGAACGCTCCCTTGAGAGACTCACTTGTTGTCTTGAGAGACTTTAACACCCATGTGGGCAACGATAGTGTGACCTGGAAGGGTGTGATCGGTAGGTACGGCCTCTCCAGTCTGAACCCGAATGGTGTTTTGTTGTTGGACGTCTGTGCTTGTCACAGTTTGTTTGTCACGAACACCATGTTTGAACATAAGGGTGCCCATAAGTGCACTTAGCACCAGGACACCCAAGGTCGCAATTCGATAACTGACATTGTAGTCGTGTCATCGGACTTGCGGCCATATGTTCTAGACAATCATGTGAAGAGAGGAGCTGAGCTGTCTACTGATCACTACCTGGTGGTGAGTTGGCTTCGGTGCTGGGGGAGGCTGCCTTCCAGACCTGGCAGGCCCAAACGTGTAATCAGGGTCTGCTGGGAACATTTGGCAGAGTCCCCTGTCCGAGAGCCTTTAACTCCCACCTCTGGCAGAGCTACAACAACGTCCCGGAGGAAGCAGGGTACATGGAACCTGTTTCGTACCTCCATTGCTGAGGCGGCAGCCCATAGCTTTGGCCGTAAGGTTGTCGGTGCTTGTCGTGGCGATAATCCCCAAACCCGGTGGTGGCACCTGCGGTAAAGGGGGCCGTCCATCTGAAGTAGTATATATATATATATATATATACATACATACACACACATATACACACACACACACACACACACACACACACACACACGAGTCCTTTACAAAGAATTAACATATTGTGATAAACTTCATTATTTTCTGTAATATGCTCATAAAAATTAAGCTTTCATATATTTTAGATTCATTGCACACCAACTGAAATATTTCAGGTCTTTTATTGTTTTAATACTGATGATTTTGGCATACAGCTCATAAAAACCCAAAATTCCTATCTCAAAATATTAGCATATCATGAAAAGATAATTTAAACGTAGATTCCGGAGGCTTTTGAAAACTCCCAGCCTGGTTCATTACTCAAAACCGCAATCATGGGTAAGACTGCTGACCTAACTGCTGTCCAGAAGGCCATCATTGACACCCTCAAACAAGGGGGTAAGACATAGAAAGAAAAAGTACTGAAGCTGGATGTCTCTTCTGAAGAAATAGGACTTCTTGATGAAATGACAGTTTCTTCTGAAGTGCCTGAAGACAAATAATAATCTGAACTGTTGTAAAGCACTGTACTATTAAAGTCTTTTCAATTATTATTCCAGTACATTACCCAAGTTAGCGTTTAGAATATTTGTGTGTCAGATTTTATGTTCTGTAGCATGTTTAACAAACGATACCAAAAGGATAAACTTGAATAATTACACTTCATGTCCTTTTACATTGAATGTGACCTCTCCAAGATGGCGCTCCCTAGAGGGCGATGTCGTGGAGTTCTCGGAGTCAAATTGTTTCTTTGTTTGTTTTAATTTGCTTTGTTTTTGGCACGATGCTTGTCTATGACCGGGCGAACCTACTATAGCTATGAGCGCGCGGTCCTTTTGGACATTTAGAACTGAGCACGCTCAACTCCTATCCTGAGCTAATATGCTATGGTAGCTCAATGCTAGCAGCACCCCGGAGAACAATAAGCCCAAATGAAACGACAGGCGAGGAGGAGCCTAACGACGACTCCAGCGCTTGGTTAGCAGTGGAAGGTTAGCACTCCCGGTCATACTGCTTGAAAATGTTCAGTCTCTGTGAAATTACCAACCGACAACACGGCCTTCAGGGAGAACCGGAGCATAGCAGATAGCAACAAGGACCGCGGCGGATCTTGTTAAGTAAATTATATATACAGACGCTCCCCGACTTACGTTTAAATTGGTTCCGGACGGCCGAACGCAAGTTGAACGTGAACGTAAGTTGATACAGTGACGTATGATGTATGACGCTCATACTGTACTATACATCCATAAATACCATTACCATATCCCATAAAACACCCCTAAATCAATTATTATAAACATAACATTGTCAAATAATATCAAATATACCAAATAATATCAACATTCATTTCAAATAGGTCACTTATTTATACCGAGTTACTTTACGTGAAGCTTAAAACAGCCAATCAACGCTTACAAGATGTGAAGCGCTCAATACCGAAAGTAGTGGACTTGCAAAAGTAGTGTACTTGCTGTGGGTTATACAGACTTCTGGTATTTCAAGTGCACAAGGGTGTTGTTGAACTCGTTTAGAACACAACCAGCACTGATGTAAATCCCAGCAAAGCAGAGCGTTTTTTCTTTTGTGTAAGTAAGTAAACTTTATTCAAGAGATGCATTCAACGAACAAGTACAAATCCTAATGGAATACTAGTATAAAAATAAGTATACACTCTTAGTATTCTGCTAAAAGATAATAAATATCTGTAATTTGTGCATTCGGGTTTTCATTTATATTACAACTCTCTTTGCTTAACTAAGTATGCATTAGATTGTGCCGATCTGAGCAGATAATTAATATGAGACTTGCATCCATGCTAATAAGCTTACACTTCTGACCAACCATATTTGCTTAGGGTTACATAAGTCCACAAAAAAGTGTAAACACAAAGATCAGAGACGACATCTTAACACAACGCTACATAACTGAGATATATAGATATACATACACCCTCAGTCTGTAGTTTGTAAACAATGAATGCAGCGTCATTACGTCAGCGTACTAAGTAGGTACGTCTAAACTCAAAATTTGACTTTTTTTTTTTTTAAATGTAAAACGGATGAACGTAAGTCGTGGAGCGTGTGTGTGCATATTATATATATATATATATATATATATATATATATATATATATATATATATACATACACAATTACATACATATACACACAGTCGGCCCCCTGCCTACAAAATTAATCCGTTCCAGCGCATTTTTCGGAATGCGGGAATTTTGTCAGTGGGTGTCGCATTTTACATGTGGAACGCCTGATTCGTTCCAAGGCTCCAGTCTTTGGACTGGATAAACCGCATAAACCCTTTAAAATGATAAAAGTACACTAATTTGGTATGAAATATGTGTTAAAAGTTAAAGAAAATTATTCATTAAACCGTCTAAACATTTTATTAACATAAAAAAAAAAAAAAAAAGAGTGTCAGACAGAGTGATGAGTCTCAAGTTAGAAATTGAAGGCGTGATGGTCAATGTTGTTAGTGCTTATGCCCCACAGGTAGGATGTAAGCTAGAAGAGAAGGAGAGATTCTGGAGTGAGTTAGATGAAGTGATGCAGAGTAACCCCAGAGGTGAAAGAGTGGTCATTGGAGCAGACTTCAATGGACATGTTGGTGCAGGCAACAGAGGGGACGAGGAAGTGATGGGCAGGTTTGGTATCCAGGACAGGAACACAGAAGGACAGATGTTGATGCAAAAAGGATGGAAATGGCTGTGGTGAACACTTTCTTCAAGAAGAAACAGGAGCATAGGGTGACTTATGAAAGCGGAGGTAAGAGCACACAGGTAGACTACATCTTGTGTAGGCGATGTAATTTGAAGGAAGTCAGTGACTGCAAAGTAGTAGTGGGTGAGAGTGTTACCAAACAGCATAGGATGTTGGTGTGCAGGATGACACTGATGGTGAGAAAGGTGAAAAAGGCAAAGGCAGAGCAGAAGATAAAGTGGTGGAAGCTGAAAAAGGAAGAGTGTCGTGTTTTCTTCAAGGAGGAGTTGAAACAGGCTTTGGGTAGTCAGGAAGTGCTTCCAGATGACTGGACAACCACAGCCAATGTGATAATGGAGACCGGTGTGTGTCCTCTGGAAGGAAAGTAGATAAGGAAACTTGGTGGTGGAATGAGGAAGTGCAGGAGTGTGTACAAAAGAAGAGGTTAGCCAAGAAGAAGTGGGACATAGAGAGGACCGAAGAGAGTAAACAGGAGTACAGGAAGACACAGCGTAAGGCGAAGGTAGCGGTGTCAAAGGCCAAACAGAGGGCATCTGATGACTTGTATGATAGGTTGAACAGTAAGGGGGAAGAAAATGATTTATACAGGTTAGCACATTAGCACAGCAGAGAAATAGAGATGGGAAAGACGTGCAGCAAGTTAGAGTGATAAAGGACAGAGAGGGAAATGTATTGACTGATGACAGAAGTTTGCTGGGAAGATGGAAAGAGTACTTTGAAGAGCTGATGAATGAGGAAAATGAGAGAGAAAAAAAGAGTAGAAGAGGTGACCGTTGAGGAGCAGGAATTAGCAAAGATTAGTAAGGGAGAAGTGAGGAGGGCATTGAAGAGAGTGGAAAGGCAGTTGCCCTGATGACATACCAGTTGAGGTATGGAAGTGTCTAGGGGAGGTAGCAGTAGATTTTCTGACGAGAATATTCAACAAGGTCTTAGAAAGTGAGCAGATGCCAGAGGAATGGAGGAGAAGTGTGCTTGTGCCCATTTTTAAGAACAAGGGAGATGTACAGAGTTGTGGCAACTACAGAGGGATAAAGTTGATGAGCCATACAATGAAGCTATGGGAAAGAATAGTGGAAGCAAGACTAAGGGCAGAGGTCAGCATTTGTGAACAACAGTTTGGTTTCATGCCAAGAAAGAGCACCACAGATGCAGTGTTTGCCTTGAGGATGTTAATAGAGAAGTACAGAGAAGGTCAGAAGGAGCTGCATTGTGCCTTTGTGGATCTGGAGAAAGCACAAGACAGGGTGCCGAGAGAAGAACTATGGTATTGTATGAGGAAGTCTGGAGTGACAGAGAAGTATGTTAGAGTGGTGCAGGACATGTATGAGAGATGTAAGACAGTGGTGCAGTGTGCTGTCGGTGTGACAGAAGAGTTCAAGGTGGAGGTGGGACTGCATCAAGGGTCAGGTATGAGCCCCTCCTTGTTTGCTATGGTGATGGACAGGCTGACAGACGAGGTGAGACAAGAATCTCCATGGACTATGATGTTTGCAGATGACATTGTGATCTGTAGTGAGAGCAGAGAACAAGTGGAGGAAAATCTAGAGAGGTGGAGGTATGCCCTGGAAAGGAGGGGATTGAAGGTTAGTCTCAGTAAGACAGAATACATATGTGTGAACGACAAAGACCCAAGAGGAACTTTGAGGTTACAGGGGGCAGAGATAAAGAAGGTGGAGGATTTTAAGTACTTAGGCTCAACAATCCAGAGCAATATAGAGTGTGGAAAAGAGGTGAAGAAGCGCGTGCAGGCAGGTTGGAATGGATGGAGAAAAGTGTCCGGCGTGATGTGTGATAGGAGAGTATCGGCAAGAATGAAGGGAAAAGTGTACAAGACGGTGATGAGGACAGCAATGTTGTATGGTTTAGAGACAGTGGCCCTGGGGAAAATACAGGAGGCAGAGCTGGAGGTAGCAGAGATGAAAATGTTGAGGTTCTCTTTGGGAGTAACGAGGATGGATAGGATCAGAAATGAGTGCATCAGAGGGACAGCACATGTTAGATGATTTGGAGACAAAGTCAGAGAGGCTAGATTGAGATGGTTTAGACATGTACAGAGGAGGGATAGTGAGTATATTGGTAGTAGGATGCTGAGGTTGGAAATACCAGGCAAAAGGCCCAGAGGAAGACCAAAGAGAAGATTTATGGATGTGGTGAAGGCGGACATGAAGGTCGTTGGAGTAAGAGGAGAAGATGCAGAGGATAGGGAGAGATGGAGGCAGATCATTTGCTGTGGCGACCCCTGAAGGGAACAGCCAAAAGGAAAAGAAGAAGATTTATTAATTAAACCATTATTAAACATGTTTTATTAACACACATACACACACACACACACCTCTCTCTCACTCTCACACACACACACACACAGACGCATTACAATGTACTGTATACAATACACATGTTTATTCTAGCGTTGCGGGCCACACCCACAAGATGAATTCGACAAGAAGCGTGAACAAGGAATTCAAAGCGCATTCCCTTCTTGACAAAGGAGGTCCAAACTCAACTTTAAACTTGATTCCTTGAGGGATCGGAATTCCAGATGAGCTCAAATGGGCCCACATTTATTAAACATTCACTGAATTAAAAAACTTTAAAAACTAAACTAAAAACTAAAGAGTTAAGCTTCTCTCTCTCTCTCTCTCACACACACACACACACACACACACACACAGGAAGCCTCACTTTCCACAGTTAATTCGGACCGAGACCCCCCCCCCCGCGACCGCCGATTTCCACGAAGTAGGATGGACCCTGACTGATGTATACGTACAAGTATGTATGTATGTATATAATATCAATAAATACGTATTCAATGCTATAAATGCTTATATTTACAATTGAACATTAAAAAATAATGCATAAGATGTAAATAAAATATAACAACGAGCGCGCGCGCGCACACACACACACACACACACAAACACAGATGTGTACCTCATAAAAATGTAAGTAGTTTTGATGGGTGGTTTTGGGATTTTTGTTTGTTTTGGGATTTTTTGTTTGTTTTGGGGTTTTTGTTTGTTTTGGGATTTTTGGGGGTTTTTCTGCGTAATTGGCCTTGTTTTGCGACATTTTCCTTAACATTTCCCCAATTCTTCCTTCATTATTAGCATATTGTGATGAAGTTCATTATTTTCTGTAATGTACTGATAAACATTAGACTTTTATATATTTTAGGTTCATTACACACAACTGAAGTAGTTCAAGCCTTTTATTGTTTTAATATAGATAATTTTGGCAAAAAAGTAAAGAAAAACCAAAAATCCCTGTCTCAAAAAATTAGCATATTTCATCCGACCAAAAAAAAAAAAAAAAAAAAGTTTTTAGTACAAAAAAGTCAACCTTCAAATAATTATGTTCAGTTATGCACTCGATACTTGGTCGGGAATCCTTTTGCAGAAATGACTGCTTCAATGCGGCGTGGCATGGAGGCAATCAGCCTGTGGCACTGCTGAGGTGTTACGGAGGCCCAGGATGCTTCGATAGCGGCCTTAAGCTCATCCACAGTGTTGGGTCTGGTGGTGTCTCTCAACTTTCTCTTCACAATATCCCACAGATTGTCTATGGGGTTCAGGTCCGGAGAGTTGGCAGGCCAATCGAGCACAGTAATACCATGGTCGGTAAGCCATTTAGCAGTGGTTTTGGCACTGTGAGCAGGTGCCAGGTCGTGCTGAAAAATGAAATCTTCATCTCCACAAAGCTTTTCAGCAGATAGAAGCATGAAGCTCTCCAAAATCTCCTGATAGCTAGCTCCATTGACCCTGCCCTTGATAAAACACAGTGGACCAACACCAGCAGCTGACATGGCACCCCAGACCATCTCTGACTGTGGGTACTTGACACTGGACTTCAGGCATTTTGGCATTTCCTTCTCCCCAGTCTTCCTCCAGACTCTGGCACCTTGATTTCCGAATGACATGCAAAATCTGCTTTCATCTGAAAGAAGTACTTTGGACCACTGAGCAACAGTCCAGTGCTGCTTCTCTGTAGCCCAGGTCAGGTGCTTCTGCCACTGTTTCTAGTTCAAAAGTATATTGACCTGTGGAATGCGGCACCTGTAGTCCAGTCCACTGCTTCAACAGGTTCCCCAAGATCTGGAATTGGCCCTTCTCCACAATCTTCCTCAGGGTCCGGTCACCTTTTCTGGTTGTGCAGCGTTTTCTGCCACACTTTTTCCTTCCCATAGACGTCCCACTGAGGTGGCTTGATACAGCGCACTGAGAACAGCCTATTCGCTCAGAGATTTCTTTCTGTGGCTTACCCTCTTGTTTGAGGGTGTCAATGATGGCCTTCTGGACAGCAGTCAGGTCGGCAGTCTTACCCATGATTGCGATTTTGAGTAATGAACCAGGCTGGGAGTTTTTAAAAGCCTCAGGAATCTTTTTCAGGTGTTTAGAGGTAATTGGTTGATTCAGATGATTAGGTTAATCGCTCGTTTATAGTACCTTTTCATGATATGCTAATATTTTGAGATAGGAATTTTGGGTTTTCATGATCTGTATGCCAAAATCATCAGTATTAAAACAATAAAAGACCTGAAATACTTCAGTTGGTGTGCAATGAATCTAAAATATATGAAAGTTTAATTTTTATCAGTACATTACAGAAAATAATGAACTTTACCACAATATGCTAATTTTTTGAGAAGGACTAGTAATACATCGGTGAGATGGCAAGAGGCATGTTCAAAATATGTGCATTTTTTCTTTTGAAAACAAAAGTGTAAATAGACATCATAAGAGCCTGTCCTAACAACCACCTCTTTATAGAGTGGGTGGATTTGCATCATTTCGTGGCTTTTTCTTTGTAAAAAAAAAAAAAAAAGGGGACCGATTTGTGTAACAACAGTCTTTCAAAAACAAGCAAAACGAACCAGTGTTTTGGAAGCTATTCAAATGTTCTTGAACACAACCAAGCTTTCCACAAAAGCCACAAATACAGACCATTTACCTTGAATTCGACTGCCTACCCCCAAAAATATGCGAATTTATTCATTTAATTTCGAAACAAAATTCACTGTTACTTTCAGACAAGATTGCTTACATGCAAGATCAGGTCTAACATGTCGGCTACCTGATGTTCGTGATGGGCTCTCGATTCTCCTGTTCTGAATCGAACATGGCTTCGAATAGCGACCCGTCTTCCGTCTCGTCCTCCTCGTCGTCTTCATTTACGTTCTCGTTCACTGTGTCTGCCATCATGTCAGACGTCTGCTCGTAGTACTGCACCAGCTCTCTTAGCTCGTTTAGACGCTTGTGTACTTCCTTCAGCCTCCTGCAGCAGATGAGAGACAGCGTGTGAGAGGGAAGAGTGAGAGACAGCAAGAGGTGGACAGAGAAATCACCAACACTATAATTTGAAGGGTTCAGTTATACAGCGAGTCGTCGACTTCTGACACCACTTTTGGTTCCGACAGCCCGGTTGTAAATTGATCTGGTCGTATGTCGACTTTCCATCCAAATACACTCACGCCAAACAAAAACAGATGAATAAATCTCGTGCATTTAAATCTATACATCTATTTTCAATTCCACGTCACTGTGACATGCAGCGGAGAGCCAATCCTTTCTGTACTCCACTAGCTTCAAACTCCAATTTTATTGCATTTTAACAACAGCCACAGACTGTGTGTGTTTTTTGAGCAAAGAGATAAATTTCCCTCGTTTTGATCAGCTCGTTTCCACAAAGCCAAGCACAGCTGGCAAGTAAACACAAATGGACAGACATGGAAAAACTTCAACCCGCAGAGCAGCTGATTGCCAAAACTTGGGACGCGCTTCCCTGTCACATAAACACTGCAGTGTGCGAAATCAATAAAAACCAAACAACTGTCATACGCTGCACTGCCATGAATTATGCTTCACCACTTTTGCGGTCGTAAAGTCGATCAGACGTAACTCGCATAGGTCGTAAGTCGACGACTCACTGTATTTACACAATGCTGGTCTTTCAGTACCTCAGTTTTTCAGCTGGATTTCCTCCATCATCATAAGATGAAGAATCTTGTGCCGTTACACACACACTGTTTCCTTCTTGGCCCAATGACAAAGGATGCTCCGAAAGCTGCTGAGGGGCACTGCGGCCTGGAAATACATACAAATGTAAAAACAAACCATTCATAGAGAGGCGTCGCGCTGCATAATTCAGTAATTATAATGTAAACATGATCCTTCTTTATAATAATAATAATAATAACCTGGCGATGTACACCTCTGCACGATGGGCCTAGATAGGGAAACTATATTCCCTGAACTAAACGTACATCACCCAGTTAGGGCTGACCCCCCCCCCCAAGGCTGATTGTTCACTGGTTACTAGCGCCAAGGAAAATTTATTATTTTCAAGTTCACAGTACAGTTCGTCTTCCTCCGGTAAAATTTCCTGCAAATGGTCAGGTTCCTTTCGCAGAACAAAGTGTTTCATCAGCAACCGATCATAAACTGCTAATGGATGCACATGTCCTTCTGTCACCTCTTTCTACCAAAATTAGCCCACCTGACCTTAATAGCAACTCTTCTGGCCCCACCTTTTGACCGAAGCCCTAGGGACCCTCCTTCTTGTGTTCCCGATGTATTTTGATTATATTCATGAAAAATAATTATACAGTGGTACCACACCTTATGAAATTAATCCATTCCACAGCTTTTTTTCATAACCTGCATTTTTCGTAAGTTGAACCACATTTTACATGTAAAACGCGTGATTCGTTCCAAGGCTCCCAATACTACCCCCTTAACCCTTTAAAAATTATAAAAGCATACCTTTAAGACCTCCTTCTGCTTCAATATTGTACTGATGGTAGACAGGTTTGGCCATGTCCCTTTGTGATATCACTCGAGCCTGTTTCTTCTCCTCACTGTGTGTGTGTGTGTGTGTGTGTGTGTGCGTGTTGACCATGTGTTCTTAGCAGTTATAATCTTACAAATGTTTATGGAAGGTTAAAAGCCTGAGTCAAGAAATAAAGCATAAAACAACAGTAACTCTGTCCTTTACACGAAAAGCATCATGGTGGATTCAGCTCTATAATAGGCAATGGGAGGTAGCTGCGTCATTCCTCCTAGCCAATGATGCCCAAGATGGCATCCAAGATGGCGTCAGGTCAAGATGGCATTCCTGTCCAAGATGGTGTTAGGTGGACCTGTCCAAGATGGCGCTTGAGTGAAGGCAACATGAACAACAGCTCAGTTGTTAGCCAATGGGAGGCCAGTGGGGCGGGATGTTTGAATGTCATTGATGGGAGAGCAGCTCGTGCATTGTTTGAATAGCGTGTTTTAATGTCACCTTCACTCAAGCGCCATCTTGGACAGGGCGCATTTGAATTTTTAAGATGACGCTTTCGTTATCGTGAACTTGTTTTGTATCCTGAGACAAAAATTTTAGGAAAATGCTTTTCATAAGCTGAATTTTTCGTTTGATGAGACTGTCGTAAGGTGAGGTACCACTGTGTGGCAATGTTTTGTTTCGAAAGTTTTGCCATGAAATTTCCGATTTGCCTATTGAAAAACAGAGGGCAGTTAAAATGCAAATTCAAAAATTTCCACAAAATGAAATCAATAAATTAAATGAGATATTTTCCTTGACTCTTGACGTGGAGTGTTCCTTTCAAGACATTGATTGCTCTACTTATGCTGTTTGTCTAACAGTCAGGGAAATTCACTCAGTTTCCAAGTCAACAATTAAAGAAACCAAGAAAACCAGTTTCAACATAAATTGAAAAACAAGAAGCGACATCTTGTGGTTGGAGCTTTGCCTTAAGTTAAGATCTCAAGGCATCTTCCAATGACAAAAAGACAAAAGTTAATCTGGAGAAATACGAAAAAGTATAAGACAACGAAAGAAAAAAATCCTCCAAATTCTTGACTCCCTTAAGGCAAAAGTAAAGATTTGGACAGAAAAAAAGAAAATGGAAAAGAAGAACAACTTTATTCAGCAAAATAAATTATTTCGAAGCAAGGAAAAGCTGTTTTATAGACAAATCAATTCACCTTCGAGTAATGACGATACAAGACCGTCCATGGAATCAAGTGAAAGGTTCTAGTCACAGTTGTGGTCTGTACCCGGCAACTGTAACCATGGAACCATGGATTGATGATTACAGCAAAGCCATGAAGGATAAAATCACCTTACCAATGCTGTCTCATATTACTCCTGATCGCCTAAAAAAAAGTAATCCAATCGCCCAAATCTAACTGTACTCCAGGGCCCAATGGTGTACAAAACCGGTATTGGAATCTGTTTCCTTGTGTCCAGCCACACTTACTTAACTGGTTTAATTCGTTCATGGATACAAAAGTTCTTCCTTCTTTTTTAGAGAGAAGTATTGTGCGACTTTTACAGAACCAAGGAGACTTGACAGATCCAAAGAATTATCACCCTATCACTTGTTTAAATACAGTGTGCAAAATCTTAACAGGGGGTTTGACAAAACTGCTGTTTTCTTACTGCTCTTCCAATGAAATTATTGACCAGGGACAGAAAGGAGCCAGAAAGGGATGCTGAGGATACAAGGATCAATTACTGGTCCAGAAAATGATACCTGAAGAGGCAAAAACTTACCATCGAAACCTCTCAATGTGTTGAGAATTGATTACAAAAAAAAAATCAAAAAAAAAAAATCACATGACTCTGTCCCTCATGAATGGATTTTAAAGTCTTTGCAGTGTATTGGAATACCTGAACAACTACTACTTTTACTCAAGTCTTTAATGGGTTGCTGGTCAACTCAGCTTGAGATGTACTCAGGCAGATTAGGACTTCATGATCTATTCCCATCAAGCAAGGAACATTCCAAGGTGACTCTTTTAGTCCTTTGCTTTTTGGTCTGTCACTCAATCCCTTGTCATGCTCAACAAGGGGGAGGGATACCATTCAGGACCTCAACAACACACATCTCCAACACAGATCAAATTCATGTTGTTGAGTCCTTTTCACAAGATATCGGAATGACGTTTGGACTCCATAAATGTAACATACTCCACTTAAGGCATGGCAAGCCAGTCATAATGGATCTGTTGAGTTACATGGGGGAGGAGTTATTGAGCATCTGGAGGAAGGCCAATCGTACACCTATTTAGGGATGCAAGTTCGAGTTAAGCTCCAGAATGCCCACATTAAAGAAAAGTTACAAGCTGAGTACAAAACTCGTCTCAAAATGATCTGGAGTTCAGGGCTGAATGCTAAAAACAAAGTCAAAGCCACAAATACATTTGCAGTGACTGTTCCATCATATTCGTTTGGCATCGCTCACTGGACAAAAGACGATATCATGGGCCTTGATCGCCTTGTGACAAGGATTACAGCCATGCCTTGCCACTTCGTGATTTGAGCATCGCGGTCTTGGTACATCGCGGTATTTTAATAAAAAATAAAATGTAAAAAAAAATTCATAAAAAAATTCAAAATTCGTGCTGAAACTCGCATGTAAGCAAGCAGAAGGCAAGGACCCAAGGCAGGCTGCATCCATTGTTTCCAAATGACAGACTGAAGTGCCCCTCCTCCCCAGTTCAAGCAGGGACCGCCCACTCAACTCAATCTCGCAAGCTGATTGGCATAGACGCGTGACGCTGTTGCCTCCCGCCCACTCAACTCAATCTCACAAGCTGATTGGCTTAGACGCGTGACGCTGTTGCCTTGCACATTCCCGCAGGATTTTTTGTGATTTTACAGTGTTTGTGAACGTCCTGCAGAAGACTAGAAGAATAGAAGAGCTATTGTCAGAGGTGAGTACAGTACTTAAAGTATTTATATATAAATTCTATTTAAATATGAATAAGTATTTATATATAAATTCTATTTAAATATTAATACATTACACTATTTACATATGCATATAACCGTTTAATATACATTTCTTGATATTGTATAGATGCAAAAACATATAGAAATGAGACAACATGGTCGAAATGAGAGGGGCGTTCCTACTTCGCGTTTTTTTGACTATCGTGGCCAGGTCTGGTCTACATTATCCGTGATATTCAAGGGATGACTGTATGTCTAACAATTAAGCTCACCACCCTTGTTCCTCCCTCAATCGCTTATATATGTCAATCAATTCCAGAGGGCGATGTTTAGTCAATGTGGAAGCTCTTCATGATCGTATGTTGTTGTGCACGTTCACACACATTTACATATCTATCAGATGATCCTCTTGTAAAACATGTCAAGACTTAAGATGAAAGCAAAGACTTCCATAGTTATTTCAAGCATGCAAGTGCTGTTGCTCAGGGTCTCAACTTTGCTTTTGATTGTGTTGATGGCGAGGTACTGCTGGACGGTACATCAATGTGTGTCGACCAGGTGAAGTCATTTACAAAAATCACTGCAACGTGCAGTGTGTTGAACAGAACAGTAGTCCTACTGACTCGTTGCCTGGATGAAGTCGGCTGATCTCAAAAGTGAAACAGGGTTTTCTTTTCGCCGCTCAGGACCAGTCACTTCCTACACACGATCGCAAATGTAATATTTTAAGGGAACACGTCACTCCCAAATGGCGTGTATGTAATGAATTTAGTGAGACTGTTCAACACCTTGTCAGTGGTTGTCCTGCTTTGGCACAAACTTCTTACTTGAAAAGACATGATAGCATGCACGCTCATTTTACTACCACCTTCGTCATGCTTGTGGTTTTGACTCAAGAGGTTCACACATGGTATGACCCTGATCATGTCCAGGGCGTCAAGGAAAATTATGATTTTAAGCTTCTATAGAATCGGCCCACTTACAGCCTGAGGAAGATTGAAGCCAATAAGCCTGATCTTGTCCTTTTTGATAAAGACAATGAAATTATCAATATTATTGAATTTTCTGTCCCTTTTGACAGCAATGTGATTGACAAGATTCAGGAAATACATGCAAAATATGCAGACCTCGTTTAAAATGCCGCACTTGTATCCAAAGTACAACCGTCGTCCGACTTCCCATTGTTCTCGGCACCCTTGGTTTGGTACCTCCTGATCTTTTGACACAGATCAAAAGAGTGCCCGGGTTTGGTACCAGGAACACAGCTCTTCTGACAGTCTGGGCAATGCAGAAAGCTGCAGTGTTCAGGAGTCTTTATATTCTCGGGAAAGGTCTTGCTGGGGGAAATCCCATTCGCTGTCTGGGCTACATGTAGAGAGGGTGAGGGCCCTGAGTTGATGATGAGCCTCACAAGCCTGATGTGTCAGGATCACCCGACCCCTCTCTGCTGCATATCATTTTTTAACTGTAACAACGATGATAATAACAATAATAATAATAATTACTTACCAGAACGGTTGTTTAGTGTTTGATCTCGCAGAGAATGAAGCTCTTGCAGAATTTTGTCCATCCTCTGTTTTGTGTCCTGGAGCTCCTGGAGTTTGGTTAGTTTGGCGCTTGCAGGAGAGGCGGAAACAATAGAAGAGGTGGTGGCTGCCGCTGATCCAATGCCAAGAGTGTGATGCCCCCAAGGACTGTAGGTAGAGCGAGATCGGGATACTTCTCTGGACTGAGACAGAGTCTCAGCCTGACGCCGGTTATCAGGTACTGCCTGAGACTGAGGAAAAATTACAAACACCAGAGAAGGCGGGATCAACAACAAGGTCAAGCGGAGTTATTCTCTCTCTCTCTCTCTCTCACACACACACACACACACACACTCCCCTACTGCTTACTTGTATGAATGTAGATTATCAGTGTGATTGTATACCTGAGAATCATGCAGTTGGTTGTGAAAGCGTCGTATGAGGTCATTGAGTTCATCATTGAGTTCTGATGTAATACTAACACCTGACACACTTCCTGTAGTCTCGGTTACAACTGAAACAAACAGAGGTGTGTGCGCACGCACGCACACATACACACACACACACACACAGTGAGAGGCAGCATGCACACTACAGACACAGTGTGCATATGTGTGTGTGTCTAACCAGTGTCATCCATGGCATGTTCGGCTCGGTTCTGCATGGTGAGGAGGGCGGCTTGTCGGTTCTGCAGTTCTCGCAGCTCCTCCTGCTGCTGCAGCATCTTCTGTAAAAGGTCATGCTGCTTTCGCAGGTTCTCCAACTCCTCCTTCTGCTGTTGGCCCCCAATTCCCTGGCAAAAGAGGGGGTGGAAAAAAAACAAATAAAATCCAGTCACTGAACATCCTAACAAAGGAGGTGTGGGAGGGGACAAGGTGCATCATAGTTACTCACGGTGTGGTCTGCGGCTTCTGACCGAGGCTCTAGGTTCAGAGACGTGCTCTCGGCCATCGAGCCCAAACACACCGCCGAGTCCACTGTGGCACCTTCCTCCTCCTGCTCCTCGTTCTCATTCTCTCTGGCCTGGGGCACAGAGCGAGATCAATATGCGTTTATTAACCATCATACATCCAATATTAAATTTCGGTACACCCGCCTTAGATTTTCAAATGCCCTCATAGCCACGAGGAGACAATTCAGAACTATCCAGGAAATGATACTCACTTATATTACATACTGTCTCAGAGCATAGAGAGAGAGAGAGAGAGAGAGAGAGAGAGAGAGAGAGAGAGAGAGAGAGAGGCTGTCCTACATACAGCTCGTCACATACCTTTTAAAAAACACAAATAAAACTAACCAGAACAAAAACGCTCAGATCAAAGCCACAACTCTGACAATGAACTACAAGAAGAAAAGGAAGAAACAATGAAACTGAAATAACAACTGAAATGGTTTTACCATTAAAAGCCAATGCTATTCTCAGTGTGGGTGCTCTTTAAGTACTGTGGCTATTACAGACAAAAAAATCTTGCAAAGCACTGGGAACAATAAATAAGAAATGGGGTGGGGGATAACAGGCTGATAATTAAAGGATCAATGTGAGAGAAGGAGACAAACAGAGAGAATGAGAGACGATGTGATAAGACAGTGATAAACAGGAGAGAGAGAAAAGCAATGTGTGTGTGAGTCAATCAGACGAGAAACAGATGAGTTCAGGGATAAACAAAGAGAGGAGAGTGACAGCTATCAGTGAGAGAGAGAGAGCGAGAGAGAGAGAGAGAGAGAGAGCTACAAAAATCAGAGATGCAGAACAAGAGTGAGACAGACAAATGGAATATTAAAGAGAAAGACAGAAGTAGTTATATGGAGAGAGGTGAAGATTTGCAGAAGATGAAGATTTTATGACACACTCCAGTGTTTGTTTCTCTCAGCGTTTCCAAACTTTTATTTTCCATTCACAAAACATGACCATAACTTAACACACTCATACACATCTCATCACTGATTTCATAAAACACCTGAATCACGAATTACAACTCAACTCACTAAGTAACCTGCTAAAAACAATACTCGCCAAATTAGTTCAGTTTCATAATAAAGAAAACACAAATATAGAACAAGGTTAAAGTATTAGTAAACAATCATAGCAAGACAAACATGCAGCAAAAACACAGAGGGAAAGAGAGTGTGTATGTGTGTGTGTGTGTGTGTGTGTGTGTGAGTGAGAGAGCGAGAGAGAGAGAGAGAGAGAGAGAGAGAGAGAGAGAGACTAACCAGCATCTTCTGCAGAAAGCGTAAGTAAGACTTCTCCTGCTCCTTCAGGTGTGTAATGAGGTGAGACAGGCGCTCGACGTTAGCTGGAACGTCGTTCTTCTCCAGTAGATCATCCCTCATAGAGCTGGCTCTGCTGATGTACTCACGGATCTGCACCAGCTTACTGACCACCTGCACCACACATACATACATACACACACACACACACACTTTGGTAGCATGTGATAGAGAGAGAGAGAGAGAGAGAGAAGTACAAGGAGACACAGCAGTGGCATATTTTTAAACTGTGGCCTAAATTCACTGTGAAGTTTCAGCTCTCATCTGTGCTCCAGTTTCTGACAAGATCAAGCCTCCTTCTCCCTCTTTCCAATACACACACACATATATATACATATACATATATATATATATATATATATATATACACACACACACACACACACACACAGGTCCTTCTCAAAAAATTAGAATATTGTGATAAAGTTCATTATTTTCTGTAATGTACTGATAAAAATTAAACTTTCATATATTTTAGATTCATTGCACACCAACTGAAATATTTCAGGTCTTTTATTGTTTTAATGCTGATGATTTTGGCATACAGCTCATGAAAACCCAAAGTTCCTATCTCAAAAAATTAGCATATTTCATCCGACCAATAAAAAAAGTGGTTTTAATCCAAAAAAAGTCAACCTTCAAATAATGATGTTCAGTTATGCACTCAATATTTGGTCGGGAATCCTTTTGCAGAAATGACTGCTTCAATGTGGCGTGGCACTGCTGAGGTGTTATGGAGGCCCAGGATGCTTCGATAGTGGCCTTAAGCTCATCCACAGTGTTGGGTCTGGTGTCTCTCAACCTTCTCTTCACAATATCCCACAGATTCTCTAAGGGCTTCAGGTCAGGAGAGTTGGCAGGCCAATTGAGCACAGTAATACCATGGTCAGTAAACCATTTAGCAGTGGTTTTGGCACTGTGAGCAGGCGCCAGGTCGTGCTGAAAAATGAAATCTTCATCTCCATAAAGCTTTTCAGCAGATGGAAGCATGAAGTGCTCCAAAATCTCCTGATAGCTAGCTGCATTGACCCTGCCCTTGATAAAACACAGTGGACCAACACCAGCAGCTGACATGGCACCCCAGACCATCACTGACTGTGGGTACTTGACACTGGACTTCAGGCATTTTGGCATTTCCTTCTCCCCAGTCTTCCTCCAGACTCTGGCACCTTGATTTCCGAATCTTCTTCTTCTTCTTCTTTTCCTTTCGGCTTTTCCCTTCAGGGGTCGCCACAGCGAATCATCTGCCTCCATCTCACCCTATCCTTTGCATCTTCTTCTCTTACACCAACGACCTTCATGTCCTCCTTCACCACATCCATGAATCGTCTCCTTGATTTCCGAATGACATGTAAAATTTGTTT
Source organism: Plotosus lineatus (assembly GCA_024760905.1). Lineage (NCBI taxonomy): Eukaryota > Metazoa > Chordata > Actinopteri > Siluriformes > Plotosidae > Plotosus > Plotosus lineatus. The sequence goes on from CM045746.1 coordinate 6,103,198, forward strand.
TCATCCGAAAAAAGTACTTTAGACCACTGAGCAACAGTCCAGTGCTGCTTCTCTGTAGCCCAGGTCAGGCGCTTCTGCCGCTGTTTCTGGTTCAAAAGTGGCTTGACCTGGGGAATGCGGCACCTGTAGCCCAGTCCACTGCTTCCACAGGTCCCCCAAGGTCTGGAATCGGCCCTTCTCCACAATCTTCCTCAGGGTCCGGTCACCTCTTCTGGTTGTGCAGCGTTTTCTGCCACACTTTTTCCTTCCCACAGACGTCCCACTGAGGTGCCTTGATAGAGCACTCTGGGAACAGCCTATTCGCTCAGAGATTTCTTTCTGTGTCTTACCCTCTTGCTTGAGGGTGTCAATGATGGCCTTCTGGACAGCAGTCAGGTCGGCAGTCTTACCCATGATTGCGATTTTGAGTAATGAACCAGGCTGGGAGTTTTTAAAAGCCTCAGGAATCTTTTGCAGGTGTTTAGAGTTAATTGGTTGATTCAGATGATTAGGTTCGTTTAGACTACCTTTTCATGATATGCTAATTTTTTGGAATCGGAATTTTGGGTTTTCATCAGCTGTATGCCAAAATCATCAGTATTAAAACAATAAAAGACCTGAAATACTTAAGTTGGTGTGCAATGAATCTAAAATATCTTCTTTTCCTTTCGGCTGTTCCCTTCAGGGGTCGCCACAGCAAATGATCTGCCTCCATCTCTCCCTATCCTCTGCATCTTCTACTCTTACTCCAACGACCTTCATGTCCGCCTTCACCGCATCCATAAATCTTCTCTTTGGTCTTCCTCTGGGCCTTTTGCCTGGTAGTTCCAACCTCAGCATCCTACGACCAATATACTCACTATCCCTCCTCTGTACATGTCCAAACCATCTCAATCTAGCCTCTCTGACTTTGTCTCCAAAACATCTAACATGTGCTGTCCCTCTGATGTACTCATTTCTGATCCTATCCATCCTCGTTACTCCCAAAGAGAACCTCAACATTTTCATCTCTGCTACCTCCAACTCTGACTCCTGTCTTTTCCCCAGGGCCACTGTCTCTAAACCATACAACATTGCTGGCCTCATCACCGTCTTGTACACTTTTCCCTTAATTCTTGCCGATACTCTCCTATCACACATCACACCGGACACTTTTCTCCAACCATTCCAACCTGCCTGCACGCGCTTCTTCACCTCTTTTCCACACTCTCCATTGCTCTGGATTGTTCAGCCTAAGTACTTAAAATCCTCCACCTTCTTTATCTCTGCCCCCTGTAACCTCAAAGTTC
>CM045746.1:6109465-6129465 GCA_024760905.1 Plotosus lineatus
TGACCAAATTCTGCACTTTAAGCAGGTCTGCAATCACAACAGTACTGCGCAGGGATCCCAGAGAGGTTTAGAAACAAGAGAGGAAACTGGTTCAGAAAGAGAGGAAATGAAATATTTCAGGTGGTGGTCAAGGGGTCCATAGGGCCCCTGAAGCTGAAGAAATAGTGGAATTCCACTAAATAGGTGAGTAAAAATAGTGGATTCCTGACTGTGATTATAGATGAGAAAGAGAGAGAGAGAGAGAGAGACCATGTTATTGAGACGATCTTCTAGGCTGCTGTTGCTGATGGTCCAGTTGTGCAGGTCCTGTTCATCATCATACAGAACTCCACCCGTCGCCATTTTATCCCCTTGATGCTTTTCTGCAGCAAACACACACATACACCCACACATACACACACACAATTAAACATACCTCTAACGGTTTCCTTTCTGTTGACACAAAAGGTACAGTGGGTCTAGGAGACACTTAATGAGATCAAATGACAGTAATTTAACACCTGGAGCTCCGAGACTTAATCTGTAGGCTGTGGAACAACCAACAAACACATCTGGCAAATGTTTTGTGTAAAATATACTGAGTAAAAATTAACTGTTTTATAGAAAACTTTATTTGTATTGGTGTGAGAAAAACTTTTTTCTTAAGTGGTTGATTGAGATCTGATTTCTGGTTTCATTTGTTCAAATATAAAATAGGAACACAATGCAGCCGTGATGGAGGGGCACAAGCCAGTGTCTCTCCCTCACGCCGGTCCCAAGACCAGATAAATGCAGAGGGTTGCATCAGGAAGGGCATCCAGCGTAAAACAAATGGCAAATAAAATATGACAGTCACAACAAAAAAATTTCATAGTGGATCGGTCGAGGCCCGGGTTAACAACGACCGCCATCAGTGCTGTTAACCAACAGGGTGCTGGTGGAAATTGGACTACTGTTGGTCAAGATATCGAGGGGGAGGCGGGAGGCGTGTCCATAGGCAGCGAGAGAAGAAAGGCACGAGTCTAGGACTGAAAGTGGGGACGTTGAATGTTGGGACTACGACAGGAAAAGGTAGAGAGCTAACTGACATGACGCAGAGGAGGAAGGTGGACAGACTGTGTTCAGGAGACCGGTTGGAAAGGTAGCAAGGCGAGAAGCTTTGGAGCAGGGTTTAAGCTGTTGTTTCATGGTGTGGATGGGAAGAAAAATGGACGAGGAGTCATATTGAAGGAGGAGTTTGCCAGGAATGTTCTAGAAGTGAAAAGAGTGTCAGAGTGATGGGTCTCAAGTTAGAAATTGAAGGTGTGATGTTCAATGTTGTTAATGCTTATGCCCCACAGGCAGGATGTGAGCTAGAAGAGAAGGAGTGAGTGAGATGAAGTGATGGAGAGTACCCCCAGAGGTGAAAGAGTGGTCATTGGTGCAGACTTCAATGGATATATTGGTGCAGGGAACAGAGGGGACGAGGAAATGATGGGCAGGTGTGGTATCCAGGACAGGAACACAGAAGGACAGATGTTGGCAGATTTTGCATAAAGGATGGAAATAGCTGTGGTAAATACTTTCTTCCAGAAGAAACAGGAGCATAGGGTGACTTATAAAAGCGGTGATAGGAGCACACGGGTAGACTACATCTTGTGTAGGCGATGTAGTTTGAAGGAAGTCAGTGACTGCAAAGTAGTAGTGGGTAAGAGTGTTGCCAAACAGCATAGGATGGTGGTGTGCAGGATGACGCTGATGGTGAGGAAGGTAAAGAAGGCAAAGGCAGAGCAGAAGACAAAGTGGTGGAAGCTGAAAAAGGTAGAGTGTCGTGTTGTCTTCAAGGAGGAGTTGAAAATGGCTTTGGGTGGTCAGGAAGTGCTTCCAGATGACTGGATTCTTCTTCTTCTTCTTTTACTTTCGGCTGCTCCCTTCAGGGGTCACCACAGCAAATCATCCGCCTCCATCTCACCCTGTCCTCTGCATCTTCTTTTCTGACTCCAACGACCTTCATGTCTTCCTTCACCACATCCATAAAGCTCTTCTTTGGTCTTCCTCGAGGCCTTCTGCCTGGTAATTCCAACCTCAGCATCCAACTGCCAATATACTCACTATCCCTACTCTGTACATGTCCAAACCATCTCAATCTAGCCTCTCTGACTTTGTCTCCAAAACGTCTTACATGTGCTGTCCCTCTGATGTGCTCATTCCTAATCCTATCCATCCTCGTTACTCCCAGAGAGAACCTCAACATTTTCATCTCCGCTACCTCCAGCTCTGCCTCCTGCCTTTTCCTCAGCACCACTGTTTCTTAGCCATACAACATCACTGGCCTCACCACCGTCTTGTACACTTTTCCCTTCATTCTTGCTGACACTCTCCTATCGCACATCACACCGGACACTTTTCTCCAACCGTTCCAGCGTGCCTGCACAAGCTTCTTCACCTCTTTTCCACACTCTCCATTGCTCTGGATTGTTGAGCCTAAGTACTTAAAATCCTCCACCTTCGTTATCTCTGCTCCCTCTAACATCACCGTTCCTCCTAGGTCCTTCTCATTCACACACATGTATTCTGATTTTCGGAGGCTAACCTTCATTCCTCTCCTTTCCAGGGCATACCTCCACCTCTCTAGATTTTCCTGCACTTGTTCTGTGCTCGCAATACAAATCACAATGTCATCTGCAAACATCATAGTCCATGGAGATTCTTGTCTCACCTCGTCTGTCAGCCTGTCCATCACCATAGCAAACAAGAAGGGGCTCAGAGCTGACCATTGATGCAGTCCCACCTCCACCTTGAATTCGTCGGTCACACCGACAGCACACCTCACCACTGTCTTATATCTCTCATACATGTCCTGCACCACTCGAACATACTTCTCTGCCACTCCAGACGTCCTCATGCAATACCACAGTTCTACTCTTGGCACCTTGCTTTTTCCAGATCCACAAAGGCACAATGCAGTTCCCTCTGACCTTCTCTGTACTTCTCTATTAACACCCTCAAAGCAAACATTGCATCTGTGGTGCTCTTTCTTGGCAGGAAACCAAACTGTTGTTCACAAATGCTGACCTCTGCCCTTAGTCAAGCTTACACTCTTCTTTCCCATAACTTCATCATATGGCTCATCAACTTTATCCCTCTGTAGTTGCCGCAACTCTGCACGTCTCCCTTGTTCTTAAAAATGGGCACCAGCACACTTCTCCTCCACTCCTCCGGCATCTGCTCACTCTCTAGGACCTTGTTGAATGTTCTTGTCAGAAAATCTACTGCTACCTCCCCTAGACACTTGCATACCTCCACAGGTATATCATCAGGACCAACGGCCTTTCCATTCTTCATCCTCTTCAATGACCTTCTCACTTCACCCTTACTGATCTTTGCTACATCCTGCTCCTCAATGGTCACCTCTTCTACTCTTTTTTTTCTCTCTCATTTTCCTCATTCATCAGCTCTTCAAAGTACTCTTTCCATCTTCCCAGCACACTTCTGTCATCAGTCAATACATTTCCCTCTCTGTCCTTTATCAATCTAACTTGCTGCACGTCCTTCCCATCTCTATTTCTCTGCTGTGCCAACCTGTATAGATCATTTTTCCCTCCTGGTATGCAGGATGACGCTGATGGTGAGGAAGGCAAAGGCAGACAAAGTGTTGGAAGTTGAAAAAGAAAGAGTGTCGTGTTGTCTTCAAAGAGGAGTTGAAACAGGCTTTGGGTGGCCAGGAAGTGCTTCCAGATGACTGGACAACCACAGCAAATGTGATCAGGGAGACAGGTAGGAGAATACTTGGTGTGTCATCTGGAAGGAGAGGAGATAAGGAGACTTGGTAGTGGAATGAGAAAGTGCAGGAGTGAGTACAAAGGAAGTGGTTAGCTAAGAAGAAGTGGGACTTTGAGAGGACCGAAGAGAGTAAACAGGAGTACAGGGAGACACAGCATAAGGCGAAGGTAGCAGTGTCAAAGGCCAAACAGAGAGCGTATGTTGACTTGTATGCTAGGTTGGACAGTAAGGAGGGAGAAAATGATTTATATAGGTTGGGCATTGAAGAGGATGAAGAATGGAACGGTAGTTGGTCCTGATGACATACCGATGGAGGTATGGAAGTGTCTAGGAGAGGTAGCAGTAGATTTCCTGACAAGAACATTCAACAAGGTCTTTGAGAGTGAGAGGATGCCAGAAGAATAGAGAAGAAGTGTGATGGTGCCCATTTTTAAGAACAAGGGAGACGTGCAGAGTTGTGGCTGCAGAGGGATAAAGTTGATGAGCCATACGATGAAGTTATGGGAAAGAATAGTGGAAGCTAGACTCAGGGCAGAGGTAAGCATTTGTGAACAACAGTTTGGTTTCATGCCAAGAAAGAGCACCACAGATGCAGTGTTTGACGTATACATCAAACGTATACGTACATGTAACGGGATCCCTCACTTTTCATGGTTAATTGGGCCTGAGATCCCTACGTGACCATCGAAATCCAGGAAGTAGGATCACCCTCCCCCCCACCCAACATATACATACATGTATGTGTGTATATAATATCAATAAATGCATATTCAATGCTATAAATGCTTATAATAACAATTAAACATTAAAAAAAACATAACATGTAAACAAAATATAAATACACACACAGATTGTACTGCATGAGAAGAGGACACATACATACATACACAGACAGATGCAACAATGTAAGTAGCTTTCATGGGAGATTTTGGGTATTTTTTTGTTGGTTTAGGGTTTTTTGCATAACTGGCCTTGTTTTTGTGGCATTTTCCTTAACTTTTCCCCTATTCTTTAATTTACTTATTTTTTAATTTGATGAATATTAAAAACAAACAAACGATACACTGATGAATCGCGAAGTAGCGAGGGGTCCGTGTGTATACAATTTTACCCCTGAAAATTACTTTTAAACTGACAGGAAAATGGCTAATTATAAAATAATTTAAATACAAGTCAGATATTTAGTCATCATATTTATAAGAAAATAAATTAAAATTTCCATAATTACCTTATCATTTAGTTTACACTCCACACTGTAGGAACTATATTTGTTTTTTAATTAACTCAGAGTCAAAACTGATGATGAGTGATGGACCTGGAGACTCTGAGGTAAAGTTGGTGAGAAAGTAAACCACCACTGCCGCTTCAGACTCTTTTTTTCCAGGTCAAACTCTCATCACTTCCCCACCCACTCTATTCTGTTTTAGTTGTGTATTACCTGGTAGATCAGCTAACTACAGCTGTAACTAAAACCACAGCTTCCTTGGATGCGACTAAAAACACACCAAAGTAGCCCGCCCCGTGTAGGTCCTTTCTTCTCTCAGAACCGTTAGCATCCGATGCTAGACCTTCACCCCAGTTTTTGTTGCCTGGCTACGTGCGCGAGCGCGGATGTAGGAAGCAACAGGTGGCGGTGGCCTCCGTTACCACAACCTCCAAAATCCCGCGAAGATATTCCGGGGTCGCATGTGACGATGATGATGATGATGATGATGATGACGACGACACCATTGCCTTACAGGTTTCACGGGGAAACTTTTTTTTTCATATTTAAGCACACGCTTAACCTAAATCAATTACAGTAAACATTATCAAAATATACTGTAAAATAATTTTTGGATTTTGGTGCAGCTTCAGAAAGCAACTACGATGCGATTTATCACCATTCTGCTAAATATTCAGAACTATTAACACTAACCTGATAAGGTTATTTTTATACGAACTGCTTTTCTGATTTCAACAACAAAAATCGCTAAAACAAACAACGTAACATTGATGGAAGTAGCAGCATTCCTTCAGTTATCCAGAGAACAACAAAGTCCGAGCTAGTTAGCTTTTCACATTAGCATTGGTCGCAAATTCGCGAATCTAAAGGTCAGTTATTCGGGACTTTAGTCGATTATTATTGTTGTGTTGTATACATTAAAGTTATACACACTTTGATATAATTAGAAACAACTGCAAGATAAAGAATAAACACCCCAAACACTTAATAGCCTGACAAGCAAAGTCAGTCAGCGTTAACACCTAAATCCCACATGCTCCCTATGCACGTGCACTACATCACAATGTACACAACGAGTTCAATTTCGCGGCCTATCTAGTGCACTTCCTAGCCATTTGAGACACGGCCGTAATACCTAAGCGAAAGTAGCACTGTAATTATAATACATAACGCTTACAGAAGCTCAGATAAACAAGGGTATGAGTAAAACAAATATTGCATTACCTTCAGGTTCCAGTACCTGCTCCGTTTGAAGTGTCGCGTTTTCCCTGGCGAATGAAGCAGTATTACCGTCTAAAGAAGAAGCTCCATTTGTTGAGCAGCTGCTTCTCTATGCGCCGCCATCTTTCTTTCAATTCAGACCCACACAGAGATCCGCGGAATGATCCTGGAAGCGAAGTATCCCACAAATTATAACATATTAATATACAAACATGATTTGGTGGGGGTTTTTTTAAATATAACATTGATATTTTCTTTGTGGAAATGCTTCCACATTCTGCTACAGATTAGTTAAAACTGATAGAAGTCCTTGGCACTAGTTGTTTACGCGGATACAGACCAGACCAATGTCAGTGTTTAAAGTGTGGATCCATGTAAAGTTGTGGAAGGTGAAGGTTCTGATCTGATGGAAAGGTAAACATGGAGACACTGTTCTTCAAGTCTCTAAACTAGCATCTTTCCCACAAAACCAACACTTTAATCTTCTTCTTCTTCTTCTTTTACTTTCGGCTGCTCCCTTCAGGGGTCGCCACAGCAAATCATCCGCCTCCACCTCACCCTGTCCTCCGCATCTTCTTTTCTGACTCCAACGACCTTCATGTCTTCCTTCACCACATCCATAAATCTCTTCTTCGGTCTTCCTCGAGGCCTTCTGCCTGGTAGTTCCAACCTCAGCATCCTACTGCCAATATACTCACTATCCCTCCTCTGTACATGTCCAAACCATCTCAATCTCGCCTCTCTGACTTTGTCTCCAAAACATCTTACGTGGGCTGTCCCTCTGATATACTCATTTCTGATCCTATCCATCCTCGTTACTCCCACGGAGAACCTCAACATTTTCATCTCCGCTACCTCCAGCTCTGCCTCCTGCCTTTTCCTCAGCGCCACTGTTTCTAAGCCATACAACATCGCTGGCCTCACCACCATCTTGTACACTTTTCCCTTCATTCTTGCTGACACTCTCCTATCGCACATCACACCGGATACTTTTCTCCAACCATTCCAGCCTGCCTGCACACGCTTCTTCACCTCTTTTCCACACTCTCCATTGCTCTGGATTGTTGAGCCTAAGTACTTAAAATCCTCCACCTTCGTTATCTCTGCTCCCTGTAACATCACCGTTCCTCCTGGGTCCTTCTCATTCACACACATGTATTCTGATTTTCTGAGGCTAACCTTCATTCCTCTCCTTTCCAGGGCATACCTCCACCTCTCTAGATTTTCCTGCACTTGTTCTCTGCTCTCACTACAGATCACGATGTCATCTGCAAACATCATAGTCCATGGAGATTCTTGTCTCACCTCGTCTGTCAGCCTGTCCATTACCATAGCAAACAAGAAGGGGCTCAGAGCTGACCCTTGATGCAGTCCCACCTCAACCTTGAAGTTGTCGGTCACACCGACAGCACACCTCACCACTGTCTTACATCTCTCATACATGTCCTGCACCACTCTAACATACTTCTCTGCCACTCCAGACTTCCTCATGCAATACCACAGTTCTTCTCTTGGCACCCTGTCATATGCTTTTTCCAGATCTACAAAGGCACAATGTAGCTCCCTCTGACCTTCTCTGTACTTCTCTATTAACATCCTCAAGGCAAACATTGCATCTGTGGTGCTCTTTCTTGGCATGAAACCAAACTGTTGTTCACAAATGCTGACCTCTGCCCTTAGTCTAGCTTCCACTATTCTTTCCCATAACTTCATCGTATGGCTCATCAACTTTATCCCTCTGTAGTTGCTGCAACTCTGCACGTCTCCCTTGTTCTTAAAAATGGGCACCAGCACACTTCTCCTCCACTCCTCTGGCATCTGAAAAAAAAAAACCAACACTTTAATCATTTACTGTATATCAGTGCTTCAAATAACTCTCATCATTTCCTCAGTCCTGTTTTTGGACACAGAGATGTACTTTGTTGGTTGCAGTTAAATTTCTTTGCTCTCAGATATTCAAATCATGTAAAGTTTTATGAAAGAGATGATTAACTAAATTAAATCTAGAGCACACATGCAGGAGTAATAATATGCAGAATGGGGTGTCTGCACTATATTTAAACATAAGGTCACTCATTTTTTATTTTCTGGTTGATGGATTTTTTAGTGCAAATTTAGTGATGTCGGAAGAAATAAAAAAAAAAAATAAGGCCACTAGATTAAAAATATTATTTCCACTTTTGAAAAACATGTCGGAGGGAAAAATATAAAAAAATACATAATAAAAATACAAAAAAATGTTATTTTGTTCATATTAATAGCACAGGAGGTCAATTAAAATTTTTCATGTATAATATCTGGTTGATTACTCTAAAAGTGCTGGGAATATCATCAAATATAGTGTGCAAATTACATATGTCTCAATACAATGTATTAATAATCTGTCTAATAATCTGTTTATTAGAGTTAGAGTTGCTCGCCAAGTATGCTGAGAGTCTCGACTCATGATACCTGATGTTAGAATTCATTTGGATATAAAGATGTAAGCGCAACCTCGAAGGTGAACAAACAAAATTATACATAATATTTAAAGATATGATTTTCTGTCTGATTAAGATTTGATATGTTTTTCACATCAGCATATAATACAGAGATCGGCGGGGGAAAAAATGATAAATTGAAAAAGTTAAAAATTATTTTTTAGCAGCACTTTTGTTAGTTCTTCGGCGGATCCGTCAACCAGATAATATAAAATGAGTGGCCTGATATACTGATATATTAAACTCATGAAGTTGGGTATATAGAAATATCTCACCAATCCATCGCAGGGCTAAAACACAAAACCATTCACATTCTCACTTACAGCCATGAGGGGGGGACACAAACCAGTGGCTCTCCCTCACGCCGGTCCCAAGCCTGGATAAATGCAGAGGGTTGTGTCAGGAAGGGTATCCGACTTAAAACAAATGCCAAACTTTATCATGCAAATCACAGATATTACCTCCATACCGGATCGGTCGAGGCCTGGGTAAACAATGACCGCCATCAGTGCTGTTAACCAACAGGTGCTGGTGGAAATTGAACGACTGTTGGTCGAAGAAGGAGAGGTAGGAGGCGTGTCCGTAGGCAGAGAGAGAAAAGGGAAAGCTAGGACTGAGAGTAAGGACTTGGAATGTTGGAACTATGAAAGGAAAAGATAGAGAGCTGGCTGACATGATGCAGAGGAGGAACGTGGACATACTGTGTGTTCAGGAGGCCAGGTGGGAAGGTAGCAAGGCTAGAAGCTTAGGAGCAGGGTTTAAGCTGTTTTTTTCATGGTGTGGATGGGAAGAGAAATGTACTAGGAGTCATCTTGAAGGAGGGGTTTGTCAGGAATTTTCTAGAAGTGAAAAGAGGGTGTACGATGACTTGTATGCTAGGTTGGACAGTAAAGAGGTAGAAAATGATTTATACAGGGTGGCACAGCAGAGAGATAGAGATGGGAAGGATGTGCCGGAGGAATGGAGGAGAAGTGTGCTGGTGCCCATTTTTAAGAACAAGGGAGATGTGCAGAGTTGTGGCAACGACAGAGGGATAAAGTTGATGAGCCATACAATGAAGTTATGTGAAAGAATAGTGGAAGCTAGATTAAGGGCAGAGGTCAGCATTTGTGAACAACAGTTTGGTTTCATGCCAAGAAAGAGCACCACAGATGCAGTGTTTGCTTTGAGGATGTTAATAGAGAAGTACAGAGAAGGTCACTGCATTGTGCCTTTGTGGATCTGGAGAAAGCATATGACAGGGTGCCAGGAGAAGAACTGTGGTATTGCATGAGGAAGTCTGGAGTGGCAGAGAAGTATGTTAGGGTGGTGCAGGACATGTATGAGAGATGTAAGACAGTGGTGAGGTGTGCTGTCGGCATGACCGAAGAATTCATGGTGGAGGTGGGACTGCATCAAGGATCAGCTCTGAGCCCCTTCTTGTTTGCAATGGTGATGGACAGGCTGACAGACGAGATTCGACAAGAATCTCCATGGACATGACATTGATCTGTAGTGAGAGCAGAGAATAAGTGCAGGAAAATCTATAGAGGTGGAGGTATGCCCTGGAAAGGAGAGGAATGAAGGTTAGCCTCAATAAGTCAGAATACATTTGTGTGAATGAGAAGGACCCAAGAGGAACGGTGAAGTTACAGGGAGCAGAGATAAGGAAGGTGGAGGACTTTAAGTGCTTAGTCTCAACAATCCAGATCCATGGAGAGTGTGGAAAAGAGGTGAAGAAGCATGTGTATGCAGGTTGGAATGGTTGGGGAAAAGTGTCCGGTGTGATGTGTGATAGGCGAGTATCAGCAAGAATGAAAAGAAAAGTGTACAAGACGGAGATGAGGCCAGCGATGTTGTATGGTTTAGAAACAGTGGCACAGAGGGAAAGACAGGAGGCAGAGCTGGAGGTAGCAGAGATGAAAATGTTGAGGTTCTCTCTGGGAGTAACGAGGATGGATAGGATCAGAAATGAGTATATCAGAGGGACAGCCCATGTAAGATGTTTTGGAGACAGAGTCAGAGAGGCTAGATTGAGATGGTTTGGACATGTACAGAGGAGGGATAGTGAGTATATTGGCAGTAGGATGCTGAGGTTGGAACTACCAGGCAGAAGGCCTCGAGGAAGACCAAAGAAGAGATTTATGGATGTGGTGAAGGAAGACATGAAGGTCGTTGGAGTCAGAAAAGAAGATGCAGAGGACAGGGTGAGATGGAGGCGGATGATTTGCTGTGGCGACCCCTGAAGGGAATAGCCGACAGGAAAAGAAGACTTCAGGGCAATTTGCAATATCCAATTAACATAATATGCTTATCTATGGATTGAGTGAGGTGACTGGAGTAATTGGAGAAAACCTCCGCAAGCTCAGGGGGAACATGCAAACTCCTTACAAGTTAACGGAGTTAGTTTTTGATTTTCTGTAATTAAAAAAAATAATCATAAAAAACTCCCTCTAAATTTTTCATTTTAGACATGGGGTTTATGCTCGTGCAGATGCTACAGAATACTTCTAGCAGTCTGAATAAATTTCACCCTGTTCCACATTTATATGTCCCAGAAGTATGCGCTTTGTGCAGTTGAACACCATGATACTCAAAACATTTTTCTGAGCAGCCAAAACCCTGACAATTTTAATGTACACAAAGTTAGGTCATAAAACCTGTGTATCAGTTTGACGAATGGTTTTGATTCTAAAGCAGTGCTTCTCGAATAGTGAAGGGGCAGCGTGCTGCTGGGGGGGGGGGGTCATCTAGCCGTATGACCCCTAGAACATGCTTTTCTGGAATAGTGTACGAGAATTAAGTGTAATTGCACCTTCACTCCAGTAGTTGGCAGTGACGCTCTCATTGTCATGCTAAGACGTAGCGGTTTTTCGCACGAGCAAACGAGATGAAGCGCAGGAAACAACCCCTCAAGAAACAACACGGAAAATTTTCTAATAGGAACGTAGAGAAAGATGGAGAGAGATGGAGATAATTGAATGAGTTTAAATAAGGATTTTTTTTGTTTTAATTTCAGCACTTTAAACCTTTTCTATTACAGATTAAAAACAATGAAGTTTTTCTTTATTGTAAGTTGAACTATATTTCTTTCTTTTTTGTTTTAATGTCAAAGAGAGATTTCCTTTCGGCTTTTCCCTTTTTTTTTTCAGGGGTCACCACAGTACATGATTTGCACGTTTGATTTGGTACAGGTTTTTACGTCAGAGGCCCTTCCTGACACAACCCCAAGGGACAGAAACACACTGACGGCTTTGCAGCCTACTCTTTACGAAAGTCAGCAATGGTTCTTTTACATGCCTCTCACCATAGACAGTGAGAGACATGGCCAGCCTTTGAAAGGACAGTGACAACCTTGTGGTGAGTGGGATTCGAACCCCCAACCTTAGGATCAGTGATCCAGCACCCTATACCACTAGACCACCACTGCCCTGTTTGCTTTTAATGGTAATAAAGATATAATGTTATGCAGAGGTGTACTAATAACAATTTTATAGACAAATAATACTGCACTACTTATAGTCACTGGGGGGGGGGGGGGTCTTCCTAGAGGGGGCGCCACAGAAAATAATTGAGAAGCACTGTGCTAAAGGCACGATCTTCTTTTATTTAACCTGAAAATTTACACAAGGTGTCTCAATTTATGGTTCCATTACCAAAGCCATACACATACAGAAGTGTCTTTGTCAACCCCAGGGCTCGAACCCAAGAATTTCTTGCTGTGATGCAGACATTCCAACTGCTACTCCACTGTAGTCGTGTGTCATTATTTCTCATTCATTTCCTGTAATCACTTAATCCTAAGTAGGGTCGCGGGGAGGCTGGCGCCCATCCCAGCTGACTCCAGTTGAGGGCAGAGTACACCCTGGACAGCTCGCCAGACCATCGCAGTGCGGAAACACACTGACGGCTATGCAGTTTACTCTAGGCGAAAGTCAGCAATGGTTCTTTTACATGAACCTCACACCATAGTGAGAGACATGGCCGGCCTTTGATAACCCAGTTAACTGCACTGGGGGTGTATCATTATTTCTAATAAACACAAGCCATTGTTATTTATTATGTGGTAGTGGTGGCCTGGTGGTAAAAGGTGCTGGATCACTGATACTAAGGTTGGTGGTTCGAGTCCTACTCTCCACAAGGTTGTCTCTGTCCCCCCAGTGCAGCTAACTGGGTTATCAAAGGCTGGCCATGTCTCTCACTGTCTGTGGTGAGAGGTTCATGTAAAAGAACCATAACTGACTTTCATAAAGAGGAGCTGCATAGCCGTCAGCGTGTTTCTGCCCCTTGCTCAAGGGTTGTGTCAGGAAGGGCATCCGACATAAAAACCTATGCCAAAATTAAAAACATGCGAATCATTAATATGACTTCCATGAAAATGGAGGCAGATGATTCGTTGTGGTGACCCCTGAGAAAAAGGGAAGCGCCGAATGGAAATTAAGAAAGAAGATTTTTATTTATTATGATTAGGTACTGTATGTGGTTTGACTTTGTATATTGTAGTAAAATTGCTGCCTCATTTCATTCTGTGTGGAGTTTCACATGTTCTCCTCAAGTCGGTGTGGGATTCTTGTGTATTTCTCCAGGATGTATTCCCATCTCGACCTTGCATTATGAATCCACGTCATAAGTCTTGGGGTACTGATTGGGAAAAGCTCTTCCTCAGAGGTAATATACAGTTTTACCACAAGATGTCAGTATCAACCACGTAACAATCATCTGTAAAGGAATCACGCGGGTCTGGATCACACTCAGGGTTTGGATCATATTTAATACAGCCATTGAAATTAAATGTAAAATGATAAATGTCACGGCATTTGAGATGAAGGAGACGTTCACTTGTAACACTTTCCATTTCAAGCTGTAGATCTGTCCCAGAGAAAGGATGAATAATTCAAGAGCATTAGGAGAAGGCTGGAGAGTTCTGTGCACGCTATATTGTTTCCAACATGGATGTCCTGGAATGGCCACAGGAAGTAGCTTTTTATATAATCATTTAATGCAGTGTAATTTAAACAGTAACTTTATATAATAAATATTGGAAAGTTTATTTCTGAATGAATCTCAGACTGAGGATTGTGAAATGTCTTCAGTGTTCGTGTTGGTTACGTTTAACTTCGTTCTTTCAGCTCTTCATACATTTTGGAAATAAAAGTGAAATGCAAACTCCACAGTGAAACTGGAACAAGGAGGTAAATTAGTCTATATACAAACCCTGAGGTGTGTTTCCTCCTTAAAAAAGTACAAATTAAAGAGCAGAGGCAGAGCAAGGCATGTTCCTCATCCTGGAAGTGTGCAACGTCGGCTCTGTTCCAAACATACACTCTCACTAGAACCTTGGCCATTTCAGGAATCAAAGAGATGAGGTCTTAAAAACCCGACAAGTCTCTCACAGGAAGGAAATAAAGTTGATAGAGGTTCAGGGTAAAAGGTTATCTAGGTGAAATAGGGGAACTGGGAAAGGATGCAGAGTTTCGTGGTGAGAGGCCATTGTGTAGTTTCCACAGTAGCTCCTCGTTCTCCATCGAGAGTCTTTTATTGGCTTTTGACTCTTTCTGAAGTGTCTGTTGGAGCATCGCCTGCTCCGTGGATAACTGCCTGAAGTGGGAATCAGAGAAGAAGAAAACAAAAGTTTAACTCCATCTGAAACACAATCATCTGAATGTACCAGTTAGAGCCTGAGAAAGAGCTGAATAATTGGTGGATGAGAAATAGAATGGTAGATTATGATATAAGTTTTCAGATAGATAGTTGAGATGGATGGTTTTGTGATGAGATGACCAGGATTTGGTAAAAAGAGAAATGGTTAAATAATAAAAATGTAGAAATAGGACGGAAAAGGGATATTCTGGGATGCTGGTAATCCTGATCCTTCTGATTCCTGAGTCTTGTGGTCTGTCCTAGTGTCCTGATGCTGGCTGGAGTCATTATCTTGGAAGCCCTTCCTTCTTGCTGAAGATCTAAGTGGACCCAGATGTGCACTAACAGACTGTAAACATGATTTTTCACTGCTGGTATTATTAAGCCTCTTCCCCAAAATTATTTAAGACTTACTGTTGTTGTATAACCAACCGGGTTACATTTTAAACTGTAATGAATCTGTCATATATGGTTTGTATTTTTATGGTTTCACCCAAAATGATGATGGGTTTCACTTTTGGGTTTGGCTCCTCTGAAGGTTTCTTCCTCACCTCTACTGAGGGAGTTTTCCTTGCTAGCATCGCCACGGGCCTGCTCATCAGTGATATGTAGGGGTAATAGGAAATGTTTAAATTTGTTTATAGTTTGTGAGCCCCTACTTTTACTGTTTTACTGTGTAAACTGCTTTGTGACGTCAATCGACAAATAAAACGGAAATTGAATTGAATATGTGGTGGGACAAGTGATTGGATGTATGGGTGATTGGTGAGGTTTATGGGTGTCAGAGTGGTGGGCTAGTTGGATCTATAGGAGCCTGGACGTTGTGTATAACAGAGTGTACAGTGTACCTGGATAGCTGTGCGTGTTTGTCCATGCGGGCTTTAAAGTCCTCGTTCTCCTGCTGGAGCTTTGATACAAACTCCTCCAGTTTCATATTGGATTCGATCTAAAAACAAATAAGTTATTTTTATAGTTGTTTTTGTGTGTGTGTGTGTGTGTGTGTGTGTGTGCGTGCGTGTGTGGCGGCTTAGTGGTTAATGTGATGGGCTACTAATCTGAAGCTCAGTGGTTCAATCCCCACTGTCGGGCCCTTGATTAAGGCCCTTAACCCTCAGTTGTATTCAGTTGTATAAAAATGCTAATTGTAAGTCACCCTGGATAAGAGCCTCTGCCACATGATATAAATACATGTGAGAGTGTGTTTATGTGCCTGTGTGTGTGTGTGTGTGTGTGTGTGTGTGTGTGTGTGTGTGTGTGTGTGTGTGTGTGTGTGTGTGTGTGTGTGCATTCACCAGCTTGTCCATCTGCATCAGCTTCTTGTCTTGCTGATGGAGCTGATCGGTTTTTATATCCAACACGGCCTTCAGACTCTCCAGTTCCTGTTCGAGATACACGACCCGAGAGTCTCTCTGCAAGGAAAGAGAGAGAGAGAGAGAGAGAGAGAGAGAGGTGAAACAAAGATGAAACAGAGACACATGGCCAAGAGTCCCTGCAGGATGAACTATATCCTATTAGGGTCACAGGGATATCAGTCGAATATGGGTGGAGGCAGGATACACCCGGAACAGTTCAAAAGTCCATCATTCACTCTTATACTCTCACCCGGTGGAAATTTGGAACAACCAATTTAGCCTAATACGCAGGTCTTTGGACTGCGATAGAGTAACCAGAAACAAGCACAGTAAGAACATGGAAAACCCCAAATAGAAATGCCTTTGCCAATCCTGGGATTCGACCCCAAAGCCTTCCTGCTGTTGAGATTCTTAATTTCTCTCTCTCTCTCTCTCTCTCTCTCTCTCTCTCTCTCTCTCTCACTGTACTTATATATACATATATAATGCAGCCATGAGGATCCATCTTTGACTTTGTCTCCTAAACATCTTACATGTGCTATATACGGGTACGTACTGAGAGGGTACGTACAGTAAAACCTCCGCTGACGAACGCTTAAGCTCACGAACTTTTCACCTCAAGAACATTAAATTTGCGAGCATATTGTCTCTGCTGACGAACTAGTTTTCGGCGGACGAATCAAACCACGCGGTCGAACAGCGCCACGGTGGCGGCCACGAGAAGCTGACGCACGCTCATGGCGTCACCGTTCGTCACACCCCTTTCTTTGAATGCGGACGTGGTTTGTGTTTGATAGACATTTTGGACCATATTGAGTGTACTTTTGCTATTATGGGACCGAAAAAGACCCCACCACAGGCGGAGATCATTGAAAAACACGAACGAGGTGTGCGTTTGTGTGACTCAGCGTCCCAGTACCAGTACGCTAAGTCCACCATTGCTCCCATCCTTAAGAACAAGGAAGCTATTAAGGGTGCGTGTGTGGCTAAGGGTGTTTCCAAACAGTAGGCGTTTCCAAACACTCCTTCCAAACAGTAAGTCCCTCCCTCCCTCCTCCTCCCACTCCATTCCATCAAGCCATCAACTACCATCACAAAGGGAAATAAAACCACTTTATTATACAGTACAGTTTATTTCTTTAATTACAATACAATAGACATTTATTATACATAAAATAAGGTATATTTTTGTGTAGTTTTAAGGCTTATTTAGTAGAAAATTATGTTTTATGGGGACCTGGGAACGGATTATTCTCATTTTAATGGTTTCTTATGGGAAATAAATGTTCGGAAGACGAACTTTTCGCCTCACACACACTTTCTGGGAACCAATTATGTTCGTGAGCAGAGGTATCACTGTATATAATATCACTGAATACATATTCAATGCGGCAGTGGTGGTTTAGTGGTATAGGGCGCTGGATCGCTGATCCAAAGGTTGGGGGTTCGAGTCCCACTCTCCACAAGGTTGTCACTGTCCCCCCCAGTGCAGCTAACTGGGTTATCAAAGGCCAGCCATGTCTCTCACTGTCTATGGTGTGAGGCATGTAAAAGAACCACTGCTGACTTTCAACAAGAGTAGGCTGCAAAGCCATCAGTGTGTTTCCACCCTGCAATGGCCTGTCCAGGGTGTACTCTGCCCTTGCCCGGAGTTGGCTGGGATGGGCGCCAGCCTCCTTGGACCCTAATAAGGATTAAGCGGTTATAGAAAATGAAATGTAATGAATGAACATATTCAATGCTATAAATGCTTATAATAACAATTAACTATTAAAAAAAGAATGCATAAGATCTTATATAAAGTATAAATACACACACATACAGGCACACGCACGCAGATGCACGTGCATTAGGGTTATGACTAATATTAGATTTCTAAGCCTGTGGTTATAAATGATGAACTTTAGCCTAAAACTCACAAAAATAACATTTTCTTGTTCATACATTGAAAAAACCTCCCACACCTTGAGTAATTTACTATTTAAACAATGAAAAATGACACTCGCAAAGCCCTAAAAAGCCTCACATTGCTAAAATTGCAAATTAAATCATTGAATTATCTGTAAACAAATGTATTATTAAAATTAACGAGTATATCGGTAGAAGAAGTTATAAATAATATATTATTATTAAAAGATCTGCAGCAAAAGTCTCAAATTTCTAAGGTAGTGGTGATAAATTTACAATTCAGATAATTGTCAGTTTTGTTAGTGGCGTGGATCTGCTCCATCAGCTTTACACCTCTCTCAGCCACTCTGTTGGAGCGAGACCCATCAAGCAGTGAAGGTCCCTTTACTTAATGAGTGGTGAAGCATTTCACAGCTTTGGAGCACTTAAAGTTGTGAGACAGCCGAGAATAATGCTGATTAGAAAACCAGATCTGTGCCCATGTGGTTGCAATGAAAGTGCAAGTGAGTTTCAAGTTATTTCTCCACTTGGAAGGAGGAAAAAGGCAATTAATGCAAACTTTCCTCTTGAATTCCATCTAGCACTGTGAAGTGAAGGCAGTTTACACCATTTAATTTGAGGCCATTTTTCTTCTTTTTGGTAAAACTTGTATGCTTCACGGAGTTCAAAGAGGAATTTGAAATCATCCCTCCATCCAGGATTCTTTTGGGCATAATTGTTATACCACAATATGCCTTTTGAACATCATAATCTGCCAAAATCTCGTTGATGAACTTCGCGGCAAACCCAGAAGTTACTGGCACGTGATTCAAATATAGCCAATGGCTGAGAGCCTTTGTTTCTCCCTCCTGCTGATTGGTTGCAGATGATGTGTACACCTCTTTTTTTTCTCCTTCGTGCACGTCATCAATGTGATTGCTTGAATTGTGTATGGTGTAAACTAGAATGCAATTGAATTAATTCAAAAACTGTGTTCACCGTATGAACATATTTTAATATGATATTATTTCCCAGGCATGCACTAAAGATTTTAATGCACAAATGAACTTGGAGATGGAAATATTTATTCAAGTTTGAGAGTTTGAAAATGTTTATACCTGGCTTTTGTCAGCAACTGCTTTGTTTTTTTCCTCCATTTCTGTCAGTCGCTCACTTAAAGACTCGTTCTCCCCGATCAGTCTGAGGATCCTCTCCTGAAGAACACATACACGTGCACACATACAGATGCACACATTTAGATGCACACAGACACATTATTAGGAAAAGAATGATAAAAAAAAAAAAACAGTGTTCCTTACATTCACTGCAACCTGAGAATTTTTGAATGTGGTGTCCAGCTCCTGGTTCTGTCTCTGGTGATCCTTCTGCATTTCTGCTTCAACATGAAACACTCTTATTAAGACAACCACACACACACACACACACACACACACACACACACACACACTCACACACACATAGATCCCTTCTCTGTAAAGGAACTTTTACCTGCAAACATCTTTTCATATTGTTGTCTTAGCTCCTCTATGTGCCGGCTGTGTGCTACTTCCTGTTCTGTCCTCAGTGCTTCCTGTTTGCTCTTCACCTCCTCCACCTGGAAGAGAATTCCAGGACATGTTTGTTGGGTGAGATTTTAAAAATAAGCGCAATCATCTAAATTAAGTGAAGATTATCACCTTATCATTTGCTTTTTTAGGTGTATGCATTCTAGGGCAGTGGTGGCCTTGTGGTAAGGTGCTGGATCACTGATCCCATGGTTGGGGGTTCGAGCCCCACTCTCAACCAGTTGTCACCATCCCCCCAGTGCAGCTAACTGGGTTATCAAAGGCGGGCCATGTCTCTCACTGTCTATAATGAGACGCATGTAAAAGAACCAGTGATGACTTATGTCAAGCGTAGGCTGCATAGCTGCATCGGCAGCATGTCTCCGCCCTGTGATGGCCTGGACAGCTGTCCAGGGTGTATTCTGTCCTCACTCAGAGTCGGCTGAGATGGGCACCAGCATCCCGTGACCCTAATTAGGATTAAGCAGTTCAGAAAATGAATGAATGAATTCTCTCGCTCTCTCTCTCTCTCTCTCTCTCTCTCTCTCTCTCGCGCGCTCTATCTCTCTGTGTATGTGTGTGTGTGCGTGTGTGAATTGCATTGTGATTCAGGATATGGTCCCACCTGCTGCCTCATGAGTGCTGTGCAGCGGTCGGCCTGATCCTGATACGCCTGGTGCGTTTTGTCCCATTCGGCCGAGTAAAAGTTCCTGAGTGTTTCTTCCAGCTGAGACAACTCCACCTGGTGCTGTTGCTGCAATGACAACACCGTCGCCTCCAGCTGAGTGCATACACTTGCCTTCTCACACTCCAACCGCTCATAGCACACCACTGATTGAGCTGAGATATATATATATATATATATATATATATATATATATATATATAGAGAGAGAGAGAGAGAGAGAGA
>CM045746.1:6136965-6144465 GCA_024760905.1 Plotosus lineatus
AATGAAAAGATTTAATGGTTTGCTCCTGTCACCGGTTAAAAACAGTAATCAGGTCTGTCAGTTAGCATTAAGCACGCAGGCTAATCATTATATCATTATGGAGGATAACACAACGTTTCATCACCACACACTCGCCAAATAATATAAATAATCAGTGTTAGACTTACACACACACACACACACACACACACACACACACACACACACATACGTCCTGCTGCAGTCTCGGTTAGAGACGAGGTGTGCGCGTGTTTTAACTAAAAGATCTTTCTTTCTTTCTTTCCCTCCCTCCCTTCCTCCCTCCACGGATAAGTTACAGACATAAACACTGCAGAAATTTTAACAGGATTCAGTTGGATGTTAAAGTCATTTCCTGTGGCATCATGGCATACAGGAAACAATGCTCTTAATCTCTCTCTCTCTCTCTCTCAGAGAGAGAGAGAGAGAGAATATTTGTGGCTGAAATAGAGTGTGTAACATAGATTGTGATATGCAACAGAGGAAAGAAAGAGCGGTAGTGGTGGCACAGTGATTAATGCGATGAGTTATTGATCCAAAGGTCAGTGGTTCAATTCCCACTATCACCACTGTTGGGCCCTTGAGTGAGGCCCTTAACCTTCAATTGCTCAGTTGCATTAAAAAATGATAATTGTAGGTTGCTCTGGAGAAGAGCATCTGCTAAATAATGTAAATGTAAAAAGAAACAGAAAAAGAACAGCAGGATCATAATACAGAGAAAAAATATGGAGTGAGACAGTGATAGAGGCAGAGAAAGAAAGAAAGAGTGAGATAGTGAGAAACAGCAACAGAGAGAAAGAAAAAAGATTTGGAGACAGTAAAAAAGACAGAGAGACAAAGACTTGAACTGACAATAAGCATGAGGCAGAAAAATAGAGAGATGGTGTGAAATCATGAGAGAGACAGAGACAGGGGAAGGTAGAAAGGAGTGAGAGCATGAGACAGACAGAGAGAGAGAGAGAGAGAGAGAGAGAGAGAGAGAGACTTGAATTGACAACAAGAGTGAAGCAGAGAGTGAGAAAGAGACTGGGGAAAGAGAGAGAGTTGGTCTCCAGAGAGTAAGAGAGAAATAGAAAGAAAGAAAGAGGAGAAAAGAGAAAGAAATTGAATTGACCACAAGAGTCAGGGAGAGAGAGCATGAGAGAGAGAGATAGTGAGAGCATGTGTGAGTGTGTGACAGAGAGAGACAGTGATAGAGAGAGCGAGAGAGAGTGAGAGTCTGAGTGTGTGACAGAGAAAGAAAGAAAGACAGTGAAAGAGAGAGTGAGAGAGACAATGTGTGTGTGTGTGTGTGTGTGTGAGAGAGAGAGAGAGAGAGAGAGAGAGAGAGAGAGAGAGAGAGCATGTGTGAGTGTCTGACAGAGCGAGAGAGAAAGACAGAGAGTGAGAGAAAGACAGTGAAAGACAGAGATAGTGAATGAGTGTGTGAGAGAGTGAGAGAGCAAGAGAGAAGGAGAGATGTACCCTGTTGAAGATGTGCTGCACGACAATGGCGAGAGCTTCCAGTCTGCTGTTGCTATGGGTCACGATGGATCGTAGTTGGAGGATAGAGCGATTGTTCTTCTCTTCCTCAGTATGCTTGTGTGCCGGTTGGGTTCCCCTGGGCCCTCTGCAGCTTGGGCACACTGAGAGAAATGGGAGGTTCAGCATGTTTAACACACACAAACACGTCACTGAGGAAGAAAACCTCTGAACCCCGCTGCATGCTGGGATAGTTCCACAATGACCATTCTCAGAGTGCATTACTTTATATAAGTGTGTGTGTGTGTGTGTGTGTGTGTGTGTGTGTGTGTGTGTGTGTGTCTTTCCAAGATTGTGGTCTGGCCCATGTTTACAAGGAAGTCAGTATCAAAGACATAGTGGTTGACTGTTAGCATGAATATATGGGTGTATCCGGCTGCGGTTGAGGAACCGTGCGTGTGTGTGAGTGTGTGAGTGTGTGTGTGTATGTGTGTGTGTGTGTGTGTGTGTGTGTGTGTGTGTGGTAGTTTTTAGAGTGCCTCAAGCAGCAAAATTTTTAAGATATCTCAGTATGAAACACACACACACACACACACACACACACACACACACACGCAGTGTTTAAGTTCATATTGTGAATTTACTGAGATTACACTTTGCACATCATCATTTTCAACATCATCATCTGTCTGTCGGCTTGAAAAATGACTTTTATAACGTAAATAAATAAAATAATACTAACATAATAAATACAATAATGCACTCACTGGTATGGGTCTACTGTTGCTATGGTTACAGCTGGTACAGAATTCTATTCCATTGTTAGTAACTGCAATGTCAGATCATTAATAAAAAAAATATTGTCAGCCCTCTACTTACGAAAACCTGTGAATATGAAAAATCCAGGTTACGAAAAACATTTTCCTAAAGTTGTGTCCTCTTTTTACGAAAACAACCTTTTTTTACGGAAAGCGCCAAACGACCATACAAAAATTCAAACAATGCGCGAGTTGCTTTCTCATTGGCTGTCTCCCAACATCCCGCCCCGCTGGCCTCCCATTGGCCAAGAGGGAGCTGAACTGTACCTATTCCTGTACCCATACTTCCTGTTTGTCACTTCCTGTTTGTCACGTCCCGTTTGTTTGTGAAGGAGAGTTGAACAGGACTGTTGGCTCATGAGTTTTTTGAGCGTGAACATTGCAGTGTTATATTTTGTTATCCATCATGGACCCCAAGAAAGTGATTCCCGGTGACACTGAAAAGAAGAAGCGGGCTCCGTTATCAATCGAAGTGAAGCAGGAGATAATAAAAAAATACGAAAGTGGGATGCGGTTGAGTGAAATCGCAAAGGAATATGGCTGAAACCCCTCTACAATCGGGACGATATTGAAGCAGAAGGAGGCCTTAAAAGCGGAGATACAGTGACGGAGGCAATTATTTCGGAAAAAGCAACTGCCATATTTAAGGACCTCGTGAAGGAGGGTGGGGGTGAGGGTTCTTCAGACCAGCAACTCACAGACTTTAAAGCGTCGCATGGGTGGTTCGAGAGATTTGAAAAAAGTTAAATCATTTTCTTTTACTTTTAGCACATATTTCATACAAAATTGTACTTTTATAATTTTTAAAGGGTTTATGGGGTAGTCTTGGGAGCCTTGGAACAAATCACGCGTTTTACATGTAAAATGCACATTTACTTACGAAAACTCCAGGTTACGAGAAAGGCACTGGAACGGATTAATTTAGTAAGTAGAGGGCCAACTGTAGTCTAAAAATGTCACGTTTTTACCATAACGTTGTTACCATGACTACATCCTAACACTGGCAGAAGAGACACCAGGCTACATTTGTATGGAACGTGCAACAATCCTATAGATAACCATGGTAACATGATTACGGCAACAATCATACGCATAACCATGGCAACAAATGTACACATATCAACAACAACAAGAATATACATGGCCATGCCAAGAATCGTACAAAGGACAACGGTAACAACCATATGCGTAATCCTACCAACAAACATACCAATAACCACAGCAACAACTGCATGACTGTAGCTTAGTGTTTAGTTTGTTTTCTTTAGGATTAGATATTTTGTACAAATTAAATTATTTCTTACAAAGAGAGAGAGAGAGAGAGAGAGAGAGAGAACATGAAAGAGAGAAAGAGAACATGAGAAGAGAGTAAGAGAAAAAGAAAGAGGGAAAGTAAGAGAGAACACGAGAGAAAGAAAGTGAAATAGAGAGAGAACTTGTGTGTGTGTGTGTGTGTGTGTGTGTGTGTGTGTGTGTGTGTGTGTGTGTGAGAGAGAGAGAGAGAGAGAGAGAGAGAGAGAGAGAGAGAGAGGCAGACCAAAGTGAAAGATAACATCATGGCTCTTGCATGCTGTCAGAGGCTGAATGTTCCCTAAAAGCCCCTTCACTGTCAGCTTCATATGGAAGAAAAGGGAGCCCGAGTCGATAAGACCACAACATGGCCACCAGATACACACACACACACACACACACACACACACACACACACACACACGCACACACCCTCCGTTGGCTGGACAGAGAAAAAGGTAGCATGGCTAAATAAGCCCCTCCCTCTTTAAAAGATGTCAGGATGTCAACAAGCATACAAATTATCATGGCAACCACATAGGTGGAGGGAGCATTATGGAGTGAACGAACGATAGCAAATAGGGATCTCTCTCTCTCTCTCTCTCTCGCTCGCTCTCTTCTGCTCTTTCTCTCTCTTTGTCTTTGATTTAAATGGTTCATTAGTAACTGGGTTATCAAAGGCGAGCTATGTCTGTCACTGTCTATGGTGAGAGGCATGTAAAAGAACCATTGCTGACTTTCGTAAAGAGTAGCTACAAAGTCGTCAGCGTGTTTCTGTCCCTTGCTAAAAAGGGTTAGTGACAGGAAGGGCATCCGACGTAAAAACCTCTGCCAAATCACACGTGCGAATCAGATGGTTCGCTGTGGCGACTCCTGAGTAAAAGGGAAAAAGCCAAAAGGAAGACAGACAAATTAGCTAATAAGCACACACACATCTCCAGCCCTGACACACACACACACAGACACACACACACACACACACACACACACACACACACACACACACACACACATAGTGCACCTGGTAAAAAGTTCCACAAACACTTATGATGACAAAATTCAGAAGACTCTGTGTCATAGTGTGTGTGTGTGTGTGTGTGTGTGTGTGTGTGTGTGTGTGTGTGTGTGTGTGTGTGTGTGTGGTGTGGTGTGTGTGTTCTGTACATCGTTGAGTAAACAGTCATCATGTGATGCATGATGATCTGATATTGTTGCCTCACTCACACACACACACACACACACACACACACACACACACACACACACACACATACACTTACACACACCTGTTGCTGGATTCCGGTTGGGTCTGAGGGATCCTCGAAGTTGCATAGCATTCTGGGGAGTTTTACACTGGATAATATTTGTTGTGGCCTTCTGGCCTAAAAACACCAAGCAGAAGAAATCAAACTTCATTTCAGCAGAACCAGAGCAACAAAGTCCAAAAACTGCAAACTTCTGATTTTAGATTCCAGAAACTCTAAGGAACATCAGATGTCCTAGATTTTTTAAACTTCCAACATTAGAAATCCAGAACATCTTTCAAGAAATATAGTTTAGATAAAATTCAAAAGTTCAGACTTCCAGAAATGTAAAAAAAACATCAGATGACAGGAAAGATGAAACATTTAGCAGCAGTCATAGAAACTCTAATCAGATTTCCAGAAGCACAGTAACATCCAGGATTTGTAGAAGTCCAACCTCCAGAACATTTTCCACCTCACAAATTTCAGACAACTCCAGAACTTCAAGGAGATCCAAAGCTTAAATATGCCAGGTATAAATACAGTGTGGAAGTTCTTCAAGTTTTGAGCTGTGATTGGTCAAACAACAACTCTTTATTCTCAAGTCTATGGGTGGAGCTTGGGGTATCGATTAGTGTGTGAATGGTTGGAGGCAGTAGCTGAAGTCTTTGATCTTCAAATATTGTTGAAGTTTTGGTTTTGTTGTCAATTGAAGATTAAAGTGATGTTACTTACAAAAATATACAGTTTGACTAGAAACTGAATTTAAATGTGAAAGTATACATATGTACAGTACGTCAGTGGTGGTCTTAGTGGATAGGGCGCAGGATCACTGATTCTAAGGTTGGGGGGTTCGAGTCCCCACAAGGTTGTCACTGTCCCCCCAGTGCAACTAACTGGGTTATCAAAGACAGGCCATGTCTCTCACTGTCTATGGTGAGAGACATGTAAAAGAACCATTGCTTCTTCTTCTTCTTCTTCATTTACTTTCGGCTGCTCCCTTCAGGGGTCGCCACAGCAAATCATCCGCCTCCACCTCACCCTGTCCTCCGCATCTTCTTTTCTGACTCCAACGACCTTCAAGTCTTCCTTCACCACATCCATAAATCTCTTCTTCGGTCTTCCTCGAGGCCTTCTGCCTGGTAGTTCCAACCTCAGCATCCTACTGCCAATATACTCACTATCCCTCCTCTGTACATGTCCAAACCATCTCAATCTAGCCTCTCTGACTTTGTCTCCAAAACATCTTACGTGGGCTGTCCATCTGACATAATCATTTCTGATCCTATCCATCCTCGTTACTCCCAGAGAGAACCTCAACATTTTCATCTCCGCTACCTCCAGCTCTGCCTCCTGCCTTTTCCTCAGCGCCACTGTTTCTAAGCCATACAACATCGCTGGCCTCATCACCATCTTGTACACTTTTCCCTTCATTCTTACTGACACTCTCCTATCGCACATCACACCGGATACTTTTCTCCATCCATTCCAGCCTGCCTGCACACGCTTCTTCACCTCTTTTCCACACTCTCCATTGCTATGGATTGTTCAGCCGAAGTACTTAAAATCCTCCACCTTCGTGATCTCTGCTCCCTGTAACATCACCGTTCCTCCTGGGTCCTTCTCATTCACACACATGTATTCTGATTTTCTGAGGCTAACCTTCATTCCCCTCCTTTCCAGGGCATACCTCCACCTCTCTAGATTTTCCTGCACTTGTTCTCTGCTCTCACTACAGATCACAATGTCATCTGCAAACATCATAGTCCATGGAGATTCTTGTCTCACCTCGTCTGTCAGCCTGTCCATCACCATAGCAAACAAGAAGGGGCTCAGAGCTGACCCTCGATGAGAGATGTAAGACAGTGGTGAGGTGTGCTGTCGGTGTGACAGAACAGTTCAAGGTGGAGGAGGGACTGCATCGAGGGTCAGCTCTGAGCCCCTTCTTGTTTGCTATGGTGATGGACAGGCTGACAGACGAGGTTAGACAAGATTCCCCATGGACTATGATGTTTGCAGATGACATTGTGATCTGTCGTGAGAGCAGAGAACTGTCTGTCTTCCTTTCGGCTTTTTCCCTTTTACTCGGGAGTCACCACAGCGAATCATCTGATTCGCACGTTTGATTTGGCAGATGTTTTTACGTCGGATGCCCTTCCTGTCACAACCCTTTTTAGCAAGGAACAGAAACACGCTGACGTCTTTGCAGCCCCAGTGAGAGCAGAGAACAAGTGCAGGAAAATCTGGAGAGGTGGCGGTATGCCCTTGAAAGGAGAGTAATGAAGGTTAGCCGCAGTAAAACGACAAGGACCTTCATGTGTGTGAACGACAAGGACCCAAGAGGAACGGTGAGGTTACAGGGAGCAGAGATAAAGAGGGTGGAGGAT
This sequence comes from Plotosus lineatus, assembly GCA_024760905.1. NCBI lineage: Eukaryota > Metazoa > Chordata > Actinopteri > Siluriformes > Plotosidae > Plotosus > Plotosus lineatus. The sequence continues at coordinate 6,144,184 of CM045746.1, forward strand.
TTTAAGTACTTAGGCTCAACAGTCCAGAGCAATGGAGAGTGTGGAAAAGAGGTGAAGAAGTGTGTGCAGGCAAGTTGGAATGGTTAGAGAAAAGTGTCCGGTGTGATGTGTGACATGAGAGTATCGGCAAGAATGAAAGGAAAAGTGTACAAGACGGTGTTGAGGCCAGCGATGCTGTATGGTTTAGAAACAGTGGCACTGAGGAAAAGACAGGAGACAGAGCTGGAGGTGGCAGAGATTAAAATGTTGAGGTTCTCTTTGGGAGTAACGAGGATAGATAGG
>CM045746.1:6149465-6189465 GCA_024760905.1 Plotosus lineatus
CTGGATCAAACCAACGACCTTGGAGTTGTAAAACAAAAACTCTGCATACACCACCCTAAAACCATGATGTCACTGAATCCCCAGTTTGAGAGTGGATATCTCGGAGTGGATTAACATGGCATAGTTCGCCGAAAGATTTCCTACATGATAATGCTTTTACCTCAGCTGCCGCTTCTCAGGTTAGGTGTCCCAGCCACCACGAGTCTCCACTGTCATGTGTGCATGTCACAAGACAGTCAGTAAGAGTGGGACATGTCTACCTATGCATGAGAAGACTGGGTCCGACTGATTGTGTGGATGAAACCACCAAATCGGTTCAGTGGACAAGAAGGCAGATCCAGCAAAGCATCGTTGAGCACAACCGGGTACACAGTGAGACACACAGGACACTGCCGGCCATCCACTGCATCCTGACCCATCTCCAGCCATCTCGACCATGTTGTGCCACTAGACTCAGATAAACCGGGACGAGAGAGTGAGGCTGATGATCTGCACAACTCTCCCTCACTTAAATCCAAGTCAAGCGCAAGTCATGACTTCACCCATACCACAGATCATCGATCTGCTCTGAAGTGACGGTCATCTTCGACCTCGAAGTACGAACATGTATTTACCAGCATCTGTTTGTTTGTCTATCTTTAAACACAAAAACAACTGATTCTCAAACCTGGTGGAGGGGTGGGACTTGAACCTGTAAAGAACCTCATTCATTTTTTTAGGTTCTTTTCATCTATGGGATCATGTTCAAATACAAAAATCCAGAATAAAAGTCCTGGGACATCATGACAAAGACTTGTATGTAATTCCTACTCAAATAATAATGCACGGCACAGTACGTCTAAATTCAGAAAACATCAAAGACAGAACCACATCCAGGTATCTGTGTGTAAACGTGAATCCAAACACATTTCCTCTGAACATCCGAATCAACGTGGAATCGAGCGCACATGGGAGTACCTGACCCCTGCCTGTCCACCCCCCATTTAAATACGCAAATCATATTTAAATTACCACTGCATTAGACAGTCCCCGCTCTATGATCAGAAAACCCTTAAACCACGAGTAACAGAAAAAAAAAAGAAAAATTTCACAAAACATGAATTAGAGATGCTCCTCACTGAAGTGGAGCCGCACAAAAATATACTGGAACGCTGTCATGTCAGTCTCCGGGGCTTCCTCCACCATCTCTGGTGTCTCCAGCATCAGTGCACCCCAACCGCTGGCTGTTGCTGCCCACTTGACTGGCCGTGTCCTATCATGGGCCTATCAGAAAGCACTGAAGCTGTAGTTTACAGAACAGCAAGTCACTAACTAGTACTGATGCTGAGAAGACTGGATCATATCTGGGTCACGTGCTCAATGCGCATGAGGGGGATTCATAGGACAATAGAATAAATTCACTGACCAAGAAACCGCCCATCGCATACAGTGCAGCTCCCAACCGTGCTGTTACTCAGGATGTATGACTGATGCGTTGAACGAGGCCACCTCGCCACAGTGTCAGTTAACTGCATTTGTGCATTACATATGATCTGTACATTGATTCAATGAAAATGCTTCCCGTTGACAAACAAGTTCGTGCTGTAACAGCGCTTTCAAAGCAAGGTGTGTGCAGTCGACAGCGATGATTACATTCGGAAGCCGTCTCTCGCTGCAAATTGCAGCTCCATGCACAGTTCCAGGAGGATTGCACTCTGGAATCTGAAGTAACCCATGAGCCAGCCGCCGTCATGCGCCGGTAAATTCTGTCTGTCTCTGAATACTCACCCCCCCCCCCCCTTTACTACGCCATTCGCAATGTCTTCTAATACTACTAAAGTGGCCACTGTCATTAACAGTATATTCTTCATCACTCTGTGCAGAATTTATATCATTCAGTTCAGTTCATTTTCTGTACCCGCTTAATCCTTATTTGGGTCGCGGGGAGGCTGGTGCCCATCCCAGCCAACTTCGTGCGAGGGCAGAGTACACCCTGGACAGCTCGCCAGGCCATCGCAGGGCGGAAACACGCTGACGGCTTTGCAGCCTACTCTTTACGAAAGTCAGCAATGGTTCTTTTACATGCCTCACACCATAGACAGTGAGAGACATGGCCGGCCTTTGATAACCCAGTTCTCTGAAGATTCTGATCACTCTGAAGACAAATTGTTTTCACAATATCAGCAGTTTCCCAGTATCACCTCTGTCGCCAAAGGACCAAAAGCTCTAGAAACATGCGTATACCAGCCATGAAGTTGGCGTGAGGCTCTGCACATTTCCAGTCATTTCACTCTTGATACATCTAAAGCTTGCTGTGGGAAAAGACATACATCAGGCCCCAGAGCTTTACCATGGGGAAAGAATGTTACTCTGATGCCCACTAGTGCAGGGGTGTCAAACTTGTGCCACAAAGGGCCATGTGGCTGCAGGTTTTTGTTTCAACCAAGCAGCAGCACACCTGACTTGACTCATTTAATCAACTGAGCTGAGTGTTCAGGCAGTTGATTGGTCAGTCTCTGTACAGAGCACACAGATTGACCAATCAGCTGCCTGAAGACTCAGATGAGTTGATTAAATGAGCCAAGTCAGGTGTGCTGCTGCTTGGTTGAAACAAAAACCTGCAGCCACATGGCCCTTTGTGGCACGAGTTTGACACCCTTGCACTAGAGGGAGACAATTCATTATAGCTTAGTTAAGTTATAATAATCCATTTGCGCCTGGTGGAGGTACCAGGTGGCAATCATTCGAGCTGGGAGATGATACTTACACAGAGGTCTCTTCTTCTTTTCTTTTCGGCTTTTCCCCCTTTTCAGGGTTGCCACAGCGAATCATGTGATTCGCATATTTGAGTTGGCATAGGTGTTTACGTCGGATGCACTTCCTGTCACAACCCTTTAGTAAGGGACAGAAACATGCTGACGGCTTTGTGGCCTACTCTTTACGAAAGTCAGCAATGGTTCTTTGACATGAACCTCTCACCATAGACAGTGAGAGACATGGCAGGCCTTTGATAACCCAATTTGCTGCACTGGGGGGACAATGACACCCTTCTGGAGAGTGGGACTCGAACCCCCAACCATAGGACCAGTGATCCAGCGCCCTATATCACTAGGCCAACAACTGCCCTTTACATGGAAGTCTCTTATAGTGAAATAAAACCGGGATCCGCTAGGGACAGGCTATAGAAAACATCCAGTTACATAAACTTCCACTCAAAAAAAATCCCAATTGCTCACATGAAATACTGACTAAATAGATTTTTCTCCATAAACGGTTATACCCTTCTTATGGATTTTATGTTGTTGTTTTTTCTAATAGTAGTTTCACGCATAATAAGATATTAGACCTCATGTATTTGCCTATTTTGGGGCATGTCTTGCTGTTATTGATATCTGTGGATGGTGTGAATGACAGCAGGCTTTTGGACAGAGTTAACACTGTCTTCACTGGGTATTTAGATATTTTTCAGTAAGTAAATATTTGTTTTCTTGATGATTTCCAATTTCAAAGCTGAGTGCATAAAACTTTAAATTAGATATAATGTTTTCGTTGCACTCTAGAAGCTGCTGCGTGTTTTTCTTGTTTAGTTTATATGAAAAATAGAACATATATAACAGAACTAGTTAGCGATAGTTAGCATTAGCTGATGTGTTTAAAAAGCGAATGGCACTGGTTTAGAGTTTAGGGATCAAGTACCAGAACCAGTCGGAGGAAAACCTGTGTTAGTTCCTGAGTTTAACTGTTTTATGTTGTTATAATGCATTGCATTAATTAAAGAAACTGTATATCAGGACACAATGACAGTTCGGGTTCAGATTTATAGTTCTAAGGATTAAAATATGATTTCTTCAATAATGCAGATTAATATATATATATATATATATATATATATATATATATATATATATATATACATATATATATATATATATATGTGTGAGATTATTTTGTTTATATTTGGTACAGGTCGTACTTTAGTGTTTGAGATCACGTGTTATTTATTTGCCTGTCAGGTCAGGTTTTTCCCTGCTACTGGTAACATGTAAGCCAGTACAACCTGTTGCGTGGTCGAGTGGTTGGCGACTAAACCAGATCCCCCACCAGATTCCAAATGTGGTAAGAAGGGTGGCTAGTAACCCAGTAGGAATAAAAACAAGACCTATCAAAGGGCGGGATGAACTCTTCAGAGTCAACCGACAGCTAGCTAGAGATGTGGTCTCAATAAAAACACCCTGCAGAAAGAACCAAAGTTCTCTAACCAAAGGCCTCTACTGTGGATTTTTTTGCTGTTCGTATACAGCCATGATGGCTGACGCCTACGCCAGAATTCTGGCACAGCACCCAGATTGATTGATTGATTGATTGTTATTTTATTTGAACTCGATTTTTATTAATATATTTCTGTCATGTGTTCCCACTCTCGTTCTGAACCTTATCGTGGTGAGTCGGCTTTAAACTGAGACAGAATTAAAATTATATGAGCTTTAAATTTATGTTTGTAATGTTTTGTTTTTTCAGGAAATTAGATGTCCTGTATGTGCTCTGACCCGAATGCCTGTTTTCAGAGCTTGAAGGATTTTGCATCACTTTGTAAGAAATATATTACAATTTTTATACACTACAGTATTACTTGCGGGCAGTGGTGGCCTGGCGGTAAAGGTGCTGGATCACTGATCCTAAGGTTGGGAGTTCAAACCCCACTCTCCACAGGTTGTCACTGACTCTCCCCTCCCCCCCCCCCCCCCCCCCCCCCCCAGTGCAGTTAACTGGGTTATCAAATGCCGGCCATGTCTCTCACTGTCTATGGTGAGAGGTTCATGTAAAAGAACCATTGCCGACTTTCGACAAGAATAGCTACAAAGCCGTAAGCATATTTCCACCTTCGATAGCCTGGGTGTACTCTGCCCTCGCCTGGAGTCGGCTGGGATGGGCGCCAGCCTCCCTGCGACTCTAATTAGGATTACAGAAGGAACTGAACTGAATCACTCTGATAGCTGTGGATCAAGGTAAAGGTGAACTTCACTCTTACTATTTAATTAAAATAATAAAAACACGAAGTTGAATCTCCAGTGCAACATTATTTTAATAACAAGTATAAATTACAGTAAAAGAACTGTAATGGATGACGTTGTCCTTTTGGCTTCATCAAGACGAGATCTCCAGCTCTCATTGGAGTGATTCGCAGTTGAGTGCGAAGCAGCCGGAATGAAAATCAGCATCTCCAAGCCCGAGGCTTCCTTCACTTGGGACAATGGTGGAATGCATCCTCCGGGTCGGGAATGAGGTCCTGCCCCAAGTGGAGGAGTTTAAGTTAAGTACATTGGGGGCTTGTTGACGACTGAGGGAAGGATGGAGCAGGAGTTCAACAGATGGGGAGTGACCGTAAGAACAAGATCGCGGATACAAGCTGCTGAAATGAGCTTCCTTCGCGGGTGGCGGAGTTCTCCCTTAGAGATAAGGTGAGAAGCTCTTCCATCCAGGGAGAGCTCGGAGTAGAACCAGTGCTTCTCCGTATTGAGAGGGGCCAGTTGAGGTGGCTCGGGCATCTGCTCAGAATGCCTCCCAAACGCCTACTGGTGTGGTGTGGTGATTTGGGCATGTCCAACCAGGAGCCAACCCAGAACACGTTGAAGAGACTGTCTCTCGGCTTGTCTGGGGACGCCTCGGTGTCCCCCCGGAAGAGCTGGAGGAAGAGGAACCTCATTGCTTAGGTTGCTGCCCCCATGACCGACCCCGGAAGAAGTGAAAGATGGTGATGATGATGATGATGATGAATTACAGTAAAAAAAAACAATAAACAATAAAAAAATACATATATATATTTTATATATATATATATATATATATATATATATATATATATATATATATAGATATATATATATATGATTTTCTGAGTAGATCCTTCCGTAGGAGAGTGCTCAATACTTTTTGGTAGAGCAAATAACAATCTTCTATAATCACCTGAAGAGAGAGGATGGTTTCACCACCCCTCGAAACAGATCTGTAGTGATAAATGGAGTTTCAATAGAAAGTCTTTGTCCTGTCCTTTTGTATATATATATATATATATATATATATATATATATATATATATATATATACATATAAAATATTGTGCATAATTGTTTTAAATCCTTAAAATACTCAGTCCACAGTCATTTCATCAGTCAACAAGTAAGGTGACAAAAAGTCCAGTCACCATCATTCATCATGATTCCCTGTGCAAGATTTTTTATACAGTCAGTGGGAGACACCTTACACTCAATGAGAGATCCATTCCCATCAGGCAACTGGTGGGGCACCAAGCGGAAAAGAAGTACAGTACATATTTAAACAATCAGACAAATAGCATTGAAGGGCTTACCTGATTGGATGGGTGCATTTTGATCATTGGTGACGATGTAGCTTTGATGTCAGAGTCTGAACTTGTCATGGGCGTGGTCACTCTTGCCTGAGTAGAGGAAGCACGCATCTTCTTGATTCCATTGACATCGTGCTCTCTTCTCTTGGCAGCTCTACTTCTAGTGGTCTGAGAAATTTTATCGTCACCTCCATCTGATTGGTTGTAACCAATATTCATTGCTCTTGGAGTAGAAGTGGCCCTGAAGATGATTTTAGCTTTGACATTCTTCAGATTCGGTCTAGAAAGCCGTTTTGTAGATTTGAATTCTGTAGGTTCCATTGGAGACCCAGTGTATGACAAATCTGGAGAATTTTGTAAAATGTTTTTTTTAGGAAGACACAGAGGATCCTTCATATTCTGGCTGGGTGAAGATAGAGAAGCACCTTGAGAAAGTGAAGATGATATTGCCTGATTGAAATTTAATTCTAAAGATGGTTGAGATGGAAATTTTTCAGTGAAAAGATCTACAGTTGTCTGCACAGCCAGGTGGATCTCACTCAGAAGATCCACACTGGGTCTCTTGGCTGATGTCTGGATCTGGTTCTCCTCACTGCATACCTCCAGTGACTCCAGAATAACCTGCTGATGTGAAAAGCCCTTGTCCAAACTCGTGTTTGAGTGCTTCATCTGCACATCCTTCTTGTGAAACTCAACTGACTCTTGATGAGTCTTGTCGTGATGGTGAAGCTCACTGCCAAGGTTCACATCTGTCCATTTGCTTGATCTTTGCATCTTGCTCTCGTCATGGTGAAACACCTGAGAAGTATCATGGTGTGGCTCACTCACAAGGTCAATACTGGGCCTCATGGTTGAGCTGCACATCTGGTCCACCTCAGTGGTAGAATTCACTGAATCCTGAAATGTCTGATGGATCTCAATCACTGGGCCCACACCAGGTTTCTCATTTAAATTGCACATCTGTACTTTCTCAGGCTCACATTGTTTCCTCATCACTACTTTAGCAGACCTCAGAGACAGAAAAGAATCTTCTACTTCATCCTCACCTTCCACTTCCTCAGAAGAGAACATCTGTTCATCTGTGGCAGAAGAGTCTCCTGACATTCGTCTTCTTTGTTTTCCATCAATACCAACATCAGTAAAGACTTTATTAGTCTTTTGTTTTTGATTATTAATTATTGTGGCGTTATCCTGGTCTTCATATTCGGTATACCAGCCTCCATCCGTGGCATCTAAGTAAACCGAAACTGAATTGTCGTTGTCATCAGGTCTACAATCCGGACTCTGGAACCCTGAATCATCTTTGTTGTCTGCTGCTTTCTTTTCCATCATCCCCTCTGCTAAGTCCACATCTCGGTGACCAAGACTGTATGTGGAGTCTGGTGATGATGAAGATGATGATGATGACAATACAGAGGATTTGAGGAACTCGTTGTTGTTCTGTAACTGTAGACACATGGTTCGGTGGACACCATCCTGGAGCTCACTCATGTTTCCATTCAAACACCACAATACCAGTAAGAGATTAGCCAGCTAGTATAACCATATATTTAATAGTCTCTCTGGTCACAGCATACTTGGTGAATCCCACTCAAAGGATTGTTCTTAAAATCGTAGCATTCCAGCATTTGTTGGAAGCCCATCAAACTGCTTCAGCTCCTTAAAAAGAAACCTTAAAAAGAAAAAGAAAAAAGGAGTTTCTTGCATTATTCCCAAACAATTTAAACCTGGAAAGAATGTTTTTTATGTTCTTTATAATCAGAAACTACTGTATTACTAAACGTTTACAATAGGTTAATTTGTAGGAAAACCAATTACAAGTTCTTGGTCGAAAAGGTTCAAAAGGAAGTAATTGTAGGTGGAACTCAGGAAGCAATTCTAATGTTAACTCAGAAATTAAATTATGTACTGAACAAAAAGAATCAATAAAGGTTACTGAAAGAATCAAATCTTCATCTGTATGTCCACTGAAACTGAATCTCTATCATGTGCCACAACAATCAAATATTTAATGCAAACCAAATGAATTTTACAGAACTAATCTAACAAAATACTATTTGTAATTTCTACAACCAAAAAAATAATAAATTAAATGACTCACATCAACTTAAACGAATCAAATATGAGTTATGTGATTCTTTTCAGCTGGTGTTAATTATTTTTATTAACTTACACGAGCCATTCCTTGAATCGCGACCTTATGGTGGTGGACCGGTTTGCATGTTCTATCCTAGGAGCTATGTTGTCGGGGGCGATATGCCCCTGGTATCGTCACCCAAGGCAAACGGGTCCTAGTTGATGGGCCTGACGGAGCTCGGTTCAAAAGCCCTCATGAAGAAAAACACAAGGACGCAGTTTCCCTTTCTCGGACGCAGATTACCAGGGTCTCCCTTCAAGTCAGGTCTGGGGGAGGGGCTTGAAGATAAGTGCCTGGTGGTCGGGCTTCTGCCCATGGAGCCGGACTGGGCCCAGTCCAAAGAGGAAACATGGGTCCACCCTCCCATGGACCTACCATGTTGAGTTCACAAGTGAGGGAAGGATGGAGCAGAAGATCAACAGGTGAATCGCTGCAGCCTCTGCTGTAAAGCGGAGCCTGCACCGGTCCCTCATAGTGAGGAGAGAGCTGAGTCACAAGGCAAAGCTCTCAATTTACCAGTCGATCGACATTCCAACCCTGACCTATGGTGTGGCCTGACCTACACTTTGGGTAGTGACCGAAAGAACAAGATCACGGATACAAGCGGCTGAAAGGAACTTCTTTTACCAAGTAGCAGTGCTCTCCCTTAGAGATAGGGTGAGAAGCTCAGCCATCTTGGAGTAGAATCGATGCTCCTCTGCATTGAGAGGAGCCAGTTGAGGTGGCTTGAACATCTGGAGAGAATGCCTCCCAAATGTCTTCCTGGTGTGGTGTTTTGGGGATGTCCAACCGGGAAGAGACCCCAGGGTCGACCTAAAACGTTCTAGAGAGATTATGTCTGCTGGTCTGGGAACACTTCAGTGTCCCACTGGAAGAGCAGAAGGAAGTGGCTGCGGAGAGGGATGTCTGGGCTTCATTGCTTAGGCTGCAGCCCCTGCGACCCGATCCCGGATTAAGCAGAAGAAGATGAAGATGAAGAATTTACATGAGTCAAAAAGTAATTGGTGAATAAAAGATTCAAATCACTAAATAAAACTTCAAAAATCAAATCAATAATGTGAGCTAAAAAAAAAAAAGAGTTAATTACTAACCTCATGCAAAAGAATTGGATCTCTGTGAAGTCATGAATCGTGTCATTAAAGTAAGTCAAAATACTTGAATAATTAAAATGAGCCAAAAATCGAATCATTAAAGTATGTCAAAAGAATTGAATCACTTAAAACGCAAAGACTTGAATCACTAATGTAATGTGCTTCCCTCTCGTGGTCCAACCCAAATACTCCATTTTCATACGCCACACCTTTCTTGAATTAATGTAGACGTCCTCAATAAACAGTCCAGTAAAACAACCACCACAGACGCACTCACCAAAGGCCGTGCCTTTATCCACACCTATCCATCAAACTACTCCCGCCTATGTGGGTCAGAACAAAGCTATTAAAAGCAGGACCATTTTTATCTGAATAATCAGGGCAGAATTTCTCTGTCCTCCTGAAACACAAGTTGCAAACATTGCTCTTGTATTTAATACTCCCTTCACAGGCTTCTTTTTATACAACGTGCTAAGATCAAAACGAAGGACCCAGGGAATAAATCACTGAACCGTGCCTCAATAAAAGTCAACACTGAGGAGGACAGACATGTCTAAATATTTTGATCATCTCAGTTGTGTGTTGATCCAGAAGCTCACAGCCTGGGTGTTTGATATGGTGAAAGACTAAACTGCAGAGAAAAAAAATAGACACATCTCTCAGCAAAATCAAAGTTTTATAGTCGCGTTCTAAATAAAAATAATAATTTACTAAACCTCCTGAATCGAATCAATAATAAGATAATAATACAATAATTTAAGGATTTACAGTTGAATAACAAACTGGACTACATTTTAGACTGTAATGAATTCTATTCATCTATGTTTGTATCTTTATAGTTTCACCCAAATGATGATGGATTTCTCTTTTGGGCCTGGCTCCTTGCAAGGTTTCTTCCTCGTATCTACTCAGAGAGTTTTTCCTTGCCACCGTCACCGTGGTTGATGCTCATTCGGGATGTGTGGGATTATAGGAAATGTTTAAATTCTCATATACTTTGTAGGCCCCTACTTTTACTGTTGTACTGTGTAAAGCTGCTTCGCGACAATATCAACTGTAAAAAAAAAACACTATACAAATAAAACTGACTTTAATTGAATACAATCCACCAGAATAAAATCAATCATACAATGCTCCAAAATCTAATCACTAAAAATTTAACTGGCCCCCTGTTACATTTTGAATCAAATACAAAATCCTATTGTGAACCTGTAGAGTACTTAACGGTCTTGTGCCACATTGTTTTCGTGAGCTTCTCGTTCCCATAGATCAGAAGGTGCAGGATGCCCAGTGATAGCTCGAATAATGAAGACTACTGCAGGAGCGGAGCTTTCTTTTACAAAGCCTCACAGTTATGGACTAGTCTTCCGGTTAATGTTCTGGACTCAGACACAGTCTCTGTTTTTAAGATGAGGCTGAAAATTTACTTATTTAGATGAGCATTTTGTTAATAGCCTTTAATTAGGTAAAGGAGCAGATCTGGGGTCTCAGGCGTAGAGAATTCTGGTAAACGGTAATGTTGGGATGCTGTTGCTCACCCAGGTCCGTTTGATAGTGGGGTGGCTGATTGCCCAAAGTCACAGAGTACCCTCCTGTCTGTCTTCCTTCTGGTTCTGTCTCTTTTAGTTATGCTGTCATAGGTGCCAGGTGAGCTGATGCTGGCTGGAGTCCATATCTTGGAAGCCCCTCCTTCTTGCTGATGAAGATCAAAATTGTGAATGATACAATCCTCCAGAATCAAATCAATTATATGAACCTTTATAATGTAATCAATAATGTGATTTTTACAAATCTGATCACTTATACGATCCTCCAGAATCTAATCAATAATACAATCTTCCAGAATCTAATCATTAAATGAACCTCAAGAATCTAATCACTAAAATTATCCTCCAGAATCAAATAATCAAATCAACAATACAATCCTATAGAATCAAATTACTCATACGATCCTCCAGAATGCAATCAATAATCTGATCTTCCAAAAATCAATAACATGAACCTTCAGAACCAAATGAATAATGCAATCCTCCAGAATCTAATCACAAACATGATCCTCTAGATTGTGATCATGAATGCAATCCACCAGAATCAAAGTGCAAACATGATCCTCAATAATCTAATCAATAATATGATGCTCCAGAAACCAATCACAAAACAATCCTCCAGATTCTAATCCCTAATATCCTTCTTCAGAATCTAATCACTAAAATGATTTTCCAGAATCAAAACAATAAGATGATCCTCCAGGATCTAATCCCTAATATGATCCTTCAGAATCAATGCTCTCGAATATAATAAATAAATACAATAATAATGCAATCCTTCAGAATTAAATGAATAATACAATCTTCCAGTAGCTAATCAATAATACAACCTTACAGAATCTAATCACGAATATGATCCTCCAAAATCCAATTAATAAAATCATCCTCCAGAATCAAATCAATAAGATGATTCTCCAGGATCTAATCCCTAATATTATTTTTCAGATTCTAATCACTCATAAAATCCTCCACAATCTAATCAATAATACGATTTACCAGAATCTAATCAATAATACAATCCTCTAGAATCTAATCAAGAATACAATCGTTCTGAATCTAATCACTAATATGAGCCTCCAGAAACAAATCATTCATATGACACTCCAAAATCTAATCCTCAAAGGATCCTTCAGAATCCAATCAATAACATGATCCTCCAGAGTCTAATCAATAATATGATGCTCCAGAAAATAATCACTAAAACAATTCTCCAGAAACAAATCAATTACATGATCCTCCGGAATCTAATCATCAAAATGATCCTCCAGAATCTCATGACTAATATGATCCTCCAGAATCCAATTACAAAAATGATCCTCCAGAATCCAATCACTAAATCTATCCTCTAGAATGAAATGAAAAATATGATCCTTCAGAATCTACTCACTAAAATGATCCTCCAGAATCAAATCACTAGTACCATATTCCAGAATAAAATCAATATGATACTCCAGAATCTAATTACCAAAATGATTTTCCAGAATGAAATCATAAGTATGATTCTCCAGAATCTAGTCACTAATACAATAGTCCAGAATCTAATCAATAATTTGATCTTGGAGGATCGTATTGCTGATTAGATTGTGGAGGATTGTGTTCAATCACTAAAAAGGTCCTCCAGAATCCAATCACAAAAACTGTCCTCTAGAATCTAATCACAATTACGATCCTCCAGTATCTAATCAATAATAAGATCCTCTATAATTTAATCACGAATATGATCCTCCAGAATCTAATCACTAAAACTATCCTCCAGAATTTAAGCATGAATACGATCCTCCAGAATCAAATCAATGACGTGATCCTCTAGAATCAAATCACCAAAACGTCCTCCAAAATCCAATCACTATAACATCCTACAGAATTCAATAAATAGTACAATCCTCCAGAATCTAATCAACAACATAACACTCCAGAATCTAGTTGTACAATCCTCCAGAATCCATTCAATTGTACAACCTTCCAGAATCTAATCATTAATACTATCCTCCAGAATCCAGTCACCAAAACAATCCTCCAGAATGAAATCACCCATACAATCCTCCACAAAATACAATCCTCCAGAATCTAATCAATAACATGTCACTGCAGAATCCAATCACTAAAACGATCCTCCAGAATGAAATCACGAAAAAGATCCTCCAGAATCCGATTACTAAAACAATTCTCCAGAATTACACTTACATGTATATATACTTACATTACTGTATATATTATTCTGTATAATATTTTTAAATAATAAAACATTAGAATGCATAAAAACATTATACAAACAAACCCATGTCAGCATTTTCTTCTTCCAGGACAGAGTTCATATTTCAGGTGCACTCGCTGATCTTTAATCTAATCAATAAGTTTCTCAGAAATGGAATAAAGATACGGCTTCATGGCAAAACTGTACAAGGTCATGAAAACTAACACCTGCTTCTCCGATTCTCTCTCTTTCTTCTCTCATATAACTGGACTTTAATTGGCTGAAAGTAGCAGCAATGATTCAAACATATAGCTGCTAATACATTATTCATTCATTCACACTCACACCAAGGGGGAACCCTTTCATTCTGCATCCCTAAGGTCCACCATTATTATTATTAGCATTCATTTTCCAAACTGTTTAGTCCTAATTAAGGTCGCGGAGAGGCCGGCGCCCATCTCAGCTGACACGGGGTGAGGGCAGAGTTCACCCTGGACAGCTCACCAGGCCATCACAGAACAGAAACACACTGATGGCTATGCAGCTACTCTTTATGAAAGTCAGCAGTGGTTCTTTTACATGAACCTCTCACCACAGACAGTGAGAGACATTGATGGCCTTTGATAACCCAGTTAGCTGAACCCAGCTGCGCTGGGGGGGCAGCAAGCACAACCTGGTGAAAGTAAGACTTAAACCTCAACCTTGAGATCAGTAATCCGACACCCTACCACCAGGCCCCCATTATTATTATTATTATTATTATTATTATTATTATTATTATTATTATTGTTGTTGTTGTTTTGCTGTCTTTTGTTGTTAAATAATTCCATTTTTTCACATGGTATTAGTGGTGGTGTTTTATACATATATGTACATGTATATTATGTCTATATGTGTGTGTCGAGCGCCTGGTGGTCGGGCTTATGCCCATGGAGCCTGGCCGGGCCCAGCCCGAAAAGGAGACATGGGTCCGCCCTCCCATGGACCCACCACCCGTGGGAGGAGTTTTAGGCGTCGGGTGCAGTGTGAGTTGGGTGGCAGCCAAAGGCATGGGTTCTGTCGGACTGATCCTCGGCTGCTTACTCTGACCTTCGGGACATGGAATGTCACCTCTCTGGCGGGAAAGGAGCCTGATTTGGTGCGTGAGGTGGAGAGATACCGACTAGATATAGTCGGGCTCACCTCAACGCATAGCTTGGGCTCTGGAACCATCCATCTCGAAAGAGGCTGGACCTTCTTCTATTCTGGAGTTGCTCATGGGGAGAGGCGGCGAGCGGTGTGGGTATTCTTGTTGCCCCCGTCTCGGTGCCCAAATGTTGGGGTTCTCCCGGTTGACGAAAGGATAGCTTCCCTCCGTCTTCGGGTGGGGGACGGGTCCTGACTGTTATTTGTGCTTATAGAACCAAATGACAGTTCAGAGTACCCACCCTTTTTGGAGTCTTTGGGGGGGGTGTTGGAGAACGCTCCCTCGGGAGACTCGCTCGTTGTCTTGGGAGACTTCAATGCCCATGTGGGCAACGATAGTGTGACCTGGAAGGGTGTGATCGGTAGGTACGGCCTCTCCAGTCTGAATCCGAATGGTGTGTCGTTGTTGGACTTCTGTGCTCGTCATAGTTTGTCTATCACGAACACCATGTTCGAACATAAGGGTGTCCATAAGTGCACTTGGCACCAGGACACCCTAGGTCGCAGTTCGATGATTGACTTTGTAGTCGTGTCATCGGACTTGCGACCATATGTTCTGGACACTCGGGTGAAGAGAGGAGCTGAGCTGTCTACCGATCACTACCTGGTGGTGAGTTGGCTTCGGTGGTGTGGGAGGTTGCCTTCCAGACCTGGCAGGCCCAAGCGTGTAATCAGGGTCTGCTGGGAACGTTTGGCGGAGCCCCTGTCCGAGAGGCCTTTAACTCCCACCTCCGGCAGAGCTACAACCACGTTCGGAGGAGGCGGGGACATGGAATCGAATGGGCCATGTTTCGTGCCTCCATTGCTGAGGCGGCAGCCCATAGCTGTGGCCGTAAGGTCGTCGGTGCTTGTCGTGGCGGTAATCCCGAACCGGTGGTGGACACCTGCGGTGAAGGGGGCCGTCCAGCTGAAGAAGGAGGCCTATCGGGTTTTATTAGCCTGTGGGACTCCTGAGGCAGCAAACGGGTACCGGCAGGCCAAACGTGCTGCAGCCGAGGCTGTCGCAGATGCAAAATCTCGGGCGTGGGAGGAGTTCGGTGAGGGCCTGGAGAGTGATTATCGGTTGGCCTCAAAAGGTTCTGGGCCACCATCCGACACCTCAGGAGGGAAGCAGTTCTTCACAAACACTGTTTACGGTGGAGGTGGGGAGCTGCTTACCTTGACTGGGGATGTTGTTGAGAGGTGGAGGGAATACTTTGAGGACCTTCTCAATCCCACCAACACGCCCTCCGTGGAAGAGGAAGACCCTGGGGGTTCGGGTGAGGGTCCGCCGATCACTGGAGTGGAGGTCACTGAGGTTGTCAAAAAGCTCCTCGGTGGTCGAGCTCCGGGGTTGGACGAGATCCGCCCGGAATATCTCAGGACTCTGGATGTTGTAGGACTGTCTTGGTTGAGACGTCTCTGCAACATCGCGTGGTCATCGGGGGCTGTACCTCTGGATTGGCAAACTGGGGTGGTGGTCCCAATTTTTAAGAAGAGGGACCGGAGGGTGTGTTCCAATTATCGGGGAATTACACTCCTCAGCCTACCTGGGAAAGTCTATGCAGGGGTACTAGAGAGGAGGATCCGACCGATAGTCGAACCTCGGATTCAGGAGGAACAATGTGGTTTTCGTCCTGGCCGCAGCACTCTTGACCAACTCTATACGCTCCACAGGATTCTGGAGGGGGCATGGGAGTTTGCCCAATCTGTCCACATGTGCTTTGTGGATTTGGAGAAGGCTTTCGACCATGTCCCTCGAAAGATCTTGTGGGGCGTGCTCCGAGAATACGGCGTTCCGGATCCGTTGCTACGAGCTATTCGGTCGCTGTATCACCGGAGCCAGAGTTTGGTCCGTATTGGTAACAGCAGCTCGGATTCGTTTCCGGTGGGAGTTGGAGTCCGCCAAGGCTGTCCTTTGTCACCGATTCTGTTCATAATTTTTATGGACAGAATTTCTAGGCGCAGTCGAGGCGATGAGGGGTTCTGGTTCGGTGGCCATCGGATATCGTCTCTGCTTTTTGCGGATGATGTTGTCCTGTTGGCTTCATCAAGTCGGGCCCTCCAGCTCTCATTGGAGCGATTCGCAGCTGAGTGCGAAGCAGCCGGGATGAAGATCAGTACCTCCAAGTCCGAGGCCATGGTTCTCAGTCGGACAATGGTGGAATGCACCCTCTGGGTCGGGGATGAGGTCCTGCCCCAAGTGGAGGAGTTTAAGTATCTTGGGGTCTTGTTTACGAGTGAGGGAAGGATGGAGCGAGAGATCGACAGACGGATCGCTGCAGCCTCTGCTGTTAAGCGGTGCCTGTCCCGGTCCGTCGTGGTGAAAAAGGAGCTGAGCCGCAAGGCGAAGCTCTCAATTTACCAGTCGATCTACGTTCCAACCCTCACCTATGGTCACGAGCTTTGGGTAATGACCGAAAGAACAAGATCACGGATACAAGCGGCTGAAATGAGCTTTCTTCGCCGGGTGGCGGGGTTCTCTCTTAGAGATAGGGTGAGAAGCTCCGCCATCCAGGGAGAGCTCGGAGTAGATCCGCTGCTCCTCCGCATTGAGAGGGGCCAGTTGAGGTGGCTCGGGCATCTGGTTAGAATGCCCCCCGGACGCCTCCCTGGTGTGGTGTTTTGGGCATGTCCAACCGGGAAGAGACCCCGGGGTCGACCTAGAACACGCTGGAGGGACTATGTCTCTCGGCTTGTCTGGGACCGCCTCGGTGTCCCCCCGGGAGAGTTGGAGGAAGTGGCTCGGGAGAGGGATGTCTGGACCTCTTTGCTAAGGTTGCTGCCCCCGTGACCCGACCCCGGACTAAGCGGAAGAAGATGAGATGAGATGAGTGTGTGTGTGTGTGTGTGTGTGTGTGTGTGTGTGTGTGTCTCTGTCTGTCTTCCTTTCGGCTTTTTCCCTTTTTGTTTAATCGGGAGTCGCCACAGCGAATCATCTGATTCGCACGTTTGATTTGGCAGAGGGTTTTTTTACATCGGATGCCCTTCCTGTCACAACCCTTTTTTAGCATGGGACAGAAATACGCTGACGACTTTACAGCCTACTCTTTACGAAAGTCAGCAATGGTTCTTTTACATGAACCTCTCACCATAGACAGTGAGAGACATGGCCCGCCTTTGATAACCCAGTTAGCCGCACTGGGGGGGACAGTGACAACCTTGTGGAGAGTGGGACTCGAACCCCCAACCTTTGGATCAGCGATCCAGCGCCCTATACCACTAGACACTAGACCACCACTGCCCCTATATGTGCCTATATACTGCCTATATGTGTGTGTGTGTATACTGTATATATATATATATATATATACTAGTCCTTCTCAAAAAATTAGCATATTGTGATAAAGTTCATTATTTTCTGTAATGTACTGATAAAAATTAAACTTTCATATATTTTAGATTCATTGCACACAACTGAAATATTTCAGGTCTTTTATTGTTTTAATACTGATGATTTTGGCATACAGCTCATGAAAACCCAAAATTCCGATCTCAAAAAATTAGCATATCAAGAAAAGGTACACAACCACAAATTGCACAACCAGAAGAGGTCAACGGACCCTGAGGAAGATTGTGGAGAAGGGCTGATTCCAGACCTTGGGAGACCTGTGGAAGCAGTGGACTGGGCTACAGGTGTCGCATTCCCCAGATCAAGCCACTTTTGAACCAGAAACAGCGGCAGAAGCGCCTGACCTGGGCTACAGAGAAGCAGCACTGGACTGTTGCTCAGTGGTTCAAAGTACTTTTTTCGGATGAAAGCAAATTTTGCATGTCATTCGGAAATCAAGGTGCCAGAGTTTGGAGGAAGACTGGGGAGAAGGAAATGTCAAAATGCCTGAAGTCCAGTGTCAAGTACCCACAGTCAGTGATGGTCTGGGGTGCCATGCCAGCTGCTGGTGTTGGTCCACTGTGTTTTATAAAGGGCGGGGTCAATGCAGCTAGCTATCAGGAGATTTTGGAGAACTTCATGCTTCCATCTGCTGAAAAGCTTTATGGAGATGAAGATTTCATTTTTCAGCACGACCTGGCACCTGCTCACAGTGCCAAAACCACTGCTAAATGGTTTACTGACCATGGTATTACTGTGCTCAATTGGCCTGCCAACTCTCCTGACCTGAACTCCAAAGAGAATCTGTGGGATATTGTGAAGAGATAGTTGAGAGACACCAGACCCAACACTGTGGATGAGCTTAAGGCCGCTATCGAAGCATCCTGGGCCTCCATAACACCTCAGCAGTGCCACAGGCTGATTGGCTCCATGCCACGCCGCATTGAAGCAGTCATTTCTGCAAAAGGATTCCCGACCAAGTATTGAGTGCATAACTGAACATAATTATTTGAAGGTTGACTTTTTTGTATTAAAAACACTTTGTTTTTATTGGTCGGATGAAATATGCTAATTTTTTGAGATAGGAATTTTGGGTTTTCATGAGCTGGATCCCAAAGTCATCAGTATTAAAACAATAAAAGACCTGAAATATTTCAGTTGGTGTGCAATGAATCTAAAATATATGAAAGTTTAATTTTTATCAGTACATTACAGAAAATAATGAACTTTATCACAATATACTAATTTTTTGAGAAGGACCAGTATATTAGCAGCATGTTTATCTGTAGGATATTTATATTAAACCTGTGTTTGTGCTATATACAAGTTGCAAAAGTACTGATAAGATTTATTTAATAATCAATTAATTCCGTAAAAGACAAAATGTTAATTTTACATAAATAAATATGAAAGTAATTCATCTGTGTAATAAAGCATCCTTAAAATGTACAGAAAGATGACCCAACCCTCCCTTATTTTCAACTAGACATCAGTTTCTCTCTGTTTATCAGTGCAATATCTCTCGCTCTCTCCCACTTTCCCACTTCCCCTCCCCTATCTCCACACTCCTGAGGGATTCTTGCGTAACAACCATTCCAGAGTATAAAATGAGTGATGCCACTCACAAAGCAACAAAGCAACACACCTCCGGCAGACCGTGTCAGCATTTATCTCTCCTTTCAGTTTCCCATGGTAACCCAAGATATAAGTGCACTGAGTGTCCCATGAGGAATGAAGTGCACTGGGTGTCTCGTGAGGAATGAAGTGCACTGGGTGTCCTGTCAGGAATGAAGTGCACCGGGTGTCCTGTCAGGAATGAGGTGCACTGGGTGTCTCGTTAGGAATGAAGTGCACTGGGTGTCTCATGTTTACTTAAGGTCTACATATGAAGATCTGCCAAAAATACAAACCAGCACATGGCGTGTGAACCTGCTGAAAACAATCAGCCTAAAGAAAACTTTCTCACTGTTTATCGGTGCAAAGTTTCCTTTCTTCCTTCCCTCTCACTCTATCGCTCTTTTACACACATTTCCTCCATTCTAGCTTTTCCTCTTCAATAATAGTGTGTATTTTTTAATACATTGTATTGTATTGTAGTAGATTTATATAGTGCTTTATCCATACTGAATATTATGCTCAAAGTGCTCTTTGGTGTTTTTTTGTGCTCTGGGCACCTGTTGCCACTGTATGGCGCCAGTTATAGCGTTGTTCTATCCTTTGATGCTGAGCGCCAAGCAGGAAGCAACAACTATCAAATTTTAACGTCTTATGGTATGACGCAGCTGGATTCAAACTTTCAGATGGATAAAGCGGACACTATACCAACTGAGCTAAATCCCCGGTAATACATGGTGGTGTCGTGGTTAGCATATTCGCCTCATATGAAGAAGGTCCTGGGCTCAATGAGGGGGTGTCTGTGTGAAGTTTACATAGGTTTCCTGCGCTTGAATTGGTTTCCTCTGAGTACTCCAGTTTCCTCTTATAGTCCAAAGACATGTGTGTTAAGGTAATTGATTGTTCTAAATTGCCCCAGGTGTGAGTGCAACTGTGAATGGATGTGTGTGTGTGTGTGTCTGTGTGTGTGTGTGTGTGTGTGTGTGTGTGTGTGTGTGTGTGTATTGGTCTGCGATGGATTAGTGAGCTGTTCAGGGTGTACCCTGCCTTTGGCCCGTTTGGGTTGACATAGGCTCCAGCCTCCCCGTGACCCTAATAGCATGAAGCAGTTCAAATAAATAAATTATTATTTTTAATATAGTTATATCAAATTTACAAATCTGCAGTCAGGTATGTTTTACAAAATCTCTGAGTGTTATGAGAGATTTCCTTTCTCCTTTTCCCTTTTTCAGTGATCGCCACAGCGAAATGATTCGCATGTTTGATTTGGCATAGGTTTTTACGTCGGATGTCCTTCCTGACACAACCCTTTAGCAAGGGAAAGAAACACGCTGACGGCGATGCAGCTACTTTTTACGAAAGTCACCAATGGTTCTTTTACATGAACCTCTCACCATAGACAGTGAGAGACATGGCCGGCCTTTAATAACCCAGTTATCTGCACTGGGGGAAGTATCTCTGAGTGTTATATGAACTTAAATTGCTTTTACAGATGAAACAATAATTTTGTCCCCCAGTGCAGCTAACTGGGTTATCAAAGGCCGGCCATGTCTCCCACTGTCTATGGTGTGAGGCATGTAAAAGAACCATTGCTGACTTTCGACAAGAGTAGGCTGAAAAGCCGTCAGCGTGTTTCCGCCCTGCGATGGCCTGGCGAGCTGTCCTGGGTGTACTCTGTCCTCGCCCTGAGTTGGCTGGGATGGGCACCAACCTCCCCGTGACCGTAATTAGGATGAAGCGGTAATTTTGAAATAAAATATATTTACAGTTACCTATTTTAATAATGAGATTGTGCGTGTGTGTGTGTGTGTGTGTGTGTGTGTGTGTGTGTGTGTGTGTGTTCTGGATTTGAAACAAGTACATATTTTAACATTGAGCTCATTACAGGCCAAGCAGTGAAGTAGAGCACAGAATCTATAGAACAATAAAGCTTGGCCTGAGGATATTAAACTACGCGCACACACATACACACACACACACACACACACACACACACACACACACACACACACACACACACACACACACACACATACATATCAGTATACTGGATAAGTCTGTATGATCTGTAAGCTTGAAACAGTACTGGAGATGAAAATGCTGATTCATTTGAACATGCCTTACAATATGATATTAGTTATCTAAACAAGCCTGTCAATCAAAATCATGCTAATGAGTTCTTCAGTTCATTTTCTGTAACCACTTAATCTCAATTAGGGTCGGCCCATCCAGGCCGCCTCCGGGCGAGGACAGAGTACACCCTGAACAGCTTGCCAGGCCATCGCAGGGCAGAAACACTCTGATGGCTTTGCAGCTCCTCTTGACAAAAGTCAGCAATGGTTCTGTTATGTGAACCTCCCACCATGGACAGTGAGAGACACGGCCGGCCTTTGATAACCCGGTTAGCTGCACTTGGCTGCGATAACAACCTGTGGAGAGTGGGGATTGAACCCCCAACCTTAGGATCAGTGATCCAGCACCCTATACCACTAGGCCACCAATGCCCCTAATAACCTCTTTAATAAACAAAACAAAACACTCTGTATTTACTGAGTAGTAATATCCCACTGGTAACCTACTGAGATTACATTATGTAGCTCACTTTATAAAATAATTAGTAATGATCTGAGGGGTCCAAGCACAAGGCTAATTTTAATAGCCTTATTAAATAGATATACATATTTATTTTTGCAATCCATATTTCTATTTAACAAGACTATTAAAATTAATTTCTGATAACTCAAGAACAAAAAGGTAAAACCATTACGTTTGTTCTGTTACCTCATTTGCATTTTGAGTTTCATAATCCGTTCAGGTGGTATTCAATAGTAATTCCCTGCCGGAGTCCTGAAGGAATCTTAGATAATTACTATTCAACTCTGCATCTGTGGTGCTCTTTCTTGGCATGAAACCAAACTGTTGTTCACAAATGCTGACCTCTGCCCTTAGTCTAGCTTCCACTATTCTTTTTCATAACTTCATCGTATGGCTCATCAACTTTATCCCTCTGTAGTAACCACAACTCTGCACATCTCCCTTGTTCTTAAAAATGGGCACCAGCACACTTCTCCGCCATTCCTCTGGCATCCTCTCACTCTCTAAGACCTTGTTGAATGTTCTTGTCAGGAAATCTACTGCTACCTCTCCTAGACACTTCCATACCTCCACCGGTATGTCATCAGGACAAACTGCCTTTCCATTCTTTATCCTCTTCAATGCCCTCCTCACTTCACCCTTACTAATCTTTGCTACTTCCTGGTCCTCAACAGTCACCTCTTCTACTCTTTTTTCTCTCTCATTTTCCTCATTCATCTGCTCTTCAAAGTATTCTTTCCATCTTCCCAGCACACTTCTGTCATCAGTCAATACATTTCCCTCTCTGTCCTTAATCACTCTAACTTGCTTGATGTCCTTCTCATCTCTATTTCTCTGCTGTGCCAACCTATATAAATCATTTTCTCCCTCTTTACTTTCCAACCCAGCATACAAGCCATCATACGCCCTCTGTTTGGCCTTTGACACCGCTACCTACACTGTGTCTCCCTGTACTCCTGTTTACTCTCTTCAGTCCTCTCTATGTCCCACTTCTTCTTAGCTAACCTCTTCTTTTGTACACACTCCTGCACTTCCTCATTCCACCACCAAGTCTCCTTATCTCCTCTCCTTCCAGATGACACACCAAGTATTCTCCTACCCGTCTCCCTGATCACATTAGCTGTAGTTGTCCAGTCATCTGGAAGCACTTCCTGACCACCTAAAGCCATTTTCAACTCCTCCTTGAAGACAACACGACACTCTTCCTTTTTCAGCTTCTACCACTTTGTCTTCTGCCCTGCCCTTGCCCTCTTTACATTCCTCACCATCAGCGTCATCCTGCACACCACCATCCTATGCTGTATGGCAACACTCTCACCCGCTACTACTTTGCAGTCACCGACTTCCTTCAAATTACATCGCCTGCACAAGATGCAGTCTACCTGTGTGCTCCAACCTTCGCTTTTATAAGTCACTCTATGCTCCTCTCTCTTCTGGAAGAAAGTATTTACCACAGCCATTTCCATCCTTTTTGCAAAATTTACCAACATCTGTCCTTCTGCGTTCATGTTCTGGATACCAAACCTGCCCATCACTTCCTCGTCCCCTCTGTTGCCTGCACCAACATGTCCATTGACGTCTGCCCCAATGACCACTCTTTCATGTCTGGGGGTACTCTGCATCACTTCATCTAACTCACTCCAGAATCTCTCCTTCTCTTCTAGCTCACATCCTGCCGATGGGGCATAAGCATTAACAACATTGAACAACACGCCTTCAATTTCTAACTTGAGACTATCACTCTGTCTGACACTCTTTTCACTTCTAGAACATTCCTGACAAACCCCTCCTTCAAGATGACTCCTACTCCATTTCTCTTCCCATCCACACCATGAAAAAACAGCTTAAACCCTGCTCCTAAGCTTCTAGCCTTGCTACCTTTCCACCTGGTCTCTTGAACACACAGTATGTCCACCTTCCTCCTCTGCATCATGTCAGCCAGCTCTCTACCTTTTCCTGTCATAGTTCCAACATTCAAAGTCCCTACTTTCAGTCCGAGACTCATGCCTTTCCTCTTCTATCTCTGCCTACGGACACGCCTCCTGCCTCTCCCTCTTCGACATCTTCAACCAACAGTAGTCCAATTTCCACCAGCACCCTATTGGTTAACAGCACTGATGGCGGTCGTTGTTAACCCGGGCCTCGACCGATCCGGTTTGAATTTTTTTGTTGTGGCTTGCATATTTTATATGGCATTTGTTTTACGCCGGATGCCCTTCCTAACGCAACCTTCTGCATTTATCCGGCCTTGGGACCGGCATGAGGGAGAGACACTGGCTTGTGCCCCTCCCTCACAGCTGCATCAGCATGCTTAACCATACCGAGCACTCATATAATAATACATTTCTGTATGGTCCTCAAAAGCACCATGCAGTCCTCAGAAACATCATACAGTCTCCAAAAGCACTATGTGGTCCTCAGAAATGACACACAGTCCTTAAAAATACCATATGGTCCTCAGGAACCCCACAAGCTCTTCAGAAACCTTAAACAGCCGCCAAAGGTGTTAAGCGGTTCTCAGAAGCACAACATGGTACTAAGAAAAATAACATGGCCCTCAGAAACACCATGTGGTTTTTCAGAAGCACCACATAATCCTCAGCAACACCACATGGTCCTCAGAATCACCACAATGCAAAGCACTGCATGGTCTTCAGAAACACCACACAGTTCACAGGAACACCACATGGTCTACAAAACACTATATGGTCTACAAAACACTACATGGTCCTCAGAACCGCCACAAGGTTCTCAGAAACACCACAAGATCCTCAGAAACAATAAGCCCTCAGAAACATCACACATCTACCTGCAACCTTTCACTATTTTTCAAGTTGAATTATTGTGAATTCTAACAAAGCCGTCAGCGTGTTTCTGTCCCTTGCTAAAGGGTTGTGTCAGGAAGGGCATCCGACCTAAAAACCTATGTTAAATAAAACATGCGAAACATAGATTTGCTGTGGTGACCCCGGGAAAAAAAGGGAACAGTTGAAAGGAAAAGAAGAAGAATGTGGAGATTAGCAATCATGTTATCATCAAAAGAGCTGGAGAGTCCCTTTAATACTTTATATTACGAATTTAGGAGAGAGCATATGAATCTAGAATGTTTCAACAGTTATAATTAGAAAATAATAAAATACTGAAGTGTATTAAAAAGCATCTTGGACAAAATATGAGTCAGCAGTTCCTAGCTTTTTCTGATAAATATAACACACACACACACACACACACACACACACACACACACACACACACACACACAGACACACACACACACACACACACACACACACACACACACACACACACACACACACTGCCAGGTTGATGCTGTGTCAGTGTGCGCAGCCCAATGGATAATTTTGCTAACATCACACTAGCTCTGATTCAAACACACAACACACCATGCATTTGTTACACAATCTCTCTCTCACTCTCTCTCTGTCTCTCTCTCTCACACACACACACACACGCACGCACACACACACACACACACACACACACACACACACACACACACACACACACACACACATTTCCTATATGTAAAAGTTATAATAAAAGACATTTAAACACACATTAGTATAACATCACAAGATTCATATCATCATGCATTTGCTCTTTATAACAATATTACAACTGCCAGAATATCATTATTAATGCTGCCGATATTAATGCACTTAGATAAGTTACTTACACACACACACACACAATAATAATAATAATAATAATAATAATAATTATTATTATTATTATTATTATTATAACTCACCTATTAGAAAACAAGAAATCAAATCCTCTCAGGTGCCGACAATGTCTCCTTAAGACGTCACACCTACACACACAAACACACAAGCACACACACACACTCTCGCTCTCTCTCTCTCACACACACGCACACACTCACTCACACTCAGCTGTTTTGCTGTAAGGGCGACATGCCTGACATGCATCTCTGAGCATGCGAGAAGGAGAGCATGACAAGAGGGAGGGTGAATGATGGGGTGGAGAGGTAGAGAGGGAAAGAAAGAGATAGAGACAGTGTGTGTGGGAGAGAGAGAGAGAGAGAGAGAGAGAGAGAGAGAGAGAGAGAGAGAGAGAGAGAGAGAGAGAGAGAGAGGGCCCTCCCACCCTGGACTTTAGTTTGCAGCCAAGTCTTGCTGCAGTAATACCAACTACAGTGTGTGTGTGTGTGTGTGTGTGTGTGTGTGTGTGTGTGTGTGTGATGAAGAGAGAGAGAGAGAGAGAGAGAGGGAGGGAGAGAGAGAGAGAGAGAGAGAGAGAGAGAGAGAGAGAGAGACTCCTGAGACAGCCATGGAATGTGTTTTCCCCTTGCTGAGAGCCCTTTGCACCAGCGCGTGAAACACACACACACACACACACACACACACACACACACACACACACACACACACACACTTCTGTAAGGTCTTGAAGTTAAGCAGGGAGTGTTGATAAGTTGCTAAGTACACAAAGTATGTGTATGGGTGCGTGTGCGTGTGTGCGTGCGTGTGTGTGTGTGTGTGTGTGTGTGTGTGTGTGTGTGTTAAGCCTATTTGTGTGCCTTTGCTAAGCAGTAAAAACTCCATTAAGGTGACAGAGTTGCTATATCTAGGTATCCAAACATGCACCCCACTGAATAAAAATATGCATCTACAAAAATCTTTAAATTAATTAATAAAGTTGTCTTTAGAATAATCGAAATGATTCTGCCACATAACATTGCTAATATAGACAGACTAATTAGCAAAATATGAAAAATTCCCAGACTGTTAGTTCTTTGCTAACCTAACAGGACTTTTGAAATGAATTTTCATTATATTTATAATATATTTATAATTCCTGACAAGATTTCAACACCATTATGTTCCAAATCATCACAGCAAACACCAGCTGGATAACACGAGGTAACTGAATTCTGACAGGATTTTCTTCAGATTCTTCACTGCGATTCATAATAGCTCACTACTTACAGTTTGCTAATCTGACAGAAAGAGCAGTAATGCTAACAATGTTTGGTATTTATTCATAATATTTATTTATTATTTACTCATAACCACTGATACTAAAACTAGCTATCAGATATATAGGATTAAGGGTGCTGCTGGTTTTCGCCCAGGTGGTAAGGGTTAGGGTTAGAGGTAGCATAAGGGTTAGGGTTAGCGTTAGGGTTAGCGTTTAAAGGTTAGCATTTAGGGTTAGAGGTTAAAGAACAACAAAGCACCAGGATATGATGAAATACCAGCAGAGATGTTGAAAGCAGGAGGTTGTAAACTTTATGACTGGCTGACTAGAGTGTGTGTAGCAGCATGGAGATCTAAAGAGTCTCCAGAAGATTGGAAGAAAGGTACCATCGTTAAACTACCAAAGAAAGGTGATCTGACAATATGTAGCAATAACAGAGGGATCACACTGCTGAGTATAGCAGGGAAAGTTTATTGCACTATCGTCTTACTGCGAATTCGTGATGCTGTAGCCAAACGACTGCGAGAAAGCCAAGCAGGCTTCAGGACTGGAAGATCATGTGTAGACCAGTGCTTTATGTTGAGACAACTGATTGAAAAGAGTTTCGAGATGCAACTCGCAGTCAAAATCAACTTCATTGACTTCAAAGCTGCCTTTGACAGCGTATACAGCGAATCACTATGGAAAGTCTTAAGAGTGTATGGAATTCCAGCAAAAATAGTTACCATCATGAAGAACACATACGAGGGGTCAGAATGCTGTGTGAAAGTGGATGGTGATACAACAAGTTGGTTCTCAGTGACAGCAGGAGTCAGACAGGGCTGCAGTTGGTCACCTTTGTTAATTTGGTATACTCATTGACTGGGTGCTGAAGAATGCCCTTGACAAGAACGACACAGGGATAGTACTAGAAAGAAGAAGGAGTTCCCGATACCAACAACAATGGCTCCCAGATCTAGACTTTGCTGATGATATTGCACTGATCGATAACCCAGAAATCAGACTCCAGCATGCAACATCACAAGTTGAAGAAAAAGACAAAAGTCATGGCCATCTCTAAAGAACATGTGAACCTTAACATCAAAATGGAATAAGGCGAAACATTAGAAAATGTAGACGAATTTGTGTATCTAGGAAGCACGATGACACATAATGGTGAGCTCACCCCTGAACTGAACTACCATATAGGGAGAGCAGCAGATGCCTTCACCAAGATCTTACCAGTCATTACCTACAGATCTATTAGCATGTCAAGAAAAACCCGGATATTCCAACCAGTAGTCGTCACCACCCTGCTATATGGAGCAGAAGCTTGGAATACTACTATCATAGAAGAAAAGCGATTGTCAGCCTTTTACAACAGATGTCTGAAACGAATGATTGGTGTAACATGGGAAGATCATGTACCGAATGAACAGCTATATAGACTAACCAACCGACCACCTCACATCAACTTACTTCGAAGGAAGTGGCTGTCATGGTTTGGACATGTTGTCCGCATGGCCCCTACTCGTATCCCGAGGAGACTTCTCTTTTGGGAACCTTCTGGAAGACGAAGACCTGGGAGACAAAGGATGCGATGGAAGGACACTGTGACCAGAGATCTTAAAGGAACATCAGTCCCCTTCGAAGAAGCAAAGAGGCTTGCACAAGACCGAGAAGCCTGGTTGGCTTTTGTGAAAGCGCTATGTGGAGTGTCCACGACAGCAGGAGAGTGAGTGAGCGTTAGGGTTAGCGTTAGGGTTAGGTTTAGTGTTAGGGTTAGCATTAGGGTTAGTGTTAGGGGCGAAATCCACGAAAATCACCTGGGCGAAACCATGGAAATCAGGACTGAGACTTGTATGCTGTTTGGATGTATCTAGCATTACGCTTACTTGACAAGATATCAAACAAACTTATTCTTCAAGTTTACGCAAGTTAAACATTATTAATGTAAATTCTACAATTACACAATTAACACTAATTAATCAACTAACAAGATTATTATTTGAAAGAATTTGAAGACTTTTGTATGACAGAAACATGACACTGAATTGTATCTAAACCATGAAGCTTTCCTGGTTTTATCATCACAGGAAAGCTGTAGCTCTGATATCAGTGTGTATACTACACACTTTACTCTGTCACCGCCTCGCTCACACATTTACAATATTTTAATCTATTTCCGAGCAAAAATATTCCTTCTCTCTCTCTCTCTCTCTCTCTCTCTCACACACACACACACACACACACACACACACACAAGCATACCAAACACATGCGCGCACACACGCACGGACAGAGAGAGAGGGGGGGGGGGGGGGTGCTGAGTTTCTGTTATGAGCTTCAGTGTTTTCTCAGTGAATCAAAGAATCGTTTTGGTTGTTAACAGTATCTACTCACCCTTTGTTCAGTCGATCAGTGTTTCTAATCAAAGAATTGCTTGGATCATGACTGGACTGAACTTTTGTCCAGTGATTCACTGCTAACGTAAATGAATCGAATACAAATGTTCATTCATCATTTCATTTCATTTCATTTTCTGTAACCGCTTAATCCTAATTAGGGTCGCGGGGAGGCTGGTGCCCATCCCAGCCAACTTCGAGCGAGGGCAGAGTACACCCTGGACAGCTCGCCAGGCCATCGCAGGGCGGAAACACGCCGACGGCTTTGCAGCCTACTCTTGTCGAAAGTCAGCAACGGTTCTTTTACATGCCTCACACCATAGACAGTGAGAGACATGGCCGGCCTTTGATAACCCAGTTAGCTGCACTGGGGAGGACAGTGACAACCTTGTGGAGAGTGGGAATCGAACCCCCAACCTTTGGATCAGCGATCCAGCACCCTATACCACTAGACCACCACTGCCCCCTGGAAGGATGCAAATGTATTTTTTATTTTTAGTAAACAAATCGTTTTGTTCATGAACGAGAGTCGATCTTGTGTTGTTCACTGAATACGTGAATATTGCATAGATTTAGGGCTTATTCAGAGTGACTTGCATTCATCATTTTAAAGATAGTGGTAGCAGTGCATCTATTTAGCATAACAGTCAAGAAAAATATGTCCTTTCAGTGAATCAGTATAGTATTTGACTCAGTGATTCATTGTGGTCATGACTGACTCCCCTTGGTCCAAAATCTCTCACTATAGTGCATTATATACCATGTTTGCCGTTCTGTAGTGGTATTTGAATGTAGTGAAGGCTACATACTGGCACAGTGATCAGCATGTTCACCTCACAGCAACAGAGTTATGGGTTCGGGTCGTGGACTCAACAAGGGCATTCTGTGTGGAGTTTGCATGTTGCGTAAGGTTTTCCTCCAGGTTCTCCAGTTTCCTCACACTTTCCAAAGAAATTCACATTAGGATAAATGGCTGTTCCAAATTGCCCCTAGGTGCAAATGTGTTTTGCCCTGAGATGAACTGGTGAGCTGTTCAGGGTGCACCCCGCCTCCACCCATAGTGCCGGCATCGCTGCGACCCTAGGACGATTAAACAGTTCTGAAAATGAGTGAGTACAGTGAACTTGATGCATCTTAAAATTTAGAGTACAGTACAAGCAATGGTCTCTCACCAAGCAATATACGCCATCATGCACTGTGGCGTATAACTCTTATGAAGGACGGTGATGACAAATTCAGGAATTGTAGCACAAAAATTGTTTTTTGTGAAAAGAGCGAGACATAAAATTTGAAAAGTAAGGCTACAGTCTAGTAAATCCAAAGTCGGAAATGTGATTTAATAAAAGCCAGTGGTTTCGTTTCTTATGACCTTCGCTGTTCGGTCAGTCGAATGAGGCAACACCAGGACGTGGTACACGTTACCAGGTTACTGTTGATATCACTATCGGCCTCTGTATTTAATTCCCTATATGCTGAATGGGGTAGTGAATGAGGGTGGACCTCCAAAAACAGGGTGAGATTATACTGTACTGTATATCAATATTTTCTGGCTAAGTGTGTGTGTGCGGGTTGTGGTTGTGGTTTTGCATCTCACACTCCACACTGCCCCCTGGTGTTTTCATAAAGATTCTACAAGGAAAATCCAAAGGCAGTGTACACTGTACTGTATTACACCCTGATGTAACATTCGTAATCTCCAAGAATAAATCAACATACAGTAATCTGTAGCATTCACAACACAGCAATGATAGCTAACAATGAGGACTACAGTAATACACATTAATATATGCTTTGAGAATAAGTTCATTTTCTCAACCGATTACAGTAATCCTAATTAGGGTCACGGGTTGCTTGTGCCCATCTCAGCCGACTCCGGGCGAGGGCAGAGAGCTCACGCAGGGCTTAATAATAATAATAATAATAATAATAATAATAATAATATTGCAAATAGGTTGAAATAATTCAATACTAATGCTTTGTAAAGGTCACTAGCCTGCCACGCGTCCATACTAAACAAAAAGAGCGCTGCGTGGCTAAATCGCGTGCACTTCGGACGTCGCTCGCACACGAGCTGCGCATGCGCGGCAGTGGTGTCAAGGTTGCCAAATCGGGTTATTTCATACTGTACAGAGAGAGTATTCATTTACAGTGTGATTGGTGCTGTTTGGTGTGTAAAGGAGAGATTTGGACCCACAGTTTCCTTCTGTACAAGGAATTAAAAATAAAATCATTTTTAAAATAAAAGCAGAAAAATAAAACTTATGTTTAAAAAATGTATTGGTTACTCCGTGATGGCCTCGGTGAGCTGTCCAGGCTAAATTCGGCCTGAGTCTCCAGGGTTCTGCGGAGGATTCGGATTAAGCGGTTCAGAATATGATTGGAAGAATGATTGGAAGTGTTAATAGTGCAGGTGGTATTCGTGTCCATTACGCTTGGTTCCGTCAATGCGGATTTATCTGGCATCCCGGAAGAACACATTGCGTCGCCGTGTTGTGTCTCTGCGGTCCTTTGGACTCACGGAAATTACCGTCACACCGACACGGAACCGAAAGAGAATCAGGAAACAGAGCACGAGTTAAATATACATTCACACATTGTGTGCCATTTCCTGTACCGTGAACGCGCTCATTGACGGAGGCAGAGCGCGCCACTGATACACCGGGACTGAAGCTTCGCCGCCGCCGTCGCGAGGATGGACCACATCCGGACACCAAAGGTAGCTCGCGCATCAACACCGTCCATCTGATCACAACTACAAGCGTTTAATCGTGTTGTCCTGTGCTGCCCGAGCTCTGATACGTCGTACCGAGTGTGTGTGTGTGTGTGTGTGTGTGTGTGTGTACGTAAACCATGATGCGCCATCTGGCAGAACGAGCGCAGCGACAGGAAGCCACTACACCTCCTCCCCCCGTCCACATACCCCCAAGTCCCTCCATCCCTTCCATCCACCACATACCTCCAACTCCCTCCATCCCTTCCATCCACCACATACCCCCAACTCCCTCCATCCCTTCCATCCACCACATACCCCCAACTCCCTCCATCCCTTCCATCCACCACATACCCCAACTCCCTCCATCCCTTCCATCCACCACATACCCCCAACTCCCTCCATCCCTTCCATCCACCACATACCCCCAACTCCCTCCATCCCTTCCATCCACCACATACCCCCAACTCCCTCCATCCCTTCCATCCACCACATACCTCCAACTCCCTCCATCCCTTCCATCCACCACATACCCCAACTCCTCCATCCCTTCCATCCACCACATACCCCCAACTCCTCCATCCCTTCCATCCACCACATACCCCCAACTCCCTCCATCCCTTCCATCCACCACATACCCCCAACTCCCTCCATCCACCACATACCCACAACCCTTCACCCCCTCCACATACCCCAACTCCCTCCATCCCTTCCATCCACCACATACCCCCAACTCCCTCCATCCCTTCCATCCACCACATACCCCAACTCCCTCCATCCCTTCCATCCACCACATACCCCCAAGTCCCTCCATCCCTTCCATCCACCACATACCCCCAACTCCCTCCATCCACCACATACCCACAACCCTTCACCCCCTCCACATACCCCAACTCCCTCCATCCCTTCCATCCACCACATACCCCCAACTCCCTCCATCCCTTCCATCCACCACATACCCCCAACTCCTCCATCCCTTCCATCCACCACATACCCCCAACTCCCTCCATCCCTTCCATCCACCACATACCCCCAACTCCCTCCGTCCCTTCCATCCACCACATACCCCAACTCCTCCGTCCCTTCCATCCACCACATACCCCCAACTCCCTCCGTCCCTTCCATCCACCACATACTCCCAACTCCCTCCGTCCCTTCCATCCACCACATACCCCCAACTCCCTCCATCCCTTCCATCCACCACATACCCCCAACTCCCTCCGTCCCTTTCATCCACCACATACCCACAACTCCCTCCGTCTCTTCCTCCACATACCCCCAACTCCCTCCGTCCCTTCCATCCACCACATACCCCCAACTCCCTCCATCCCTTCCATCCACCACATACCCCCAACTCCCCTTCTCTTCCATCCACCACATACCCCCAACTCCCCCATCTCTTCCATCCACCACATACCCCAATCCCTCCGTCTCTTCCCCTCCACTTACCCCCAACTCCTTCATCCATTCCATCCACCAAATACCTCCAACTCCCTTTGTCTCTTCCCTCCACATAACCCCAACGCCCTCCGTCTCTTCACCTCCACATACTCCCAACTCCCTCCGTCCCTTCCATCCACCACATACCCCAATCCCTCTATCCCTTCCATCCACTACACACCCGCAACTCCCTCCATCTCTTCCCCCTCCATATCCCCCAACTCCCTCCATCCCTTCCACCCAAAACATACCCCAACTCCCTCTATGAATGTTATTAAATAAATGATAACACAAATAATAAGGCGTTATCATTTATTTAATAACAGTCATTCATTTTATGAACAACTTAATTATGGTCGGGGAAGGTTGGCACCCATCTCATCTCTTGATAAGGGCACACCCTAGACATCTCACCAGGCCATATGTATACAGTACAGGTCCTTCTAAAAAAATTAGCATATTGTGATAAAGTTCATTATTTTCTGTAATGTACTGATAAAAATTAAACTTTCATATATTTTAGATTCATTGCACACCAACTGAAATATTTCAGGTCTTTTATTGTTTTAATACTGATGATTTTGGCATACAGCTCATGAAAACCCAAAATTCCTATCCCAGCCTGGTTCATTACTCAAAACCGCAATCATGGGTAAGACTGCCGACCTGACTGCTGTCCAGAAGGCCATCATTGACACCCTCAAGCAAGAGGGTAAGACACAGAAAGAAATCTCTGAGCGAATAGGCTGTTCCCAGAGTGCTCTATCAAGCCACCTCAGTGGGACGTCTGTGGGAAGGAAAAAGTGAAAGAAGGGCCGATTCCATACCTTGGGGGACCTGTGGAAGCAGTGGACTGAGTCTGGAGTAGAAACATCCAGAGCCACCGTGCACAGTCGTGTGCAGGAAATGGGCTACAGGTGCTGTATTCCCCATTGACCTGGACCAGAAACAGCGGCAGAAGCGCCTGACCTGGGCTACAGAGAAGCAGCACTGGACTGTTGCTCAGTGGTCCAAAGTACTTTTTTTGGATGAAAGCAAATTTTGCATGTCATTCGGAAATCAAGGTGCCAGAGTCTGGAGGAAGACTGGGGAGAAGGAAATGCCAAAATGCCTGAAGTCCAGTGTCAAGTACCCACAGTCAGTGATGGTCTGGGGTGCCATGTCAGCTGCTGGTGTTGGTCCACTGTGTTTTATCAAGGGCAGGGTCAATGCAGCTCGCTATCAGGAGATTTTGGAGCACTTCATGCTTCCATCTGCTGAAAAGCTTTATGGAGATGAAGATTTCATTTTTCAGCACGACCTGCACCTGCTCACAGTGCCAAAACCACTGGGAAATGGTTTACTGACCATGGTATTACTGTGCTCAATTGGCCTGCCAACTCTCCTGACCTGAACCCCACAGAGAATCTGTGGGATATTGTGAAGAGAAGGTTGAGAGACACCTGACCCAACACTGTGGATGAGCTTAAGGCCGCTATCGAAGCATCCTGGGCCTCCGTAACACCTCAGCAGTGCCACAGGCTGATTGCCTCCATGCCACGCCGCATTGAAGCAGTCATTTCTGCAAAAGGATTCCCCACCAAGTATTGAGTGCATAACTGAACATCATTATTTGAAGGTTGACTTTTTTTTGTATTAAATACACTTTTTTTATTGGTCGGATGAAATATGCTAATTTTTTGAGATAGGAATTTTTGGTTTTTCTTTACTTTTTTGCCAAAATTATCAATATTAAAACAATAAAAGGCTTGAACTACTTGTGTGTAATGAATCTAAAATATATGACAGTCTAATGTTTATCAGTACATTACAGAAAATAATTAACTTTATCACAATATGTTAATTTTTTGAGAAGGACCTGTATTTTGTTTTGATTCTGTACATAAACTACTGAATAATTTTAAATGAAATTATTTATTATTTAAGTATTATTAACATTATTCCATAATTTTCTTGAAATATAAGAAACTACTTTTGTTTTTGAATATGATGCATTGGTGATTTAATGTGCTGTTTTTGTGTTGTATTTATTTTGTTTTTTATTTACCTCCTTTCAAATTTACATTTTTTCCTTAAATAATTTAGTAGAAATTTTTACGCTGATGTCCTTTTGTTTAAAAATTAGTTTTATTTAACGTCCACTGCAGAAGATTAGTCTCATTTGTTGTTTGCAGGTGGAGAATGTGCGTTTGATTGACAGGCTGATTCCCCGGAAGTCCACCATAGGAACACTGTACCTGTCCTCCACACACACCATCTTTGTGGAGAACACTGACGCACGCAAAGAGACATGGGTAGGAAGTAAAATGCTGCATAACGTCCTCTTTTATTTCATATGACTGTCAGAACACAACTTATTACACAACTAATAGGAAGCCAGGACTCCTCATAATTATATTAACTTCCTGTACAGCACCACCCAGAGTGACAGAACATTCCGCAATTTCTCTGTGCTGTATTTAATGATGTAAATATTGTGTGTGTGTGTGTTAGCTTCTGCACAGTCTGGTCAGCAGTGTGGATCGTCCCCCAGCCACGCCCACAGGCAGTCCCCTTCTCCTGCGCTGTAAGAACTTCCAGGTGTTTCAGTTCCTGTTACCACTAGAGAGAGAGTGTGCAGATGTCCAGGAGTCACTAACACATCTGTCCTGTCCAGGTGAGAACACACATACCAAACTGGACAAAACCTAAAGTGAAATTGAAAAGTTAATCACAAATTTGTTTTGATTGACACTGTGAAATTTTTTTCCTCAACCCCCCCAGTGAGGTATGGTGAACTCTTCTGCTTCTCATACTTGCCCAGTGTGGTGAAGGAGGAGAGAGAGAAGGGCTGGAGTTTTCTGGATCTGTCTGCCGAGTTTAACCGGATGGGAATTCCCAGCAACCTCTGGCACGTTACTCCGGCCAACCATGAGTATAGAGTGAGTACTGAGTGATGTTTACTGGGTGTTTACTGAGCACTGAGTGATGTTTACTGAGTACTGAAAGATGTTTACCAAGTACTGAGTGGCATTCACCTAGTACTGTGTAATGTTAACAGAGTACTGATTGATGTTTATTGAGTACTGAGTAATGTTTACAGAGTATGAAGGATTTTCACTTAGTCTTGAGTAATACTTACTCTGTAAACATTACTCAGTGCTCAGAAAACATCACTCAGTAAATAACAATCAGTACAGAGAAAATATCAGTCAGTACTTAGGAAACATCACTCAGTACAGAAGGATTTTTACTTATTCATGAGTAATATTTACTCAGTAGTGAATGGTGACACGACTACAAAGTCGATCATTGAAGTGCGACCTAGAGTGTCCTGGTGCCAAGTGCACTTATGGACACCCTTATGTTCGAACATGATGTTCGTGATCGACAAACTGTGACACACCATTCGAGTTCAGACTGGAGAAGCTACCCTTTTTTCGACTGAGGAGAACCCCAACGTGTGGGTACGGGGGGGACAACAACACAAGGAGGATGTCCACACAGGCTTGCCGCTTCTCCCCATAAGCAACTCCAAAATGGAATAAGGTCCATCCTCTCTCTCGATATGTGGTCCCAGAGCCCAAGCTATGTGTTGAGGTGAGTATGACTATATCTAGTCCAGGGGTTACGAACATGGTGCCCACGAGCACCAGGTCGCCCACAAGGACAACATGAGTCGCCCGAAAGCCTGTTCAGGGGTTGAGAACCTATGGCTCGCGAGCCAGACGTGGCTCTTTTGATGACTGCATCTGGCTCTCAGATAAATCAGGTGGCCTTTCTTAACAGAATAACTAATACAGTGATACCTCTGCTCACGAACATAATTGGTTCCCAGAAAGTGTGTGTGAGGCGAAAAGTTCGTCTTCCGAACATTTATTTCCCATAAGAAACCATTAAAATGAGAATAATCCGTTCCCAGGTCCCCATAAAACATAATTTTCTACTAAATAAGCCTTAAAACTACACAAAAATATACCTTATTTTATGTATAATAAATGTGCTATTGTATTGTAATTAAAGAAATAAACTGTACTGTATAATAAAGTCGTTTTATTTACCTTTGTGATGGTAGTTGATGGCTTGATGGAATGGAGTGGGAGGAGGAGGGAGGGAGGGACTTACTGTTTGGAAGGAGTGTTTGGAAACGCCTACTGTTTGGAAACACCCTTAGCCACACACGCACCCTTAATAGCTTCCTTGTTCTTAAGGATGGGAGCAATGGTAGACTTAGCGTACTGGTACTGGGACGCTGAGTCACACAAACGCACACCTCGTTCGTGTTTTTCAATGATCTCCGCCTGTGGTGGGGTCTTTTTCGCTCCCATAATAGTAAAAGTACACTCAATATGGTCCAAAATGTCTATCAAACACAAACCACTTCCGCACTCAAAGAAAGGGGTGTGACGAACTGTGACGCCGTGAACGTGCGTCAGCTTCTCGTGGCCGCCACCGTGGCGCTGTTCGACCGCGTGGTTTGGTTCGTCCGCCGAAAACTAGTTCGTCAGCAGAGACTAAATGCTCGCAAATTTAATGTTCTTGAGGCGAAAAGTTCGTGATCTTAAGCATTCGTCAGCGGAGGTTTTACTGTACATGATTTCGCTGTCCTTTAAATAAAAATACAGAAAAAGGCCATCAAATAAAAAAAAAATAAAAAAAAAACATAAATAAATCTCACGCATTTCAATCTATACATCTATTTTCAGTGCCACTTGTCGCTGTGGTGCGCAGTGGAGAGCCAATCCTTTCTGTACTCCAGTGTGTGGGCGGGGCCAATACCTTGAATCTCTAATTTTATTGGATTATATGCAACAGCCTGCACGAGTTGTTTTTGGGTAAAGAAGTAAATTTCCCTCGTTTTGATCAGCTCATGTGCAAGAAGCCAAGCAGAGCTGGCAAGCAAAACACAAATGGACAGAATGAAAAAACTTCAACCCGCAGACCAGCTGATTGCCTTGGGACGCGCTTCCTGTCACATAAACACTGCAGCGTGTGAGTCCTGTCGTATTGACCATGCTCCACATGCGCACGCGAGCAGTCCTTCTCACACCTGAAAAGCATCAAGACCAACCTGCGGTCACATTTAATAGATGGAAGCCTAAACGCCTGTGTGAAGCTGAACTTCAGCACGCATCAACCAGACTACAAAGCTATCAGCAAAACCATGCAGCACCAAAAGTCGCATTAATAGTAAGAAGTACTTTTCATATTAATAAATAACTTCGTTATAACAATGTTGTTTAAAATAAATTCAGAGTCGTATTATACTCTAAAATTGTTGGTCTTAGTATTAAAAAATATATTTGGCTCTCGGAGGATTAGAGTTAATTTTTTTTTTTTTTTTGGCTCTCATTCAAAAAGGTTCCCGACCCCTGACATAGATGAATATCATTAATTTTTAATAATAACATTTTAAATAAAGGTAAGTTGAGCAAATTTATCATGTCACTAGTGTGTATCGACCTGGTAGCCCTTCGCATTAATTGGTACCCAAGAAGTAGCTCTCAGTTTCAAAAAGGTTGGTGACCCCTGATGTAGTCAGTATCTCTCCACCTCATGCACCAGCTCAGGCTCCTTCCACATTCCTTCCACATTCCATGTCCCAAGGGCTCTTCTGAACCGCACTTCATCTGGGCCTTCACCTAGGACTTGTTTGCCTTGGGTGACCCTACCACGGGCATAATGCCCTCGACAACATAGCCACCGATCATTATCCAAATATTTTTCTGTGTGTGTGTGTGTGTGTGTGTGTGTGTGTGTGTGTGTGAGAAACAGGTGTGTGACACATATCCCTCCGAGCTGTTTGTGCCAAAGTCAGTGTCTCCTGCCGTTATTGTGGGCAGCGCAAAATTCAGGAGCCGAGGGCGACTTCCTGTTCTCTCCTACTTCCACAGGGACACCAGTGTATGTGCTGCTTCTCCACTCATTAACTCCAGGTTGCCCACATAGTGCACTTCATAGGGTATAAATCAGGCTTCACTCTCTCTTCCTGTCTACTCTCTCTCTTCCTGACCCCTTCTTCTCTTTACAGGCTGCAGTGTGTCGCAGCAGTCAGCCCCTCTCTGGTTTCAGCACTCGTTCTCTGGAGGATGAACAGATGCTGCAGGCCATTATGAAGTCAAACCCTGCCAGTGAGTATATGTATGTGGTGGACACAAGGCCAAAGGTGAGCCATTAAAATGCATCATTATGAAAGGTCAGGCTTGGTATTCATGAAAAGTGAGTAAAAGCTGGATTTATCACTTTTTTGTCGTGTGTGTGTGTGTGTGTGTGTGTGTGTGTGTGTGTGTGTATGCTTGTGTAGCTAAATGCGATGGCCAATCGTGCAGCAGGAAAGGGTTATGAGAACGAAGACCACTACATGAACATCAGATTGCAGTTCATCGGCATTGAGAACATCCATGTGATGAGGAGCAGCCAGCAGAAACTCATCGAGGGTGTGTAGTGACATCACTGCAGCATGACATCATTAAAACAATTACGTAGCTGAGTGACTTGGTGGTGGT
>CM045746.1:6194465-6296965 GCA_024760905.1 Plotosus lineatus
TACCCTGTAAGGATCTGTCGGTGTTCAGGGTGTACCCCACCTTCACCCTGAATTGGCTGAGATGGAGGCCAGCCTCCCCGTGACCCTAATTGGGATTAAATGGCTTCGAAAATGAATGACTGATGAATCTGGCTGTGTCTCGATAGGTTCTGATAGAAAAAGACTGGGTTTCGTTTGGACACAAGTTCTCACACAGGTCTGTATGTTGGAAAAACATCTGTATGTCACAACATCTGCACATTTATACATCTCTACATTCAAACATCTCATCTAAACATATGCATGTGTAAGGCATAAAAAAAATCTGTTTCCCACAACCCTAGCAATCTGAACAAACCGTGCCAACCCAAAGTTTTTTGTGTGTATGAAACGTAAAACAACTAAATCAATCAACCTTTCAGTTTTGTGATGGATGTTTTTATGGGATGTTGGGATCAGACGTTTTTATGCATCGAGGCACCTGCCAGCTGCTTATTTTGTTTGTTTTTGTTTATGTGACATATGCAGTCAGCGCGAGCACTTTGTATTTATTAGTGACTTGTAGAAACAGCCAATGAGAATGTGTTTTAGTGTACAGCCAGTTGCAATGCTACATTTCTATTGGATAACTTTGTTTGGGCCAAAGACATAAAAAAAATAATCTAGACTGTGCATCGCCCCCTCTGTATGTTGGGTTATTGACCCCAACTTCTTGACCTGGAAAAAACCCTGGAGGTGTTTGGTTTGTGTTGTGGATTTGTGCGATTTTTGCATTAAAGTGGGCGGTTCTTATCCTTGTTGAGCTGTTGGCTGTAAAAACTGTGTAGACAGTCACAAAGAAATCTGTTTTTTATTCTTTGTAAAACCGGAGCAATTTTGAAATTTATGGATAACTGCACAGCATTCCAGGTCCAAGCGCTTAATACTGTAGACTACAGCCGGCTGGAAGAAATACAGTCTGATCTGTACAACACAGTGTAGGGACAAGTGAGCCACAGTCTGCGCTGACAAGATTCTGCAAGAGCCAAAGGAGCTGTCTGAGAATCGGGGTCATTTTAAGAGTACTGTCATGATTTTTCTTGTAGCATGTGGTGATTTATTTAAGAGGATTCAGGTTGCATGATATTTCCATTACCCGAGAGTTCAACTGAGACGTATTGTTCACATTTACAAATAGAGAATAATTATGTTTTTAGACGCTTCAGTTCTAACCTAAATTCAGTCATGGTATTTGGGGTATAACATACTTGGGAGACAAAAAAATTCCCACATGAAAAATTATTTTATGAGAAAGGAAACAGCTTTTTTTTTCTTTTTTTTTTTTTTGCATAAACATCTGCTCTATGATGCATTTGTATGTCTAAACATCTGCATATGTACACATCTAAACATCTGTACAAAAATGCATGTGTAGCTTAACATTTAAACATTGATAGGTTATATTGGTAGATTAATATATTTCTGTGTGACATTTAAACATCTGTTTGTCTATACCTAAGCATCTGTATTTCTTAAATTCTGTATATTTATACATCTAAACATCTGTACATTAAAACATGTAAATTAGCATTCCTATAAACATCTGTACATGTTAATGTCTGGATATCGAATCAGAGATGATAACCAGTCGGGATAGTTCCTTTGGAAATTACT
Source organism: Plotosus lineatus (assembly GCA_024760905.1). Lineage (NCBI taxonomy): Eukaryota > Metazoa > Chordata > Actinopteri > Siluriformes > Plotosidae > Plotosus > Plotosus lineatus. The sequence goes on from CM045746.1 coordinate 6,196,098, forward strand.
AAATCAAAAAGAGTACAGGGATCCCTCACTTTACGCGATTAATTGGGACCGAGATCCCCACACGACCATCGAAATCCACGAAGTAGGTTTCAAACCCCACCACCACCTACTGATGTATATGTATGTGTATGTAATATCAATAAATACATATTCATTGCTATAAATGCTTATAAGAACAATTAAACATTAAAGAAACATAAACTGTAAATAAAATATAAATACACACACATACAGATGGTGTATGAGAAGAAGACGACACGTATACGTGCAGATGCGTGTGCACACACAGATGTAACAATGTAAGTAGTTTTGATGGGAGATTTTGGTTTTTTTGTTTGTTTGTTTGTTTAGGGTTTTTTTATTGTGCATAATTGGCCTTGTTTTATGGCATTTTCCTTAACTTTTTCCCCTATTCTTCCTTAATTTCCTTTTTTAATTCGATGAATATTTATTAATTTTTTTTTTTTTTTTTAACGCGATGCACTGAAGCAGCATGAATTGAAGCAGAAAGTAGCGAGGGATCCCTGTATATGAAATAAAACATTTCTTATGTAATACTTTAAAAACAAATCCATAATAAACTTGCCGTGTGTCCTCTGCTGCCATGGTGACCTGATACAGTATAACGCAGTCGTGTGGAACTTTTCAGGTATGCTCACCTAGATGGAGACCCTAAAGAAGTGTCCCCTGTGATGGACCAGTTCCTGGAGTGTATTTGGCAACTGATGGACCAGTTTCCTTGCGCTTTCGAGTTTAACGAGCAATTCCTCCTGCAGCTGCACACGCACGTGCACTCCTGCCAATACGGCAACTTCATTGGGAACTGCCAAAAAGACCGCCGCGACCTGAGGTGGGGATGATTATACATGGGGAAAAATATACTGTGAACTGTTGGATTACTGATGTGTGTGTGTGTGTGTGTGTGTGTGTGTGTGTGTGTGTGTGTGTGTGTGTGTGTGTGTGTGTGTGCGTGTGTGTAGGATACGGGAGCAGACTCACTCGCTATGGCCGTACCTTTGGAAGAACAGATCCAAGTTCATCAATCCTCTGTATAGATCAGACCACAGTCAGACTCAGGGTGTGCTGAGACCTCTGACCACGCCCTACTGCTTCAAGTGAGTGCAAAGGCCTTCAGTGGTTAGTTTTCACATCTTGCTAGTGTGTAGTGGCTAAGTAAAGATACCTGTAGCTGTTATAAAAAGAACCATACTCCTCAGCTCGAAGAAAGCATCGGATTTTGTTTTAAATAAACATTTATACTCTGTGTTTTTCCAGGTTCTGGAAAGGCATGTACAGTTTTGCAGAAAGGGACAGGGCCTCACATCAGTCACCTTCTGATTGGTTGACAGCCGTGAAGGAGGAGTCCCAGCAGCTGGAGGAGGAGCTTAACACCCACCAGGAGGTACCACAGGAGACCGACGATGGACAAGGCATACATACTCGCTGAAATACACTTCTATAGATACGATACGTTGATTGACACAATGCCTGCACCAGTAAGCGTAAACGTTACGTTTTGTTTTTTGTAGTTGATAATGAAGGTTATTGTCAAAAAATTCTTGTGACTCGGCCCAAATTTGACTTTCCATTTGTTTAGTAAATGTTTCGGGTTGTAGATACAGAGTTAGCTACTATATATCAAACGAGAGCAGTCGGTGGGCGCAAACCTCCACCAAGCCCAGAACAATAATCCTCCGTATGAAACAAAATGTCAAAAATTGTCCTGTCCTCTCATAATGCTAAAGAATCCTTTTAAGAATTCCTGAAGCCAGAATTTCATCCGGATCATCTGCAAAATCTAACAGTCTTCTATGTTGCAAGGCTTCCTCTAAACAATTCCTAAAAATGTCACTCATAGCTTTTTCATAATCCTTTTTGTTTAAACCAACCAATCAGAATCCAGAATTCTTCAGTGCTATGAGATGAACTGTTGTGTTCTTTGTCCTTTTTTCCTTTTAAGTCATTTTCTTTCCCCCGCTGTAGAGACTTGCTCAGTTGGTCCAGAGCAAAATGATGAAAAATGGAGTGACTGAACACGGGTACCGAATGCTTCTGAAAGAAAATGACATCAGCTGCATACATGGTGCCACTAAGACAGAAAACCACGCCCCCTCCTTCACTTTGCCTCTCAAGTCACCTACGATCCCCAAAGCCACAGATGCTGACGATATTTCTGTCTGCAGCGACCTTGAGTCAGGCGTCGCCGACCTCAGCAGCCATGCCTCCAGCTCATGCGAGGACGCTAAAGACCCACATCTCGATGAAGCGGCTTATGTGAGCGCCTGATTAAAAAAATTGTACAGCTGGTAACTGGACATTCATCAGCTTGTTGACTGAATGTCGACTCATTGGTGTTTATTTTATTCCTTGGGAGCAAAAATAGTATTTTAATTTATTTATATTTGAAAAATGACTGGAAAGATTTCTAGACTTGACTAACCATCAGAACCATCAAAGACTGCTGCTTCATACATAACGTGTTTATACATCACTTAAAGAACCAGTCAAATGAACCCAATTTCCCAGCATGCCATGCTGCTAAACGTAATGATAAGGAACCATTAGAACTGGTCCTAATCAGAGTCCTAATGGTTTGTAATGGTTCTTTAATTGCATGTAACTATGATGTTTTTAATTGTCCCTGGTGGAAACCCATGCAAACTGGATCCCATTAATCGAAAAAGGAAGTCGCTGATCGGGTTCCAGAAATTCTGCCTGATTCTGACGGGAGCTATTTGTTCTGGCTTAAATGCGAACATAAAGAACAGCTTTTTTTTTCCTCACCTGTTATAAAAACCCAGAAGCCATTTTTCTTCAGCATTCTTTCTCTGTGACTGACCCATTTTTGACCCGCCTTCCTGACATCGTACAACGATGTGAATAATGGTTGGCTTGAGTCAAATTTGTAGTATTGTCAGTCTTAAATAATAATTGATGATTTATGATCGTGCTATGCTCAGCACTAACGGACTAAAATGATACGCAGCCTTCCTAACCAACCATCTTGTTGCAGGTTTTGCTATGTGGCTAATATACGTGGCGAAGAAAATCTCTGGGAAAGAAATCTATAAAGATGAACAGAGAGTCACTGTTAGAGGTTACAGAAACAGCCACGTTGAACACGATGTGTTCGTGTCAGCACTGAATTAAGAACAAACATATCTTGGTTAATTGACAATGTTTTGGAATAAAGGGAAGGGTGTGTAAGGTATTGAGACACATCAAAGTCTATTTGTTTCACCACTGATCAAACACCATCTGTATTTATTACGTTTAAGCTGTGAAATATCATTATTAAGGCTCTCAGGTGTTTGATTTTCCGCCCTCAGACTTCTACCCTGAGATGGGAGGTTTCCTCTCGATCTTTTTCTCTACTGAAATAAAAGCAGTTGCAGCTTTTTTAACAGCAACAACAACAACAACAACAACCTTTATTCATCACTTTACTCTGCATTCCGCTGTGTGTGTGATATTTATAAAAAGGAAACTGTTTAATGAAAAAACTATAATCTGTCTATCCAGATCTCAGATCCCATCTGTATTGTATTAGACATGAAAAGATGTGTTTATTTAAAAGTAGTACATTATATCTGATAATAATTACATAAATGCCGTAGAACTACCATGTCTATCGAATCAACCATCCATCCAATCATCTCTTAATCCAACCAAAAATCCATCATCCATGCATCTGTCCCTTTAGCCAGCCAACCAACCACCCATTCAATCCATCATTCAACTAACAATCCATCAGTCCATCCATCCAATCAATCCCCTGTCCACCCATTCATTCATCCACCCATCCATTCAGCCATCTATGTAACCAACCCAACCACACCTTGGAGAGCACTATTTCAAATCCAGGTTAATGTCACAGCCATCAGTCTTCAGGTGCCCATCGTAGCTGATTGGCCAAGTTCCCATTGGAGGGAGAGGTGGCACATGCTCACTTTCCTGTCACTCACAGTGATCACCAGCCAATCATGCACATCTGTAAGTCTGTTGGGGGACCCCCCATGTGATGTCCATCCAACCACCCACACATCTGTTCATACTTCCAACCAAACACCTGTCCAACCCAAGTATCTACTGTATGGTGCAATAAACCCTGTATGACTTTTTAATCCAGATGTAACTGAAGACTGTCCAGATATAAAGTGCACAGGAAATTTTCCAGAGTTTTGTATACGTGTCCACATTAAACTATAGTACTGTGTGAAGTTTTAGGCTTGGTAATGTCTGTATAAAAACACTGTACAACATTAGAATAAACTAATGTTCAGCACACAGCTCGTTTCTTTAGTTATTACTGTGGAAAAATCCACGATAACAGACCAAATCACCTCTTGCAGTGACCTCAATTCGTGTTTGTTTTAGGCTGTTTAAATTCAACCAATACGAGTAGTGCAAGTTAGCAAAGATAACACAGGAAGGTAATTACGACCACAATAGTTCTAGCATTATCCTAAGAATAAAACCTGAAAAATGTTTAGGATGATGAAGAGAAGAAAGAGCATATGAGCAAGACACCCCCTGACACTGGACTTTTTATGAAACTATGGAACAACCAAGAGTCCAATATTTAAGGGGGCTGATTCAATTTCTTCAAAGTTCCTGAACTTCATATATTGCTCTTTGTCTCATGCCATTTTTACAGTATAAAATCCTTCTTGAAAAAAGTGTCTGATTTTACAGTTGTGCTTTTAAATATGTAAGTAGCTTCAGTCTGATTGGATAACATCTTGAACAGTGTTCCATCAGACACACCCAATATTCGTAGGGGGCCGGTGGTGTAGTGGTTAGGGTGCTGCACTCATGATCGGGAGATTGTGTTCAAATCCCAGTGAGACCCCCACTGTGCTAAGCCCCCTGGGCAAGGTCTTAACCACAAGTGTGCTTCTGTTCAGCCAGCAGTATAAATGGGTACCAGTAAAAATATACTGGGAAGGCAACCTGTGATGGACTAGCGTCCCATCCAGGAAAAGTTGTACTCCTAGTCGCTTCACGCTACAGAATCCGGGGATAAGCACCAGTCCGATGAGCCACTAGGCCTGGGTGTAAAAAGCCCAACGGACCTTACCTTACCTACCTGAGAGGAAACAGGTGGGATCTGTGCCAGAGCGAGTGGATCCTGACCTGAATTAGCATCTCAACCAAGCTGTGGACCTGCTTGGGTGTGGCCAGGTGCCAGATTTGCACCAATGGACTGCATTGAGATTTATAATCATGTTCTGTAGAGTGAATTGGCCTTAGCTGTAGCCATATGTGACCATATGTTAATAAAGGGTGGTACCTGAAATCAGCAAGATGCGATTCAATATAACATGTGTAATGCAGTCCTGTTGTGTTCACTTATGTTCTTTATTTTGCTGTAACAGTCTGAAAAGAAAATGGTCCACAATGAGCTGGTGGTAGACATTATGTGGTTTCAGTTTCAGATGCCCCCAAAACAACAAAAAGGGTACCCAAAGTGGCACATGATTCTATTGTATAAGTTGGATGACTTATGATCATTATCCTCATCATCATCTTCCGGTGTCGGGTCGTGGGGGCCTTGCCATTGCAGCCTAAGTAATGAGGTCCAGACGTCCCACTCCCCAGCCACTTCCTCCAGCTCTTCCAGGGGGACACCGAGGTGTTTTCCGAAAAGCCTTCTCCAAATCTACAAAACATATGTGGACAGATTGGGCAAACTCCCATGCCCCCTCCAAGATCCTGTGGAGCATACAGACTTGGTCAAGAGTGCCACGGCCAGGGCGAAAACCACATTGTTCCTCCTGAATCCAAGGTTCAACTATCGGTTAGATCCTCCTCTCCATTACCCCTGCATAGACTTTCTCAGGTAGACTGAGGAGTGTGATTCCACGATAATTGGAACGCACCTTCACGCCCCCATTTTAAAAAAAAAACGGCCCCCGATTAACCACAAAAAATTAAAAAAAAAATTTACGACCCCCGATGACCACACAATATTGAAATGACGTGTCAACCAAGACAGTCCTACAGCATCCAGAGCCCTGAAATATTCAGGGAGGCTCTCATCCAGCCCCGGAGTCTGCCCACTGAGGAGCTTTTTAACTACCTCAGTAACCTCAGCTTCAGTGATGGGCAGACCCCCACCCAACCCCCCAGGGTCTTCCTCCTCTACTGAGGGCATGGTGGGATTGAGGTCCTAAAAGTATTCCTTCTACCTTCTGATGACATCCCTATTCGAATTGAGCAGCTCCCCACTTCCACTGTAAACAGTATTTGTGGAGAACTGCTTCCCCTCCTGAGGGATGGGATGGTGGTCCAGAACCCTTTTGAGGCCAACCGATAATCGCTTTCAAGGCCCTCACTGAACTCCTCCCACGCCCGAGATTTTGCATCGGCGACAGCTTCAGCTGCAGAACGTTTGGCCTGCTGGTACCTGTCTGCTGCCTTGGGTCCCATAGGCCAATAAGATCCTTTTTCAGCTGGACGGCCCCCCTTCATCACAGATGTCCACCATGTGGTTCGGGGGTTACCGCCACAAGCACTGACGACCTTCCGGCCACTTCTATGGGCTACCACTTCAGCAATGGAGGCACGAAACATGGCCCATTCGGATTCCATATCACCCACCTCCTTTGGGACGTGCTGGAGGTGGGAGGAGACTCCACCAAACGTTCCCAGGAGAACATAACTATTCGCTTGGGCTTGCCAGGTCTGGAAGGCCACCTCCCCTGCCATCGGAGCAAGCTCACCACCCGGAGCAGCTCAGCTCCCCTCTTCACCCGACTGTCCAGAACATGCGGCTGCAAGTCCAGTGATGTGACTACAAAGTCGATCAACAAACTGAGACCTAGGGTGTCCTGGTGCCAACTACACTTATGGACACCCTTATGTTCAAACATAGTGTTCGTGATAGACAAACTAATGAAGAGCATATAAGTTTAACAGTGAAACACCATTCAGGTTCAGACTGGAGAGGCCGTACCTACCGATTACACCCTTCCAGGTTACACTATCGTTGCCCACATGGAGGTTGAAGTCTCCCAGGACAACGAGCAAGTCTCCCGGAGGAGCGTTCTCCAACACATCCCCGAAAGAACACGAGAAGGGTGGGTACTCTAAAATGTCATTTGGTGCATAAACACAAACAACAGTCAGGACCCGTTCTCCCAGCCAAAGGTGGAGGGAAGCTACCCTTTCATCGACCGGGGAGAACCCCAACATGTGGGCGCTGAGATGAGGGGCAACAAGGATGCCCACACCGGCTTGCTGCCTCTCCCCATGAGAAACTCCAGAATGGAATAAGGTCTCTCTCTCTCTCTCGATAGGTGGTTTCAGAGCCCAAGATATTTGTTGAGGCGAGACCGACTATATCTATTCGGTATCTCTTCACCTCATGCACCAGTTCAGGCTCCTTCTTCGCCAGACAGGTGGCATTCCATGTCCCAAGAGTCAGTAACTAGTCAGTAACTAAGGATTGGTCTGACAGAACCCATGCCTTCAACTGCGACCAACTTACATTGCACCCTACCCCTATATCTCCTCCCAGAGGTGCTGGGTCCATAGGAGGGCAAACCCATGTCTCCTTTTCAGGCTGGGCTCCATGGACAGAAGCCTGACCATCAGGCACTTGCCTCCGAGCCCCACCCCCAGGCCTGGCTCCGGGGAGGGACACCAGTGACCCACGTTCGGACAAGGGAAACTGTGTCCTTGGTTTCCAATGATTTGCCATAGAGGTCTCTATCGTAAACACTGAATGATAATGAGCAGACAATTCTGTCACATTTCACACCTGGAAGCGATTTATCCGGAATCTAACCAAAATGGTGAGTGGTTGTGGAACAGCCTTAAAACAATTCAGCTTCTGTCAACTGTAGTATGTTTCTTCTTTTCTTCATACACTCATCCATAACAGCAGATGATTTGTAAAACAAAAGGTCAGACACATCCAAGACAGTTATTACTGGAAATATTTTATTAGTCTACGAAATTAAATAAAGATATAATACAATGTCTGGTTATAATAAAGCCTATTATCAACATTATTAAATACAGTAATTCTGTGTTTTATCTGGCAGCATCGGCAAATTTCAGATTCTCCATCAAGTGCAAAAAGGTAAGAAAGGAAGGGGGGAGAAGGAAAGGAAGGTCCAAACCGAAAGAAATCCACTGTCAGGATTGAAATTGTGCACTAATGAGAACTCAATAAAGGCTGCCTAATACTCAGTAAACACCCGGAAACAACCTCTCTCAAGCCCATCTAGAACGCCAAGCAGTCTGAGAATGCCGCTGCTGCCATTGGTTGTTTCTAAAATCAGTAAATTCAGCATGAGCTGATGCTCGACTCCTCAGCTTGTTTTCTGTGGGCAGCAGGATGACGCTGGGTCGGTGTTTACTGCAAGGCTCAGCGTTCTGCTTCAGTACCAAAACCTGAGGGTTATTTAAAAACAAACAACAAAAAAAAAAAAGATGAGATTCGGTCATGATCTAACTCTTCTCTCATTCCCTCCATTTCCAGGTCATGCTAATGCTTACAGCACTGTCGCTGTCTGAACCTCAACTCATTCCCTGAATATGATTTTCTTCAGTCTGACCTGAAACTCCTCCTGGTCTAGTTAATATTAGTTAATGTTATTGCTTACTAACTGAAACAGACTTTTGTTTACATACATTTCATTTGTAAACAATAACTATCCATCTATCTAAATAATCAATTTTTAAACTACAATCCATCTAAGTATGATCCAAGTAACTACCTAACCAACTGACTCTTTCAACCCATGAAAAATCTCTTACCAGCCAGTAAACAGAAACCAAACAAGAACTGCTGTCAAGCAAACCTACACAGTGAACGTATAAATATCCATCTAACCTAGCAAACCTACCCATATCATCTAAATATCTACTGAACCAAATCAAACCTACCCACTCAGCATCAAAATATCCACCGAACCATCCAAACCTTCGCACTCAGCATATAAATATCCACCTAACCAAACAAACTTACTCACTCAACATCTACATATCCAAACCAACTAAACCTACCCATAACTTCTAAATATCTATCTAACCGACTAAACGTACCCACTCAATATACATCAACCTAACCAAACCAACCCATATCTAAATATCCACTTTACCATCCAAACCTATCCACTCAAAATCTAAATGTCCACAGAACCAACCAGACATACCCTCTCAACATCTAAATAGTGATCTAACCAAAGATACCCACTCAATAGTGAAATATCAACCTAACCAGCCAAACCTTTCAACACAACATTTAAATATCCACATATTCACTCAAAATATTGACTATCCATCAAACCAACCAAACCTACACATAAGATCTAAGTAACAATTGAACCAATCAAACCTCACTGAACATATAAACATACACCTAATCAAACAAACCAACCAGCCAACAACAAAATTTACCCATAATATTGAAATATCCAGCTATTCAACCAAACCTACCAACTCAACATTGAAATATACACCCGACCAACCAAACCTACCCACTCAACATCCAAATATACACTTAACCAATTAAACCTATCCACTCTACAGCCAAATAATCCACCTAGCCAGCCAAACCTACTCACGACATCTAAATATGTATACAACCAACTTACCCACCAACCAAATAATCCAGCTAACCAACAAAACCTACCCACTCAACATCCAAATATACAAATAATTAATTAAACCTTCCCAATCTAAATTTTCCCAATATAAATATCCACCTAAACAATCAAACCTATCAATAGCATCTAAATATACATCTAACCAATCGCACCTACTCACTCAACATATAAAATCCACCTAAACATCCAAACCTAGCCATAATATCTAAATAGCCACCTAACCACCCAAACTTACTGACCCAGCATCTATATATACATATCTAACCAACCAAACCTGCCAACTAAACATCAAAATATCTGTCTACTCAACAAAACCTTCCCACTCAACATTTAAATACTCACCTATTCAACCAAACCATCACACTGAACATCTAAATATCCACCTAACCAACCAAACCTACCCACAGCATCTACAGTAATCCCCCGCCACTTCGCGTTTCCTACTACGTGTCCCCTCAATATCACGGATTTCCCATGAAGAAATTAAAAAAATTAAAGATTACAGTACAACATTCAAAATTCACACACACTACATTCAACTATGCTACCCAACATGCTCTGTTCTCTTGCTTGACTTAAGTGTTCTCTAATTGGCTGTGAAGCCAGCAAGCTGATTGGTCGAGATTATATTTCTCAGCATCCAACACCATGGGGCTTCCTGTCTTTGTGTTCGAGCTGCATTGTTAGTTCATCTACGCTATGTATCAGCAGTTCTCCAGCCAAGCACCTGAGTTTTTCTCTCTTTGTGCTCATAAGTACTGCTGTATACACTAAAGATTGGTGGCGTTTATCTCTTTCTCTTTCCCTCTCTGCATGTGCTGCTGAGGGGCGTGGCGAGGGTCTGACGCTCCCGGTGTCACAGGAAGATCATCTAGTGAACCGAAAAAGAAAAGGAAAATGATGACAGTTAGTGAGAAAGTTAAGCTTCTAGATTTATTAAAAGAAGGGTGAAGGTTTGCGTCTGTGGCTCGCCATTACGTCATTAACGAGTCGACTGTGCGCTACATTAAGAAGTAGGAAGAGAAAATACGCATATCACTCGGCCCCAAAGATGCAGGAGACCAAGTACGATGAAACAAAGACTTTTATTGAGCTCAGAGGAAGCACTGGGGTGTGGGAAAACAGTGTTCACCATAGTGGTGAGGGAAAAACAGTGTCGAGCACAGAGCTCCTCTAGCGCGCTGATGGCTGAGTCAATTCAGGCGAGTTCTCTGGATTTCGCCTGCGGGTAACAGCCACGCCCCTCACCAGCGCATGCAGAAAGAGAGAGAAGTTAAACACCGCCAACTAGCACAGACCATATCAGTCACCGCGCAATAAGGCCGTTGTGAAAATGCCTTATCATTGTGGATTACGGACTGCCATAAAAATAATGTGAGTTTGGAAACTAATATGATACGTACAGTCGGCCCTCTACTTACGAAACCCCTGGGCACCAAAATTCCAGGTTACGAAAAACATTTTCCTAAGTTTTCGTCCCCGGGATACGAAAACAACCTCCTCTTACGAAAAGCGTCAGATGCGCCATTCAAAATTCAAACGTGCCAATCAAAATTTCACACGATGCGCGAGTTGCTCGCTCATTGGCTGTTTCCCAACATTCCGCCCTGCTGGCCTCCCATTGGCTAGGAGGGATGACGCAGCGAACGTGACCCATACTTCCTGTATCATACTTCCTGTTTGCACACGCGTGAAGGAGAGTTGACTGTTGGCTTGTTTTGAGATTGATCATGTAGCGTTATATTTCATTATCGCCGAAACCCCTCTACAATCGGGACGATATTGAACCAGAAGGAGACCTTAAAGCGGAAATACAGTGACGGAGGTGATTATTTCGGCACGATAATAAAACAGAGTGCTCCGTGGGAGAAGACCTCCAATCTTGCAAGGAAGCAAGTTAATATTAAATGAGGACCTCTGATCTTTCAAACAGGTACAGTAATTCCGCTTTAAATAAAACATCCCGTCCATTTCAAGAGAATTGTTCCGTCATGACATACCGGTTGAGGTATGGAAGTGTCTAGGGGAGGTAGCAGTAGATTTTCTGACAAGAATATTCAACAAGGTCTTAGAAAGTGAGCAGATGCCGGAGGAATGGAGGAGAAGTGTGCTTGTGCCCATTTTTAAGAACAAGGGAGACGTACAGAGTTGTGGCAACTACAGAGGGATAAAGTTGATGAGCCATACAATGAAGCTATGGGAAAGAATATTGGAACCTAGACTAAGGGCAGAAGTCAGCATTTGTGAACAACAGTTTGGTTTCATGCCAAGAAAGAGCACCACAGATGCAGTGTTTGCTTTGAGGATGTTAATAGAGAAGTACAGAGAAGGTCAGAAGGAGCTGCATTGTGCTTTTGTGGATCTGGAGAAAGCATATGACAGGATGCCGAGAGAAGAACTGTGGTATTGTATGAGGAAGTCTGGAGTGGCAGAGAAGTATGTTAGAGTGGTGCAGGACATGTATGAGAGATGTAAGACAGTGGTGAGGTGTGCTGTCGGTGTGACAGAAGAGTTCAAGGTGGAGGTGGGACTGCATCAAGGGTCAGCTCTGAGCCCCTTCTTGTTTGCTATGGTGATGGACAGGCTGACAGACGAGGTGAGACAAGAATCTCCATGGACTATGATGTTTGCAGATGACATCGTGATCTGTAGTGAGAGCAGAGAACAAGTGGAGGAAAATCTAGAGAGGTGGAGGTATGCCCTGGAAAGGAGGGGAATGAAGGTTAGTCTCAGTAAGACAAAATACATGTGTGTGAACGACAAGGACCCAAGAGGAACGGTGAGGTTACAGGGGGCAGAGATAAGGAAGGTGGAGGATTTTAAGTACTTAGGCTCAACAATCCAGAGCAATGGAGAGTGTGGAAAAGAGGTGAAGAAGCGCGTGCAGGCAGGTTGGAATGGATGGAGAAAAGTGTCCGGTGTGATGTGTGATAGGAAGGTATCGGCAAGAATGAAAAAAAAAGTGTACAAGACGGTGTTGAGGCCAGCGATGTTGTATGGTTTAGAAACAGTGGCGCTGAGGAAAAGACAGGAGTCAGAGTTGGAGGTAGCAGAGATGAAAATGTTGAGGTTCTCTTTGGGAGTAACGAGGATGGATAGGATCAGAAACGAGTACATCAGAGGGACAGCACATGTAAAGATGTTTTGGAGACAAAGTCAGAGAGGCTAGATTGAGATGGTTTGGACATGTACAGAGGAGGGATAGTGAGTATATTGGCAGTAGGATGCTGAGGTTGGAACTACCAGCAGAAGGCCCAGAGTAAGACCAAAGAGAATATTTATGAATGTGGTGAAGGCGAACATGAAGGTCGTTGGAGTAAGAGTAGAAGATGCAGAGGATAGGGAGAGATGGAGGCAGATCATTTGCTGTGGCGACCCCTGAAGGGAACAGCCGAAAGAAAAAGAAGAAGATGATCAGGATGTTTTGCAGGAAAACCTGAGGCCGTCTATCAGACAGTTGAAGCTAAAAAGAAGATGGATGCTGCAACAAGACAATGATCCAAAACACAGAAGTAAATCAACTTCAGACTGGTTTCAGAAGAACAAAATACACGTTCTGGAGTGGCCAAGTCAAAGTGCAGACTTGAACCCCATTAAAATGCTGTGGCATGACCTCAAGACAGCGATTCATGCCAGACATCCCAGGAATCTGACTGATCTACAGCAGTTTTGTAAAGAAGAATGGACCAAGATTAGTCCTGATCGATGTGCCAGACTGATCTGCAGCTACAGGAAGCGTCTGGTTCAAGTTATTGCTGCCAAAGGGGGGGGGGCCACAAAATATTAAATGTGATGGTTCAGTTACATATTCCTCCCCCTTCTGTCATTGTTTGCATGCTGTCCTCATTAAAATATGAAAACCTATAAATGTTTGGATGGTTTTAGTTAAAGCAGACACTGTTTTTTCATCTGTGTGATTTTGACAAAGATCAGATCACATTTGATGGTGATTTTATGCAGAAATGTGAGAAATTCTAAAAGGTTCATATACTTTTTCATACCACTGTATATAGGTGAGTGGGTGTCCTTAAGAAGTGGCAGAAGTCATTTTGCGGTTTTTCGCATATCGCGGAGAAGGCTGGTCCCCATTAATCGTGAAATAAGGGGGATTACTGTAAATACCCACCTAACCCACCCAAAACATCTAAATATGAACCTAACCATCAAATCCTGCCCACTCAACAACTGAAGCATCCACCGAACCAACCAAACCTACACATACCTAAATACCTACCTAACGAACCAAACCTAGCCAATCAGCCAAAATCCAAAAATATCCATTTAAACAGCCATATACGTATATACAGTTGGCCCCCAATTTACAAAGACCCCTTTGTACGAAATCCCTGGATTACGAAAAACATTTTCTTGAGTTTCCGTCCCCGAAATACGAAACAACCCCCTCTTACAAAAAGAAATTCAACATTCAAACGCGCCAATCAAAATTTCACACAACGCGCGAGTTGATCTCTCATTGGCTGTCTCTCAACATCCCGCCCCTCTGGCCTCCCAGATAGAGACAGAAGGAAGCTTAACTCTTTAGTTTAGTTTTTTTAAGTTATTTTAATTCAGTAAATGTTTAATAAATGTGGGCGCATTTGAGCTCATCTGGAATTCCGATCCCTCAAGGATTCAAATTAAAGTTGAGTTTGTCAAGCAGGGAAGGTGCTTTGAATTCACGTCTTGTGGGCGTGGCCCGCAGTGCGCGCACAAGAGAGAGAGAGAGAGAGAGAGAGAAGGAATAACGCTTTAGTTTAGTTTTTTTTAAGTTATTTTAATTCAGTAAATGTTTAATAAATGTGAGTGCATTTGAGCTTATCTGGCATCCCGATCCCTCAAGGAATCAAATTAAAATTGAGTTTGCCAAGCAGGGAATGCGCTTGGAATTCATGTCTTGTGGGTGTGGCCCGCAGCGCGCACGCGAGAGAAGGAGATAGAGAGAGAGAGAGAGAGAGAGAGAGAGAGAGAGAGAGAAAGAGAGAGGGGAGGGAGAGAGAGAGAGAGAGAGAGAGAGCGGGAGAGAGAGAGGTGTGTGTGTGTGCTCATTAAAGTGTTTAATAATGGTTTAATTAACAAATATGTTAATAAACTGGTTTAATTGTTTAATAAATAATTTTCTTTTACTTCTAACACATATTTCATACAAAATTGGTGTACTTTTATCATTTTTAAAGGGGTTATGGGGTTTATCCAATCCAAGGACTGGAGACTTGGAACGAATTAGGCGTTTAACATGTAAGGTACGACCCCTACTTACAAAATCTCCGCAATACGAAAAAGGGCTCTGGAACGGATTAATTTCATAAATTGGGGGCCGACTGTATACTGTTGAAATAACAATCTAGACACTGCCAATAAACAATGTAGTTGATGTAATTACCTACTCATTTTACAAAATCAACAAACCATCCATTGACATAGCCACCCATTTTCCAAACTAGCTTGATGCAATTAACCTCCAACTCCTTCTTGGCCTGATGGGCCTCTTACCAACATGGTCATCTATTCATTTCAGCAGCAAATCCATCCCCTCACCACTTACCTAATTAACCAATAATCATATGAGATGTTCATATTTACGGCAGTGGTGTAAATTATGACATTTAGAAGATACAGGTGAAACGCACCAGTGATGATCTAGTGTGCAGAGGGGAACGGTCCGTGCACAGCAATTGACTGCTGAAGTTTTTCTTCTTTCGCTCGTCTGCTGTGGCAAAGCTATAGAGAAACGGAACGTTGATTGAATGAGAACGTTTAACTTCCTGTGTATGAGAAGCTGTACCCACATCAGGGTCTGATGAGATTAGAGGACATGGTGTGAGGTGGGATGTGGGCGGAGCTTAGTCTAGGTAACATTAATAATCAAGAAAATGCAACATGAATTTCTTTGATCGTACCGTCCTCTTCTCCATGAAGCTGGTGAGAAAGTCATCAATCTCCATCTTTCCTTCCAGAAAGTTCTCAGCTGTCTCCTCAGACTCCTCCTCGGCCTGATGGGCCGCGACCTTTAACCTTGCCTGCAGGGCACTCAGACTGCAGTTCTAAATGAGGAGAAAGGGTTTGTATGGGTTACAGTACTGTGTTTGTGTGTCTGTGTTTTACAGGCGTAAAAGTTTACCTCACTGAGCTCATGCTGCCTCTGCATTTTGGTCTGGAACGCTGACTTCATCTGGGTCAGCTGGTCATACTACACACACACACACCAATGGATCATATTATTGCATTCCAACACAGTGTGTGTGTGTGTGTGTGTGTGTGTATTCCTCACTTTGTACAGCATCTCCTGTCTCTTCCCGTCCAGTTGAGGCTCCAGCTGTAGATTCTTTTCTGTCCAAACACAACCATTAGATTTAGCGCACACACACACACACACACACACACACACACACACACACACACACACACACACACACACATGCACATACTGGCCACAGTGATGATGGTATCAACTAGGTCTTCTTTATCACTGGAGACCTGTTTGAGTTGAGGCAGTGACGCAAAATAATCCAGCAGAACGTCTTCATTTTCACTCATGTCCTTCAGCTGAGACACACTGGACACACACACACACACACACACACACTGTATTTTAATAATTCTAGCTCTCTAAAGTATGTCATATAAACCTGCTTCATGTTTTATTAATGACAACCAAAGCCCCTGAACAGATCTTTAAATATTTCATGAACATGCAAAAATGAGCAAACAATTAAAACTAGCTCTGATAAGTTTCTTTATTTAAAAAAAAAAAATCTACATCTTTCAACTCTTAATTTGCATATTGCTTTGTGAACGTTCAAAGTGGTTCAGCTTGTTTCATGATATCACATGTCATTTGTTGCCTCCCCCACTAATGAGTTAATACAAGTATCACAGACAAAACGTAACATTAATGGCACCGTGGAGACAGTTACAGTAGATAGTTACCTCATCTCAGAAACTTCTGGAAAGGAATCCGGGATTTCGGGCATTCTGTAGATGTAGCCGTTCAATCCGGTCTTTGAAAAAAAAAATAGTATTAGTACGTGATCAACATGCTTTGACCAAACAGAATCCAGAAACCAAATTATTAAGTCTAATAAGGTATGACGCAAAAGGGGCAGTAATTAAAAGACAGCAGTGAAACATAGTAAGCACTGCCACAAGATGGATCGGATTCACAGGATGTGATGGGAAGTAGAGGAGAAGGGTCTAGGTGAAGAGCAGCACTTACCTGTGAGTCAGTCGTAGGGACGGGCAGCGGAAGGTCTGTTATCAGACCGTATGTGGGTGCTGGAGGACGGTTTGACACTTGCTGTGTCTCTGATCCCGGGGGTGGTGGGATTGGGGTGGGGACGACAGGCCATTGGGGGTCCTGGCCCGGGAAGGTGGAGACAAAATGAAAGTTCTGTGTGGGGTACGGTGGCTTATACATGCTGAAATAAGAGAACACACAGCAAATTTTTATTTTAAATATATTAAAAATAGAAATATTATGTTTAAGTGTCTTGTAATCATGCTATTAAAAAAATCATAGGGTTACAGTAGCAACCAAGATTTTGAGCACTATCAATATTTTCAGGCTCATGATAGTTGACTTAAGTTTTGTAGACAAGGGTGATAGAGTATGACATCATTGACAAATTTGCATATTGGGATGATTGATAGAAAAACAGACAGGGCTTAAATTTATGCTGTTCCTATAGAACACCAGTGGGCAAAAAAAAAGTCCGTTGGTCTTTTTAATCTGGCCCGCTGAAGATTGGTTGGTACAGAATTCATGTTTGATGTGAATGATTGACCAGTTGCATTCATTTGACTTTGACTTGTAATGACAGTATTTCAACACCAGTGGCACACTGGGTGCAGTCGGGGTTGTTTTTTGGCCCTCGAGCCACTTCCTGTTATCACTCTTCCGCACAGAGCCCATCTACAGCAATGTCAGAGAATAGAAAAGTCGACAGTGATTGTCGGGTGGTTCATAAGGAATGGACTAAATACTTTTTTACTGAAGTCTATACAAAGACTGTATGTCTTATTTGCCAAGAAACCCATGCGGTTTTAAAAGAATACAACATCAGCCGCCACTTTTCCACCAAGCATGCTAATTACACCAACAACATGTCACTGCACGTAGGTCGGGCTACCCCTGATAGGTTGGTCGCGAGCTTGCAGGCTCAGCAAAATACGTTCATCCGGGCAACTTCTGTGGTACAGCTCGACCATGTAGTGAAGCCGGTTGTGAAACTTGTTAAGTTTATTAGAGCGACGGGACTTCACCACCATCAGTTTAATTCATTTTCCTGAAGAAACTGATGCTGATCACAGGGACTTGCTTTTGACCTTCTAATGTCCGCTGGTTCAGTTTAGGGAAAGTATGTCAACGAGTGTGGAGCTTAAACAGGAGATTCTTTCATTTTTGGAGCTACTTGAGACCACTAACAACTTGCCTGAGCAGAATGACACAGATTGGCTGTGATTTAACTTTTACTGGACAGACTGACCCACATGAAGAAGCTGAATGTGAAGCTACCAGGGAAAAAACAGTTTGTGCATGAAACGCGAGTAAACGTCAGAGCCTTCAAAACCAGGCTAGCTTTATTTTCAAAGCAAATGCCAGACAGGTGATTCGCTCATGTCCCCCACACTGGGCATATTAAAAAACACCCTGCAATGTGAAAAAAATCCAGGAAAGCACTGGAGGATCTGCATGAAGAGTTCTGTCGTTGGTTTCTTGATTTTGGAAAAATTAAGAGGACACTTCAGCTGGTGTCAGGTCCCTTCTCACAAGAGCCTGAAACGGTACCACAGGAGTTGCAGTTGGATATGATTGATCTGTAATGGGGAATTATGTTAAAGGTGAAGTTCAACTCCTTTAAACTGGATGAGTTTTATGCTTTATTAAGTGCAGCCAAATTTCCAAACAGCCAGAAGATGGCACAGAAGATGCTGGTGTTGCTTGGCTCAACATACTAGTCCTCAAAAAATTAGCATATTTTGATAAAGTTCATTATTTTCTGTAATGTACTGATAAAAATTAAACTTTCATATATTTTAGATTCATTGCACACCAACTGAAATATTTCAGGTCTTTTATTGTTTTAATACTGATGATTTTGGCATACAAAATCTGTTGGCATCATACTGATGAAAACCCAAAATTCCTATCTCAAAAAATTAGCATATCATGTTCAGGTAGTCTAAACGAGCTATTAACCTAATCATCTGAATCAACCAATTAACTCTAAACACCTGCAAAAGATTCCTGAGGCTTTTAAAAACTCCCAGCCTGGTTCATTACTCAAAACCACAATCATGGGTAAGACTGCCGACCTGACTGTTGTCCAGAAGGCCATCATTGACACCCTCAAGCAAGAGTGTAAGACACAGAAAGAAATCTCTGAGCGAATAGGCTGTTCCCAGAGTGCTGTATCAAGGCACGGGAAGGAAAAAGTGTGGCAGAAAACACTGAACAACCAGAAGAGGTGACCGGACCCTGAGGAAGATTGTGGAGAAGGGCCGATACCAGACCTTGGGGGACCTGTGGAAACAGTGGACTGGGCTACAGGTGCCGCATTCCCCAGGTCAAGCCACTTTTGAACCAGAAACAGCGGCAGAAGCACCTGACCTGGGCTACAGAGAAGCAGCACTGGAATGTTGCTCAGTGGTCAAAAGTACTTTTTTCGGATGAAAGCAAATTTTGCATGTCATTCGGAAATCAAGGTGCCAGAGTCTGGAGGAAGACTGGGGAGAAGGAAATGCCAAAATGCCTGAAGTCCAGTGTCAAGTACCCACAGTCAGTGATGGTCTGGGGTGCCATGTCAGCTGCTGGTGTTGGTCCACTGTGTTTTATCAAGGGCAGAGTCAATGCAGCTAGCTATCAGGAGATTTTGGAGCACTTCATGCTTCCATCTGCTGAAAAGCTTTATGGAGATGAAGGTTTCATTTTTCAGCATGACCTGGCACCTGCTCACAGTGCCAAAACCACTGCTAAATGGTTTACTGACCATGGTATTACTGTGCTCAATTGGCCTGCCAACTCTCCTGACCTGAAGCCCATAGAGAATCTGTGGGATATTGTGAAGAGAAAGTTGAGAGACACCAGACCCAACACTGTGGATGAGCTTAAGACTGCTATCGAAGCATCCTGGGCCTCCGTAACACCTCAGCAGTGCCACAGGCTGATTGCCTCCATGCCACGCCGCATTGAAGCAGTCATTTCTGCAAAAGGATTCCCGACCAAGTATTGAGTGCAGAACTGAACATAATTATTTGAAGGTTGACTTTTTTTGTATTAAAAACACTTTTTTTTTATTGGTCAGATAAAATATGCTAATTTTTTGAGATAAGGATTTTTGGTTTTTCTTTACTTTTTTGCCAAAATTATCAATATTAAAACAATAAAAGGCTTGAACTACTTCAGTTGTGTGTAATGAATCTAAAATATACGAAAGACTTGTGTTTTTCAGTACATTACAGAAAATAATGAACTTTATCACAATATGCTAATTTTTTGAGAAGGACTAGTATATCTGTGAACAGACTTTTAGTCTTGCACGTTTTGATTTGGCATAGGTTTTTATGTCGGATGCCCTTCCTGACACAACCCTATAGCAAGGGAGAGAAACAAGCTGACGGCTGGTTCTTTTACATGCCTCATACCATAGACAGTGAGAGACATGGCCGGCCTTTGATAACCCGGTTATCATATATATATATATATATATACATATACACACACACACACACACACACACACACACACACACACACACACACAGATGCTCCCCAACTTATGAACATTCATTTTATGAACATCCGGAGATACGAATATAGCTGTCCAAGGTCAAAAGTGAAAGTGAGAGTAAAATGAAATTGAAGAACAAGTAGAAATAGAAATGGAATAAATCTATAGTAAAATATATCATAAATATAAGTATGAAATATGATTAAAGTGGCTGAGACCTGAAGAGAAGCAGAACCGATACATTTCTGAACTCCTGCCAAAAGTTTCAAAGAAGAAACAAATTGACTCCAGTATTATAATGAACTGGATAAGAGCGAAACTCTGTAAATCTGATCACAACCACTGCGCTGTGCTTGAGAGGAACCAGGAGTTTAAACCCGAAAGCTGATTAGTTCAATTATCCAGTTGTAGTGTCGCCTGTGTGTGTGTCTGTGTGAGAGCGAGAGAGACAGAGAAAGAGCGACTGTATACAGTACAAGCTCGTATAGGTTACTTATACATGGTTTAAACATACGTTCCCCTCGAAAGAATGCCCTGTAACAACTTACGAACGAGTTAGGTTCTGGACAATTGTTCTTAGATGAATTTGTTTGTAAGTTAGGGAGCGTTGTATTTTAATTTTTTTTCTGTTTGTTTGATAGGTCCTATCTTGCTGACCCAGCACATTTGTCAAATTTTAAGTCAATATGGCCCCCAAGCCAAAATTGCCCACCCCTACTATAGAAGCTTAATGTATGTGCAGCCCTGCCCTTGAATCAGGTTTTTTTGTTGGTGTTTTAGTGAAAAGAAAAAAACTGGAGTAAATTCATCTACTTAAAAAAATTCAGGAAGAATAACAAGCATACTCACAACGGGAAGGACGACGCACCAGATATCAGAACCGGCGGACTCTTCCAGAACTCATCCAGCAAGCTCTGGATAACTTTCCCGAGATCCGAGTGCATCCCGAACTAAAGTAGAACATGTGAATAGATGATAAGGGTATGTTTCCGTATAAAGTTAATAAAATTTACACTGAGGTAAACGGGAGCCCCAACATACGTTAGTGATGAGGGGGCTGGTCACCACGGTGCCATTGTTCCCGTCCACTATGTGATGACCAACTGGAGGATACACAGTGACGACTGGCTTTTCTTGAGGGAACTGTGGTGGAAGCAATCTGCAAAAGCACATGAGGAGGTGATTAAAAGGACTGGCACCCCATGAGCTCTGTTTATGGATAAACTTTCACACTCACATGTTGACGCTGATGGTGGCATTGTTGACGGTGAAAGGAATCCGGTATTCGACATCTTTCTGAATCTCTGCAATGCTGGGACAACAAAACAGATTTGGGTCATGATGGACACACATGGACATGGGACACACATCACATACACACAATTATGGTGGGTATGAGCTGGAACGGTACAGTCATTACAGTTTACATGGTATGGAGAATGTTTTCATCAGGATTCCCACCTTTGTACCTTTTATTATTGTTTTTTTTTTTTGTCTTAAAATTGAGCTAGCTGCTAAATATAACGACACACTGCATCAGACGGTGCACAATAAGGCCACGAGATGTGACAAGAGAGTAAACAGTATTCAACTAATGCTGTAATACTATAATCTGAATGTGTAACCGGATGTTAGGATTTACAGGCACACGGAAACGCTAATAGTTAGCCTGTTAGCTCAAGTCACCATAAGACTTACGTAGAATGCGCAGCTTTCAGTGATTCGATCTGCCGCTGTCTTTGTTTCTGTAAACTATTCAGTGGCGGAATCGCTCCAGAGCCCTTAGACAGCGGGAAAATCCAGTTCATCCTGAGCCCGAGAGAATAATTAAACCAGTGACAAAGCTTAGCCAATCATGCTAACACGTTAGCAAACAATTGCTGTCTCATAGCTGAGAAGTTAACCTGTGACACTAACCTGACATTCGGTGAATATTGTTATTATTATCATTAACTTCTCTTCTTTTGATCTTCCGACATGTTCGAGTCAAAACTATTGATTTTATCACAGTATTCAGCTTAATAACACAAGAACAAAGCTAACGTCCACACCAGGTCGAAAGACAAACAAGCAGTGACGCATGAGTTTTGCGTCACGACGAGCGATCTGACAAGCCCCACCTCCTCAGCATTGATTGGCTAATTGATCGATCAATCTCGACAATCCCACGGTGGGGACTTCCATTGTGACTTCGACAAATTCTGATGGAGATCTCTGTTGGATCTCTGTTGGCTCTCTAGGGACGGTGGTGGCCTGGTGGTAAAGGGTGTTGGATCGCTGATCCTAAGGTTGGGGGGGTTCGAGTCCCCCCCCAGTGCAGCTAACTTATCAAAGGCTGGCCATGTCTCACACTGTCTATGGTGAGAGGCATGTAAAAGAACCATTGCTGACCTTTGTGTTTCTGCCCCTTGCGAAAGGGTTGTGTCAGGAGGGGCATTTGATGTAAAAACCTATGCCAAATCAAACATGTGATGATTCACTGTGGTGACCTCTGAGGAAAAGGGAACAGCTGAAAGAAAAAGAAGATCTCTGATTCAGCATGATGTTATCCTGTTACACTTCTGAACATCTTATGAACTTTTGTATTATGAAAATGATTTAGAATTGCGATTAGATTCGTTGTGTCATGCTGTGACATCAGTAGAATGGTGTCCTAAAAATCGTGTCACTGTCTCCATTGAGAAGAGCAGAAAGCTACACTTGGAAACTGAGATGAGTCCACAGTGTTGAAAGAGAGAAGCTGGAAACCGAGCAAAGTGTGTGTGTATCTGAACGAGTCTGTAACACAACAACAAGCCAAAGCAGAAGTTGGCCAGAAAATGATTACATCATCAGGTATCCATTGATGTTTGGACATTTTGCAGCCCAATCAAGCGACAGGACTGGCAAAAAGAATCTGAGTGTTTTGGGGGTTTTTTTTTCTAACCATAACACTCTATAAGGTTAATTTTGTTTATTTGTTTTTTACACAAAAGAAGCTAACACAGGAAAGTAAACATAAACAACAAAGTATTAAAATGAGTTAAAGTGATAAAACCTTCAGGGCTTTGGTCTGATCTCAGCTCATGT
The DNA here is from genome assembly GCA_024760905.1 of Plotosus lineatus. NCBI lineage: Eukaryota > Metazoa > Chordata > Actinopteri > Siluriformes > Plotosidae > Plotosus > Plotosus lineatus. The sequence goes on from CM045746.1 coordinate 6,219,513, forward strand.
GTCAAATCAGATAGAAAAGATGGAGGAGAGATGCAAGAGAGCAGTAAATATGCAGTGTGTGAATGGGAAACAGTGGGGTCATACCAAGCATTTATGAAAGGGCCACGATCTATTCTAGGCCATATGCTTGTACTGTATAGCCAATGGATCAGCAGCACAGTCAAAATTACAGAAAACATACAGAATACAAATTACAGTTCAAAGAACACCAGAAACACCAGAAAGCCAGTGGAAAGCATATTTATCACACTATGAAAAGCTAAAATGGATTTTGGCCAAAGCAAACTAAAATTAAGTGGTTATTGGAGCTCTTCTGTTAACATAGACCAGCTTATAATTTTCTTCTCAGAACACAATAATTATAAGATTGTTATGTGTTCACAGGAACTTTTTTTTTTTTTTTTTGCCAGGAAAACAAGTTGATGATTTATAAATGTTACAAACCAAGCCCTTCCCTCCAGGGGTCAAAAATTAGACCATTTTGATTCCCTGATGAGGTCATGTAACTGAGGATTCAGGTTCTTCATATTTTTTTCTGATGACTTTCACTGTTAGTGATACTCTTTCACTGAAATGATTTAGGACTACAGTTCCCAGAACAATTATAAGATAAGCAGCGAGGTTTCATGTTAAACTATAGTGACGTTTCTGACACATGGAGTGGATCTTATCTGGATAGTTAATAAACCTGTTTGTGTGAGTTCAAGGGAGCGAGAGAAGCTTGACACCAAATAAACTGCTTTTCTGAATTTGTCGGTGAATCAAAGCAGGCAACCTCAGAACAAAAAAGTGGCGATAATGTGCAAATACAGTCTGCAATCGCTAATAATAAACAAACAAACAAAAAACAAAACTAGCACGAAAATAACTTTTTCGAAGTGTATTTATACGTCGAGAATGTGTTTGTTTCTTGTATTTTAAAATATCAGAAGTGTAAATTTATGACAGAAGTACAAGTCCAAGCGTTTTTATTTACTAACCTGATAGCGTTTCTAACAGATGATTGGTTAAAGTAAGCATTTGTCTGTTAGTTGTCCTGCATCAATTACACGGGTAGAGATGATGGGTGGGTGTTGTTTACTTAATAAGGTTCAATACACAGCAGAAACATTGTGAAATAAATTAAATATAGAACATACAAAATGTAGTTGAGTCTAAAAAACTATAAACAAATTGCTAATGTTCTTCAGTATTAGAGACAACACATGCATGCGTGTAACATGTTAACTCAGTAAAAAATCTCAATAATTTTCGCAAGTGATTTCATAGAATTTACCATGCACAAAATCTTCCATATAGAAAATCCTCCAATTAAAAAAAATCCAAATAAACATAATCCTCAATATACAGAATCTGCCATATACAGAAACCACCGTTTACATACTCAGTCAGACAGAATCCAAAATATATAAAATTCTCCATAAAAAGAATCCTACAGACAGAGCCTACATATCTGAACAAAGAGAGAATCTTACACATAAAGACTCCTCCACATACAGAATCCACAGAATCCACTACATATACAGAACCAACAATGAACAGAATCCGCCATATACAGATTTCACCCCAAAAAAAAAATCCATCTGATACAAAATCCATCATGTACAGGTTCAGCAAAATGCAGAATTATCTCTAAATCTTATGCAGAATCCACTATATACAAAATCCACTATATACAGAATCATATATATATATATATATATATATATATATATATATATATATATATATATATATATATATATGATTATGTATATAGTGGATTTTGTATATAGTGGATTCTGTATATAATAAAAATAAAAGGACAGGATAAAGACTTTCTATTGAAACTCCATTTATCACTACAGATCTGTTTCGAGAGGTGGTGAAACCATCCTCTCTTCAGGTGATTATAGAAGAATTTTTATTTTTATTTTTATTTTTTTATTGTTATTTGCTCTACCAAAACGTATTGAGCACTCTCTTACGGAAGGATCTACTCAGAACAAATTTTATATATATATATATATATATATATATATATATATATATATATATATATATATATATATATATATATATATACAGTGATACCTCAGCTCACGAACATAATTGGTTCCCAGAAAGTGTGTGTAAGGCGAAAAGTTCGTCTTCCAAATATTTATTTCCCATAAGAAACCATTAAAATGAGAATAATCCGTTCCCAGGTCCCCATAAAACATAATTTTCTACTAAATAAGCCTTAAAACTACACAAAAATATACCTTATTTTATGTATAATAAATGTGCTATTGTATTGTAATTAAAGAAATAAACTGTACTGTATAATAAAGTCGTTTTATTTACCTTTGTGATGGTAGTTGATGGCTTGATGGAATGGAGTGGGAGGAGGAGGGAGGGAGGGACTTACTGTTTGGAAGGAGTGTTTGGAAACGCCTACTGTTTGGAAACACCCTTAGACACACACGCACCCTTAATAGCTTCCTTGTTCTTAAGGATGGGAGCAATGGTAGACTTAGCGTACTGGTACTGGGACGCCGAGTCACACAAACGCACACCTCGTTCGTGTTTTTCAATGATCTCCGCCTGTGGTGGGGTCTTTTTCGGTCCCATAATAGCAAAAGTACACTCAATATGGTCCAAAATGTCTATCAAACACAAACCACATCCGCACTCAAAGAAAGGGGTGATTTAACTGGGACGCGGTGAGCGTGCGTCAGCTTCTCGTGGCCGCCACCGTGGCGCTGTTCGACCGCGTGGTTTGGTTCGTCCGCCGAAAACTAGTTCGTCAGCAGAGACTATATGCTCGCAAATTTAATGTTCTTGAGGCGAAAGGTTCGTGAGCTTAAGCGTTCGTCAGTGGAGGTTTTACTGTATATACATACAGCGGTACCTTGGTTCTCGAACGCTTCGGAGGGTGAACAAATCGGGATGGATTCGAACAAAAAATCCGGGATTTTTTTTGTCATGGAAGTCGAACAAAATTCGGAAGTCAAACTAAAAAAATGCGTGAAAAAACAAGACCGAGAGTGAGGAAAAGTGCGAGACTTCTGGAAATCAGTCTCTTTTAACTCTACTCGACGACTGTGTGCGTGTGAATGTGCTTGCTCCTGTTCTACAAAGTACAGTAGACCGTGTTTTTTTGTTTACTCGATTAGATTAGCGACATGTCTCCAAAGAAAGCTACTGAGAAAAAGGTCAGTTGTGCGGAAAACTGTTGCATTTAAGAAAGAGCTGATAGCTAAGCATGAATCAGGCATGCATGTTACTGATCTTGCTAAGGAATATGGCATGGTTAAATCAACGATATGCGCGATCCTGAAGAACATAGAGAGTGTTAAAGCCAGTGAGAGGCCGAAAGGCTCAACGGTTATCAGCAAACAAAGACCGCAAGTGCTGGAGGAGGTGGGAAAATTACTGCTCCTATACATAAACGAGCAGCAGTTAGCAGGGGATAGTGTTAGCGAGGATGTGATCTGCTGCAAAGCTCGTGAAATCTATGATGATTTGTTGAAAAAAGAGCTGAGCTCGAATCCTGAAGGGTTCCACTTTAAAGCAAGTTGAAGCTGGTTCGAAAATAAACAAAAAAAACCCCAAACAAAAATAGACAAAATAAATTAATCTATTAAGAATTCTGTGTGTTTGTCCTGTTGTTTCACATTTAATATACTATTTGACATATAAAAGACATTATGAAATAGCATTATGTTTAAAAAAGGTAGTTTTCTAGCATCTTGGAATGGATTCAAACCGTTTACATTATTTATAATGGGAAAAGCGGATTTGGAATTCAAACAAATCGGAATTCGAACAGCATTCTGGAATGGATTAAATTCGAGAACCAAGGTACCACTATATATGTATATATAAAAGAGTACTTCATGGACAAAATTCTCCATATAGAGTATTCTCTATATCTTCTTCTCCTTTCGACTTTTCCTTCAGGGGTCGCCACAGCAAATCATCTGCCTCCATCTCACCCTATCCTTTGCATCTTCTTCTCTTACACCAACTGCCTTCATGTTCTCCTTCACCACTTCCATGAATCGTCTCTTTGGGCTTCCTCTAGGCCTTCGGCCTTGTAGTTCCAACCTCAGCATCCTACTACCAATATACTCACTATCCCTCCTGTGTACATGTCCAAATCATCTCAATCTAGCCTCTCTGACTTTGTCTCCAAAACATCTTACATGTGCTGTTCCTCTGATGTGCTCATTCTTGATCCTTGTTACTCCCAAAGGAAACCTCAACATTTTCATCTCTGCGACCTCCAGCTCTGCCTCCTGTCTTTTCCCCAGGGCCACTGTTTCTAAACCATACAACATCGCTGGCCTCAACACCGTCTTGTACACTTTTCCTTTCATCCTTGCCGATAACCTCCTATCACACATCACACCGGACACTTTTCTCCAACCATTTCAACCTGCCTGCACACACTTCTTCACCTCTTTTCCACACTTTCCATTGCTCTGGATTGTTGAGCCTAAGTACTTAAAATCCTCCACCTTCCTTATCTCTGCTCCCTGTAACCTCACCGTTTCTCTTGGGTCCTTGTCATTCATGCACATGTATTCTATCTTACTGAGGCTAACCTTCATTCCCCTCCTTTCCAGGGCATACCTCCACCTCACTAGATTTTCCTGCACTTGTTCTCTGCTGTCATTGCAGATCACAATGTCATCTGCAAACATCATAGTCCATGGGGAATCTTGTCTAACCTCGTCTGTCAGCCTGTCCATCACCATAGCAAATAAGAAGGGGCTCAGAGCTGACCCTTGATGCAGTCCCACCTCCACCTTGAACTCTTCAGCACACCTCACCACTGTCTTGCGTCTTTCATACATGTTCTGCACCACTCGAACATACTTCTCTGCCACTCCAGACTTCCTCATGCAATACCACAGTTCCTCTCTCGGCACCCTGTCATATGCTTTCTCCAGATCCACAAAGGCACAATGCAGCTCCTTCTGACATTCTCTGGACTTCTCTATTAACATCCTCAAGGCAAACACTGCATCTGTGGTGCTCTTTCTTGGCATGAAACCAAACTGTTGTTCACAAATGCTGACCTCTGCCCTTAGTCTAGCTTCCACTATTCTTTCCCATAACTTCAGCGTATGGCTCATCAACTTTATCCTTCTGTTGTTGCCACAACTCTGTACATCTCCCTTGTTCTTAAAAATGGGCACCATCACACTTCTCCTCCATTCCTCTGGCATCCTCTCACTCTCTAAGACCTTGTTGAATGCTCTTGTCAGGAAATCAACTGCTAACTCTCCTAGACACTTCCATACTTCCACCGGTATGTCATCAGGACCAACTGCCTTTCCATTCTTCATCCTCTTCAATGCCCTCCTCACTTCACCCTTACTAATCTTTGCTACTTCCAAGTCCTCGACGGTCACCTCTTCTACTCTTTTTTCTCTCTGATTTTCCTCATTCATCAGCTCTTCAAAATACCAACCTGTATAAATAATTTTCTCCCTCTTTACTTTCTAACCGAGCATACAAGTCATCATACGCCCTCTGTTTGGCCTTTGACACTGTTACCTTCACCTTACGCTGTGTCTCCCTGTTACTCCTGTTTACTCTCTTCAGTCCTCTCTATGTCCCACTTCTTCTTAGCTAACCTCTTCCTTTGTACACACTCCTGCACGTCCTCATTCCACCACTAAGTTTCCTTACTACTCTCCTTCCAGATGACACACCAAGTATTCTCCTACCCGTCTCCCTGATCACATTTGCTGTAGTTGTCCAGTAATCTGGAAGCACTTTCTGAACACCCAAAGCCTGTTTCAACTCCTCTTTGAAGACAACCTGACACTCTTCTTCACCTTCCTCACCATCAGCGTCATCCTGCACACCACCATCCTATGCTGTTTGGCAACACTCTCACCCACTACTACTTTGCAGTCACTGACTTCCTTCAAATTACATCGCTTGCACAAGATGTAGTCTACTTGTGTGCTCCTATCGCCGCTTTCATAAGTCACCCTATGCTCCTGTCTCTTCTGGAAGAAAGTATTTACCACAGCCATTTCCATCCTTTTTGCAAAATCTACCAACATCTGTCCTTCTGCATTCCTGTCCTGGATACCAAACCTGCCCATCACTTCCTCATCCCCTCTGTTTCCTGCACCAACATGTCCATTGAAGTCTGCCCCAATGACCACTCTTTCATCTCTGGGGGTACTCTGCGTCACTTTATCTAACTCACTCCAGAATCTCTCCTCTTCTAGCTCACATCCTGCCTGTGGGGCATAAGCACTAACAACATTGAACATCACACCTTCGATTTCTAACTTAAGACTCATCACTCTGTCTGACACTCTTTTCACTTCTAGAACATTCCTGACAAACTCCTCCTTCAAGATGACTCCTACTCCATTTCTCTTCCCATCCACACCATGAAAAAACAGCTTAAACCCTGCTCCTAAGCTTCTAGCCTTGCTACCTTTCCACCTTGTCTCCTGAACACACAGTATGTCCACCTACCTCCTCTGCATAATGTTAGCCAGCTCTCTACCTTTTCCTTGCATAGTTCCAACATTCAAAGTCCCTACTTTCAGTCCTATTGTCTTACATGCCTACATGCCTTTCCTCTTCTCTCTCTGCCTACGGACACGCCTCCCGCCTCTCCTTATTCGACGTCTTCGACCAACAGAAGTCCATTTTCCACCAGCACCCTGTTGATTAACAGCACTGATGGCGGTTGTTGTTAACCTGGGCCTCGACCGATCCGGTATGAAATTCTTTCTTGTGATTCGCATATTTTATTTGGCATTTGTTTTACGCCGGATGCCCTTCCTGATGCAACCCTCTGCATTTATCCGGGCTTGGGACCGGCGTGAGGGAAAGACACTGGTTTGTGCCCCCCACCTCATGGCTGCATTAGCGGATTCTATACATACAGAGTCCAATTTACACAAAAATCATCCATTTACAGCATTTGGCAGATTCTCTTATCCAGAACAACTTGCAATTACTGCAATTAACGTTTTTTTTTATACAACTGAGCAATTGCCCAGTCAGCACAGAGACATGGGGGCCAAAATATGGGGCCCAGTTGAGCTACCCATCTGGCCCCCAGAAGATTTTGTCCATGGGTGCTATGTGGGACCCATCTCGGCTTGCCCATATGGGCTACAATATGGGCTCTGCACGGGCATCTACTGGGCTAGCCCAGATGGGCTAAAATATGGGACCCTCACGGGTGACATATGGGCCGTGAGGGACCCATATTTTAGCCCATCTGGGCAAGCCCATGTGTCACCTGTGAGGGACCCATATTTTAGCACTTCTGGGCAAGCCCATGTGTCACCCGTGTGGGACCCATATTTTAGCCCATATGGGCAAACCCAGATGGGGCCCACAGAGAACCCATGGACAAAATCTTCTATATTTTGGCCCATCTGGGCCCCAGCTGTGCCCCATGCCTGTGCTGACTGGGCCTATTATAGATTGAAGACTCACTACACGGTGTTATGTGCGGAACATTCTTCATATCAGTAATAAATTATAGGCCAATACTATAGACCTGCCCGTAACACTGTTAATATTCCTGATAATTTACTGTTAGGCCTAATATCTAATGGCAGATTGACCGGATTGTGCATGCTGCCCGGCATGCTGTTTCGGCTTTAGCCAGCAACTTGAATTTTATCATGACAGGGCTGGCTTAAAATGAATGCAGCAAAAAGTGTATTCCATTGAAACCATTCTACAGAATAAATACGTATAATGTGATATAAAAAACTCACTGATTTCGTCATCAAATAACTTAAAATTAGAGTAATCCAGAACTTTGTATTTACACATGCTTCTTTCTTTCTCCAAATCACTTTGAAAATGGCTCATATATGAACTCTGAATAGGTCATGTGCTTTCGTGAGATTCACGGTAGCCCACAAAGGACCTATCAGGAATCCGCTTTGAAACCCATGCTGAGCCCATGCCCAGATCCGCCCAGCTGGCCCGGCTTTTACCCACGTGCGCCCCACATGAGTCTGCTGGCTGGGTGAGGATAAAGGGCCTTTCTTAAGGGCCCAATAGTGGTGATAGTGGGGATTGAACCGCTGACCTTCGGATCAGTATCCCATGCCTTAAACACTAAGCCACTACTTCCCTATACAGAATATTTCATATACAGAATCCACAATATACATAGGCATCCATTGTCCTCACCACTCCTCAGTGTCCTCAGTAGAAGATTTTGCTGGGAATAAATTCTCAAATGATACCAATTGCTTTCCAATTGATTTATCAACCTGCACAGCATGTGAGGCGACTGTTCTATCCACTTTGGCTTGAAAGTTTTAATCCACACCTGATCTTACAGTTACTTTTTCTTCGCGTCATGGATGTGCTCTAGGGGATGAACGGAAATCAGTGTGGGCATCCTTTCCAGTGAGAGCTTCATGTAGTGATAAACATCCGGATGAGTTTAGTGTCAAACTCACCAACTTCAGCGTGAGTGGAAAAGCATTGAACCAATTAATCCCTGAGGAATGCACAATTTTTCCAAAAGGGACTTTAATGTCCTGTTAGTCCTCTCCACTGGGCCGCGTGATGCTGCATAATATACTGAGTCAAACTTATCAATAATTCCAAAATATTTTCCACATGCTGCAAATGTTTATTAGTTAAGTGTAAACCATTATCAGATCTGTTTCAGCTGGGAAATCCATATTTTAGTTAAATTCCCTTTACAGACACTTAAACATCTCCAAAGTCCATCTTTTTCTGTTGCTACATTCTACGTCCATCTCACCTGCTCATACCTTCCAACCTTTTGCTAAGGTTCTTTCATAACTTCCTCCATCCATTGTGATTCTTACTCTTCATTTTCTATCCGTCACTATCTGTCTATGTACTAGTCCCCCATATTCTCCTGTTTTTTTCTTTCTGCATCAGCTTCTGATTCCCCTGCACAGTGAAAAAAAAGTGTTTCCTTTCTAATGTCCCCTCTATTTCAGTGCTAGATGTTTGATTGAAATATGAGAGCCTCTTTATTTTTCAATTTTAAATTATAGTACAGTACATCAAAAATGTCTATCCTCATTTCCATTCTCCCCTTTTCCTGAGAAAGGATGTCATTAACATGTCTCTCCTTTTCAGAAACATCTTCATGAAACAATACTGTGTAGTCAGGATGAGAGAGTGCTGCAGCTGACAATATACAGTCGGCCCCCAATTTACAAAGACCCATTTGTACGAAATCCCCGGATTACGAAAAACATTTTCTTGAGTTTCCGTCCCGAAATACAAAACAACCCCCTCTTACGAAAAGAAATTCAAAATTCAAACGCACCAATCAAAATTTCACATGACGCACGAGTTGCTCTCTCATTGGCTGTCTCTCAACATCCCGCCCCGCTGGCCTCCCAGATAGAGACAGAAGGAAGCTTCACTCTTTAGTTTTTAGTTTAGTTTTTTAAGTTGTTTAATTCAGTAAATGTTTAATAAACGTGGGCGCATTTGAGCTCATCTGGAATTCCGATCCCTCAAGGAATCAAAGTAAAGTTGAGTTTGTCAAGCAGGGAATGCGCTTTGAATTCATGTCCTGTGGGCGTGGCTCGCAGCACGCGCGCCAGCGCGGGACAGAGAGACAGAGAGAGAGAGAGAGAAAGAGAGAGAGAGAAGGAATAACGTTTTAGTTTTAAGTTTTTTAAGTTGTTTTAATTCAGTAAATGTTTAATAAATGTGGGTGCATTTGAGTTCATTTGGCATCCCGATCCCTCAAGGAATCAAATTAAAGTTGAGTTTATCAAGCAGGGAATGCACTTTGAATTCATGTCTTGTGGGTGTGGCCCGCAGCGTGCGTGAGAGAAGGAGATCGAGAGAGAGATAGAGAGAGAGAGGTGTGTGTGTGTGTTAATAAAAATGTTTAATAATGGTTTAATTAACAAATATGTCAATAAAATGGTTTGATGGATTAATAAATAATTTTCTTTTACTTTTAACACATATTTCATACAAAATTTGTGTACTTTTATCATTTTTAAAGGGTTTATGGGGTTTATCCAGTCCAAGGACTGGAGTCTTGGAACGAATTAGGTGTTTAACATGTAAGATGCGACCCCTACTTATGAAATCCCTGCAATACGAACAGGGCTCTGGAACGGATTAATTTCATAAATTGGGGGGCGACTGTAAATAGTTTCGTTTACACAAATACAGCTTCAACTTGGAGTGTGCAGATCAGAGGCTGACAGATTTCTGGCCCTGCGTTATTTACGAGAGGGCACAATAGGGTAGTGTCGGCAAGATAGTCTGGAATGTCACAGTGATACTCTGTAAGACCAAAAAAAAAAACCCCATAACTTTCCTGACTGCTTGTTTTTTGAAGTAATTAAAGATCAGTGCTTTGAGTGAAGAAAATTTTTACCTGTGGCTGAGCAATTTACAATTTGGTTCTTCCTTTTTTTCAGTAATATATCAGTATATGTTCAGAGCTGCAAGCAAAATGTCATTCATTCATTCATTCATTTTCTGAACTGAATCCTAATTAGGGTCATGGGGAAGCTGGCGCCCATCTCAGTCGACCCTGGGCGAGGGCGGGATACACCCGGGACAGCTTGCCAGGCCATCACAGGGCAGCAAGCAAAATGTCATCAGCATAATTTCTGATCATTATTTCTGAAGGCAAATCAAGAGTGAAAAAGTCCTGTTCAAGCAGTGGTTAAAGAGACCTGGTGCATAAATTAAATGCTGTGGCAGCCAAGTATGGGTATCAGATCATGTACTGTGTCCGAGATAAGCAGATTACCTGGTTTAGGTACCGGTAAGAAAGATCTATTTCATTCAGACTAAGACCCTGAATAGTAATTTTATGCTCTTGCATTGGGTACAGTACGCGCCAAATAAATAGAACATCCAGTTTAACAGGTATATAAATCACTGGACAGAACACAAAGCAACATAAGTGGGACTTGTGGACCAAAGTGAGGCTAGAAATGTTGAAAGTGTGAGTTCAGTGTCAAAGATCTGTTTTCTCTACCATAAAACATGTCTAACTGTACATGTTCAAAACAAAAAGGTGTCCTAAAACGATGTGTGATGCGTTACATCTCAGTGAATGATGAGTAGTGTGGTGCATCATGTGGGTGTCCAATCAATGAAGCCTACACTACTATGGGCCCTAAAGCATCAGCTTCATCACCCTGTACTATCGCTAGTGTGTCATGTGGTGCAGAAGTCTGTAAGAGTTTATACAACACTTCTTGCATAACAGTAACTGTTACAGCTGCTGCCACACCCGTCTTCAAATAAAATTGTCATAAAATTTTCAGTTCTTCTAGATGCCCTTCTATACCGTCTTATCATGCTTCATGACATAGATACAGTGTACAATGATAGAGGTCATTTGGGTGTGTGAAAGTTCCTTCGGTCACAATCCACTTCTGCCAGTCTGTAGGCCTGAACTACACCAAGAGTAACAGGACCTGTCATTTAAAAGTCTCAGCCAGTATTCATCGCAGGAACCCCCCCCCCAGATTGAGATCAGTCTCAATACTTTGCATCATCATCAAAGAGGAATTAGAAGAAGAACAGCTGGGGCTCCCAAAGGGCACCTCGGCAAGGTGCGTGCCTATTAACCTGTAGATCGCAAGTTTAAATCTGGGTTAAAGGCACAGCTGTCTATGACCAGGAGTTAGGAGGAAATAATTGGCCAAGTTCTCACTGGAGGGAGGGATGGCATACACTCACTTCCCTGTCACTCACAGGGATCATCAGCCAATCATGGGCATCTGTGAGCTTATGAAAAAACAGCTTAAACCCTGCTCCTAAACTTCTATCCTTTTTACCTTTCCACCTGGTCTCCTGAACACACAGTATGTCCAACAGAGTATGTCCACCTCTCTCCTCTGCATCATGTCTGCCTGTTCTGTAGCTTTTCCTGTCTTAGTTCCAACATTGAGAGTCCCTACTATGAGTCCTAGACTCATGCCTTTCCTCTTCTCTCGCCGCCTAAGGACATGCCTCCCGCCTCTTCTTCTTCGACCAACAGTAGTCCAGTTTCCACCAGCACCCGGTTGGTTAACAGCACTGATGGCAGTCATTGTTAACCCGGGCCTTGACCGATTCGGTATGGAAGTCATACTGAAGTCATATCAAATCTGGCACAGGTTTCAAATCAGATGCCCTTTCTGACACAACCCTCTGCATGTATCCAGGCTTGGGACCGGCGTGAGAAAGAACACTGGCTTGTACCCCCCTCACGGCTGCATTAATAGAATAAACAGAATCCACTGGAAACAGAATCTGTCACATACAAAATGTTCCTTATACGGAATCCGTCATACATAGAATCCACAATAATCAGAATCTGCCATACACAATCCTTCAGATACAGTCCCTCTTTGAATCTCCATATCATCATGGTGGAGGAATTTGTGTGTCATAATGATCCTGGGAGCTATGTTGTTGGGGGTATTATGCCCCCTGTAGGGTCACCCCAAATATTTCCTTGGTGAACATCCCAGAATAAGTTCCGTTCAAAAGATGCCCAGGAGAGAAACAAATACAAGGACTCAATTTTCCCTTCACAGACATGAGTTAAAGGGCCCCCCCCAGGAGCCAGGCCTAGTGGTTGGATTCTACCTATAGAACACGGCCATGCCAAGCTTGAAGAGGAGACATGGGCCCGTCCTCCTATTTGCTCACCACCATAGGGGTTGGATGCACTGTTTGCCCGGTGGTAGTCGAAGGCATGGTTTCTGCTGGACCGATCAGCGGCTACTGACTGTGGCTTTTGGACATGTAATTCCACCTCACTGGAGGGGAAGGAACCTGAGCTGGTGCATTAGGTTGAGAGATACCAACTAGATAAAGCTCTCCTCGGCACATATTTCAAGAGGGGCTGGACCGTGTTTCATCCTGGAGTTGCTCATAGGAAGATGCGGCAAGCCATTGTGGGCATCCTTGTTGCCCCCGTGTAAGTGCCCACATATTGAGGTTCTTGAGGCGGGGGAGGCTGACCTCCAGACCTGCGAGACCCAAGCGTAAGGTCAGCATCTCATGGGAATGTTTGGTGGAGCCTCCTGTCAGAAGGGCCTTCAAGCCCAACCTCAGACAGCGCTACAACCACATCCAAATGGAGGCTGCTGACAGAGTCCAAATGGGTCATGTTCTGTATCACCATTATTGCAGCGGCAGCCTGGAACTGTGGCCATAAGGTCATCAGTTCTCAAACTAGGTAGTGGACACCTGAGGTGGGGGGGGGGGGGGGGGGGGGGGGCTGGGATGTGGAAGAAGAAGGTTTATTGGGTTCTTTTGACCCGTAAGACTCCCAAGGCAGCAGACAGGTACCAAAAGGCCAAATATGCTGCAGCCTGAACTGTGGTCAATGCAAAATCTTGGATATGGGAGTTTATTGAGGACCTGGAAAAAGACTCCCAGTTGACCTCGAAAGATTCTGGACCACCATCTGATACTCAGGAGGTATAACTGCTCCTCAGGAGGAAGCAGTTCTTCAGAAATACTGTTTACAGTGGAACTGGGGAGCTGATCGCCTCGACTGGGGACGTTGTCGAGAGGTGGAAAGAATATTTCGATGACCTCCACAATCCCAGTAACACACCCTTTGTGGACTAGGAAGAGCCCGGGGTTTGGGAAACGATTTGCCCATCATTGGGGTGATTGCTGAGATAGTTAAAAAGCTTCACAGAGGTCAGGCTCTAGGGTGGATGTGATCCAACCTGAATACCTCAAGACTCTGAATGTTGTAGGACTGTCTTGGTTGACACGTCTCTGTGTATACAAAATCCACCATATACAGAATCCACCATATACAAAATTCCTCATATACAGAATCCAGCAGTGGACTCCACTCTCCAAAAGGGGTTCAAAACCTGATCAGTCAATCCACCTCTGACCACATTGTTGTGACCAGAATCTTAACTACAACCTGTCATTTGATCCTTCCTTGTGACCCTCAACTCCTGCTCGTGTGGCGTGTAACTGTAATTAAATTTTATTTAGACATAAATTATGTAAACAATAGGATCATGTAAAAGTATACTGTCTTTATTTTTAAAACTAATTGAAACTCATTCTCATTATTAAGAGATCATAATCTTCAATGGGAAATTATACTTCTCAATACGCTGTTTTTTTAAACCTCTTATGCAAAATCATCAAGAAAAACAAAACAAAACCGCCAAACAACTTTATATTCAAGAATTAATATACTCGTCCTTTTAAAAAAATTAGCATATTGTGATAAACTTCATTATTTTCTGTAATGTACTGATAAAAATTAAACTTTCATATATTTTAGATTCATTGAACACCAACTGAAATATTTCAGGTCTTTTATTGTTTTAATACTGATGATTTTGGCATACAGCTCATGAAAACCCAAAATTCCTATCGCAAAAAAAAAAAGGTAGTCTAAACGAGCTATTAACCTAATCATCTGAATCAAACCTGGAAGTAACTGGCATGTGATTCAAATTTAGCCAATGGCTGAAAGGTTTTGTTTCTCCCTCCTGCTAATTGGTTGCGATGATGTATATGCCCTTTTATTCTCATTTGCGCACAAGTTGTCAATGTGCTTTTTTTTGAGTTTTAAATTACCAGTTAAGCTCTATGATGCCACGGAAACGCCGTGCATCTTCTCAGGATTCTGGTAAGGAGCCTAAGTGCCAGAAAAAGGTAATGATGCTGCATGAAAAAGTAGAACTGCTTGATATGATACAGGAAGGAAAAAGTTATGCTTGCAGTAGGGTGCCATTATACAATGAATATACAGTATCTTTTCCTTTCGGCTGTTCCCTTCAATTCATTACATTTTACTGTATATGTCTATAGAAGTGTCTGGACAGAGCACACAGATTGACCAATCAACTGCCTGAAGATATCAGTTGTTTGACTGAGCCAAGTCAGGTGTGCTGCTGCTTGGTTGAAACAAAAACCTGCAGCCACATAGCCCTTTGTGGCACAAGTCTGACACCCCTGGTCTATAGAATGTGTTTAAGAAGCATATTTTAGTGCATGTAATATGATACATAGGGTTTTACTTCCAGGTAAATAACTCGCGGAATTTCTTGATCCACGGGAAGGGCTGGAACTGAACCCCCATGAAAAACGGGGCCTACTGTATTGAGAAATCCAGATTTTTCTTTACCAACTTAGCATCATATTAAAGGAATGACTGACAAAAAGTATACAACTTATTTCTTAAATAGCCAAGTACATCACTTTATTTTTTAAAACTTTCACCATTCAGATTATTAAATGCAGGATATATGACCCCCCAGATAAATACAGATCATGCACATACTGATAAAATGTAAATTAACTGAAAAAAATTCTGTAATGAACATCGTTAGTAAGCAGATCACAGTGTAACATGCAGTTCTCAGACTATGAAACTCTGAAAAATACACATTGACATGCCCTGGTGATATTTCTGATGGTACCAGAGTGTTGCTTCAACACCTTTAATATTTTATGACTTGAGAAAAGTAACTCAGGAAGTGCAGGAACTTTTATCATTTCAATTAGGCACTTTAGGTTCACTATTTAGTATAACAGAATAAATGGAAACTAACAGGAATATGTGGGAATAGATAACAATTAACAAGAATAAAGTGTAAATTTGAAACCTTTAACAGTAAATCTAATGTATGTATCTGATACAATTTGTATTACTCCATATTTCCACAATTATTTATTCCCACAATACCTAAATATTCCTAATAGTTCCACAGGAAATTCGCTAGGCCATCGCAGTCCCACTTGGAATATTAAAAAAAAAAAAAAAATCATTAGTTACCGTTTCCATGAAAAGCTTCTGGAAATTTCTCATTCCTGTGACCGTGAAATCTCAAATAGTTTATTCCTTTTACAGAAATAACCATGCTTTAAAAAATACATTCAAAATTATTTTCTTATTACAGTTATACTTCAGTGTCTTTTTATGTGTTCCCATGATCACATTTGTAAACAGTCATTACTTCACTGAAGACTCTGCCCATCAGCATTAAATTATAAAATAATTTAGTTCAAAGGTAAATAATCTAAACAAACCTTAACCCAGGGAAAACACAAAATCATTTTTTTAAACAATGACTTTTTTTTTTTTACAATATGGAAAGTATAATATGTATCCCAACCAATCAGAATGCAATATATTATTCTTAGCTTTAGCTTGTGTGCTAGCTTTGGTTTCTGTGAAAGTTCATATCCTTTGAGTTCATATACGTTGAATTAACAACAAATTCAAATCGTTTAATTTTAAATGTAAATTTCCATTTCAAGTAATGTTAAAGAAATGGAAGTGCTGAGAGACATGAAGCGTCATGCATAACATGCAAAATGTAGAATTGTCCCCGCAGACACTCCATGGAAGACTCTGAATGAGGCGGATGATGAGGGCTCTTTCTTTTCAATGGACTCCAGATTGATCGGACCATCTGTGGACTGACTCGCTGCTCACCTGGTGCACGAGAAGACAGATATTATTCTAAGTGAAAGACATGCTTTGCTTCGTAGCATATGTACAGGCTCTTATATTGAAAGTTACGTGTGAGATTCAGCATCCACATGGTCATTTCTTTACTCTAACCAGAATAAAAAACTTGACAGCATTGTCTAATCACCGTAGCTATGCTAACTAAACTATTCCTTCACACAATGAACACATGTATTTGACTTTTTTTCTTTTCAGTGCTTACTAGCATTAGGTCATGTTATTTTCCCTGAATGCTCGCTGCTTCCAGTTTCTTTCTTTTCTCCCAATATTACTTTCTTCTCTCTTTAAATTACCATGAACTACTTTGAGCTTACTAAGTTTTTACTCTGTTCGCTGTACTTTCCCCTGCAATGCAAACAAGTCACATGTATCATTGTGAGCCACTTGATTTTCCACATTGCTGATGACAATATTATTCTGGGATTGGCACTCTGCAGGTCCACATACAGCTAAGCTGCAAAGTTGGCTTTACTGGTTTGCCTCAGTGCAAATGTTTATATTTGAATAAATTGACAAATGTCATGAACAAAACTAGCGGTAATCACTTGTTTATAGACATAGAAACAAACATACAGTCAGTTATAACTGGTTTCGATCTTTGTCTTGCTAGTTAGGAGGAAGCAACTGTTAGAATGCTAACTCGGACAATAATACTGCAGAGTGGGAAAGTTGGTCCTGCTGATATGTGAACTTATCTTCCTGCCAGCTCCTTCTTCAGACATGATCTGAAGGAAGTAAATCGTTCTATATCCTTGTAGCTCTGCGAAGAGACAGAGAGAACAATTAAGCTCTAGTTCAACACAATGTGTTTCTGAAGCTCCCATGATGCACCATACTCTCCAGTCACCACTAGATGACAGTACAACAGTAATAATGAACCAGTCTTGTTCTCAGACTCTTACCCTGACTCCACGGTGCAGTCTGTCCTTCATGACCCCAATGAACTCTTTGTAGCTCAGCTGGTCATCGTGGTCCTCGTCAAAAATCTTAAAGATGGTGTTTACCAGGTGGTGGGTGAGTTTAAGTCCTGTCGCTACGTACACTGCCCTGCCAAACTCATCTAACACACAAAAACACACACACACACATAAAGCAATAAATTACAGTTATCGACTCTACATGGATAAACTAGCACTCAGTGCTACACATAATTACACTGCCAATTTAGTCATATGGAATAAAACAAATTAAAATAAAAGGTGGAAATTTTAAGGTAACTGTTGATATTTGGTGGTAGTGTTGTCTCATTTCCACTGTCTCTGTACCTTTATTACAATCTTAACAGCCATATGCTAGTGGGTTAACTTTATTCTGAACTTTTATCATTTCTATTTTCAAGACTAAACAGCACACTTGGTGCAAATACTGATACCCCTTATCGTTTTGCCTCATTTTCACTGTCACTGTATTTATTAAGGATTAAGCAATATGCAAGCTAACTACTTATTAACCTTATTTTAGAGGAAAATCTTCAAGTATTTAAGTATCACATCTGAGGTAAATGCCATTATTCTCTGAGTTTTTCCCCATTTCCACTGTCTCTCTGTCTAGAAAAAAGTTAAAAGTCATATGCTAGCTGGCCAGCTGAATTATCATCCATAATTTAGCCACAAATAATCTTTTTATAGTACAGTGGTACCTTGACTTATGAAATTAATCTGTGCTGAGGGCAAGCTTGTAAGTCAAATTGTTCGTTAGATAAAGCAAAAATTCCCATAGGAAATAATAGAAAACCAATTAATCCGTTCCACCCCCCTCCCAATCTCATAACTTGACACAAACACGTATATTTCACCTAATATATTAAAGATCTTTTCGGCTTTTTCCCGTTCTCGAGAGTTGCCACAGCGAATCATCTGATTCGCACTTTTGATTTGGAATGGGTTTTTACGTCGGATGCCCTTCCTGTCACAACCCTTTTAGCAAGGGACAGAAACACGCTGAACATGTAAAAACAATAAATATGTACATTAACATTAATAATAATTAATAATAAATAATAAAACAAGAATAAACAATAAGTCAACAAGCCCTTTCGATCATTGACTGCGGCAAAGATGTCACGTGGGCTGGAATGAGGTGGTGCGTAACAAAGGAGAAGAAGAATTTTGTGCATGTGCATGCTACGAATGCCAGCAAGGAAAGGCTCGTGGTGAGTTCCCACAAGGCCAGTGCTTCTCAAATAGTGGGCCGTACCCCCCCCCCCCCCTTGGGGGGCATGGTGTGATGCCAGGAGGGGGCACATATGACCCTGGGGAACATGCTTTTTTGCCATACTGTACTTGAATTAAGTGTAATTGCGCATCCTCTACAGTAAGTAGGTTGCAGTGGAGCTCTCACTGTGTTCCCTATGGTGTAGGGAATACAGTGAGAGTGCCACTGCCACCTAATGTAGAGGATATGCAATTACACTAGGTGGTAGTGGTGCTGTTCCCTATGGTGTAGGGGAAAAAGCACCAAGCAAACTATATGAAGTGCAGTAAACACTATTTCTAGTCGTGGGGGGAATTTTTTTCTTCGTATAGGGGGCATCACAGAAAATAATTGAGAAGCACTGCACAAGGTGTTCTCGGAGTGCGGAGGAATACACACGGAAGAATACGGGGTAATCGGCCCGGAAAAGCCATTTCCCCAGCAGAGCTCGTAAATCAAAATTTTGCTCTTTGGATGGGGCAGAGTTTTGGTGAGATCGAAGCTCGTATCATGGAAAATTTATTATAAAAGACTTTCTAAGTCAAGGTACCACTGTATTTGAATATTTCAGTTACTCTTACTTTTATCTAACTTTCACTATGCTTTATACAAGCATCATCTTATTGAGAGTAATTATTAATCTTATTTTATTCATTGTTGTTGTTGTTCCTTTATAAAAGTGTTCACAGCTATTTGAAAACTACTTAACTAAATAAATTCCATTATTTTAGCCAAACATAAACAGCTGTTAGTATATAACCAACACATCTGAGGGACATGTTGGTATTGTTTATAGTCTTGTTTAATTCACATCAAGTTTGAACAGCCATGTGCTAAATCTATAGCTTAATTATTTTTTAGTCACCAAGTGTTTCTTTTAAATTATTATAATTAATGATGACGTGTCCCTCAAAATTGCAAAGCTGCCTAGCAACTGTGGTCTGACATCTTTGAACCAACTGAACTGTGTCAGGTGGAAAGTCTATTTATGCACCATCTAGTGGTTAAAAAATTATACTTCCATCCAAAATATTTTAAGGAGGCAGTGGTGGTCTAGTGGTATAGGGCGCTGGATCGCTAATCCAAAAGGTTGGGGGTTTGATTCCCACTCTCCACAAGGTTGTCACTGTCCTCCCCAGTGCAGCTAACTGGGTTATCAAAGGCCGGCCATGTCTCTCACTGTCTGTGGTGTGAGGCATGTAAAAGAACCATTGCTGACTTTCGTAAAGAGTAGGCTGCAAAGCCGTCGGCGTGTTTCCGCCCTGCGATGGCCTGGCGAGCTGTCCAGGGTGTACTCTGCCCTCGCCCGAAGTTGGCTGGGATGGGCGCCAGCCTCCCCGCGACCCTAATTAGGATTAAGCGGGTACAGAAAATGAACTGAACAAAATATTTTTGTGTTTTTTGAGATTAAAAAAAAAATAAATAAATAAAAATAAATCAAGATAACCGTAAGACTGAACCTTGTCCGATAGAACGGCTGGCGAAGTTGTACATCTGCATAGCAATAGCAAAGTCTTCAAGGTTGTTAAGGAACTGAAAGAAGGACCTGAACTCCTCAAAGGTGATGCCCTTGGGGGGGGGGGGGGGGGGAAGGGAAGGGGATGACAAATGATTATCTATTCACCAACAAGGTCATATGACATCATAATAACCCAAACATTCTTTTAAGCTTTTTTTTTTTTATTGAACTTGGTTTAAATTATGACAATTAAACATGTTTGTAAATCTAATGGAAATTACACAATAAACAACTATCTCTAGCCGAGTCTTAGCAAGCTTTCAGTTGAATTACCTTAGTTAAATACATTAGTTATAGTAACCAGCTTGCTAATATCAAAGAATATTTTTTTTAGAATAACTTTTCCTTGGTGCATGTTCTTTTCATTAGCAAAAAGTAAATATTGATTTGAATTACACAATAAAATAAACTTTTTAAGGACTGGATTTCTGATCATAAGGTCAGGGGTTCAAGCCCCACTATCACCGGGTTGTCACTGCTTTCTCCCCAGTGCAGCTAACTGGGTTATCAAAGGCTGGCCATGTCTCTCACTGTGGTGAGAAGTTCATGTAAAAGAACCATTACTGACTTTCGTAAAAAAGAGCTGCAGAGCCATCAGTGTGTTTCAGCCCCGCGATGGCCCGGCAAGCCGTCCGGGGTGTACTTTGCCCTCGCCCACAGTCAGCCGAGATGGGTGCCAACGTCCTTGCCACCCTAATTAGGATTAAGCGCTTCAGAAAATGAATGAATCACCTTTTTATAAACCATTTCTCATAAACTTTATACTAACGTTCACCATAAGCATAATTGCACGAACATATTACTGTACTGTTATTCATTCACCTATTTACCAAACTGCTTAATCCTACTAAGGTCATGAGGAGACTGGAGCCTATTTCAGCCAACATGATGTTCATGATGTACAGCTCCCCAGACCATGGCAGGGCATCACATCCATGGCCATTCACAATGTCACCGAGGGGCAATTTGAATATCCACTCCGCCTAATGTGTGTCTTTAGGCAGTGTGAGGAAACCAGAGCACCAGGAGAAACATGCAAGCACAGAGAGAACATGCAGTCTCCACACCAAAATGCCCTAGTTTAGCTCAGGACACGAACCCAGGCCCTTTTTGCCTTGAAGCGGACGTGCTAACCACTACACCACCATACCGACTTACATATCAGCTCAGCGACATACCAAACTAAAGTAGCTAATGATGGTATAATGGAAACATATGTTAAACACTACTTTGATTCAAATTTGTCTCCAAGTCATGTGATGACAAAGCCTTGTGAAAGACGAGATAATTAGATGCACCTTAAGGTCCACTTTTCCTGACCCTGAGATGCCCATCCTTCACTTCAGATAAATGATCTGGAAACAGTTCGTTCAGACATATCGCTACGCACAACGGACCATGAATTTTAAAGCAATCCTTCGGCAGTATGTCGCTGTTAGAATTCTTCACAGAGATAAAACAATCGTCCCAGTGAATAATGCAATGAAAAATAGGAAGATGTGTTTGTACAAGGTGAGATTGGCTGCTCATGAAAACCATCATCTGATAATGATTCCGCTCCAAGACATGATTCACAAAACTCGTAAAAGCAGCAGTGGCATTCTATCGAGGAGCATTTCTAATCCAAACGACCTTTTATTTTACTTCAAGGTGAACAAATGTATTTAAAAGAAATGCTACAATGTTCCTGAGTACCACATCAGTCCAAACCTCGATCCAATCAATGGGACATTGCGAGTTTCAATAGCAACATTGTGTAAACGTTTTTTTAAACATTT
The DNA here is from genome assembly GCA_024760905.1 of Plotosus lineatus. Classification (NCBI taxonomy): domain Eukaryota; kingdom Metazoa; phylum Chordata; class Actinopteri; order Siluriformes; family Plotosidae; genus Plotosus; species Plotosus lineatus. Next base: position 6,241,462 of record CM045746.1, read on the forward strand.
TTTCAATAAAAAAAACTAGAGAAGTTAGCGGTCAATCCTAAATATCACTGAATTAGCATTTTAGTTTTACATATTCTTATTTTCAGCAGAACAGCTGAAGTACATGCTAACGTTGCTGATTTTCTGATGGAAGTCGGCGTATTCGGAGGAAACCCATGCTGATACGGTAACAATGTTGAGATGTGAATTAAGAAACCTGCATGAAATTCAGTGTTTTTTTTTTTGCCTTTGTTTCTTTACAAATTAAGCTACAGTGCTAAAAGAAAATAAACTCTACTGATGAAAATGCTGGCAGTAAATTTTAGATTTTCCGAGCTACATGTTTTGGTTAGCAGGTAGAATATGATTATTACATTATTGGAATAACAACCTAAAGAAATAAACAAAAAGATATGGTCACTCAATTATTAGCATTTTACAATCAGGTATATTTTGCTCTTCTGCCTCGCTTTCTCCAAGATGTTTTATTAATGGAACCCAAAAATCCTAATCTTTTTAATAACAAATCTGAGGTAAAGTGTTGCTATTCCTAAACTTAATCTCATTTCCACTCTGCATTTATTAGTGTCTTAAAACTAATGTGCTAGCTAGATAGCTCAATTGTCTTCCTTTCGGCTTTTTCCCTTTTACTCGGGAGTCGCCACAGCGAATCATCTGATTCGCACATTTGATTTGGCAGAGGTTTTTACGTCGGATGCCCTTCCTGTCACAACCCTTTTTAGCAAGGGACAGAAACACACTGACGGCTTTGCAGCCTACTCTTTACGAAAGTCAGCAATGGTTCTTTTACATGCACCTCTCACCATAGACAGTGAGAGACATGGCCCGCCTTTGATAACCCAGTTAGCTGCACTGCTATTTAGCTAGATAGCTCAATTATTAGCCTTATTTTAGTAACATAACATCGGCATATTATTTATGAAAGGCTAAATGTTAATATTAGTTTAAATTTAATCTCACTGATAGTGTCACTGTGCTTTTATAAAATTTGCCAACCCTTCCCCTCCTTATAAGCACTAACAACCATAAACATGCCATCTAGTTAAATGTGCACACGTTCAGTGCACGAATTTCCCTCTAAGCAATTAGCCGAATATGCATGTCTTTGCCATAGACATAAACACAAGCCCAGCACTACTTGGTATATCACATGTATTCAGAACATGCTGAAAGTGGCTGCCATTTCACCAGAGATTGGTTACACCTGACAACTCGGTCTTATCCACGTAAACAAGCTGCAGGATTGCGAAGTTTAGCTTCATTTTGCGCCTTATTTTGAGTCCTATTGTTAAACATGCTGATCAATTCCACCATACAAATAAAATCAAACAAATATTAACAATGTTATTTCTTGCACTTGAGAGATGCTATTTAGCTTGTTGGAGCAAGTTGAGACAATTTCAATACCCATCCAATTGGAGTGGCAGATTTTGCATCAGGCGAGGGTTTTGTCTTCAGTCGAGTTCAGTAGTTTTATTTGTGCAGCTGACATTGTTGCAAAGCAACTTTTCATAGTAAAAAGTAATTTACACGTGTTTCTACAACACATAATATTAAACCAGCCTTAAAAATATAATTATTGGCGGTAACACGGCAGGTTGGGCTGTAATTGTACAGACGCTCCCCGACTTACTTTCATCCGTTTTACGTTTTTTCTTCCAAAAAAAAAAAAAGTCAAATTTTGAGTTTAGACGTACCTACGAAGTACACTGATGTAATGATGTTGCATCCATTGATTACAAACGTGCCCCTCCTTCTTCCCAGTTCAGTTTTTTATATATATATATATATATATATAGAGAGAGAGGATTTTCTGAGTAGATCCTTCCGTAGGAGAGTGCTCAATACTTTTTGGTAGAGCAAATAAACAAAAATAAAAGGACAGGACAAAGACTTTCTATTGAAACTCCATTTATCACTACAGATCTGTTTCGAGGGGTGGTGAAACCATCCTCTCTCTTCAGGTGATTATAGAAGAAGTTCTTCTATAATCACCTGAAGAGAGAGGATGGTTTCACCACCCCTCGAAACAGATCTGTAGTGATAAATGGAGTTTCAATAGAAAGTCTTTGTCCTGTTGTATATATATATATCTATATATATATATATATACGTACACACAGAGATGAATGCTCAGATTGGCACAATTTACCATGCATACTCAGTTAAGCAAAGAGAGTTGCAATATGAATGAAAACCCAAGAAAGAGAACTCTCTGCTCTGCTGATTCACATCAGTGCAGGCTGAGTACTACACGAGTTCAACGGCGCCTTTGCGCACTTAAAAGACCGGAAGTCTGTATAACCCGTGCTTTGTTTCAAGCAAGTAAACTACTTCCAGCAAGTGCACTACTTTCGGTATTGAGCGCCTCACATATCGTAAGCGTTGATTGGCCGTTTTAAGCTTCATGTGAAGTGAGTCGGCTCAGCTTCATGTCATGTGACTATCTATCGACCATCAGAACCATTTACAAGCAGAAAAATCACATCATAGAGAATGTTAAAGGTTATATTTGATACTGTATTTGATATTTGATGAGTGAATTTGATTAAAATTTACCAATTTGAAATTATTTTGCTTGAATATAATTTATTTGAAATTAATGTTGACATTATTTGATATGGTGGCACGGTGGCGTAGTGGTTAGCACATCTGCCTCACAGCAAGAAGGCCTGGGTTCGATTCCCAGCCTGGGCGTTTCTGTGTGGAGTTTGCATGTTCTCCCTGTGCTTGTGTGGGTTTCCTCCGGGTGCTCCGGTTTCCTCCCACAGTGCAAAGACATGCACAGTAGGTTAATTGGCCGTTCTAAATTGCCCATAGGTTCGCATCGTCCAGAAGGCAATGGCAAACCACTGCACTAATCCTGCCAAGAAAACCTCCATGAAGATGATAACCAGGGCGTTGTCCTTCATGGCGGGTCGCCAATGGCCGTCCTACGACTCAGGCACTAGATAGATAAATTATTTCATATTTTACAATGTTATGTTTATAATAATTGATTTAGGGGTGTTTTATGAGATACGGGAATGGTATTTATGGATGTATAGTACAGTATGAGCGTCATACATCACACGTCATTGTGACAACTTATGTTCACTTTCAACTTATGTTGGGCTGTCTGGAACCAATTAAAAACGTAAGTCGGGGAGTGTCTGGACATAAAAACCCCGCCTGAGCATACAAAGATGCAAAAATAAAAATATACCGGCCGGTTGTGTTGAAAAAACGCGTGCCTTTTTTTCCGATTAATCAAGGATCAAATATATTTTTATTTTTAGAGGATGTAATGGATTTTTGTGATTAAGTTTCAGGGTTCAGAAGATGTTCTGACTTCAGAACGTCTATGTCGGTTTATACTAAAAACATTCACTTCCCCAAGTAGTCGTTGCTCTTTTCACTAGTGAGGGCACCTGACCAAGCTGAACCTGATACCACTGGGGCAACATGCTGTCAGTCACTCAGAACAACAAAGGGGAGCAGTGCAGTTCAGGGACAGAGGTGACAGGAAGAGATGTAAGATTACACCGTCACTTACAAGCTGCTGCTGCTGCACAAAACAACACATACTCATTCTCTCTCTCTCTCTCTCTCTCTCTCTCTCTCTCTCTCTCTCTCTCTCGGTTAATTAGGCAGCGGTGCATTCAGGTGTGACATGTCTGAGGATTCTGAAGCATATTGATGATCAGAATGCTTGAAAAGTTCCAAGAAAAAGGAAAACTCAGTAAGGAAGCACCTTTTCATCAGGAATAGACTGCCTCACGTTTTCCAGGTAGCTGCGTATGTCCTCTACGTTGGTGTATCTCAAGAGAATGCGAGCGAAATCCTCCTCGCTGATGGTCGTCATACCTTTCGAGTACGTCAGGAACTCTATTTCCAGCACCTCAGTCTGAAGATTATCCATAAACCTGACAGAAAAAAATGAACTTATCAAATTTCTAAGATATAAATTGTATAAATTATGTCACGTTATCCTTTTAGGGTTGTGAGAACGCCCTAAAAGGATAAAGTTCATTTCAACCAACTCTGGGTAAAGGTGAGGCACACCCTTGAACACCTCACCAGTCCATCGCACACAATCATTTACACTCACACTGAAACCTAGGGGCAATTTGGAACAGCCAGTTCGTCTAATGTGCATGTATTCGGACGGTTGGAGGAAACTTGGGGGCCCAGAGGAAACCGAGGCATGCACACGGCGAGCATACGAGTGGGTTAAAGCGTCAACATCATCATCATTTTTGAATACCTGTAGAAGTCATCGAACGTCAGCTCTGCTTTTCCTTTCTTCCCGAAGAAGTGTACGAGCAGTGTGGTGTCAACTGTCATGCTGTCGTCCTTGCGCTGGATGTAGAGGAGGAAAAGGGGCGGGGCAGAAACAAAAGGAAAGCAGTGAGTGAAAAGTACAGCATGGTCTGATATGATTGGAAAAACAAGCTGTTTGCCAAGGTGCCAGTAAGGAATTTGCTTCGTTCAGTGCATTCAGCTTGATCAAGGTGAGAGCAGCAGTATAGATCAGGTACTAAGATCAAAGGATAAGCGTGGGACAAATACAACAACAACAACAACAACAAACCAATTAAATGCTATTCTTAACTCTTTCCATCATATAACGTGTTTTGACGTTCTGTCTTCCACGATGTATTGCACAATCTACGATATACTGTGTATACATTTATTTACAGCTATTTCAAATGAAGTGGGTTGAACAGTAACCCGAGCACATGGTTTTGCGAACACCTTTTCCGATCGAATGGTGGAATACACGTGCTTCCTCCGTGACGATGAGGGAAAGAGTTAATCAACAGATGCACAAACATCCACATTCACAAACCATATGCATTGTACACATCTGGGCAGATGGTCACAGAGACACGGAGACAGACGGAGACGGAGACAGGGATGGAGACAATGGTGGACACTTGACAAACCAGAAGATGCCTGAAGATTTCACAAGCCATGCATTTCAGAGACGGGCTGCATTCACACGCCAGGTGGGTGAAGAGTCTGATAAACTATTCATCCTTCCGTCTCTCTCTCTCTCTCTCTCTCACACACACACACACACCTCTCTCTCTCTCTCTCTCACACACACACTCACATGCCTCTTGCTCTCTCATACACACACTCCCTCTCTCTGACTCACACACACACACACATCTCTCTTACAAATACACATGCCTCTCTCATTACACAAACCTCTCTCTCGCTCTCTCTCTCACACACACCTCCTCGCTGTATCACACACTCACTCACACACACACACACTTCTCTTACAAATACACATGCCTCTCTCTCTCTCACACACATCTCTCTTTCTTACAAATACAGATGCCTCTCTCTCATTACACAAACCTCTCTCTCTCTCTCTCTCTCTCTCTCTCTCTCTCTCTCACACGCACACAGACACACACACACACGTACCTTCTCGCTGTATCACACACACACACACACACACCTCTCTTACAAATACACATGCCTCTCTTTCTCTCACATTACACAAACCTCTCTCATACACACACTCCCTCTCTCTCACTCACATACACACACACACACACACACTCACTCACACACACACACACACCTCTCTTACAAATACACATGCCTCTCTCTCACATTACACAAACCTCTCTCATACACACACTCCCTCTCTCTCACTCACATACACACACACACACTCACTCACACACACACACACACACACACACACACTCACTCACACACACCTCTCTTACAAATACACATGCCTCTCTCTCACATTACACAAACCTCTCTCATACACACACTCCCTCTCTCTCACTCACATACACACACACACACACACACACACACTCACTCACATACACACACACACACACCCCTCTCTTATAAATACACATGCCTCTCTCTCTCCACATTACACAAACCTCTCTCTCTCTCTCTCTCTCACACACACCTCTCTCTTACAAATACACATGCCTTTCGCTCTCTCATACGCACACTCCCTCTCTCTCTGCCATTACACAAACCTCGCTCGCTCTCTCACACATGCACACACACATACGTACCTTCTCGCTGTATCACACACACACACACACACACACACACATTCTCTCTCTCTCTCTCACACACACACCTTTCTCTCTATCTCTCTCTCTCTCTCTCTCTCACACACACACACACACACACACACACACACACACACACACACACACTTGTGCTTTTTAGTAATCAATGATTTATGCAGATGTTTCTGTGTGGCGTTTGCATGTTCGCTCCATGCTTGCAATGGTTTTCTCCAGGTATTCAAGTTTCCTCCAACAGTCCACAGGCAGGTACGTTAGACTAATTGGTTGTTCTAAATTGCCTCTCGGTGTGAGTGTGAGTATGAATGGCTTTGTTTTGGCTCTGAAATGGACTAGAAAGCTGTTCAGGGTGTCCCCCACCTTTGCCCAGACCGGGCTGAGACCTTCCCATGTCCCAAGAAGAATAAAGAGGCTTGAGGAATGAATTAATGGATTAAGGAAAAGGTATTGAAACATTTTCAGTGCACGTGATTAAAAACTTTGAACCCTTGAAAGTTTTGATTCTTCCGACATCAAACTGGAACTGAACAGCAAAATGTTTTCCTCTCTATAAAAGGTTTCACGGAGAATTTTTTCAGAAACGTGGAACTTTTAGAAGAACTGTACACTCACAAACTATTATGTGAGTAACTGAACTCAAATTTAGCAGTTGGTACCTGGTACGAAGAGATGTCTTTAAAGCTTCAGGGGATAATTAACAATTCAATTTAATAAGAAAACATTCTGCTGTCGGGTTCTACACAGGCCCATGAACGGATGCCCCAGAAAAACCTGCAAGGGTTCTAAATTTAAAAGTCTAGCTGCAATTTCTATACATGCCACACCCCTGAGGCTGAGATACAAGAGGAGCCTCTCATGCTGTAATTTTTTTGACCACGCCCCCATTTCAAGAGATTTCAGTGCATTCAAGCCAACCGAGTGCAGAGCTTCAGTCCATGCCTCTGCAATACCTCCAGATTAAAGTCCTATCCGAGGAGAAACCGTTTCATGCGTTAAAAGGTGATTTAAGAAAAGAGAAAGAATGGTGGATTCAAGCAGACGACTCACACAAGAATGTAAATAAGTGCTGCAACACATCACAGATACAGTCATCAGACAAGTCGCGTCATAACGCTACAGCTCAAATCTTCTCAGGAATCTCACCAAAATTACTGAATAAAACAACAAAATGGAAATTGGACTGTAATTTTCCACTGAACAATTGGTCGAGATATCCTGCCATCTCTCAGCATGTCCAAGTGACGCACATACTTCATAGCAGATAAAGGTAATAATTGGCCTGGGATTTGAAAATGTCGGTGAAATTCCACAGCAAACTGTGTGATAGTGTGTTCTTTATATCAGAATGAACAACAAACATTCAGTTGGAAAATGTAAAGATTGAACCCATTTTGTTTTTAAAACGTAAGCATATTGAGCCAGTTTGAAAATTATAGGGATCCCTCACTACTTCTCATTTCAATTCATGCGGCTTCAGTGCATTGCTTTGTTTTTTTTTTTTTTTTAAATATTAATCGAATTAAAAAATAAGAAAATTAAGGAAGATTAGGGGGAAAAGTTAAGGAAAATGCTGCAAAAACAAGGCCAATAATGCAAAAAAACAAACAAACAACAGAAAAACAACCCAAAACCCCCATCAAAACTACTTACATTTTTATGTGAGGTGTGCATCTGAGTCACGTGTCTATATGTGTGTGTATTTATATTTTATAGGTTATTTTTGAATGTTTAATTGTTATTACAAGTATTTATAGTGTTGAATATGTATTTATTGATATTATATACACACACACATGTCCGTATACGTCAGTCGAGGGGGTGTTTGATCCTACTTCACGGGATTCAGCGATCGCGTGCGGGGTGGGGGGGTGGGGGGTCTTGATCCCAATTAACCAATGAAAGTGAGGGATCCCTGTACTTTGGTTTCTCAGGAAGCTATTTCACATTCACAAACTGTTCGCATTCAATGACAGTGTGTGCAGTTTCGCTCATTTTGTAGGAATGTTTTTATACCACGGTGACTCTGCTTGATTGACAGCATGACAAAAATTTGTGTACGTCAACTTATTTCACTTTTCCTTCATCGCTGAGCTACTGCTGCCGTTCCTAAAGCATATTCACTCTCATTCCTCCATTTCCTAGAGACTGACATATGGAGCATTGCATTACAGTTCCTGGAAACCACAACTACAGAGACATCAATGCATTACACTGTAGACGGCCACGCCCCCTATGGGTGGAGTCATTACTCGAGGGCTTTCAATCTTTGATCTGTCAGATGAAAAACAGTGATTAGTGGGATGATGAATACACACTTCCATAAACACACACTCACATGCAGTCACTCAGACACACACTCATCAGACACACTCACACGGTTTAAGTGTTCATCCGACAGTCCGACAGTATGCAGTCAATAATAAAAACAAGCTGGTGGAAGTGTGTCACCTGGAGATCTTGAGTGGGATCTCGAATTTCTATCTCTCTCCCTCTCTCACACACACACACACACACACACTTTTGTGAATAACAGACTGGGTAAATAAAGGGCAGATGTATGGTTCAGTGGTGTCATTAAGCTGCAGATTCCTTATCATTAAAACGTCTCAACAGTGCCACATAAACGCATCATAAATTTGCAGTTCTCTGCTTCACGCCGATGTTTAGAACCCTTGTAAAGATGTTCTGTTGTACATTGTACAGTCTGCGATGCACGCCGTATAAGCTGAACTGTAATGGATTTGTTTTAGTTAGATGTGCGCACCTGGTCCATGTTTCCCCTTTAATGCCCACCGTCGAGAAGCTTGTGTTCTACCCATGGTTTGTGTGTTTGTTTACAGTATTGTGGCTTTTGTTCCCGCTCTAGTACACCTGGTTGCGACTATCTGAACAAGATCTCAGACCTGCGTGAAGGAGGATGAGCTCAGGATGATGTGGAAGGAAAAAGCAAGGGATGAAATGTGACAGCTGAAGCTTGTACCTCTGCCAGGTCAGAAAAGAGCACTTGGCTGGCACTTCGTCTCAACACGTCCCAGTAGCTCCGTGCCACACACTCCTCGCGGATCTCTTTTTTTGATACCTGAGGGAGGGTCGGTAGGACAGGGGTAGCCGTTAGTAGGTTAGTATTCACTAGCAAGAGTAATGAGTTCACAGTGCTAGTGTGAAAAGAAGAGGCCTTGTTAGGGGCACGCTGCAGAAGTGTTAGAGTGTGTATTCATGTGTGTAATTAAATACAGAAGTTAGTGATAGAGTTAATGTTTGATGAAGAGGTTAAATAGAGAATGTATGTCACTGTGTTAGTGTGTGCGTGTCAGTATAGTACTGCATTTGTGTTGCAGTGTGTTACTGTGTATGTCAGTGTGTGTCTGTGTTAGTGTGTATGCGTGTGTGTGTCAGTGTGTATCTGTGTTGGTGTATGCATATGTCAGTGTGTCGCTGTGTTAGTGGTTGTGGGTTACTGTGTTGCAATGTGTATGTGCGAAGTGTGTGCAAGTTAGTCTGTGCGTGTTAGTATGAGAGTGTGTGTCACTGTGTTAGTGTGTATACGTGTGTGTATGTATGTATGTATGTATGTGTGTCTGTGTGGTAGCGCATTTGTTAATATGAGTGCGTGTGTCAGTGTGGGTGCCAGTGTGTTGGAGTTTATGCGTCTGTGTTGTGTGTGTGTCAGTGTGTCTCTCTCTGTTTGTGTGTATGCATGTGTCAGTGTGTCACTGTGTTAGTATGCATGTGTGTTAGTATGGGTGTGTGTTTGTCAGTGTGTGTGTGTGTTAGTATATGTAAGTGTGTATGTCAGTGTACGTGTGTGTCAGTGTGTGAGTATGTATGTATGTATGTATGTGTGTGTGTATGATAGTGCATTTGTTAATATGAGTGCGTGTGGCAGTGTGTAAGTTAGTGTGGGTGTCAGTGTGTTATTGTGAATATGTGTCAGTGTGTTGGAGTTTATGCATGCGTGTTGTGTGTGTGTTGGTGAGTCTCTCTGTTTGTGTGTATGCATATGTCAGGGTGTCACTGTGTTAGTATGCATGTGCTACTATGTGTTAGTATGGGTGTGTGTTTTTCAGTGTGTATGTGTGTTAGTGTGCGCGTGATAGTGTGTATGTATGTCAGTGTGATAGTGTGTGTTCCAGTGTTAGTGTATGTGTCAGCAGTTTAGTTTGTATGCGTGTGTGTTGGTCTGTGTGTGCCAGTTTGTTAGTGTGCATGCATGTGTGTGTGTGTGTGTGTGTGTCAGTAGGTTAGTGTGGATGCATGTGTCAGTGTGTGTGTGTCAGTGTGAGTGATAGTGGGTTAGTGTGTTGTACTGTGTGTGTTAGTATGAGTGTGTGTCACTGTGCTTGTGTGTGTGTCAGCGTGCATGTGTGTGTAAAGTGTACTTTAATGAGTATACACATGTGTTACTGTGTGAGTATGCGTTTGTGTGTTACTGTATCACTGTGTATGCGTGAGTATCAGTGTGTTAGTGTGTATGATTGTATTAGTGTGTGTTAAGCTGTGTGTGTTAATGTGTGCGTGTCAGTATATATGCATGTGTTTTGTTTGCCTGTATCTGTGTTAGTGTGTATGCACATGTATTAGTGTGAGTGTGTATGTGCAAAAGTGTATGTTAGTGTGTGTGTGTGTGTGTGTGTGTGTGTCAGTGTGGTAGCACATGTGTTAATATGGGTGTGTGTGTGCCATTATGGGAGTTTGTGTGTATGCCTGTGTGTGTGTCAGTGTATTAGTGTACATGCGTGTGAGTGTCTGTATGTTAATGTGTGAGTATGCATGTGTTGGTGTGTGTGTGTGTGTATGAATGTGTTTTATTGTGTGCCTGTGTCAGTGTGTATGCACATGTGTTAGTGTGCATGTGTGAAAGTGTATGTGTTATTGTGTGTGTCAGTGTGGTAGCGCATGTGTTAGTATGGCTGTGTGCGCCACTGTGTTTGTAAGTTAGTGTGTATGTGTCTGTGTGTGTCCGTGTCTTAGTATGTATACGTGTGTTTGTGTGTCAGTGTGTATGCATGTGTGTGTGTGTGTGTGTGTGTGTGTGTGTGTGTGTGTGTGTGTGTGAGAGTCAGTGTGTATGAGTCTGTTAAGGTGTCAGTGTGTGTCAATGTGTGAGTGTGTATGTGTGTTTGAGTGTCACTGTGTTAATGTGCACAGTGGGCAAACTTTTCTAGGCTTGCACAGGCAGCTGGATGTTCCTGCCCCCACGATGTCTCCGTTACCTTGCGAGCATGCTGCAAGAATAGCTTCCTTGTTGCTGGTCATTGATCTGCAACCCATAAGGTCTGTCTAGCCTGCATGTGAAGCTTGGATTCGGGCGACTGTGCGGAGGAAACCACATGGTTCAAAGGGCAGAAAGGCAATTACCAGAACTACACCATGGAGCACAAAGGGCGTGGCGAGACACGCAAGATGTCATGGTCATCCACTGCATCCGTCTCCATCTCCAGCGTTCTTGACCTAATCTTGCTACTGGATTCAGGTGATCTCGAACCAGAGAGTGAGGTTAACGGCATGCAACTCATCCACACTTAAATTCAAATCATCGAGCGAGTCATCAGTCATTCCTTATCTCATCCCACCATCATCAACCAAAGCCCTGTGGCGACAGGTGAGCAATGAAGCAACAGGTGTGGGTACACTGGCAGTCATAGCCGCAGACCTGTACACATTTGGCTCAGGCCATTGGATTGTTCTTTACCAAATGGAGGAGCGGTGGAGTCCGGCAGCAGTCTGAGCGACTGAGCAGCCCTCTTTAGGAATGCACTGCTCACCTTCCTAGCATGAGAAAGGGACTAGAAAAGGTGTCCTAAATATTGCCTGCTGAACTTACACTTACCCTAGCCAGCATACTGTGGCTGGCGGGGACCCTACTCATGCGGTCCAAATGAAAGGAAGAAAATAAGGACAACTCCATTGAAACTTGCTTCACGGAATATTCGAACACTGCAGAGATGATTCAGACAGGTCCCAGAGATGCACAGCACTCATTTCTAGTGAACTCGCCAGATTGACATTGCTGCCCTCAGCGAGACCAGAATGGCTGGAGAAGGTGAATTGTGTGAGAGAGGCTCAGGCTACGCCTTCTTCTGGAGTGGACATACACTTGAGAAGAGACGTGAGACTGACGTCGGGTTTGCAGTGAAATCATCACTTGTTGGCAAGTTGGCTGGTCTCCCAAAAGGAAAGACTTTTGCCTATGCTCCCACCATGATCAACTCGGATGAGATCAAGGACAAGTTCTATGAAGACTTGAATGGAGTCATCACCGCTGTACCAAACGCTGACAAGCTTATCATCCTTGGTGATTTCAATGAGAGAGTTGGTTGTGATAGCACCGCCTAGGAGGGAGAGATTTGGAAGCACGGGTCGGCAAGTGCAACAGCAATGGCTTGCTGCTCCACCAAACCTGTGATAAACATGGCCTTCTGATAAACACCGTCTTCTCACTTCCTACCCGTAACAGGACTTCATGGATGCACCCTCGCTCTAAGCATTGGGATGTCATTGACTTCATCATCATCTGCCTCATTGTCTCCAAGCATAACATCCACCCCAAGAGACAACCTCAGGCTATCAAAGTCCCCAAACACCTGAACATCAAGTTCAAGAGTGACATCAAGCAGTCCTTTGCTGTCACCCCAGAAGAAAGGCCATAAGCTACTGAGCTGGACAACCTGGATATGGAACCAGTTTGGAGCTCACTTTGTGTGACAGTGTAGAACACAGGCATGGAATGTCTAGGACCCTCTATCAGGAAACACAAAGACTGGTTTGACAAGAACTGCATAGAGATCATGCAGCTGCTAGAGGACAAGCGTCGTGCCTACAAAGCACACCTTGATGACCCGAAGTCAACAGCAAAGAAAGATGCACTGGAGAATGCATGCAGTACCATTCAGCAGAAACTGCATGCAATGTAGGCTTCATGGCTGAGCAATAAAGCTGAGAAGATTCAGGGCTATGCAGACAGGAAGGACATGAAGAACATCTACAGTGAACAGAGAGAAGTCTACTGCCATTACTCATTGAGTTCTTCCCCCTTCTCAGAGCTGACAAGTGAACACTCATGGTGGGGAGAGCACTTCAAAAGCATACTGAGAATCGCCCCCTCCACCATCAACAATGAAGCCATCGACTGGCTGCCACAAGTTCCCATTGATGAGATGCTAGACACCATGCCAACTTTGAAAGAGATTCAGAAGGCAATTCGTCTGCTATCCAGTGGCAAAGCACCTGGCTTAGACTCTATCCTTGCCGAGATCTACAAAGAGGTGGCACGACCTTGACTGAGAAACTTCAACTATTCTAACTCATCTGGCAGCACAGGATAATGCCACAGGACTTCATACACCTCTACAAATGTAAGGGAAACTGACAGGCCTGTGACAACCATTGAGGAATCTATGTTCTGTCCATCAGAGGCAAGATACTGGTGAGAGTTCTACTCAACCGCCTCATCTATCCACATGGGATAGATGACTATCCACATGGTCTTTGCTGCTATACAGCTTCGAGAGATGTGCCAGGAACAGAACGTCCTGTACTCCACCTACATCGAGCTGACCAAGGCCTTTGACACTGTTAGCAGAGAGGGTCTTTGGAAAATCATGTCGAAGTACGGTTGTCCCAGAAAATTTGAATCGTACATTAACTACATGATAGCAAGCTGGTATAAGATCAAGACAACGGAGAGTCATCAGACCCGTTTCCTGTCTCCAACGGGGTGAATCAGGGTCACATCAACACTATTCAGCCTCATGTTCTCAGCCATGCTGATGCCTTTAGAGATACGAACACAGACATCAACATCAGATATCATTTTGATGGATCAATCTTCGACCTCAGGAGGCTTCAAGCAAAAACTAAGGTTCAATCCGACACCAATGACTTTCTGTTTGCTGATAACTGTGCCCGCAACGCTGCCTCTGAAGCTGACATGAAACACAGTGTTGACAAGTTCTCTGATGCCTGCAACAACTGCAGCCTCACTGTCATTGCAAAAAAGACTGAAGTACTGCATCAGCCAGCTCCAGGAAAGCCATATGCTGAACCAAACATGACTATCAATTGATAGAAACTTAGAGCAGTGGACAAGTTCACAAACCTTAGCGGCATGCTCCCCGAAAATGTCGTCATTGATGATGAAGTGAATGCCAGAATTGCCAGAGCAAATGTTGCTTTTGGCAGACTCTACAAGAAAGTGTGGAACAGGACAGGCATCAGTCTAGAGACCAAGATCAAATTGTACCGGGCCATAGTTCTCACAACACTGCTCTAAGGTTGTGAAACATGGACTGTTTACCAGCACTATGCCGGGAAGCTAAACTACTTCCTCACAACCTTCCCCAGGAAACTGCTCACCATAAAGCGGTAAGACAAGATGCCCAAACACAGCCTGCACTGATGTAAATCCCATCAAAGTGGAGAGTTCTTTCTTTTGTGTAAGTAAGTAAGTAAACTTTATTCAAGAGATACATACAAAGAACAAGTACAAATCCTAATGAATATGAATATAAAAATAAGTATACACTCTTAGGATTCTGCGAAAAGATAATAAATATAAAGATTGTGCCGATCTGAGCAGATAGTTAATTCATCTCTGTGTATGAGAGTTGCACCCATGCGAGTAGGCTTACACTTCTGACCAACCAGATTTGCTACTCAGTCTGTAGTTTGTACAATGAATGCAGCGTCATTGCGTCATTACATCAGCATACTACGTAGGTATGTCTAAACTCAAAATTTGCCTTTTTTTTTGTGAGGGGGCCCTTAAAATAAAAAAAACGTAAAACGGATGAACGCAAGTCGGGGAGTGTCTGTATATACTAGTCCTTCTCAAAAAATTAGCATATTTGGATAAAGTTCATTATTTTCTGTAATGTACTGATAAAAATTAAACTTTCATATATTTTAGAGTCATTGCACACCAACTGAAATATTTCAGGTCTTTTATTGTTTTAATACTGATGATTTTGGCATACAGCTCATGAAAACCCAAAATTACTATCTCAAAAAATTAGCATATCATGAAAAGGTACTCTAAATGAGCTATTAACCTAATCATCTGAATCAACCAATTAACTCTAAACACCTGCAAAAGATTCCTGAGGCTTTTAAAAACTCCCAGCCTGGTTCATAACACAAAACCGCAATCATGGGTAAGACTGCCGACCTGACTGCTGTCCAGAAGGCCATCATTGACACCCTCAAGCAAGAGGGCAAGACACAGAAAGAAATCTCTGAGCGAATAGGCTGTTCCCAGAGTGCTGTCTCAAGCCACCTCAGTGGGACGTCTGTGGGAAGGAAAAAGTGTGGCACAAAACGCTGCACAACCAGAAGAGGTGACTGGACCCTGAGGAAGATTGTGGAGAAGGGCCAATTCCAGACCTTGGGGGACCTGTGGAAGCAGTGGACTGGGCTCCAGGTGCCGCATTCCCCAAGTCAAGCTACTTTTGAACCAGAAACAGCAGCAGAAGCGCCTGACCTGGGCGACAGAGAAGCAGCACTGGACTGTTGCTCAGTGGTCCAAAGTACTTTTTTCGGATGAAAGCAAATTTGGCATGTCATTCGGAAATCAAGGTGCCAGAGTCTGGAGGAAGACTGGGGAGAAGGAAATGCCAAAATGCCTGAAGTCCAATGTCAAGTACCCACAGTCAGTGATGGTCTGGGGTGCCATGTCAGCTGCTGGTGTTGGTCCACTGTGTTTTATCAAGGGCAGGGTCAATGCAGCTAGCTATCAGGAGATTTTGGAGCACTTCATGCTTCCATCTGCTGAAAAGCTTTATGGACATGAAGATTTTTATTTTTCAGCACGACCTGGCACCTGCTCACAGTGCCAAAACCACTGCTAAATGGTTTACTGACCATGGTATTACTGTGCTCAATTGGCCTGCCAACTCTCCTGACCTGAACCCCATAGAGAATCTGTGGGATATTGTGAAGAGAAAGTTGAGAGACACCAGACCCAACACTGTGGATGAGCTTAAGGCCGCTATCGAAGCATCCTGGGCCTCCATAACACCTCAGCGGTGCCACAGGCTGATTGCCTCCATGCCACGCCGCATTGAAGCAGTCATTTCTGCAAAAGGATTCCCAACCAAGTATTGAGTGCAGAACTGAACATAATTATTTGAAGGTTGACTTTTTTTGTATTAAAAACACTTTTTTTATTGGTCGGATGAAATATGCTAATTTTTTGAGATAGGAATTTTGGGTTTTCATGAGCTGTATGCCAAAATCATCAGTATTAAAACAATAAAAGACCTGAAATATTTCAGTTGGTGTGCAATGAAACTAAAATATATGAAAGTTTAATTTTTATCAGTACATTACAGAAAATAATGAACTTTATCACAATATGCTAATTTCTTGAGAAGGACTAGTATTTGTATGTACAGTCGGCCCCCAATTTACGAAATTAATCCATTCCAGAGTCATTTCCGTATTGCGGGGATTTCATAAGTATATATCTTCTTCTTTTCCTTTCGGCTGCTCCCTTCAGGGGTTGCCACAGCAAATCATCTGCCTCCATCTCACCCTATCCTCTGCATCATCTTCTCTTTTCTTCTCTTACACCAACTGCCTTCGTGTCCTCCTTCACCACATCCATCAATCGTTTCTTTGGTCTTCCTCTGGGCCTTCTGTCAAGTAGTTCCAACCTCAGCATCCTACTACCAATATACAGACGCTCCCCGACTTACATTTTTAATTGGTTCCGGACAGCCGAACGTAAGTTGAAAGTGAACGTAAGTTGTTACAGTGATGTATGACGTATGACGTGACATATGATGCTCATACTGTACTATACATCCATAAATACCATTACCATATCTCATAAAACACCCCTAAATCAATTATTAAAAACATAACATTGTAAAATAATATCAAATGTATCAAATATTATCAACATTAATTTAAAATAAGTCACTTATTTATACCGAGTCACTTTACATGAAGCTTAAAACAGTCAGTCAATGCGTACAATATGTTAGGCGCTCAAAACCGAATGTAGTATACTTGCTGTGGGTTATATGGACTTCTGGTCTTTCAAGTGCACAAGGGTGCCGTTGAACTCGTTTAGAACACAGCCTGCACTGATGTGAATCACCAGCAGAGCAGAGATTTCTCTTTCCTGGATTCGCGTTTACGTTCATTTTACAACTCTCTTTGCTTAACTGAGTATGCATGGTAGATTGCGCCAATCCGAGCAGATAGTTAATTCATCCCGATGTATGAGACTTGCACCCATGCTAGTAGGCTTACGTTTTTGACCAACTATATTTGCTTAGGGTTGCAAAAGTCCGCAAAACAGTGTACAGTCATCCCTTGCCACTTCGCAATTTGAGCATCGCGGTCTTGGTACATCGCGGTATTTTACCAAGGCAGGCTGCGTTCAGTGTTTCCAAACAACAGACTGAAGTGCCCCCTCCTCCCCAGTTCATGCAGGAACCACCCACTCAACTCAATCTCTTAAACTGATTGGCTTAGACACGTGATGATATTGCCTCCCGCCCACTCAACTCAATTTCGCAAGCTGATTGGCTTAGACGTGTGACGATATTGCCTCGCACATTCCCGCGGGATTTTTTGTGATTTTGCGATCTTACTGTATAGTGTTTGTGAACGTCCTGCACCGCGGAAAAGAGCTATTCTCAGAGTTGAGTACAGTACTTAAAGTATTTATATAAATTCTATTTCAATATTAATATATTACAGTATTTACATATGCATATAAATGTGTAACATTTAATTTGAAGTATACATAGTGTATACTTCTTAATATTGTATAGACGCAAAAACATATAGAAATGAGACAACATG
Source organism: Plotosus lineatus (assembly GCA_024760905.1). Classification (NCBI taxonomy): domain Eukaryota; kingdom Metazoa; phylum Chordata; class Actinopteri; order Siluriformes; family Plotosidae; genus Plotosus; species Plotosus lineatus. The sequence continues at coordinate 6,259,338 of CM045746.1, forward strand.
GTGGAAATGGGGCGGGGCGTTCCTACTTCGCGGCTTTTCGAATATCGCGGCCAAGTCTGGTCTACATTATCCGCGATATTCAAGGGCTGACTGTAAACACAAAGATCACAGAGATGACGTCTTAACACAAAGGTAACACGCTAAATAACTTATATATATATATACATATATATATATAAATAAATAACTGAACTGGGAAGAAGAAGGGGCACGTTTGTAAACAATGGATGGAGTGTCATTACGTCATTGTGTAATTACGTTAGCATACTACGTAGGTACGTCTAAACTCAAAATTTGACTTTTTTGGAAAAAACACCCCAAAAAAACACCCATAGAATCGAAAAAACGTAAAACGGATGAACATAAGTCAGGGAACGTCTGTACTCACTATCCCTCCTCTGTACATGTCCAAACCATCTCAATCTAGCCTCTCTGACTTTGTCTCCAGACTTCTTACATGTGTTGTCCCTCTGATGTACTCATTCCTGATCCTATCCATCCTCGTTACTCCCAAAGAGAACCTCAACATTTTCATCTCTGCTACCTCCAGCTCTGCCTCCTGTCTTTTCCCCAGGGCCACTGTTTCTAAACCATACAACATCACTGGCCTCACCACCGTCTTGTACACTTTTCCTTTCATTCGTGCCGATACCTTCCTATCACACATCACACCGGACACTTTTCTCCAAGCATTCCAACCTGCCTGCACACGCTTCTTGACCTCTTTTCCACACTCTCCATTGCTCTGGATTGTTGAGCCGAAGTGCTTAAAATCCTCCACCTTCCTTATCTCTGCTCCCTTTAAGCTCACCGTTCCTCTTGGGTCCTTGTCATTCATACACATGTATTCTGTCTTACTGAGGCTAACCTTCATTCCCCTCTTTTCCAGGGCATACCTCCACCTCTCTAGATTTTCCTGCACTTGTTCTCCGCTCTCACTACAGATCACAATGTCATCTGGAAACATCATAGTACATGGGGAATCTTGTCTAACCTCATCTGTCAGCCTGTCCATCACCATAGCGAACAAGGAGGGGCTCAGACCTGACCCTTGATGCAGTCCCACCTCCACCTTTAACTCTTCTGTCACACCGACAGCACACCTCACCACTGTCTTACATCTCTCATACATGTCCTGCACCACTCTAACATACTTCTCTGACACTCCAGGCTTCCTCACGCAATAACACAATTCCTCTCTCGGCACCCTGTCATATGCTTTCTCCAGATCCACAAAGGCACAATGCAGCTCCTTCTGACCTTCTCTGTACTTCACTATTAACATCCTCAAAGCAAACACTGCGTCTGTGGTGCTCTTTCTTGGCATGAAACCAAACTGTTGTTCACAAATGACTGTGACAAATGAATGTTCACTATTCTTTGCCCTAACTTCATCATATGGCTCAATAAATTTTATCCCTCTGTAGTTGCCACAACTCTGCACATCTCCCTTGTTCTTAAAAATGGGCACCAGCACACTTCTCTTCCATTCCTCTGGCATCCTCTCACTATCTAAGACCTTGTTGAATGTTCTCGTCAGAAAATCTACTGCTACCTCTCCTAGACACTTCCATACCTCCACCGGTATGTAATCAGGACCAACTGCCTTTCCATTCTTAATCCTCTTCAATGCTCTCCTCACTTCACCCATACAAATCTTTGCTATTTCCTAGTTCTCAATGGTCACCTCTTCTACTCTTTTTTTCTCTCTCTCATTTTCCTCATTCATCTGCTCTTCAAAGTACTCTTTCCATCACACTTCTGCCATCAGTCAATACATTTCACTCTCTGTCCTTAATCACTCTAACTTGCTGCATGTCTTTCCCATCTCTATTTCTCTGCTGTGCTAACCTGTATAAATCATTTTCTCCCTCTTTACTGTCCAACCTAGCAGACAAGTTATCATACATCTTCTGTTTGGCCTTTGACACCACTACCTTCGCCTTACGCTGTGTCTCCCTGTACTCACTCTCTTCGATCCTCTCAATGTCCCACTTCTTCTTAGCTAACCTCTTCCTTTGAACACACTCCTGCACTTCCTCATTACACCACAAAGTCTCCTTATCTACTCTCCTTCCAAATGACACACCGAAGATTTTCCTACCTGTCTCCCTGATCACATTAGCTGTGATTATTGTCCAGTCATCTGGAAGCACTTCCTGACCACCCGAAGCCTGTTTCAACTCTTCCTTGAAGACAACACGACACTCTTCCCTTTTCAGCTTCCACCACTTTGTCTTCCGCTCTGCCTTTGCCTTCTTCACCTTCCTCACCATCAGCGTCATCCTGCACACCACCATCCTATACTGTTTTGGCAACATTCTCACCCACTACTACTTTGCAGTCACTGACTTACTTCAGATTACATCGCCTACACAAGATGTAGTCTACCTGTGTGCTCCTCCCTCTGCTTTTATAAGTCACCCTATGCTCCTGTCTCTTCTGGAAGAAAGTATTCACCACAGCCATTTCCATCCTTTTTTCAAAATCTATCAACATCTGCCCTTCTGCGTTCCTGTATTGGATACCAAACCTGCCCATCACTTCCTCATCCCCTCTGTTTCCTGCACCGACATGTCCATTGAAGTCTGCTCCATTGACCATTCTTTCACCTCTGGGGGTACTCTGCATCACTTCATCTAACTCACTCCAGAAACTCTCCTGTTCTAGCTCACATCCTGCCTGTGGGGCATAAGCACTCACAACATTGAACATCATGCCTTCAATTTCTAACTTGAGACTCATCACTCTGTCTGACACTCTTTTCACTTCTAGAACATTCCTGACAAACTCCTCCAAGATGACTCCTACTCCATTTCTCTTCCCATCCACACCATGAAAAAACAGCTTAAACCCTACTCCTATGCTTCTAGCCTTGCTATCTTTCCACCTGGTTGACTGAACACACAGTATGTCCACCTTCCTCCTCTGCATAATGTCAGCCAGCTCTCTACCTTTTCCTGTCATAGTTCCAACATTCAAAGTCCCTACTTTCAGTCCTAGACTCATGCCTTTCCTCTTCTCTCTCTGCCTATGGACATGCCTCCCACCTCTCCTTCTTCGACCAACAGTAGTCCAGTTTCCACCAGCACTCTGTTGGCGGTCGTTGCTAACCCGGGCCTCGACCAATCCAGTATGAATTTCTTTGTTTTCACTCGCATATTTTATTTGCCATTGGTTTTACGCCAGATGCCCTTCCTGACGCAACCCTCCGCATTTCTCCAGGCTTGGGACCAGCGTGAGGGTGGACACTGGCTCGTGCCCCCCTCAAGGCTACATTACATATGGTCCCTCACCTTACGAAAGTCTCACTAAACGAAAAATACAGGTTACTAAAAGCATTTTACTCAAATTTTTGTCTCAGGATACGAAACAAGTTCACATTATGAAAACGTCATCTTCAAAATTCAAACGCGCCATTCAAACATTAAAATGCACCATTCAAACAATGCACGAGCTGCTCTCCCATCAATGACGTTCAAACATCCCGCCCCGCTGGCCTCCCATTTGATAACAATTGAGCTGTCGTTTATGTCGCCTTCACTCAAGCGCCATCTTAGACAAGTCCACCTGACGCTATCTTAGTAGGTATCCCATTGCCTCGGAGGAATGACGCATCTACCTACCATTGCCTATTATAGAGCTGAATCCACCATGATGCTTTTCGTGTAAAGGACAGAGTTACTGTTGTTTTATTTCTTGACTCAGGCTTTTAACCTTCCATAAACATTTGTAAGATTCTAACTCTGCTAAGAAGACATAGTCAACACATGTGCGCACACACACACACACACACACACACACACACACACACACACACACACACACACGTGTGATTTCCGGTGCGATTGAGAAGAAACGGACTGTGGCCAAACCTGTCTACCATCTGTACGATATTGAAGCAGAAGGAGGTCTTAAAAGGTTTGCTTTAATTTTTAAAGGGTTTGGGGGTAGTATTGGGGGCCTTGGAACGAATCACGTGTTTTACATGTAAAATGCGGTTCAACTTACGAAAAATGCAGGTTACGAAAAAAGCTCTGGAACTGATTAATTTCGTAAGGTGAAGTACCACTGTACATACATATTATATACACTAGTCCTTCTCAAAAAATTAGCATATTGTGATAAAGTTCATTATTTTCTGTAATGTACTGATAAAAATGAAACTTTCATATATTTCATTGCACACCAATTGAAATATTTCAGGTCTTTTATTGTTTCAATACTGATGACTTTGGCATACAGCTCACGAAAACCCAAAATTCCTATGTAAAAAAAAAAATTGCATATTTCACCCGACCAAAAAAAAAAAAAAAGTGTTTTTAATACAAAAAAAGTCAACCTTTCAAATAATTATGTTCAGTTATGGGCTCAATACTTGGTCGGGAATCCTTTTGCAGAAATGACTGCTTCAATGCGGCGTGGCACTGCTGAGGTGTTATGGAGGCCCAGGATGCTTCGATAGCGGCCTTAAGCTCATCCACAGTGTCGGGTCTGGTGTCTCTCAACTTTCTCTTCACAATAATCCACAGATTCTCTTTGGGGTTCAGGTCAGGAGAGTTGGCAGGCCAGTTGAGCACAGTAATACTATGCTGAGTAAACCATTTACCAGTGGTTTTGGCAATGTGAGCAGGTGTCAGGTCATGTTGAAAAATGAAAATCTTCATCTTCATGAAGTTTTCAGCAGATGGAAGTGTGAAGTGCTCCAAAATCTCCTGATAGCTAGCTGCATTGACCCTGCCCTTGATAAAACACAGTGGACCAACACAAGCAGCTGACATGACACCCCAGACCATCACTGACTGTGGGTACTTGACATTGGACTTCAGGCATTTTGGCATTTCCTTCTCCCCAGTCTTCCTCCAGACTCTGGCACCTTGATTTCCGAATGACATGCAAAATTTGCTTTCATCCAAAAAAAGTACTTTGGACCACTGAGCAACAGTCCAGTGCTGCTTCTCTGTAGCCCAGGTCAGGCGCTTCTGCCGCTGTTTCTGGTTTAAAAAGTGGCTTGACCTGGGGAATGCGGCACCTGGAGCCCAGTCCACTGCTTCCACAGGTCCCCCAAGGTCTGGAATCGGCCCTTCTCCACAATCTTCCTCAGGGTCCGGTCACCTCTTCTGGTTACGCAGCGTTTTGTGCCACACTTTTTCCTTCCCACAGAAGTCCCACTGAGGTGCCTTGATAGAGCACTCTGGGAACAGCCTATTCGCTCAGAGATTTCTTTCTGTGGCTTACCCTCTTGCTTGAGTGTGTCAATGATGGCCTTCTGGACAGCAGTCAGGTCGGCAGTCTTACCCATGATTGCGGTTTTGAGTAATGAACCAGGCTGGGAGTTTTTAAAAGCCTCAGGAATCTTTTGCAGGTGTTTAGAGTTAATTGGTTGATTCAGATGATTAGGTTAATAGCTCGTTTAGAGTACCTTTTCATGATATGCTAATTTTTTGAGATAAGAATTTTGGGTTTTCATGAGCTGTATGGCAAAATCATCAGTATTAAAACAATAAAAGACCTGAAATATTTCAGTTGGTGTGCAATGAATCTAAAATATATGGAAGTTTATTTTTTATCAGTACATTACAGAAAATAATGAACTTTATCACAATATGCTAATTTTTTGAGAAGGACTAGTATGTAATATATATATATATATATATATATATATATATATATATATATATATATATATATATACATATACAAAAATAAAAGGACAGGACAAAGACTTTCTATTGAAACTCCATTTATCACTACAGATCTGTTTCGAGGGGTGGTGAAACCATCCTCTCTCTTCAGGTGATTATAGAAGAATTCTTCTATAATCACCTGAAGAGAGAGGATGGTTTCACCACCCCTCGAAACAGATCTGTCATGATCAATGGAGTTTCAATAGAAAGTCTTTGTCCTGTCCTATTATTTTTGTTTATTTGCTCTACCAAAAAGTATTGAGCACTCTCCTACGGAAGGATCTACTCAGAAAATTGTATATATATATATATATATATATATATATATATATATATATATATATACACACAACACACACACACACACACTTATATATATACACACACATACATATATATATATATATATATATATATATATATAGATAGATAGATAGATTAAGTGTGGTGTATAATGTTTATATATTTTATTAATAAATATCACAGTACAAAATTAAAAAGTTTTTCTTAATCATTACTATATTTTACTACATTAATAACGAGTAAGACTGTCTAGAGAATGTGTATAAGAAGCATATTTTAGCGCATGTAATAGATACATAGTATTTTACTTCCGGTTGCTCATTTGTGCCGGGTACAGAACTTGCAGATTATCTTCATTCGCGGGTGGGACCGGAACCAAACCCCCGTGAATAACGAGGGCCTACTGTATTCAGGTTCTAGAACAACATATGCTCCCATCCAGTCTTCATCTCTTTCAGAGAAGACCTTGCATTTTTCAACATGACAATGGCAGACCACATGCAGCATTAATTCCATCATGGCTGCGTAGGAAAAGGATCCGGGTATTGAAATGGCCAGCCTGCATTCCAGATCTTTCACCGATAGAGAACATCTGGCCATCATAAAGAGGAAGGTGCAACAAAGAAGGCACAAGACAGTTGAACAGTTCGAGGCCTGTATTAAACAAGAATGGAACAGCATTCCTATTTCTAAACTTGAGAAACTTGTCTCCTCGGTCCCCAAACGTTTGCAGACTGTTGTAAGAAGAAGAGGAGATGCCTCACAGTGGTGAAAATGGCCTTGTCCCAACTTTTTGAAATTTGTTGACACCATGAAATTTAAAATAAACACATTTTCCCCTTAAAATTGTGTGTGTGTGTTTGTGCATGTGTGAGAGAGCGAGAGAGAGAGGAGAGAGAGCTCTCACACACATTCTTTCTCACTCACCGACACACACCCATCCACTCAGATCTTTTTCTCACACACCCATCCATACCACTCACCTCTCCCTCAGTCACACACCAATCCACACACCTCACCCCTTCTCTCTCTCTCTCCCTCTCTCACACACACACACGCACATATACACACCACTCACCTTTCTCTCTCTCACACGCACACACACACCACGAACCTCTCTCCCTCCTTCACACACACCACTAACCTCTCTCTCTCACACACACACACACACACACACACACACACCCATCAACAGCACTCACCTCTCTCTCTTTCATTCTTTCTCACTCACAGACACACCCATCCACTCATTGCTCTCTCACTCACACAACAATCCACACCCCTCTCTCTCTCTCTCTCTCTCTCTCGCTCTATCTCTCACACACACACTCCACTCACCTGTCTCTCTCTCTCTCGCTCTCACACACTTGATGATGTTCATTGACTCGATATCGAGTATGACCATAGCAACACAAACAACACAGTGTCTAAGAGGTGGGGTGATGCGTCCGCAGGTGGCTTGTGGCCAATATGGGCGTGAAAACCCCTCCCACAAGTTGGACACCAGTGAGAGGGGGTTGTGTTGGGAGATTGGTCAGCTCGAGCCTTGCGTGTTTGACGTTTATCTTTGGCTGCGTTCGAACGTTTATTCTCTGTGTGGATGGCACCTTTGTGAATCAGGTTGCGCCAAGCCGGTCTGTCAAATGCTGCGGTTTTCCACGTTGCAATGTCGAAGTTGAAGTCCTTCAGGTATGCTTTGATGGAGTCTTTATAGCGTTTGCGCTGGCCTCCTACTTTCCTGCTACCACGACTGAGTTCACCGTACAGTAACTGCTTGGGTATCCTGGAGTCTGACATACGGCAGACGTGTCCTGCCTATCGTGTCTGAGCTTTGCACATGATGGTGATAACGCTGGGGAGGTTTGCTCTCTCCAGAACCTCGGTGTTTGTGATCCTGTCTTGCCAGCGGATATTAAACATGTTTCGGAGACAACGGAGATGGAACTACTGGAGAAGTTTCTTGTGTCTTCTGTAGATGGTCCAAGATTCACAGCTATAAAGAAGTATAGTTAAGACGACTGCTCTGTACACTTTGATCTTGGTGTATTGTGAGATACCTCTTCGTTCCCAGACTAACTTCTTCAATCTCCCAAAAGTGCTCCTTGCCTTCGCAATGCGGTTGCTGACTTCAGTATCGATGGTGGCGTAGCGAGAGAGAGTGCTGCCGAGGTAGGTGAAGTTTTCCACATCTTGAAGTCGCTGTCCCTTTACTGTGATGTTTGGTTCCTGATATGGTTTTCCTGGGGCGGGCTGATGCATCACTTCAGTCTTCTTGATGCTGACGGTGAGGCCAAAGTTATCGCAGGCAGACGAGAATGCGTCCATTTCCTGTTGCATTTCTTGCTCATTGATGGCACAGTCATCAGCATAGAGCAGATCACGAATCACAGTCTCTTTGAATTTAGTGACGGCCTGCAGACGTCGGAGGTTGAACAGCTTTCCGTCACACCTGTACTTGATGGGTATGCCTAGGGGAGTCTCCCTAAAGGCATCGGTCAGCATCGCTGAAAACATCAAACTGAACAGTGTAGGGGCAAGGACACAGCCTTGTTTAACTCCATTTGACACCTGAAATGGATCGGAGGCGTTTCCATCGTCAAGAACACGGGCCATCATTCCGTCATAAAATTGTCTGACAATCTTCAAGAACCTGTCCGGGCAGCCAAACTTCGACATGATCTTCCCCAGTCCCTCTGTGCTCACAGTGTCGAAGGCTTTTGTTAGATCTACGAAAGTGTTATAGAGATCTTGACTTTGTTCCACACTTTTCTCCTGAATCTGACGGGCAGCAAAGATCATATCAATAGTCCCTCAACCTGCGCAGAATCCGCATTGGCTCTCGGGGAGATGACCTTGCTCGAGATGTTTCAGGAGTCGATTGAGGAGCACTCGGGCAAAGATCTTGCCGGCGATAGAGAGAAGTGATATCCCTCTGTGGTTGTCACACGATCGCTTGTTTCCCTTTCTTTTGTAGATGTGAACGATTGTGGCATCTTTAAAATCTTGAGGGAGGGTCTCACTTTCCCAAAACGATTGAAATAGCGCTGTAAGTTTGTGTAGGAGAGAAGGGCTGCCTGTCTTGAACACTTCAGCAGGGATGGCATCAGAGCCGGGGGCTTTCCCAGTCAACATCTGCTTGATTGCCTTGGCAACCTCGTCCTTTGATGGAGTTATGTCCAAGTCTGGGTTTATGTCCACTTGGGGAAGGCGTTGAACAGCTTCGTCATTGATGGACGACGGACGATTTAGAACGCCCTAGAACGCCCATCCCTCTACGATCTTGTTTTTGTCAGTGATGGTGTTATTCCGTCCGTGCTCAGTAAAGGGGAACTGCCTGATGTTGGTGGTCCGAAAACACACCCGAGTGAATCATAGAAGTGTTTCATGTCGTGTCTATCTGCAAAGCCTTGAATCTCGTCGGCTTTGTTACTTAGCCATGTGTCTTGCATAGCGCGGAGATTTATCTGAACCTGTCTGCGCTTACTGACGTAGGCATCTTTCTTCGAGACCGAGTTGGGATCACTCTAATGAGCTCTGAAGAGTTGGCGTTTTTCTTCCAGCAGGGCTCTGATTTTGACATCATTTTCATCAAACCAGTCCTGGTGGTTCCTGGTAGCTTGTCCGAGCACCTGTAGGGCAACAGAATGAACAGATGTCTTCAGGGAGTCCCAGTCGTTTCCGGTAGCCTCAGTCAGCTGGCTTTCTAAACTTGCTACTAGTTCTTCTTGAACGGAAGGAAGCTTGAGCTTGTTGATGTTGAGCTTCTTCACAACTGTCTGGCCTTGTGGTCTTCTCTTGGGCTGAATATGCAAATTGGTCTTAGAAATGATGAGACGATGGTCTGTCCAACAGTCAGCACCACACATTACCTTAGTCACACGCACATCCCGCCTGTCCTTTGCTCTGACAATGACGTAGTCGATGAGATGCAATGCTTAGATCAAGGGTGCATCCACCACGTTTTATTACGGGTTGGAAGGCGGAATATGGTGTTGGTGATGGCTAAGCCATGGGTGGCACACGTTCTGAGCAAGAGGAGACCATTACTGTTACATTTCCCTACGCATGGGGTCCGAGGACTCCTTCCCAAGCCTGGTGTGCTTGACCTACACGAGCGTTAAAGTCGCCAAGGAGTAGGAGCTTGTCCACCTGCGGAACAGTGGAGATGAGGGCATCCAGTTCTACATAGAACTCCCCCTAAGTGTCTTCAGAGTTTGTCACGGTGGGGGCGTGGGTGCTAATGAGGGTTGCGGATCTCCCCCTGTCCAGGGGGAACTGAGTTTCATGAAGTGATCGTTGATGCCTTCTGGTATACAATCAAGTTTTCGTACGAGATGGTCTTTAATCGCAAATCCGACACCAGCCTCACGTCGCTCTTTATTGCTGCGGCCGCTCCAAAAGAAGGTGTAGCCGCCTCCAATCTCACTGAGCTGGCCTTTGTCGGGAAAGCGTGTTTCGCTGAGGGCTGCGATGTTGACAATGTAGCGGGCGAGTTCTCTGGCCACGAGGGCCGTACGTCTTTCTGGTCTCCCTGACTTACAGGTGGTTGAGTCGAGAGGAGTTCTAACGTTTCATGACGCAAGGGTGAGCTTGAATATTTTCTTGGATATTTTCTTGTGATTTCGACCGCAAGATGGGAACCCGCCAGCCGCGGTATGCTGGCCAGGTGTTTGTGGAACAGGCTATGTTTAGAGCACCTTTTCTAGCTCTGTCCTCAGACTATGGAGGCAGGCAGAGCTATCCTAAATAGGGCTGCCTGGTCGCTCAGGGGGCTGCCAAATTTCCCTGCTGTCCTGATCAGAGAAGAACGACCATATGGCCTGAGCCGCCTGTGTGCAGGATTGCAGCTACAGCTTCCAGTGATTCCGCACCTGCTGCTTCGCCATTCCCCCATCGCCACAGGACTTTGAGGGTAAAGGGTTGTCCCATGGTGGTGTTCCCATGACTTGCACTGAACTTGGATTAAAGTGAAGGAGGCTTGCGCAGCACCAGCCTCACTCTCTTGTCCTGATGAGCCTGATCCCACGGCAAGGCAGAGTCAAGATAGTTGGAGACTCATCGAGGGTGCAGGAGTTGCCGGAAAGGGACGAGATACGCCTTCTAACCGCCTACGGGGCTCCACTCCGGATTTTCTGTCGTGGTTTACTCCCTTAGCCTTAGCCATTCAAGGCCAACCCGCAAGGCAACAGGAAAAACTCATGCCATGCAATCTCCGTGACTTCACCGAAACCCTGGCATGGGGGGCTCAGTGGGTGCTCGATCTTGCCCAAGGATCTCCCACAGGCTAGTGGAGGGAAGGAGGCGCCTTACTTCTCCTGTTGGTGGAAGATTTTTCCACCCCGCCACCCCAGCACCCTCACACACTTACCACTAACCTCTCTCCCTCTCTCACTCACACACACACACACACTAATCCACTCAACTCTTTCACACACACACACACACACATACACACACACACACACACACACACACACACACACACATCAATCCACTCCACTCACCTCTCTCTCACTCACACATACACACATCTCTATCTCTGGCACACACACACACACACATCCTTTCTCTCTCTCTATCTCTCTCCCTCACACACACACCACACATCTCTCTGTCCCTCACTCACACAAACAATAATCCACACCACTCACCAATCTCTCTCTCTCTCTCACTCACACACACACACACACACACACACACACACACACACACACACACACACACACGTTAGAACAGCCAAACGGTTAAGGAGAAAAGATTTACACGAGTCACTTGTTTTATTCCGAGTTACAAGTTTCACAAAATTAACCCATAGATAGAAGAGAAAGAGGAAAGGACACAATGTCTTTCAAAATGGAGATGTCAGTCTCCACACACCACTAACTTCTCGCTATCCAACCCTCTCTATTTTTATATCCAGTGATAATTTTATATTTTTCATTTACAGATTTATTTTGCCTAACTGCCATCCCACCATCTTTATTTCTTTCCTTCCATGCTCATTATGTTCCATCCCACCATTCATTCATTCTGCCTACCTGCCAACCACCCTTCCATCCTGCCTCTCTTTTTTCCCCATTTTCTTAACTTCTTTCTATACTTTCATCCCTCATTTTTCCTACCTGCATTTTATGGCTTCCTTCTATTCATCACCTTTTGCTCTCTCACAGTCTTCAGTGTTCTGTCTTGTAAAAGAAGCCACTTTTTTGCAATATGACAGGGGCAACCTTGGAGTGTTTGTGTGTGCACGTGTCTGTGTGTGTGTGTGTGTGTGTGTGTGTGTGTGTGTGTGTGTGTGTGTGTGTGTGTGTTTAAAACACTCCAGCAGCGGAACAATAGAATACATATTTTGGCCTTGTGTTCTGCCCCAATTAAATAATCTCTGATCAAAAACAAATCAATCTGAATTGAATTTTCCAAAAAACCAGGGTCAAAACATTCACTTCAAAGCCCCAGATTGTTCGACCCTCAGAGGTCAAACCTCCCTGCTTTTCTCGTGATCTGTCTGTCGATTTTTTCCCCACATGTTTGTCCTGTTTTCCCACCTTCCTTTCACATCTAACACATAAGGTCAAAGGTCAGAGGGCACAAGGTGATAGTGATACATACGCTAGAGCCTGGGGCGACATGATATCCATAGAGCTGCATGCTCTACGTGATGTTCATAGAGAAGGAGGAAGAAGAGGAGGGAGGAAGGGCACACACACACACACACACACACACACACACACACACACGTTAGAACAGGCTAAACGGTTAAAGGAGAAAAGATTTACACGAGTTACTTGTTTTATTCCGAGTTACAAGTTTCATAAAATTAACCCATAGACAGAAGAGAAAGAGAAAAGGACACAATGTCTTTCAAAATGGAAATGTCAGTCTGCAAATCACCATGGTTACCATGGGGCGACATGATACACATATAACACACAATAAACGTGGACATCTGGGATTTCTAGCAGCTTGAAGACCATTCTTGAGACTTGGTACAAAAACATCAGGGTCTCAACAGCTTAACAGTGTGTGTGTGTGTGTGTGTGTGTGTGTGTGTGAGTCAGAGAGTGAGTGAGAGAGAGAGAGAGAGACGGAAAGAGAGAGAGCAAGTGTATCCTTGATGTCATCCATCCATCAAATATTAAAAAGAATCACAACCCGATAAACGTGATGTAATTTGCCGATTAGGTCATAAAACCTCAAAAGCCATGCCCCATCATGACCACTGTGGATCAGATTCTGTCCCTGATGTGCAACAGTCAACATATGGCTTTTTATGGCAACCAGTAATCATCAGCTAGTAATATGGGGAAACAAACAACATAAAAAAATCACCTCAGTTACTCCTCAAGGAACGCACCAACTGTGAGCACATTCTTAGGAGAAGCTGGAAGAATCCCACACAGACAGTAACCCAAGTTCAGGTTCAATTTACAATAACATGAGAACATTCACACTGTACCACCAAACCACTCATCTTTCACATCCAACATCAACTCCAAAACTCTGCATCCTTCCCTGACCTTCTCAATACATCATGCACTCCAAACACCATCTCGCACTCCAAACACCATCTCCCATTGCATCAACCGCTTCAAAAGACAATTTCTTACTCCATCACCCACTCTAGTCTAAACACAATTTCCAACTCCATCTTCCACTTCATTCCATTTCCTACTCACGCCGCCCCTCCCAACCCAATTTCCTCCTTCCCCAGCCACCCCAACACCATTTCCGACTCCATCTGCCTCTCCCAACACAATTTTCTACTCCCGCAGCTGCTCCCAACACCATTTCCTCCTCCTTCAGCAGCTCCCAATCCAATTTGCTCCTCCCGCAGCTGCTCCCAACACCATTTCCTCCTCCTTCAGCAGCTCCCAATCCAATTTGCTCCTCCCGCAGCTGCTCCCAACACCATTTCCTCCTCCCGCAGCCGCTCCCAACACCATTTCCTCCTCCCGCAGCCGCTCCCAACACCATTTCCGACTCCATCAGCTGCTCCCAACCCCATTTCCTACTCTATCAGTCACCCGGAACACGATTTCCTACTCCATCAGCCTCTTCCCACACAATCACCAACTGCCTCAGCCCCTCCCAACACAATCTCCTGCTCCATCAGCCCCTTCCAACACAATCTCCTGCTCCATCAGCCCCTCCCAACACAATCTCATGCTCTATCAGCCCCTCCTAACACAATTTCCTGCTCCATCAGCCACTCCCAACACAATTTCCGACTACATCAGCTGCCCCCAACACAATTTCCTGCTCCATCAGCCACTCCCAACACAATCTCATGCTCTATCAGCCCCTCCTAACACAATTTCCTGCTCCATCAGCCACTCCCAACACAATTTCCGACTCCATCAGCTGCCCCCAACACAAGTTCCTGCTCCATCAGCCACTCCCAACACAATCTCATGCTCCATCAGCCCCTCCCCACACAATTTCCGACTCGATCAGCCACCCCAACACAATTTCCGACTCCATCAGCCGCCCCACCACAATTTCCGACTCCATCAGCCGCCCCACCACAATTTCCAACTCCATCAGCCGCCCCACCACAATTTCTGACTCCATCAGCCACCCCACCACAATTTCCGACTCCATCAGCTGTTCCCACCCAATTTCCGACTCCATCAGCCATTCCCAACACAATTTTTGTTCATCAGACACTCCCAATACAATTTCCTACTCTGTCAGCTCCTCCAAACACCATTTCCTACTCCATCAGTCACTCCAAACACAATTTCCGACTCAAGCCACTTAAAACAAAATTTCCTCCTCCTTCAGTCATCCCCAAACACAATTTCCTACTCCATCACCCAATCTCACTGTCATCTCTTACTCCATCAGACAATCCAATTGCCATCTCCTACTTCATCACACACTCCAAACCTCATCCTCTCCTCCATCAGCCACTTCATACCTCATCTCCTACTCCTTCACCCATTTCAAACACCATCTTTCACTTCATCACCCACTCCAAACCCCAATTCCTAATTTCATCTCCTATGCCATTACCCAATAGAAACCCCATCTCTTTCATCATCACCTGCTCCAAACCACAATCTCCTGTTCCCCACCCTTTTGAAACCACATCTCTCATGGCATAATCAATTCTCCATTCCCCATCTCCTACTCCATCAGCAAATCCAACCCCAATCTCCTCCTCCATCACCACTCCAAATCTCATCTCCTGCTTTATCAGCCAAGCCAAACCCTATGTCTTACTTCCCACCCACTCCAAACCCCATCTCCTTCTCCATCACACAATCCAAACCCCATCTGTTACTCCATTATCCACTCCAAGGACCATCTCCTTCCCAACCAGCCTTTCAAAACCCCTATTTCCAACTCCAACATTCACCCCAAACATCATTTTCTTCGCCATCACCTACCACCAACCCCAGTTTCCTACTCCATCAGTCACTTCAAACCTCACTCTACTACTCCATCAGTCCTTCCACAGGTTTCTCTTATATGGTTTGTATTTTTATGGTTCCACCCAAATGAGGATGGGTTTCCCCTTTAAGTTTGGTTCCTTTCAAGGTCTCTGCTTCATATCAACTGAGAGTTTTTCCTTACCACCAGTGCCACAGACTTTCTTAATAGAGATGTCTCAGTGTTGTCGAAAACTCTTTTGTACTTTGTGAATTCCTACTTTTACTATGTAAAACTGCTTCGCAATAATGTAAACAGAAGCACTATACAAATTAAACTGAATCTCCTACACCATCAGCAACACCAAACCCATCCCCTACTTTATAACCCACACCAAACCCAAACCCTATTTGTTAACCCACATCCACCCACTCCAAACACTACATCTCAGAATCCACCACCCAATTTAACTCCACCACCTGTGTCAAAACTAAATCAACAAACTTGCCATTCTTTAAAAAAATCTTCCACTCCCTATTTCTCCAGTACACAGAAGTTTTATATCCTGAACTACCAATCAGTCCAAAGTTTTGTGAAATAATTCACTTCATAACTAAACCTCATCTCTATTCCTGATCAGCCTCAAACTAAACCCAAACCCTCCACTCAGAAACCCAGCAAGCTTGATTTCCTGAAAATACAAGTCTGCTCACAGCAAAAATTCTATAGTATTTGGTTCTGTTTGTTTTTTTTTGTTTGTTTTGATATAACACCTCCAGACTCTTACCAGTTGAGCTGACTTTTCCGCATCTCCTTTGCGTCCCTTCTTTTCATTTTTTTTCCGAAAGATTTCCTGCAACTGTAGGACAGAACATACTAGTAGTAGGAGCATAGATGCTAATCTTAATAAGCTTAAAACAAATCGACTACACTAGCTTAAAGAAAGGACACAATTCAGAAGATTTTTCAGATTTAACTGCAGATCCAGGTCTAGGTACTTAACTGGACCTCAAGGAAAGGTCTAGAACAGAGTCAGCACAAAGAAGGAAAGGTCAGATCTCACCACTAGAAATTCTTGCTTGTCCACCATCTGGTTGCCGTCGGCATCAAACATTTTGAAAGCTATTTTAAAGCCAGCATGAGGCTCTGAAGAAAAAAAAAAAACATGAGTCATATACGTCGATTCAGTCTTTATAACCTGATAATGTGCTACTGCATGATGTCATTCACGTAAAGCATTAACCAGGATGAGTCCTTGGTGGTAAGTCATCTCCTCACATGATTGCATTGTCCCAAGACAGTAGACAGGGGTTTCAAAAACTCTTAGAAGGTGATGTTTATTTAAAATTTATGGACGGACAAACTGTGACGAGCACAGAAAGTCCAACAATGAAACACCATTCGGGTTCAGACTGGAGAGGCCGTACCTACCGATCACACCCTTCCAGGTCACACTACTGTTGCCCACATGGGCGTTGAAGTCTCCCAAGACAACGAGTGAGTCTCCCGAGGGAGCGTTATCCAACACACTCCCCAAAGACTCCAAAAAGGGTGGGTACTCTGAGCTGTCATTTGGTGCATAAGCACAAATAACAGTCAGGACCCGTCCCCCCGCTTGAAGACGGAGGGAAGCTACCCTTTCGTCAACTGGGGAGAATCCCAACATTTGAGCACCGAGACGGGGGGCAACAAGAATACCCACACCGGCTCGCCGCCTCTCCCCATGAGCAACTCCAGAATAGAAGAAGGTCCATCCTCTCTCGAGATGGATGGTTCTAGAGCCCAAGCTATGCGTTGAGGTTAGCCCGACTATATCTAGTCGGTATCTCTCCACCTCGCGCACCAGATCAGGCTCCTTCCCCGCCAGAGAAGTGACATTCCATTTCCCAAGGGTCAGAGTAATTAGCCGAGGATCGGTCCGACAGAACCCATGCCTTCGGCTGCCACCCAACTCACACTGCACCCGACTCCTAAAACTCCTCCCACGGGTGGTGGGTCCATGGGAGGGCGGACCCATGTCTCCTTTTCGGGCTAGGCCCGGCCAGGCTCCATGGGCAGAAGCCCGACCACCAGGCGCTCGCCTTCGAGCCCCTTCCCCGGGCCTGGCTCCAGGTGGGAACCCCGGATACCCGCGTCCGGGCAAGGGAGATGGCTTCCTGTGATCTCTCTGAGATGTCATAGGTGTCATAGGGGTCTTTTTTCCTAATATCTTAAGCGTTAACAGGGAAAAAGTAACCCTGGTCAAAAGAGGAGAAAAAAGTCGCTGACAAAATATGAGGCGGGAAAACGCCAATGGATTTACAAGCCCGCATGGGAGCACTGTCAACCCTGGCTTTCGCTATGACTTGGCCTCCTGACTTATGTTTTGTACAGTGTGCTCCGTTTTTTACAAGAACCACCATGTGATGAAGAAATCTGCGTTTGTACATGGATGCAGCAATTTCAAGTATGAAAGTGTTGTTATGCATGAGGGGAGTGAAAGTAACTGTTGGGCCATTTTCGCCGAAACTGCCCGTATGGCTGTTGTCGGTAGCAGACTAGCCGGGAAAATGATTCAAACGTTAAATAAGGTAATGTTTCATAGGTTAATGATCATGTTCAGAACATGTCATGGTAATGCAAACCATGCACAGCCTTTCACAGATTTTGTATGGCAGTGTGAGTTAGATAAGATGAAGTGACTAGACCAGGGGTCACCAACATGGTGCCCGTGGACACCAGGTCGCTTGCAAGGACAACATGAGTCACCCGAGGGCCTGTTAACTGCTATTTTTAGAACAGGCCTGCGGCTCTATAGCGCCACTCTCCATTGAGCTGCATCTAATATATATATATATTTTTTTAATCAAATCAATATATTCACATAGATGAATATCATTAATTTTTAATCATAACATAAATAAAGGTAAATTGGGCAAATCTGTTATTTCAAAAGTATGTATCAATCTGGTAGCTATTCGCATTAATTGATACCCAAGAGGTAGCTCTCAGCATCAAAAACATTGGCCTAGATATAGCAAAGACCCATAAGAATGATAAATCTGCCAAGATTTTTTCACATTATATATCCGAATGTGAGCGTATTAAAATAGGTGAATCTGTACGAAATGCAAAACAATCAGCATCATGAGTGATGATGGCACAGATTCATCAATTACTGAAGAAGAGATTATGTCAGGTGGGCTGTGGAAGGTGAAGTGCATGTAAGATTTTCCAGCATAGAAGCAGTGGAAAAGGCTGATGCTGCTCATGTAATGTCAGCAATTGAAAAATCTTTCTGCACACTGACAGGCCAAAAAAAAAAAAAAAGACTGAATGGGTCGGCTTGTTGGCTTTGGAAGTGACGGCGCGGCAGTGATGATGGGGAAGAAATCAGGTGTGGTCCCTAAATTAAAGGAGCAACAGCCCCTTTTACAGGCTGTGCCTTGTTGTGTCCCTCAGGTTGGAGCTGGGATACAAAGACACTGTTATACAAATAGCAGAGTATAAAAAGTTGGATACATTTTTGTCCAATGTTTACTATTTCTTTCACAACAGTGCACGAAATGGAAACATGCTGAAGACTGCGTATGCTACATTCGGAGGAAAGGGGAAAGATGCCAATGAGAATTGGGAGCACACAGTGGTTTACACGTACTCTGCATGCTTTGGAAAACAAAGCGATATCGACTCACCTATCTCAATTTCAACAAATGTCAACTCTAACAGAAAATACAAATAATATGAGGAGACTGGTGAGGTTTGTGATGTCACTGTAAACCTCATACATGGGAAGTTTCAGTGTGTGTGATGATTACAGTGATATAACAATGCCCACAATTCACTTTTCAGTAACCCCCCCATTATTCGTGGGGGTTGCGTTCCGCCCCTTCCTGTGGATTCTGATAATTCGCAAATTATTGATGCAGTTTTAAAACCCTATGTATGATATTTTACATACGCTAAAATATGCTTGTTAAACCCATTCTATTGACAGTCTTACTCATTAATACAGTAATAATGCAGTAAAATGTAGTAATGATTAAGTAAAAACTTCAATTTTGTACTGTGATAATATTTATAAATAAATAAAGCGCTTAGGCTCCTTACCAGATGCTAGAGAAGATGCAAGGCAGTTTGAGTGAAAACATAGGGCTTAAATAATCATTAAAATCACACGAAAAAAAACGTGAATTCACAATTCAGTTGATGACATATGTGCAAAGAAGGAAAAAAAAAAAAAAAAAAAAGGAGGTGTACACATCTGCAACCAATTAGCAGGAGGGAGAAACAAAAGCTCCCAGCCATTGGCTAATTTGGAATCACATGCCAGTAACTTCCAGGGCTGGCGGGTATGCGGAGCTGCCACCGGTGAACCACGAATGGGTGGGTGTGGGTGGGTGTACCTTATTTGTAATTTCTCTTATATTTGACACTTGTTGAAATTTCTTTTTCCCTGAATATTTTTATATGTACAAGTCCTTAATTTTTCCAGCAACATGGAATTGACACAACTTTCCCTGTAAATGAAACATGCTAACTTAATTGTGGTGTTAAATTACATTTTTACATAAACAACATTATTTTTGATATTATTATGGTGTTCTGTGTTGTTTTCAATTATGAATTGACCAAATGTCAAAATACTCTTGAAATAACTACATATTTGTCATGTACCATGGTAAATATACTAGTAGTCTTCTGTGTCATTTTTTAACATTGGTATAACTCCAATTCAATTTTTTGGTTAGTTGATTTTTGATTGGCTTGTAACTTTGGCAGGTAACAAGTCTGACTGGTTAGTAAAACAAAAACAAAAATAATAATTTCTAGGCTTGAGTAGGATAAAGCAGTTTAGCAATTTAAGGTATGATGCAAAGAACATCACCAGAGTCACTGACAGTGGTCCAAACCTTTTCTCCCATTTCCCGGTTGTATTTACCAGAAACCTGAAATTTTACCTCCACATCACAACTAACCAATGAAGATTCAAACACTGATGTCTAGTCTCAAACTCTACAGCTTTGAAGCTCATGGGTTCAAAGTTAGAGTCTCAGTTCCGACTCCCCTTTCATCACCTCCAGGTGTTTTTTTTTTTTGTTGTTTTTTTTGACCTTGTTGTGGGCCACATGTCTCTCAGTGGTATTACGTTGCCGTGGGAACAGTATGTCAAAGAAGGGTCACTGTGTTCTAGAAGACCTGCTGAGTGAAGTGCTCGAGCGCAGCAGGAAAAGGCGAAGACAAGCTTTAATGATGCTACTCAACAGCTTCAAAATGCCTGATCTATTTCAGAACATCGAATGCGGAACACACATGCTGTCGACAAAATCAGCTTGTCTGGTATCTCACTCGCTCAGGATGAAAGTGTGGGTGGAAACTGTCTGGATCTCTTGGACAGTAATGTCAAACAGGGGGTGGGTTTTTGTGAGTTGTCTTTAATGGAGGGATCAAGAACTTGTGACAGAAAGCCCCCAAAAATTCAGAAAGATGAAATGAAATACAAGGGTCGGCACAAACGTTCATAGCGGACCTTGATGCAGTGGTCAAATGGTCTTTTTTATTCCATTAGTGTTGCTTTAATTTCCTTGGTATACAAGCGCTTAAATTTTACTGTTTAGGTATCACTTCTTCTGAGTCAGTCAATTTTCAGCCCACTTTTATATTGTGTCATGGACAAAGCATGAAACATGGACAGGTTGAAATGGGAGAAATGGAAGATGAAAAATTCAGATACTTACTAGTCAGAATACAAAGTAGGAAGAGATATTCCGTGTAAGAGATGACACCTGAAAAACAAAATCAAAGGGATACTGCGTTAATTCATGCTAAACACCAGTAACGTACACCAAGAATCCCTCATCTTCTGTTTCTTATTCTCTCTCAATGCTTTCTTCCGGAGAGCAAAACCATTTAGTGGCCATTTCAACTCACTCACTCTCACTCATTTATTTGCCAAATCACCTTAATCCTTCAAGGGTTGCAGGGATGATTCTGGAACTTATCTCAGCCAACTCTGGGTGGAGGCTGGTACACCCTGAACAGCTCACCGACCATTGCAGAGCCAATACACAAACAATCATTCACAATCACCCTTACACCTACAGGCCTCGACGTTTCAAAACTTGGGGAACCAGTTTATGGTTCACGGGTAAATGACTTTGGTAACCCAAAGTTCTTTCAGGTAAAAATGAGTTACGTAACCCACAGGTTGTGCAAAATAGTTACCTGAAGTCCAAGTAAATTATAAAACAAACCTGTGTTATTGAATCAATTAGATTTGTGATTTTAAGTTCAGTAGATGTTTGTATATTATCTTATGTATTGTTGAATTTTCTAATATTAAAGGATTAATTATTGACAACACAACTAATTATTTTGAAACATTCAATTTTAATACAAATAATTATCATTCTTCTCATAAAACTGCTGGAATAATTTTAATACACGAACATGCAAAGTTTCATCAATCAGCATAAATGTCAAACACCATTAGCACCAACTTGAACCTTTAACTGGTTTAATTGGAATGTTCACTGATTAATAATATTAATACATGTAACTTCATTTTGTCGCTATAACATTATTTTGATAATTCACAAAGTAGTAATACCGTATTCGACGTAATAAACGACCTGCTCCAATAAGCCCCCCACCACCACCCCAGTGTTTATCTCTTGTCTATTAACCGCCCATGTGTACTGGGAGCAAAATTGTAGATCAAACTTACCAATTTATTCGGTCAGTCTCTGTTAACGGTAAAATGAGGCGTTTGCTGCCTGTAAAAGTGAGTTTACACGATATTTCGAGACCCTTTGCCACTGGGGAATGTCTATAATGTTCATTAGTAACAACACATTTGATCGTTCCGCCATGCTTTAAAGAACAGGAAAATATTTTGCTGTGTTTTTCTGGTAAATGACCAACAACCGATGAACCATTAGAAACTGCTACAGCAAAACTATGGGATGCCCTGAATGAATGGAGCGATGAGCCAGATATGGACCTAACAGAAAGTGATAATGAGGATTTTTCACTGGATTCTCCTGCTCACTGACTTCATCAATTTAAAATGTTCCTGGCCATGTGTTTGACATTCGTGCTGATTGGTTCAACGTGCCATGTGCTAAAGTTGACATTCATGTTGATTGGCTCGATTTTACATCTGGGGGAAAATATTTACAGGAACAGTACTGGGAGGGAAAATTAAAGGCTCTTTTTTTTTTAAATTATGCTGTTTTCTGTTTACTTTCATGTAAGTAATTTGGTTGATACCACAAAATGAATAACACAAATACCAGTAAAACTCTTTTATTGTTCTGTTATGATTCATGTTTTCCACCTCGATGCTAATAAGCACCTACCGTTCCACTCCGCTAGTAAACATTTTAATAAGCGCCCACCCAGCCAATTTTTAAGTGCCCTGGGCGCTTATCACGTTACATACGGTAAATATAGAATAGCTTCTTCCTAATTTGTACTATATACATGTAGTAAATCTTGTGGGGCAGTGGTGGTCTAGTGGTATAGGGTGCTGGATCGCTGATCCAAAGGTTGAGGGTTCGAGTCCCACTCGCCACAAGGTTGTCACTGTCCCCCCCAGTGCAGCTAACTGGGTTATTAAAGGCAGGCCATGTCTCTCACTGTCTATGGTGTGAGGCATGTAAAAGAACCATTGCAGACTTTCGTAAAGAGTAGGCTGCAAAGTCGTCAGCGTGTTTCTGTCCCTTGCTAAAAAGGGCTGTGACAGGAAGGGCATCTGATGTAAAAACCTCTGCCAAATCAAACAAGCGAATCAGATGATTCGCTGTGGTGACTCCCAAGTAAAAGGGAAAAAAGACGAAAGAAAGACAGACATGTAGTAAATCTTGCATTTTACTTTGGTAACATAGCCATCATCACTGACGTTCAGTATTTGGAAATCGTCTTTAAATTAATATTAGCATTTTGTGTACCCTCCACGTTGGCCTTTTTTTGTTTATGACATACAAACCTGTTTTTGGCACTGTGTGCTGTCGCGCACTGTATTATGAAAGTGAATATGTATGCAAGCTTTTTGTTGTTCACTGGTTTCGAAAGACTGTTGACTTGTAAGACCAACTCTCCTGTCGTGTCAATTCTAGAGGCTTGCATCTAAGAGGATTTGGAACTGCCAGTTAACCTACTGTACAACACTTTGGACTGTTGAGGGGAAACCAGAAAACCCAGAGGAAACCCACACAAGCAATGTGAAAACATGGATGCTCCACACAGAAACACCCTTTCGAGCTTGGGACTCGTACCCTGTACTGTCTTGTAGTTAGGCAGACACGCCAACTACTACACCACCGTGCCGCCCCGGTATTTCAACTGAAACCTAAATTGGAACTCTTTGGTAATTTTACAAAGGGATGTTCTTTCAGGAAGATAAGATCTAAAGATTCTCTCGGGTGCACACGGAACGCATCAGGTCTTTTACTAGTCTAACACCCCAGGACGGACTGCGAAGTTACCCAAGCGATCAATTGTTTCGAATCGTGAGAAAGAAGATACATGATGAGACCTCTTGAGGATGTTTTTGTAGCCAGGGTAAAAGACAGGGATCCGTTCACCATATACAGGGACTAAAAAGCATTCTCTACCTGTATAGGTAACAGAGCTACAGATAGTTCTGGCTGGCTGAGCCCAGGGTTTCAGGCCAGTGCTCTTTCGTGCCTTGGGGGGAGGAACCCAACACGCAGTGGGATGAGACCTACCTAGTTTTCCTGTATACAAACAAACAAATGTGTATACCTACTTAATATTGGGGTTCTTGAGTTCCTGTAGAGCTCAGGCTAGGCTTTTTATTCATTATTATTTTATATTCTTATACAGTCCAAAAGCCTTTAGAATTTAATTTACCAAACAGGGCTACATTTACATCACAGGAGGTTTCTGAAACCCTATCCCAAATGGCCTTGAAATGAATAACTAGGAATACAAAATGATATTGATGCGACATCTCTTGGTTCGAGCTTGTTCTATCCCAAATGGCTGCCATCTATTTATTAAGAATTGTGTGAATGATCTGAAGAGGAAAATGAGAATTCCAAATATCGTGCAAGCAAAGAGGCACATCGCATCACAACTGTAGACTATCTTTGCCAACTATGAGTCCTAGTCTATTTGCAGAGCAAGATACACATACAAACATTCACAATCACTCTCACACCTAGGGGTAATCAAAAATATCCAGTGTAATGTGCTTGTCATTCGACTGTTGGAGAAAAACTGGAGTACTCAGAGCAAACCCATGCAAGCAAGGACTCATGCACCCTAACCCCAACATGCAAACTCCACACAAACACCCTTGCCAAGCCTGAAGCTCAAACTTTCTTGCTGTGAGGCAGATGTGTTGGTCAATACGCTTGCAGTAGAATCTGTCTCTGGCAAGTTATTAACTGCAATTTACGGCAGTTACTTGCTTTATGTTCTTATTTATTTCGCTATACGGCATTAATCATGCATGGGAAATTATTGCTTCTGTACCTAACTCATCCAAAGTGAGCACCCACACTCAAAGCAGTGGGCTGCCTGACACAATGGGGGGCAAATGGAGAGCAGTTGGGGGTTAGATGCCTTGCTCAAAAGTACTTTAGCCATGAATGTGGATAAAGGGACAGTGCAGTTCATCCTACCACGACACATTTTTATTGCTTGTATGTGAATTGAACCACCGACCTTTCGATCTCAAACCGTTCACCTACAACTGCCACCATTTACAAGCCACTTGCTCTTGAGGAGATTATAAAGTTGACTCGACTTTACATTTCTGTCCAAGAGAGATGAAATTGCTGAAATTGCAGGTTGATAGGGAAACTGGGAGAGTCACATGGTGGATACTGTTCCTGTCAATCAGAGTGATGCAAACCAATTTGCCACATCTATAAGTGGACATGCATGTTAGTGTCACCCATCAGATGTGGATTCATAATACGAGTGAGAATGTTGCTAGAATTTCCCAAAGGGGCACCAGGCACCATGTTAAAGATCTGTTACTTCCAGGGAGGTATGTCAGGAGGCCCCTTTGGAGAGTAGATGGAATGGGCAGACATACTATAGCCTTCAGTAGTAAATTCTCCAGTTACAACTTGTGCGACAATAGACAGACGGAGATTCACTGAAGGAATGTCTAGCAGCATGGTCAAGGCAGAAGAAAAAAGAAAATACCCAATGAGGAACGCACTGATATTTTGTAAGTTGTTAGCATGGTGTTAAATTTCCACATGTCTCCACCACTGTCCTGAAAGACTAAACCTCCATAAGGATCAGTTGTATTCCCAGTAATCACCTTGGCTCTAAGGTTCCCTGGAAACCAGCCTCTCAAGTTGTTCACACACACACACACACACACACACACCTCAATCCTCATAACACCGTGTAGGTTGAATTAAGGAGATGGTGTGAATTACAGGACCGCAGTTAAAAACGGTAATTATAAAAGTGGCATCCATGAGGTTTATTTTTATCTGTCCTGCTGCGATTAGCGCCTTGTGTGAAGCCAGTGTGTAATTACAACCGCAGGGAAATAGCTAGGCTACCACCTGCACCGTGCTAGAAAATGCTTCAATTGAAGCTCTCAAGTCAGTGATCTTTCTCATGTTTATTTAGTCCATTCACATTCCTTTTGTATTTTTGTTTTCATTTAGGATTCGGGAATGTCACCAGCTTCCAGACAAACGCGAAATAGCAGCATGGAAGCGAGCAAGACATTCAGCCATCAATATTGGAAAAGTGATGGATTATACAGACTGCTTTAGCATTAAACCAGTGCTTCTCAATTATTTTCTGTGGCGCCCCCCAGGAAGAAAAAAAGCATTTCACGCCCCATAAGCAACTACAGATAGTATTATTTGTCTATAAAATTGTTGGTAGTACACCTCTGCATTATATTGTATCTTTATTAACATTAAAAACAAAAAAGAAAGAAGTATAGTTCAACTTATAATAGTTAGGTGCCTTGCTCAAGGGCACTTCAGTCATAAAGGTGGAGGAAGGCGAGGTGCAACTCGCTCTCACACCTCCACACATTTTTCCTGCTGGACTGTTTGATCCCAAAACAGCTTCTCCATCCATTGGTCCACGGCTGCACCAGAGCACAGTAGCTACACTCTCTCAGAATTAGCTTTCTCGTGTGTGAATATGTGGATAGACGTGTGCTTTTGATATGAGAGATTCCAGTGTCATCATGGAAGTCAAACATCTAGTGTCAAACATTCCTCAAGAATAGCCCCTCCCACTTCATTTTCCATAGAAATTGTGGAATGTTGTTTTCTTACAAAACCTTTTAAACTCATACAGTGTCGAAGCTTTAGCAAGAGTTAGCTTGGAAAATCTGTACATGAACTCTCACCTCTTTCACGGAGATTTCGAAAAAGTGTCGAAGTTCCTTTCCACACTGGAGGTGTCTCGGAGAGAATCTTTTCAAACTCCTGTTACAACCGAAATGGAAATACTGAATTAAAAAACCTTGATCCAGCTGCACTGCATAATGTCTTAGCATTTTAAAAAGTATGCTAAACGCTAAGTACACTAGCTGCCTAGTATGACATTGATAGCATATTAATTATGAATCATGTATATATAAATGTGGAAGTACACACTGTAAATAATCCCAGAAGTAATTCCACCAGCACATATTTATTCACAATTTCATCATGAGCCAAATTTGCTATATCCACCACACTAGCATTAGCACTTCAGTACAAACCTTTATTCATTCACTCATTTTCTGACCCGCTTAATCCTAATTAGACTCACTGAGAGGTTGTCACCCATCTCAGCCGACTCTAATCAAGAGCACAGTACACCCTGAACCGCTCGCCAGGCCATTGCAGGCCAGAAACACCCTACTGTCTATGCAGCTCCTCTTTACAAAAGCAGTAGTGGTTCTTTCACGTGAACCTCTCAACACAGTGAGAGACATGACCGGATTTTGGTAACCCAAATGGCTCTACTGGGGTGACATCAGTGACAACCCGATGCCAGTGGGGATTGAACCCCCAATTTTGGGATCAGTATTCCAGCACCTTACCACCGGGCCACCAATGCCTTGTGTTATGTCCATTCCTTTTGAGTAATGTATACATAACACTTCGTGTTTCAGTACATTGTGTGTGTGCGTGTGTGTGTGTGTGTGTGTGTGTGTGTGTGTGTATGTGCGCGCATGTGTGTGTGTGTGTGTGTGCATGCATGTTGAGATTCTGACTAGTGTGACTAGTGTAATATAATTATTACTGTATTACTCCACCTGTTTACTGAGATACCGCCAGGGCTTTGTACCTAAAAAGAGAGACAGTAAAAAAATACCTTTTAATTATTTCTTCTGTTTCATACACTTTGATACACATTATTTTATTAAAGCCAGAAAAAAATCTATAAAATAAAAAAAATCTAAACTCACTCATTCATTTTGTAAGCCGCTTAATCAAAAAAATTAAGGGTTGCATCACCCATCTCAGCCAATTCTGAGTAAGTGCCTGGACAGCTCACCAGGCCATCGAAAAAAAAAAAATCTAAACTTTACATAACATTTTCACTGTATACAGTAGGCCCTTGACTATTCACGGTTTTGCACTCGCGGTTTGAGTACACGCGGTCTGCCCAGCAACCGGCACGTGATTCAAATTCAGCCAATGGCTGTCCTCCTTTCTGCTGATTAGTTGAGCTGATGTCCCACGCCTTTTTCATCATTCTCACACAAGTTGCAATGAGCCTCTTTTTTGTGTGAGTTTTAATTACCAGATAAGCTCTATGATACCACTCAAACGCTGTGCGTCTTCTCTGGCGAAGCGATAGAAAACGCTGGATGTCGCTTCTGAAGAAATAAGACTTTCTCTTGAGAAACAACGGTTTTCTCTGAACTGTTGTATTAAATTCTTTTTTAATTATTATTCCACTACAGTACCTAAGTTCATGTTTATGCATGAGGTTTTATGTTCTGTAGCATGTTTAACAAACGATACCAAAAGAATAAACTTTATTACGGTACTCTTCATGTCCTTTTACATTGAAGTTGGAGTGACGTCTCCAAGATGGCGCTGCCCAGAGGACAATGTCGCGGAGTTCTCAGTCAAATTGTTTCTTTGTTCGTTTTAAATGTTTTATTTGTTGTTTTGTTTGTTCATGTTTTGCACTAAGCTTGTCTCCGACCGGTCGACTGTACTACAGCTATAACATCGGCGTAGCAGAGCTAGCATGCTACTAGCGGACCTAGCATGTTATTAGCAAACCTAGCATGCTATGGTTCGTTTTAATTTGTTTTATTTGTTATTTCGCTTGGTCATGTTTTGCACTGTGCTTGTCTACCACCAGTCGACTCTACTACAGCAACTGTATAAGATCGGACTTACTTCGGGCGTGTATAACTTAGCAGAGCTAACATGCTATAGTAGGCAGCGAGCCGCATCCCAGCTAACAAAGAAGCCGAGGCAGGAAGGGACCGAACGAAGACTCCGGCGCTTGGGATTGCAGGGGATGAAGGCTGTGTAGCCAGCTGGTATAATCGCCTTATCGGGTGTACTCTCCTCGAGCCATGTTTCACAGAAACACAGTCCTGTAGATCCCTCTGCGCTGCAATCTGAGCGTGAAGCTCGTCCATCTTGTTTCGCAGGGACTAAACATTTTAAAGCAGTATGGGCGGAAATCCTCACCAAGCGCCGGAGAATCTGAAAACTCCGCCTGGGCTTTAGCATAGCCAAGCATCGGATAGCATAGCAGCTCAAAATAGAAGTTGTTGCGTGCTTACTTGCCCGAAGCTGAAGCTGCTCATAGCTGTAGTTTGGTCGACCGATCACAGACGAGCATAGTGCAAAACATCAACAAACAAATAAAACAAATTAAAACGAACAAAGAAACAATTTGACTCTGAGAACTCTGCGACCTTGCCCTATAGGCAGCGCCATCTTGGACATGTCACTCCAAGTTCAATGCAAAGGGACATGAAGCGTAATGAAGTTTATCCTTTTGGTATCATTTGTTAAACATGCTACAGAACATAAAATCTCACGCACAAACATTCTAAGAGTTAACTGAGGTACTGTACGGGAATAATAATTGAAAAAGACTTTAAAACGAGTGTTTACAACAGTATATGCAGTATAATGTTTATATATTTTATTACTAAATAGAATCTGTAGAATGTGTTTAAGAAGCATATTTTAGTGCATGTAATAGATACATAGTATTTTACTGCTGGCTGCTCATTCGCGCATGTGACATCATACATGGGGTTTTACTTCCGCGTACAGAACTCGCGGATTATCTCGATTCGCGGGAAGGCTCTGCCGTACTCCCGCGAATGTCAAGGGCCTACTGTACTCCATTATTTAATGTTTTTTAGATTATTATTGCTCAGTTACCCTTTAAGACTGATTTCGTGTGTGTGTGTGTGTGTGTGTGTGTGTGTGTGTGTGTGTGTGTGTGTATGTGCGCACGCTCCGGATTTAAGGTCTCATATATTTTCAGATCAAACCCAAAAACTCATCAATAACAAAATAAGAAAAGAGCTGGTCTTGCTGCCTCAATACTTTTGGAAGGGCGTGTCCCTGACTTGTCTGCTGCTCCTCCTGGATATGTTGTGTGTATTTGAAGTTGCTATAGTACAGGATGTTCTGTTTTCCACACCTGAGGCAGGCATTCTAGGATTGTAGAGGTGTGGCTACCTACTCAAGTGTGTCATCACCACCAAACAAAACAGTGTGACTATTGGAATTCTGAGTTGTGTTATGAACAGGTTCCAGCACCGCACCAAGAACTGAGAACCTCACATCACTGTAACTTAACGTGTTTCAGTGACATTTCTATGTGTGTCCTGCTGTTACATCTCATATCACTAATTCTAACAGGTGCACACACATACACATATACACACGCTCTCACACATACACACACGCACCCACTCACGCACACACACACAAAATTTTCATTGACGTTTGCATTGACTCCATTCTGAAGTACTGAGTCCTGAGGGACTTCGGTGGTGAGTGTCCATGAAACAGATGTGTTGAAGTCATGCGTTCCATTAATTACAACAAAGGACAAGAGAATTGTGTAGTTGTGTGATTGCATCAAATGGAAAGTGGGATAAGGACTGATTTTTAGTTTGTCCGATCTAGCAGCATGGAGCTTCTTAGGGACACAGACATGTCCCACAGATCCTTACAATTTTGGGAGTGTGTGTGTGTGTGTGTGTGTGTGTTTGTGTGCATACTCACTCTTTGGTTCGCTCATGGTCACTGACTCGATGAAGTTCTGAGGTGTCATGTACAGTTGACCTTCGTACTCCAGTGAGCTGAAGAGCCAGAAGCGATGCTCGTGGGATGACATGTATACGTCTCCATCTTTCAGGTCCAACAGCCTTTTCTGATTGGGGCAGGGTTGGGAGGCAAGAGCCAAGTTACACAAGTATACACACTGGGGCAGAAATAATACGACACTATATTATAATATCTGATATGAAACTACTGTATATGATTTCTTATCCTGAGATGATATGATATGAGACAATAACTCTGTGCTGTAATAACTGCAATACTTAATAATAATTACCGATTTAATGTCTGTATACAAGTGCCTAAAAATATTAAATTATTTAAGACTCTAGATTTTAAAATAAATTTTTATAGTTGTTAATTAATTACATAAATTGAAGGGTTTTCAAATCTTTGTTTATCTTCTATTGTATGTAGTCTTGAACAAATTAGCAAACCAACCTTAACTCATTTAAAGGATTTAAAGATGATTTGGGTTCGACCTTTCAAAGTCACTCAAGCTCAAAAGTTCTTTATACTCAAAAGTTCCTTTTAGTGTTTCTGCAGTAATGTCATGTCTACTAACAGTTTGTGACCTTGCTCTGACCTTGACGGCCTATGACCTTGACAATACAAAATTGAGCCATATCTGAGACTCATATTGTGATCCATGCAAATCCATGCAAATATGTGAACAGCATTTTGTTGACAAACAAACAAACAAATGAGCAAAGAGACTCACAAACACCGGTCAAAACTCTCATTGAGTGCAAACAAGATTAAGAAACTAATTTTAAGAATGCTGAACTGATTCATTCAGTTTCTAAGCCACTTAATTAATTATGGTTGCAGGGAAGCTGGTGCCTCTCAGTCGACTCTGTGTGTGTTAATTAAAATGTTTAATAGTGGTTCATACAAAATTGGTGTACTTTTATCATTTTTAAAGGGTTTATGGGGTTTATCTAGTCCAAAGACTGGAACCTTGGAACGAATTAAACTTTTAACATGTAAAATGTGACCCCTACTTACGAAATCCGTGCTATACAAAAGGGGCTCTGGAATGGATTAATTTCGTAAATTGGGGGCCGACTGTAATTTGGAACAGCCAATTAGCCTACTGTGCTTTTTTGGACTGTTGGAGGAAACGGAATTACCCAGAGAAAACCCACGCAAGCACAGAGAGAACATGCAAACACCACAAAGAACCACCAGAGCTGGGTGTCAAATCCAGGACCTTCTTGCTGTGAGGCGTCCACCTCACTCAACCACATGCAAACCACTCCACAACTACGCCAAACTCTTTGTTTATTATCAAATGGAATTTTATTTAAAAAAAAACAAAAAACAAAAACAAAACAAAAACCCCAAAACAAAGAGAGAGCATGCGCACACAAGAAGAGAAAGCGGCACAAGACAAAGAGAGCGTCTTAAGACGCCATGAGAGAGAGAGAGAACGTCTTGCATGAGAGAGAGCAAGCACGAGCACAAGAGAGAGAGCACGTCGGCGTGCGCGCGCGAGAGAGCGTAGGCGTGTGCGTGAGAGAGAACGTCGGCGTGTGCGTGAGAGAGAGTGCGTGTTGGCATGTGCGTGAGAGAGAGAGCGTGTTGGCATGTGCGTGAGAGAGAGAGCGTGTTGGCATGTGCGTGAGAGAGAGAGCGTGTTGGCATGTGCGTGAGAGAGAGAAAGTGCTGGCATGTGCGTGAGAGAGAGAAAGAGAGTATTGGCACGTGCTTGAGAGAGAGAGAGAGTGTTGGCATGTGCGTGAGAGAGTGTTGGCATGTGCGTGAGAGAGAGAGTTGGCATGTGCGTAAGAGAGAGAGAGAGTTTTGGCATGTGCGTGAGTGTTGGCATGTGCGTGAGAGAGAGTGTTGGCATGTGCGTGAGTGAGAGGGAGAGTGTTGGCATGTGCGTGAGAGAGAGTTGGCATGTTCATAAGAGAGAGAGAGTTTTGGCATGTGCGTGAGAGAGAGTGTTGGCATGTGCGTGAGTGAGAGAGAGAGAGAGTGTTGGCATGTGCGTGAGTGAGAGAGAGAGTGTTGGCATGTGCGTGAGAGAGAGGGAGTGTTGGCATGTGCGTGAGAGAGAGAGTGTTGGCATGTGCGTGAGAGAGAGAGTGTTGGCATGTGCGTGAGAGAGTGTTGGCATGTGCGTGAAAGAGTGTTGGCATGTGCGTGAGAGAGAGAGTTGACATGTGCATGAGAGAGAGTTGACATGTGCATGAGAGAGAGAGTGTTGGCATGTGCGTGAGAGAGAGAGTGTTGGCATGTGCGTGAGAGAGTGTTGGCATGTGCGTGAAAGAGTGTTGGCATGTGCGTGAGAGAGAGAGTTGACATGTGCATGAGAGAGAGTTGACATGTGCATGAGAGAGAGAGAGAGTTGACATGTGCGTGAGAGAGAGAGAGAGAGAGTTGACATGTGCGTGAGAGAGAGAGAGAGAGAGAGTTGACATGTGCGTGAGAGAGAGAGAGTTGACATGTGCGTGAGAGAGAGAGAGAGAGTGTAGGCGTCTGTGTGTGTGTGAGAGAGAGAGAGAGAGCGTGTAGGCGTATGTGTGAGAGTATGCGTGTGCGTGAGAGAGAGCGCGTGAGACAGAGAGAGAGAGAGTGTGTGAGCGTGAGAGTGTGTGCATGCGTGAGAGAGAGTGCATATGCGTGAGAGAGAGCGATTGTGTGCGCATGCGTGAGAGAGAGAGCGATTGTGTGCGCATGCATGAGAGAGAGTATGCTCATGAGAGAGAGTGTGTATGAGAGAGAAAATGTGTGCATGAGAGAGTGAGAGAGAAAAAGTGAGAATGTGTGAGCGAGTGTTTTCTGTGTGTGTGAGAGAGATTGTGTGAGAGAGAGAGTGTGTGTGTGTATGTGTGTGTGAGAGAGAGTGTGTGTGTGTGTGTGTGTGTGAGTGTACGATAAAGAGTGAAAGACAGAGACTGTGTGTGTATGTGAGAGAGAGAGAGAGAATGTGTGCGCGTGTTTTTGTGTTTGAGAACGAGAGAAAGAGAGAATGTGTGTGTGAGAGAGAGAGAGAGCGAGAGAGAATGTGTGTGTGTATGAAAGTGAGCGAGAGAGAATGTGTGTGTGTGTGAGAAAGTGAGCGAGAGAGAATGTGTGTGTGTGTGTGTGTGTGAAAGTGAGCGAGAGAGAATGTGTGTGTGTGTGTGTGTGTGTGTGTGTGTGTGTGAGAGAGAGTGAGAGAGAATGTGTATGTGTGTGTGTGTGAGAGAGAGAGACAGCGCGAGAGAGAATGTATTTGTGTGTGTGTGAGAGAGAGCGAGAGAGAATGTGTATGTGTCTGTGTGTGTGTGAGAGAGAGACAGCGTGAGAGAGAATGTGTGTGTGTGAGAGAGAGAGAGATCGAGAGAGAATGTGTGTGTGTGTGAGAGAGAGCGTGAGAGAGAGGGAGTGTTGGCATGTGCATGAGAGAGAGAGTGTTGGCATGTGCGTGAGAGAGAGAGTGTTGGCATGTGCGTGAGAGAGAGAGTGTTGGCATGTGCGTGAGAGAGTGTTGGCATGTGCGTGAGAGAGAGAGTTGACATGTGCATGAGAGAGAGTTGACATGTGCGTGAGAGAGAGAGAGTTGACATGTGCGTGAGAGAGACAGAGAGAGTTGACATGTGCGTGAGAGAGGGAGAGAGAGAGTTGACATGTGCGTGAGAGAGAGAGAGAGTTGACATGTGCGTGAGAGAGAGAGAGAGAGTTGACATGTGCGTGAGAGAGAGAGAGAGAGTTGACATGTGCGTGAGAGAGAGAGAGTTGACATGTGCGTGAGAGAGAGAGAGAGAGAGTGTAGGCGTCTGTGTGTGTGTGAGAGAGAGAGAGCGTGTAGGCGCATGTGTGAGAGTATGCCTGTGCGTGAGAGAGAGCGCGTGAGACAGAGAGAGAGAGAGAGTGTGTGAGCGTGAGAGTGTGTGCATGCGTGAGAGAGAGTGTGCATATGCGTGAGAGAGAGCGATTGTGTGCGCATGCGTGAGAGAGAGAGCGAGTGTGTGCGCATGCATGAGAGAGAGTATGCTCATGAGAGAGAGTGTGTATGAGAGAGAAAATGTGTGCATGAGAGAGAGTGAGAGAGAAAAAGTGAGAATGTGTGAGCGAGTGTTTTCTGTGTGTGTGAGAGAGATTGTGTGAGAGAGAGAGTGTGTGTGTATGTGTGTGTGAGAGAGAGAGTGTGTGTGTGTGTGTGTGAGTGTACGATAAAGAGTGAAAGACAGAGACTGTGTGTATGTGAGAGAGAGAGAATGTGCGCGCGTGTTTTTGTGTTTGAGAACGAGAGAAAGAGAGAATGTGTGTGTGAGAGAGAGAGAGAGCGAGAGAGAATGTGTGTGTGTATGAAAGTGAGCGAGAGACAATGTGTGTGTGAGAAAGTGAGCGAGAGAGAATGTGTGTGTGTGTGTGTGAAAGTGAGCGAGAGAGAATGTGTGTGTGTGTGTGAGAGAGAGAGTGAGAGAGAATGTGTATGTGTGTGTGAGAGAGAGAGACAGCTTGAGAGAGAATGTATTTGTGTGTGTGTGTGAGTGAGAGAGAGCGAGAGAGAATGTGTATGTGTCTGTGTGTGTGTGTGAGAGAGAGACAGCGTGAGAGAGAATGTGTGTGTGAGAGAGAGAGATCGAGAGAGAATGTGTGTGTGTGAGAGAGAGAGCGTGAGAGAGAATGTGTGTGTGAGAGAGAGAGAGAGCGAGAGAGTGTGTGTGTGTGTGTGTGTGTGTGTGTGTGAGAGAGAGAGAGCGAGCGAGAATGTGTGTGTGAGAGAGCGAGAGACAATGTGTGTGATAAAGAGAGAATGTGTGTGTGAGAGCGAGAGAGAATGTGTGTGTGTGTGTGAGAGAGGGAGAGTGAGAGAGAGTGTGTAGGTGTGAGAGAGAGAGGCAGCGAGAGAGAATGTATTTGTGTGTGTGTGTGAGTGAGAGAGAGCGAGAGAGAATGTGTATGTGTCTGTGTGTGTGAGAGAGAGACAGCGTGAGAGAGAATGTGTGTGTGTGAGAGAGAGAGATCGAGAGAGAATGTGTGTGTGTGTGTGAGAGAGAGGCGTGAGAGAGAATGTGTGTGTGAGAGAGAGAGAGAGCGAGAGAGTGTGTGTGTGTGTGTGTGTGTGTGTGTGTGAGAGAGAGAGCGAAAGAATGTGTGTGTGTGAGAGAGCGAGAGAGAATGTGTGTGATAAAGAGAGAATGTGTGTGTGAGAGCGAGAGAGAATGTGTGTGTGTGTGTGAGAGTGAGAGAGCGAGAGAGAATTTGTGTGTGAGAGAGAGAATGTGTGGCGTGAGAGAGAATGTGTGTGATCGAGAGAGAGCAAGAGCGAATCTGTGTGAGAGAGAGAGCGAGAGAGAATGTGTGAGAGAGAGAATGTGTGTTGTGTGAGAGAGAGAGAGAGAGCGTGTGTGATCGAGAGAGAGCGAGAATGTGTGTGTGTGTGTGAGAGAGCAAGAGAGAATGTGTGTGTGTGTGTGAGAGAGAGAGCAAGAGAGAATGTGTGTGTGTGTGTGTGTGTGTGTGTGTGAGAGAGAGAATGTGTGTGAGTGTGTGTGTGAGAGAGAGCGAGAGAGAGAATGTGAGTGTGTGTGTGTGTGTGTGAGAGAGAGCGAGAGAATGTGTGTGTGTGTGTGTGTGAGAGAGAGAGCGAGAGAATGTGTGTGTGTGAGAGAGAGAGCGAGAGAGAATGTGTGTGTGTGTGTGAGAGAGAGAGCGAAAGAGAATGTGTGTGTGTATGTGAGAGAGAGCAAGAGAGAGCGAGAGAGAATGTGTGTGTGAGAGAGAGAGAGCGAGAGAGAATGTGTGTGTGTATGAAAGTGAGCGAGAGACAATGTGTGTGTGAGAAAGTGAGAGAGAGAATGTGTGTGTGTGTGTGTGTGTGAAAGTGAGCGAGAGAGAATGTGTGTGTGTGTGTGTGTGTGTGTGAGAGAGAGTGAGAGAGAATGTGTATGTGTGTGTGAGAGAGAGAGACAGTTGAGAGAGAATGTATTTGTGTGTGTGTGTGAGTGAGAGAGAGCGAGAGAGAATGTGTATGTGTCTGTGTGTGTGTGAGAGAGAGACAGCGTGAGAGAGAATGTGTGTGTGTGAGAGAGAGAGAGATCGAGAGAGAATGTGTGTGTGTGTGTGAGAGAGAGAGCGTGAGAGAGAATGTGTGTGTGTGAGAGAGAGAGAGCGAGAGAGTGTGTGTGTGTGTGTGTGTGTGTGTGTGAGAGAGAGAGAGAGAGAGCGAGCGAGAATGTGTGTGTGAGAGAGCGAGAGAGAATGTGTGTGATAAAGAGAGAATGTGTGTGTGAGAGCGAGAGAGAATGTGTGTGTGTGTGTGTGTGAGAGAGAGAGTGAGAGAGAATGTGTATGTGTGTGTGTGAGAGAGAGAGACAGCCTTGAGAGAGAATGTATTTGTGTGTGTGTGTGAGTGAGAGAGAGCGAGAGAGAATGTGTATGTGTCTGTGTGTGTGTGAGAGAGACAGCGTGAGAGAGAATGTGTGTGTGTGAGAGAGAGAGATCGAGAGAGAATGTGTGTGTGTGTGAGAGAGAGAGCGTGAGAGAGAATGTGTGTGTGTGAGAGAGAGAGAGCGAGAGAGTGTGTGTGTGTGTGTGTGTGTGTGTGTGTGAGAGAGAGAGCGAGCGAGAATGTGTGTGTGTGAGAGAGCGAGAGAGAATGTGTGTGATAAAGAGAGAATGTGTGTGTGAGAGCGAGAGAGAATGTGTGTGTGTGTGTGAGAGTGAGAGTGAGAGAGCGAGAGAGAATTTGTGTGTGTGAGAGAGAGAATGTGCGAGCGTGAGAGAGAATGTGTGTGATCGAGAGAGAGCAAGAGCGAATCTGTGTGTGAGAGAGAGAGCGAGAGAGAATGTGTGAGAGAGAGAATGTGTGTTGTGTGAGAGAGAGAGAGAGCGTGTGTGTGAGAAAGAGAGAGAATGTGTGTGAGAGGAGAGCAAGAGAGAATGTGTGTGTGTGTGTGAGAGAGAGAGAGCAAGAGAGAATGTGTGTGTGTGTGTGTGTGTGTGTGAGAGAGAGAATGTGTGTGAGTGTGTGTGTGAGAGAGAGCGAGAGAGAGAA
>CM045746.1:6301965-6304465 GCA_024760905.1 Plotosus lineatus
GAGAGAGCGAGAGAGAGAATGTGAGTGTGTGTGTGTGTGTGAGAGAGAGCGAGAGCGAGAGAATGTGTGTGTGTGTGTGTGTGAGAGAGAGAGTGAGAGAGAATGTGTGTGTGAGAGAGAGAGCGAGAGAGAATGTGTGTGTGTGTGTGTGTGTGAGAGAGAGCGAGAGAGAATGTGTGTGTGTGTGAGAGAGAATGTGTGTGTGAGAGAATGTGTGTGATCGAGAGAGAGCGAGAGCCAATGTGTGAGAGAGAGAATGTGTGTTGTGTGAGAGAGAATGTGTGTTGTGTGTGTGTGTGAGCGAATGACAATGTGTGTGTGTAGCGAGAGACAATGTGTGTGTGTGAGAGAGAGAGCAAGCGAGAATGTGTGTGTGTGTGTGTGTGTGTGAGAGAGAGCCAGAGAGAATGTGTGTGTGTGTGTGTGTGTGTCTGAGAGAGAGCAAGAAAGAATGTGTGTGTGTGAGAGAGAGAGAGCAAGACAAAGTGTGTGTGTGTGAGAGAGTGAGAGAGAATGTGTGTGTGTG
The DNA here is from genome assembly GCA_024760905.1 of Plotosus lineatus. Lineage (NCBI taxonomy): Eukaryota > Metazoa > Chordata > Actinopteri > Siluriformes > Plotosidae > Plotosus > Plotosus lineatus. Next base: position 6,302,492 of record CM045746.1, read on the forward strand.
TGAGAGAGCGAGCAAGAGAGAATGTGTGTGTGTGTGTGTGTGAGAGAGAATGTGTGTGAGTGTGTGTGTGAGAGAGAGAGCAATAGAGAATGTGAGTGTGTGTGTGTGTGTGTGAGAGAGAGCGAGAGAGAGAATGTGTGTGTGTGTGTGTGTGTGTGTGTGAGAGAGAGAGCGAGAGAATGTGTGTGTGTGTGTGTGTGTGTGAGAGAGCGAGCGAGAGAATGTGTGAGAGAGAGAGCGAGAGAATGTGTGTGTGTATGTGAGAGAGAGAGCGAAAGAGAATGTGTGTGTGTGTATATGTGAGAGAGAGCACTAGAGAGCGAGAGAGAGAATGTGTGTGTGTGTCTGAGAGAGAGCAAGAGAGAATGTGTGTGTGTGTGAGAGAGAGAGAGCAAGAGAAAGTGTGTGTGTGTGAGAGAGAGAGCGAGAGAGAATGTGTGTGTGTGTGTGTGTGTGTGTATGTGTGTGAGAGAGAGAGAGAGGTGTGTGTGTGAGAGAGAGAGAGAGAGAGCGAGCATGTATGTGTGTGTGTGTGTGTGTGAGAGCGAGAGAGAATGTATATGTGGGTGTGAGAGAGAGAGAGAGAGAGAATGTGTGTGTGTGTGTGAGAGTGAGAGAGCGAGAGAATGTGTGTGTGTGTGTGAGAGAGAATGTGTGTGATCGAGAGAGAGAGCGAGAGCGAATGTGTGTGTGTGTGTGAGTGAGAGAGAGCATGTGTGTTGTGTGAGAGAGGCGTGTGTGTGATCGAGAGAGAGCGAGAATGTGTGTGTGTGTGAGAGAGAGCAAGAGAGAATGTGTGTGTGTGTGTGAGAGAGAGAGCGAGAGAGAATGTGTGAGAGAGAGAATGTGTGTTGTGTGAGAGAGAGATAGAGCGTGTGTGTGTGAGAGAGACAGCGAGAATGTGTGTGTGTGAGAGAGAGCGAGATCGAGAGAGTGTGTGTGTGTGTGTGTGTAAGAGAGAGCGCGAGAGAGAATGTGTGTGTGTGTGAGAGAGAGAGAGCGAGAGAATGTGTGTGTGTGTGAGAGAGAGAGCGAGAGAGAATGTGTGTGTGTGTATGTGAGTGTGTGTGAGAGAATGTGTGTGATAGAGAATGTGTGTGATAGAGAGAGAGAGCAAGAATGTGTGTGTGAGAGAGAGAGCGCGAGAGACAGAGTGTGTGTGAGAGAGAGAGACAGAGTGTGTGTGTGTGTGAGAGAGAGGGTGCGTGTGTGTGAGAGAGAGCAAGCGAGAATGTGTGTGTGTGTGTGAGAGAGAGCCAGAGAGAATGTGTGTGTGTGTGTCTGAGAGAGAGAGCAAGAGAGAATGTGTGTGTGTGAGAGAGAGCAAGAGAAAGTGTGTGTGTGTGTGTGTGAGAGAGAGAGAGAGCAAGAGAAAGTGTGTGTGTGTGTGTGTGAGAGAGAGAGAGCGAGAGAGAATGTGTGTGTGTGTGAGAGAGCGAGAGAGAATGTGTGTGTGTGTGTGTGTATGTGTGTGTGAGAGAGAGAGAGAATGTATATGTGGGTGTGAGAGAGAGAGCGAGAGAGAATGTGTGTGATAAAGAGAGAATGTGTGTGTGTGGGTGTGAGAGCGAGAGAGAATGTGTGTGTGAGAGTGAGAGAGCGAGAGAGAATGTGTGTGTGTGTGAGAGAGAATGTGTGTGATCGAGAGAGAGCGAGAGCGAATGTGTGTGTGTGTGTGTGTGTGAGTGAGAGAGAGAGCGAGAGAGAATGTGTGAGAAAGAGAATGTGTGTTGTGTGAGAGAGAGCGTGTGTGTGATCGAGAGAGAGCGAGAGAGAGAGTGTGTGTGTGAGAGAGAGAGCGAGAGATGTGTGTGTGTGAGAGAGAATGTGTGTGTGAGAATGTGTGATCGAGAGAGAGCGAGAGCGAATGTGTGAGAGAGAGAATGTGTGTTGTGTGAGAGAGAATGTGTGTTGTGTGTGTGTGTGTGTGTGTGTGAGCGAATGACAATGTGTGTGTGTGTGCAAGCGAGAGAC
>CM045746.1:6349465-6351965 GCA_024760905.1 Plotosus lineatus
TTTGTGTGATTTTTTTTGTGTGGTTGTGTGTGAATGTTTGTCTGTGTGTGTTTGTGAATGTGTATGAGTGACTTCTTCTTCTTCTTCTTCTTTTACTTTCGGCTGCTCCCTTCAGGGGTCGCCACAGCAAATCATCCGCCTCCACCTCACCCTGTCCTCCGCATCTTCTTTTCTGTCTCCAACGACCTTCATGTCTTCCTTCACCACATCCATAAATCTCTTCTTTGGTCTTCCTCGAGGCCTTCTGCCTGGTAGTTCCAACCTCAGCATCCTACTTGCCAATATACTCACTATCCCTCCTCTGTACATGTCCAAACCATCTCAGTCTAGCCTCTCTGACTTTGTCTCCAAAACATCTTACGTGGGCTGTCCCTCTGATATACTCATTTATTATCCTATCCATCCTCGTTACTCCCAGAGAGAACCTCAACATTTTCATCTCCGCTACCTCCAGCTCTGCCTCCTGCCTTTTCCTCAGCGCCACTGTTTCTAATCCATACAACATCGCTGGCCTCACCACCGTCTTGTACACTTTTCCCTTCATTCTTGCTGATACTCTCCTATCGCACATCACACCGGACACTTTTCTCCAACCATTCCAGCCTGCCTGCACACGTTTCTTCACCTCTTTTCCACACTCTCCATTGCTCTGGATTGTTGAGCCTAAGTACTTAAAATCCTCCACCTTCGTTATCTCTGCTCCCAGTAACATCACCGTTCCTCCTGGGTCCTTCTCATTCACACACATGTATTCTGATTTTCTGAGGCTAACCTTCATTCCTCTCCTTTCCAGGGCATACCTCCACCTCTCTAGATTTTCCTGCACTTGTTCTCTGCTCTCACTACAGATCACGATGTCATCTGCAAACATCATAGTCCATGGAGATTCTTGTCTCACCTCGTCTGTCAGCCTGTCCATCACCATAGCAAACAAGAAGGGGCTCAGAGCTGACCCTTGATGCAGTCCCTCCTCCACCTTGAATTGCCGGTCACACCGACAGCACACCTCACCGCTGTCTTACATCTCTCATACATGTCCTGCACCACTCTAACATACTTCTCTGCCACTCCAGACTTCCTCATGCAATACCACAGTTCTTCTCTTGGCACCCTGTCATATGCTTTTTCCAGATCCACAAAGGCACAATGCAGCTCCCTCTGACCTTCTCTGTACTTCTCTATTAACATCCTCAAAGCAAACATTGCATCTGTGGTGCTCTTTCTTGGCATGAAATCAAACTGTTGTTCACAAATGCTGACCTCTGCCCTTAGTCTAGCTTCCACTATTCTTTCCCATAACTTCATCGTATGGCTCATCAACTTGATCCCTCTGTAGTTGCTGCAACTCTGCACGTCTCCCTTGTTCTTAAAAATGGGCACCAGCACACTTCTCCTCCACTCCTCCGGCATCTGCTCACTCTCTAGTACCTTGTTGAATGTTCTTGTCAGAAAATCTACTGCTACCTCTCCTAGACACTTCCATACCTCCACAGGTATATCATCAGGACCAACTGCCTTTCCATTCTTCATCCTCTTCAATGCCCTTCTCACTTCACCCTTACTGATCTTTGCTACATCCTGCTCCTCAATGGTCACCTCTTCTACTCTTTTTTCTCTCTCATTTTCCTCATTCATCAGCTCTTCAAAGTACTATTTCCATCTTCCCAGCACACTTCTGTGATCAGTCAATACATTTCCCTCTCTGTCCTTTATCAATCTAACTTGTTGCATGTCCTTCCCATCTCTATTTCTCTGCTGTGCCAACCTGTATAGATCATTTTCTCCCTCTTTACTTTCCAACCTATCATACAAGTCAACACACCAAGTACTCTCCTACCTGTGTCCCTGATCACATTTGCTGTGGTTGTCCAGTCATTTGGAAGCACTTCCTGGCCACCCAAAGCCTGTTTCAACTCCTCCTTGAAGACAACACGACACTCTTCCTTTTTCAGCTTCCACCACTTTGTCTTCTGCTCTGCCTTTGCCTTTTTCACCTTTCTCACCATCAGAGTCATCCTGCACACCACCATCCTATGCTGTTTGGCAACACTCTCACCCACGATGACTTTGCAGTCACTGACTTATGTAGATGTAGTCTACCTGTGTGCTCCTACCTCCGCTTTTATAAGTCACCCTATGCTCCTGTTTCTTCTGGAAGAAAGTATTCACCACAGCCATTTCCGTCCTTTTTGCAAAATCTATCAACATCTGTCCTTCTGCGTTTCTGTCCTGGATACCAAACCTGCCCATCACTTCCTCGTCCCCTCTGTTGCCTGCACCAACATGTCCATTGAAGTCTGCACCAATGACCACTCTTTCACCTCTAGGGGTACTCTGCATCACTTCATCTAACTCACTCCAGAATCTCTCCTTCTCTTCTAGCTCACATCCTGCCTGTGGGGCATAAGCACTAACAACATTGAGCATTACACCTTCAATTTCTAACTTGAGACTCATCACTCTGTCTGACACTCTTTTCACTTTTAGAACATTCCTGACA
>CM045746.1:6356965-6361965 GCA_024760905.1 Plotosus lineatus
TGGCATGAAACCAAACTGTTGTTCACAAATGCTGACCTCTGCCCTTAGTCTAGCTTCCACTATTCTTTCCCATAACTTCATCGTATGGGAAACGTCATCGTTTATCCCTCTGTGGTTGCCACAACTCTGCACCTCTCCCTTGTTCTTAAAAATGGGCACTTGCACACTTCTCCATTCCGCCGAAATCCTCTCACTCTCTTAGACCTTGGTGATTGTTCTTGTCAGAAAATCGACTGCTACCTCCCCTAGACACTTCCATACCTCCACCGGTATGTCATCACGACCAACTGCCTTTCCATTCTTCATCCTCTTCAAAGCCCTCCTCACTTCACCCTTACTAATCTTTGCTACTTCCTGGTCCTCAACAGTCACCTCTTCTACTCTTTTTTTCTCTCTCATTTTCCTCATTCATCAGCTCTTCAAAGTACTCTTTCCATCTTCCCTGCATCACTTCATCTAACTCACTCCAGAATTTCTCCTTCTCTTCTAGCTCACATCCTGCCTGTGGGGCATAAGCTCTAACAACATTGAGCATCACACCTTCAATTTCTAACTTGAGACTCAACACTCTGTCTGACACTCTTTTCACTTCTAGAACATTCCTGACAAACCCTCCTTCAAGATGGCTCCTACCCCATTTCTCTTCCCATCCACACCATGATAAAACAGCGCTAACCCTGCTCCTAAGCTTCTAGCCTCGCTACCTTTCCACCTGGTCTCCTGAACACAAGTATGTCCACCTTCCTCCTCTGCATCATGTCAGCCAGCTCTCTGCCTTTTCCTGTCATAGTTCCAACATTCAAAGTCCCTACTCTCAGTCCTAAACTCATGCTTTTCCTCCACTCTCTCTGCCTACGGACACGCCTCCCGCCTCTCCTTATTCGACCTTTCCTTGTTCGACCAACAGTAGTCCAATTTCCACCAGCACCCTGTTGGTTAACAGCACTGATGGTGGTCGTTGTTAACCATGGCCTCGACCGATCCGGAATGAAATTTGTCTTTACGGTTTGCATATTGTATTCCCGGCAAAAGTTTTATGCCGGATACCCTTCATGTCACAACCCTTTGCATTTATCCGGGCTTGGGACTGGCGTGAGGGCGGGCACTTGTTTGTGCCCCCCCTCATGGCTGCATTTAGTGCAAGAAGAGCAACAAGATGAAATCTCACTCAACAGTGGTCAGTCCTTCAAAATGAAAATCCTTCAGTTACGGCGCCCTTCCTTGGTCCTGATCCACCTTGTTCTACTGAAATTCTCTCTTCAGTTGTGGAATATTTTGCTGCGGGAGTGTCAGACCATCAAGATTACCCGTATTATCAAAGAATATGAAATGTCAAAAGGCAATAACGAAAAAAGGACAAGGTGCAGTCGAAGCTGCTAAAATAGAGAATGAGATCTCAGAAGTAGTATACTAGTACATATGTAAAATGGTTCAACAATAGAGTCGTGAACATGTTATTATCTACATTCGTAAAAGTCGACCCTGTTACTACAGGACATCGCTTCGATTCCAAAACAAAGAAGATACATAGTTGAAGTTGATTGTCCTGATATCATGAAGCAGTAAAATAAATCAATGGGAGGAGGAGATTTAGCCGATCAACTCATCTCGCTTTATAGGAATCCCATCAGATCTGAGTAATATTATATGAGATGGTGTTCCTGTCATTGATCTGATAAAGGCTGGTAAAGTGGGCAGGAAGAAGAGGGGAGGAGCTACTTCTAGCACAGAGTCGAGTAAACCTCCTAAACAGGCCTGTCATCGTCTTTCAGTTGCCCTTCAAAAACACGGCGTTGGGCATCTTCCATGAATTACAGAAAAAAGGCAAAGATGCAAAAAAATGCAACGTGAGTCTGAACAGCAAATCCAACTGCTTCGAAGCTTCCCATGTGTAGTTTCAGGATAAAGCAGCGCAGAACCGTGAACACCCTGATTTTCATCACAAAAGATTTTTTTTATACGTTTTTTATTTCAACGTGGTCCATTTTATTTCACATACAATTATAAGTACCATTTGTGCCAGTATTTCTATACCAAAGTTTTCTTATAAGGCTCGTTTTATACCGTTACTTTTATAAAAGAGAATTTTTTTCAAGGTTTGTGATATATTGTGATACTTTATTGATAATGCAATAAAGAATATGCAATAAAAAATCTTTTACTTTGCACTTTATAAAATTTGCACATTTCCTACGGATGTGAGTTCGTCACCCATTACCGTATTATTAATATTTATTCAATCTTTCCTACCGGATGTGACTAATTAGTCACATATTATTATTGTTTTATAATTAATGCAAAATTCATATTTTCAGTACATATCATCTTTAGCCAGCTTACCTAAGTCCCAAAAAAAAGCATGAAATTGTTTTTTACAGGTAGAAACTAATTCAGGGAGTAAAGGGATAAATGTGAGTGTTTGATTGCATGTGTGCATTTCTGTGTGAGTGTGGCTGTTTTTCAGTGTGTTGATGTGTGTCTTTGTGAGTGGAAGTGTGTGAGTTTGTGCTTGTGTGCGTGTTGTGAGTTTTGTGTGTGTGTGTGTGTGTGTGTGTATAAGTGAATTTTTTCACCCCTCTTTGTGAGGGTGACTGTGTGAGTTTATGTGTGTGCGTGTGCGTGTGAGTATGTGTGTTTGTGTATGTTTGTGTTTGTCTGTGTGTGAATGTATGTGTTTGTGTGTGTGGGCGTGTGTGTGTGTGTGTGTTTGTGTGTGCAATGTGCGTTTATGTAGGTGTTTCTGTGTGTGCTTTGTGTGTGCAATGTGTGTGTTTGAGTGTGTTTGTGTGTGGGGGTGTGTGTGGGGGTGTTTGTGTGCTTGTTTGTGTGTGTCTGAGTCTGTGTGTATGTATGTGTGGTGTGTTTGTGTGTTCGTGTACATGTTTCTCTCTGTATATTTGGTTGTGTTTTGGGTTTATTTGTGTATGTGTGTGTGTGTGTGTGTGTGTGTGTGTGTGTGTGTGTGTGTGTGTGTGTGTGTGTGTGTGTGTGTGTGAGTGAGTGGGTGTGTTTGTGAGTGACTGTTTTCCTCTGTGTTTGTTTTTATGTGTGTGTGTGTGTGTCTGTGTGTGTGTGTGTGTGTGTGTGCACGTTTTTGTGTGTGCATGTTTGTGTGTGTGCGTGTGTGTCTGTGTGTGTATGCGTGTGCGCGCCCTACCCATGCCGTATAGGTATGATTAAAAGTATCAGTGAAGTTAAAAAAATAAAAATCACGCGCTTGATTGGATTCGTAAAGACGTTGTGTGTGTATAATTGAAAAGACGCATCTGTTCTGCCCCTGTTCGTGCCCTTTTACTTTTCATTCCGTGCTGAAATGATGAAAGCGCGCCCCCGGTGCGTGCCCTCCGTTAAAGGCGGTTTGACCTCCGAGAACAATTCACATCACACGCTTTTTTCTGGGACCTTTTAACTCGAAAAACTTCATCGATCTGCTTCATTTCGGAGGTTTTTTTTTCTTTATTGGTTTTGCATTGATTTTGGTTTGAGGCTTGAATCATAAATGCAGATGAGTCAAAATGAAATGAGCTCATGGATTTAACTCTTGGCACAGCAAAAAGAAAAAGCCTCTGATGTCACCTTTAATATTTTTATTTATCAGCCTCTTCATATTCCTCTTATCGCCTGGATTTATATAAACGGAATAGTTAATGATCACAGAAGTATTTTATTTACTACAATATAAATAAGATGATCAAAAGGGTGCATCTGTGTGGAGTCATATTCTCCTGTACTTGTGTGGGTTTCCTCTGCAATCAAGCACATTCGGCAATAATCTGGGCCAGATTACTTCTAGATGTTGGTGTGTGAATGGCTGTGTGTGTTGCCCTGTGATGGACTGGTGAGGATGAAGTGGTTCAGAAAATGAATGACAGAAAATGAAGGAAAGGTCCAGCTATGGTCACTATCGGCCAGATGAGTGTCCAGTCGGGGCAAGCAGGAACTCTGATCTTTCTACCTTTACTCTGTCAGCATCATCACCACGTGGTGCAGTTCATGCGATTTTGTTGTTTTACATAACCAATCACATGAGATGTAAAAAAACAAACAAACAAAACAAAACAAAACAAAAAAAACAAAGAAAGAAAATCACAGATTAATAAAGTAATACCTGCGTGTTTAAGTAAGACGTGCTGAGTTTTCTAAAGTCTTGAAGTTGCTTTAATCTGCTCGTGTTGGGGAATTTTCAGAGCCTGGATCATCTCGAGTTTCTGTGTCTTCTTTTCTCGGCTTTTCTCTTAATGACTCCGATTCACTTTGAAGTGATTCCTTCGAGTCTTTGATTCTCTTATTCAAACGGCACATCAGAGGAAAGAGCCGCGAGAGGTGACCAACTTGCGGGTGAGGGATGGGGGATAGAGAACAGGTAAAGGGGCGGGGCTATGTGGCAAGTAAAGGGGCGGGGATGAGAAGTGCGCACATCTGGCTTGGTTGCCTTTCAAACCGACACGCCCTGATTATAATATTTACACTCAACTGGTGTCGAAATGTACAAAAAATTCACAATGTAAACCTTTCAGTTTTCCGAACGCAGGCATCAGAGCATCAGAATACAGTAGTTCTAGAACCTTTTTATAACGTGAAGAATTGTTTATTTTGAAAATGATCTTTTTTTCTAAGTGTAACATTTCTGTTTGCTTTTAGTTACAGTTATAGTAAAATCCCTGAAACTTGTTTCATATTTCTTTTAAATTATAAATGGGGAAATTTATACTCTTTGTTGGTTTTTTTTTTGTTTGGCACAACCCGAAATGGTCCATTTTTAAAAAGTGTCCAGTCGAACTTATTTCATATAGTTCCTCAAATGCTCTTTCGATGGTTACTGTTGATAAATTAAATATAAAAATGTATTGCTTTTGTTTTTGTTCATTGCTCTAAAAAAAACAAAAACAAAAAAACCTTGAGCAGAAACATTGTTTTTGAGTAATGGTGTGAAGGACCTTAAAACTTTAAAAGAACCTCAAACACAAATTCAAAGAAAAACAAACAGCAAAGAACCTCAA
>CM045746.1:6364465-6369465 GCA_024760905.1 Plotosus lineatus
TGCACTTTTATTTTGTATATTTGACACCCATTTCAATAGAAGTAAAGTCCTGGTCAGTATCTTTTACTCTAAATATGATTAAGGTACCTTGTGCTTTTTTCAAATAAATGCAAATGTCGTGTCTTCCTTTCGGCTTTTTCCCTTTTACTCGGGAGTCGCCACAGTGAATCATCTGATTCGCACATTTGATTTGGCAGAGGTTTTTACGTCGGATGCCCTTCCTGTCACAACCCTTTTATAGCAAGGGACAGAAACACGCTGACGACTTTGCAGCTACTCTTTATGAAAGTCAGCAATGGTTCTTTTACATCAACCTCTCACCATAGACAGTGAGAGACATGGCCCGCATTTGATAACCCAGTTAGCTGCACTGGGGGGACAGTGACAACCTTGTGGAGAGTGGGACTCGAACCCCCAACCTTTGCATCAGCGATCCAGCGCCCTATACCACTAGACCACCACTGCCCACATTTTCATATAAATGCAAATAACCCCCAAAAATGTTACTTTGTGATAGTCATACACTTAAACTGAAAACTTGTATACTGTTAGACTTGGAAGATGCTTATAATTTTATAAAAGGTAAAAAAAAAAAGAAAAGAAAAAAGAAAAGAAATGTATTTAAAATATAAGGTATAAAAGGTAAACGTTCTTTAGCTTCAATGTTCTTGATTCCATAAATCTGGTTGTTGGAGATGGACTTTGATATTTTGGTTCAGGAAACATTTCCTTATCCAATGCGCTTCTGGGACAGCCAGTGGAATTTTTGGAACATTTCCTTCACTGTCAGGATTCTGATCTGTTCATCAGTCCTGTACAAACATTTAAATTTTTATAAGTATATAATTTATGTTAATGTTTGTTTTTCCTTCTCATTCAGGTATTTTGGAGTTCATCAGCCTAGCGGTGGGGTTGGTGAGCATCCGTGGTGTTGACAGTGGTTTCTACCTGGCAATGAACAGCAAAGGGCATTTGTACAGCTCGGTGGGTGTGATTTATTTTGTGTAATTGGTTATTTATACCTAACTTAACGTAATAAGGCAATAATGTGAATCTACCACCAGGGGGCAGATGTTATGTTACATTGTTTAACCTTGTCACTTATTTAATGTCCTAATATTCTTGAAATCTTCAGGAAAAGCTGACTGCAGAGTCTATTTTTCGCGAACATTTCGAGGAGAACTGGTACAACACATACTCGTCGAACCTTTACCGACACGGTGAGCGAGGGCCACATTACTTTGTTGCGCTAAACAAGGACGGCACTTCACGAGATGGTGCTCGATCCAGAAGGTACCAGCGCTTCACACACTTCCTCCCGCGACCCGTTGATCCTGACCGTGTGCCTGAGCTTTACAAAGATATACTGGGTCAAAGCTGAGACAAGGCTGAGATCACAACTATGTGGAACATCAACAGAAAGTCCTCGGGGTTTGAAATTGAAAAAGATTTGACAATCCCACTCCAGAATCATCTGATATTTTGGTGGAGCAGATCATCTGAGAAACGTCCTTAAATCCCTTTTCCAACAGAGGGAGGAAGTATGGACAGCCTGGTTGAAGAGGACAGCATCTCAGAGGGATTCGTCATCAACTGAACTCTAATTGTTGGAGGTGAAACTCACTGAACATCCATCAGTGCTTTTGATTTCAAAGAACTGATGCAGGAGAAAGCTCTAGTGGTAGAGCGCTGTAAAGTGGCAGACCTGTGGAAAATCCGTGCTCTCAGTCAGTGCAGAAAAATTACCCAGTGGACCCTCTGGGAGAAAATTGCTGGAGCCAACATTCACATTATCCAAAGACGCTTGTGGCTGGACTGCAAAATCTCTCAGTGGTTGAAAAGCGGTCTCAGACAGATCTGTTATCTCTTCAGAACTCTTCATCCTGGACAGTTGAGTCAAGGAGACACACTTTTAAAACGATCCACCTGCCCGAGGGTTAAATCGACCAAATAATCAGTTTGTTGGACAGAAAGGATGCGACTCATCCCTTTGATATGTTCCAGATCTGGTTTGGGAGAAAACCTTACATTTATAAAGAGAGCGTTTCTTTAGGAAGATGCAACTGTTTCTGGAACGTTCTTGAAAGATCCTTTGAAAATAAGGACCTTGTCAGACTCATCTGGATGTTGGAATGGAAATGGACTTTGCTATTTTGGTTCAGGAAATATTTGCTTATCCAATCAGAATGTTCTGGGACAGCCAATGAAATTTCCTTCACTGTATGACTCTGATCTGTTCATCAGGCCTCGACAAACATTTCAATTTTTTAGTACAGGATATAATTTATGTTTATTGTTTGAATATATATTTATTTTTTATATTTATTTAATTTGCAAAATGTTGTAAAGTATTTTTACTGGTCGAGAGAATATGTCAAAATGGGAAGAAATGTAAATATCTTGAGAGTACTGTATTTTGACCCAAGAGTTTTCGAGCGGGCTTGAATCAAAGAATTCTGATTTTCATTCATGAACTCAGTCCTGCATGGATTATTTCTGACTTTTACACACACACACACACACACACACACACACACACACACACACACACACACACACACACACACACACACAGTCTCTCTCTTTCTCCTCTCTCCTATCTTTCACATACACACACACACATACAGATATTCTCTCCCTCTCTTTGTTACTTTCTCTCTCTCTTTCACACACACACACACACACACACACACACGCACGCACTCACACACACACACACACACACACACACACACACACACACACACACACACACACACACAGTATCTCTTTCACATACTGTATCTCTCTCTTTCTCACACACACACACACACACACACACACACACACACACACACACACACACACACTGTATCTCTCTCTCACACACACACACACACACACACACACACTCATAGAGCCATAGATTTTCTCTTCCTCTCTCTCTCTCTCTCTGTCTCACACACACACACACACACACACACACACACACACACACACACACACACACACACACTTAAAGAGATATAGATATTCTGTTCCTGTCTCTTCCTCTCTCTCTCTCTCTCTCTCTCTCTCTCTCTCTCTCTCTCACAAAGACCCCACACGCTCACACACACAGATAGACTTCTTCTTCTGTTCCTTTCGGTTTTTCCCTTCAGGGGTCGCCACAGCGAATCATCTGCCTCCATCTCACCCTATCCTCCGCATCTTCTTCTCTTACTCCAACTACCTTCATGTCCTCCTTCACCACATCCATAAATCTTCTCTGTCTTAACACCGTCTTGTACACTTTTCCTTTCATTCTTGCCGATACCTTCCCATCACACATCATATCGGACACTTTTCTCCAACCATTCCAACCTGCCTGCACACGCTTCTTCACCTCTTTCCCACACTCTCCATTGCTCTGGATTGTTGAGCCTAAGTACTTAAAACCCTCCACCATCTTTATCTCTGCTCTGTTTAACCTCACCGTTCCTCTTGGGTCCTTATCGTTCACAGACATGTATTCTGTCTTACTTAAGCTAACCTTCATTCCTCTTCTTTTCAGGGTATATTTCCACCTCTCTAGATTTTCCTGCACTTGTTCTCTGCTCTCACTACAGATCACAATGTCATCAGCAAACATCATAGTCCATGGAGATTCTAGTCTAACCTCGTCTGCTAGCCTGTCCATCACCATAGCAAACAAGAAGGGGCTAGGAGCTGACCCTTGATGCAGTCCCACCTCCACCTTGAACTCTTCTGTCACACCGACAGCACACCTCACCACTGTCTTACATCTCTCACACATGTCCTGCACCACCCTAACATACTTCTCTGCCACTCCAGACTTCCTCGTGTAATACCACAGTTCCTCTCTCAGAACCCTGTCATATGCTTTGTCCAAATCCACAAAGGCACAATGCAGCTCCCTCTGGCCTTCTCTGTACTTCTCTATTAACATCCTCAAGGCAAACACTGCATCTGTGGTGCTCTTTCTTGGCATGAAACCAAACTGTTGTTCACAAATGCTGACCTCTGCCCTTAGTCCAGCTTCCAGTATTCTTTCCCATAACTTCATCGTATGGCTCATCAACATTATCCCTCTGTAGTTGCTACAACTTTGCACATCTCCCTTGTTCTTAAAAATGGGCACGAGCACACTTCTCCATTCCTCCAGCATCCTCTCACTCTCTAAGACCTCTGTGAATATTCTTGTCAGAAAATCTACTGCTACCTCTCCTAGACACTTGCATACCTCCACCAGTCCATCAGGACCAACTGCCTTTCCATTCTTCATCCTCTTCAATGCCCTCCTCACTTCAGCGTTACTAATCTTTGCTACTTCCTGGTCCTCAACGGTCACCTCTTCTACTCTTTTTTTCTCTCATTTTCCTCTTTCATCAGCTCTTCAAAGTACTCTTTCCATCTTTCCAGCACACTTCTGTCATCAGTCAGCACATTTCCCTCTCTGTCCTTTATTAATCTAACTTGCTGCACATCTTTCCCATCTCTATTTCTCTGCTGTGCCACACTGTATAAATCATTTTCTCCCTTCTTCCCACCCAAGCTACCATACAAGTCATCATACGCCCTCTGTTTGGCCTACCTTCGCCTTGCGCTGTCTCCCTGTACTCCTGTTTACTCTCTTCGGTCCTCTCTATGTCCCACTTCTTCTTAAATAACCTCTTCCTTTTTACACACTCCTGAACTTCCTCATTCCACCACCAAGTCTCATTATCGAGTGACCTCTGAAAGGCCTCTTTCAACTCCTCCTTGAAGACAACATGACAGTCTTCCTTTTTCAGCTCCACCACTTTGTCTTCTGCTCTGCCTTTGCCTTCTTCACCTTTCTCACCATCAGCATCATCCTGCACACCACCATCCTATGCTGTTTGGCAACACTCTCACCCGCTACTACTTTGCAGTCACTGACTTCCTTCAAATTACATCGCCCACACAAGATGTCGTCTATCTTTGTACTCCTACCTCCGCTTTTATAAGTCACCCTATGCTCCTGTCTCTTCTGGAAGAAA
>CM045746.1:6371965-6399465 GCA_024760905.1 Plotosus lineatus
TTAGAAGCTGACTTCTCCCCGCAAGAACTGTTGGTGGCACTGCAGAGCCTCAAACCGGGGAAAGCCCAGGTATAGATGGCCTGCAAGCCAATTTCTATGAAACCTTCTGGGCTGTGATCGGTGAGGACCTGCTGGACGTTCTCAGAGACAGTCTGATGAAAGGCTGGTTGCCCCTGAGTTGCAGGAGAGCGGTTCTCACCCTCCTGCCAAAGAGAGGGGACCTGCAAAATCTAAAAAAACTGGATATAAAAACACTTTTTTTGTTAAGATCAAGGTGGTTAAGTTTGTGTGTGTGTGTGTGTGTGTGTGTGTGTGTGTTATTTATTTATTGTTCGTTTATACTTTAATATTTCCTTAATGTATTCAATCTGTTCATGCTTTACAAACAAGTGGGTTTTTGCATTAAAATATAGTCATTTCTTAAAAATCAGAAATCACCCCCCCCCCCTCACGCACACGCACACACACACACACACACAGACACACAGCAAGACATCCAAATATGAATTCATGTTAGAGTAACATTAATGTGTAAGGACTGTGTAAATGTATTTTCAGTACCTGTGAGGATGACTGCAAAGGTAACCACAGTATGGATGTGCACAGTCCTTGTCCCACACTAGATGGGGTTGTATTGGGAACCTCGCTGGTGCAACATTTTGATCAACATTGTGTATAAAAGTCATGTACATGTTCTGAATAAACATTCTGGTTCAGATATCATTTTGTACAGCCAACAACCTCAATGTAGCATCGCAGTAATGTTGTGTATTTGCCTGGTTGACATGAATTATGCATTAAAGGGTACCTGTAGTGAAAACGTTCATATACCTAATTTGATGTATTGTGTGTAGCTGGTGACAATACACCTATAAGGCGTTTATTATATTCTCTCACAAACCGGCTTTAAGCGATTTAAGGGCTTCACTAACGTCAAGCTTCAGAGCACAGGAGTTTTGCAGCGTCGTATTTCCTGTGACGTCACATCGTTGACAAAGCCTCCACCGGAACTGCGAGATTGCAATGTAATCGTAAGGCTATATACCTGACACAACAACACAAGCTCACGGAAACTTGGAAAAAACAGACATTATAGTTTTTTTTTAAAAACCATGGACGAAGACAATTTCGTAGAAGGATCAGAAGGTTATTTATATGAACCACTGAAGAAAGACTATCCACATTTAGGGAAATCGGACCAGGAAAGTGACGACTCGGAGGACGATATTGGAGAGTCGGCAGAAGCTCTTACACGGGAAAATGCGTGCGTCAAAAAACCGATCAGGAGTGCTATTGTTGTAAAGAGCATGAATTGCTTGAGGAAAATATGCTGGCATTCTGCAATTGGCTATACGACTGTCAACGATGTTACGTCACAATGACCTTTGACCCCGGTGAAAAAAAGCCAACATGTCTGCGCGCTGAACCTTCGTGAGCAAGGAATGTCATACAGAAGAAAAGGAAATGTGGATTGGATTAAATGCACAACATCAGTCTGTATTATAGAATATTTTTTCTCAGTTAGATCATGTTATTGGTCTAAAAATCATTTGGCATAAAATTTCCTCATTGTTTTGAGATCCACTTCACCATCCAGATTCTGAGACTGCGTTCTTAACCCCTTACCCGGCAGAGACGAGTATACTCGCAATCACCCAAATTGTATTTTCCAGTCATTGACGAGTTAACTCGCCAAAACTTACGCTTTCAAAACCAGAGGGAAGCGGCTTTACTCGTCATTTCTATTGATGCCTGAGGATGTTATCGTACACTACTCATCATCATACGCCTCAAAAAAATGAACTATGGCATCTCAAGGCAACGTTAGACAAGAGGTAAGCGGCGAAACGTTTTCGACTCAGTAACCCGCAAAGAGTCAAAGGGGGAGTGTCGCGCTCTTTAGAATCGGTACTCTCGGCCTCGTATTTTACGATTTCCTTGAAATTTCTCGGCATCCCTGATCCCAATGGATAACAGTGATGACAACAGCGATACTGAAGCTTCTCTTAGAGGCTTGGATACGTCTGATGAGAGTGCCAGCTCATCAGAAAATGAATATTCAAGCGAAAGTGAAGATGATGAACTGATTGACGCAAGAAATTGCACATAATGCCTCACACACCTCAAATTTCGTCTACAAATCATACGTGACATCATCACAAAGTATGGATCAGAACTGCCACCACGGAGATCCCCAGGTAGACCATCAGCAGGTGCAGTAAGTACACGGAATACACCTGGACATTTTCCCAAGGAAATCCCGCCAACAGAGAAAAAGGCAAATCCAACAAAAAGATGTGTTGTATGCAGTCAGAGTCACGTGACCATAGAGGGAAACCAATTAGGAAGGAGTCACGGTATATGTGTAAGATGTGCCTTGTACCTTTATGTGTGGTTCCATGTTTTGATAAATATCACACACACTGACTGTAATTTCTTTTGATTGTAATTTCTTTTCTTTTTCTTTTTCTTTTCTTTTTCTTTTTCTTTTTTTTTTTTTGAATAAAGAGCAAAGTTGAATAATCAATCGTGTAAGATGTGTCTTGTACCTTTATTTGTGGTTCCCTTTTTGATAAATATCACACATAAGACTGTAATTTCTTTTGATTGTAATTTCTTTTCTTTTTCTTTTTCTTTTTCTTTTCTTTTTCTTTTCTTTTTCTTTTTCTTTTTTGAATAAAGAGCAAACTTGAATAATCAATTGTGTATTCTTCATTACATTAATTTTTGGTGACAAAAAAATAAATAAAAATGTGCTAATAAAAAAAAAAAAAAAAAGGCGAGTTATCTCGTCTCTGCTGAAAGGGGTAATTTCAAATTACAGTTGCATGCAAAAATAGATGAAAAATTAAAAATAGACTTGAATTTCGTATTCAGCATAAAGTAAAGAACTTAAAAAAAATTGGTCTGAAAAAGGAACGTTTTTGTCAAAAAAATGGTTAGTTAAGGGGTTAATCAGAGCACTCACTCATAATGTGAGTTTTATTTCAGCTCCATTCTCATCCTACACATACACATAAATATAATACAATTCCATAAAATCTAGTTACGGAGGAGAGGTCAGAGGGTAGGGTCAACCATTGTACCCATTATTGAGCAGTTTGGAGTTTATTCTGTAAAGATCTCCCTTGAGGGCTTGGCAGTGTCTTTCAGACTGTTCCAGGACTGTGACAGGGTTCATGTCTGGAGGACCTTTTAGAGTTACAACTATTCTTTATAGTTCAGGTTCTTCAAAGTATAGATCACCATCTCAGTTTGTTTATATACTCTCGTATCCAAGGAGAATGGAAATCTCCTCAGACAAAATCAGATAAGATGAGGTGGGAACTTTAAAAGGTCCCATGTGAAACTCTACTATAAAGAGTCTTTCAATTTAATAAAAATGCATTCATCATTTATTTGCTGAACCTTGTACCAGGGTCACAGGGTGGCTGGAGCATATCTCAGATAATTCTGGGCAAAGGTGGAGAACATCCGGAAGTAAATCACAGGGCAACACACAACCATTTACACTCACACTCACATGCAAGCACAGAGAGAACATGCAAATACCACACAGAAACCGCCTCATCTACCCGAGGATTAGAACTCAGAGCCTTTCAGGTGTGACGTAGACGTGCTAACCACTTCACTACTGTGCCATGCTCATTAGAGATTACGAATCCTTAAATATTCAAAAAACATTTAACCAACTCTTGATGATGTTTTCAACAATTTAAAATGGTTCTATGTGGAATGCTTACTTATAAGGAAACACTCAACTAAAGAGCCGTAGAAGCTCGAATTAAGAGGGTACATGGTAATGAGGTTAAGAGTTAGGGGTCTTTGGTATGTCTTTTAGCAGAACCCTGTAAAGGTTCTACAGTCATGTGAAAAAATGAGAACACCCTATGTACTACTGTACTCAACTCTTTATTAAGACATGTTCACATAACAATGTTCAATCTTGTTTTTATTTATTTCTTGGGAAAACTGAATTAATTTAATTGCAAGTAAACACCATGAATTAACATATTTTTACTCATCAAACAAAAGATATGAACAACAATGTGTATTTCAATGGAAGAAAAAAAATTAGGACACGACCACAAATTAATCCCACTTAAAATGGTTATAATCACACACAGGTGTAACAGATCAAGTGAAAATGGTAAAAACATTGTTATCCAGCATTTACGCTTGCCCTATTTAGACCTCAGACATTTAGTTTGGTGTGTTCCTGTCTGTTGAAGTGAGGCTGAGCATCATGGTGAGATCCATAAAGCTGTCTGATGCCCTCAGAAAGAAGATAATGGCTGATGAGTCTGGTAAGGGATTTAAAAAGATATCAAAATATCGGCCGTTCCACCATCCGGAAAATTGTTTACAAGTGGATGACATTCAAAACAACCGCCCCAGGGCCAGGTCTGGCCATCCAAGCAAGTTCATCCCCAGAGCAGAGTGCAAAATGCCAAAGGAAGTCATCACAAGTCATGAAATATCATCACGGGAGTTACAGTAGACTCTCGCTACTGTCGCTGTGAAAGCACATGACTCTTAAAGGAGGAAACCTTTGCTCTCTAAAAAGGCCAGACTGAAGTTTGCCAGAGAGAACATGAACAAAGACACGGTCTTCTGGAATAATGTTCTTTGGACAGATGAGTCTAAAGTTGAATTATTTGGACACAAGAACAGAAGGCATCTTTGGCAGAAACCAAAAACAGCATTCCAGGGAAAGAACATCGTACCAACTGTGAAGCATGGAGGTGGAAGTGTCATGGTTTGGGGATGCTTTGCTGCAGCATGACCTGGCCTGCTCACCATCATAGAATCCACCATGAATTCTACTGTGGATCAGAGGGGACTTGAAGACCTGGTGAAAAAAAACAAACCTGAAGCGGAACTGGACTCTGCAATGAGATAATGACCCAAAACATGCCAGGAACTCCACCAAGGACTGTCTGAACACAAGTAGAGAGTCCTGGAACGGCCCATTCAAAGCCCAGATCTTAATGCCATTGACATGCTGTGGGGAGACTTGAAGCAGGCTGTGCATGCAAGAAACCCCTCGATCATCTCACAGCTGAAAGAATTCTGCATTGAGGACTGGGGCAGCCTTTCCTCAGCTTGATGTCAGAGACTAGTAGATGGCTACAAGAAGCGTCTCACTGAAGTTATTTCAGCCAAAGGGGGTGACACTAGTTATTAGGTGGTCAGAATATTCGTGGTTTTAAAACCCTATGTATGATATTACAGAGGGGCAGTGGGGGCCTGGTGGTAAAAGGTGCTGGATTGCTGATCCTAAGATTGGGGGTTCGAATTCAACTCTCTACAAGGTTGTCACTGTCCCTCCCCAGTGCAGCTAACTGGGTTATCAAAGGCCGACCACATCTCTCACTGTCTATGGTGAGAGGTTCATGTAAAAGAACCATTGCTGACTTTCGACAAGAGTAGCTGCAAAGCCGTCAGCGTGTTTCTGCCCCTTGCTAAGGGTTGCGTCAGGAAGGGCATCCGACGTAAAAACCTACGCCAAATAAACAAGTGAATCACAGATTCGCTGTGGCAACCCCTGAGAAAGAGGGAACACTGGAAAGGAAATAATTTATTCCTCCATTGGAATATGCATTGTTCATATCTTTTTGTTAATTTGTTTCACTACAATTAAATATCTTTCTTTTCCAAATAAAAATAAGATTGGATGTTATCTGAACATTTTCTTAAAGAGGAATTGATTTACTGGGGAGTCCTAATGTTTTCACATAACTGTGTGTAGAGTACAACCAGACATCAAAGACTTTCTTTTCAGAATCAGAATAATCTGAGGGACCCTAAATAATCCTAAAGAAACCTCTTCCAGAAACCAAACCAGTTATCACACAAGGTTTCTTTTTTTTTTTTTCAAGAGCAATCCTTTGCTTGCTCTGAATAGAGCCGCTTCTTACAGATACTGTTGGAGATTCTGTATAGCAATTGTTCCAGGCACCTAGCCAGGTAACGCACGCACTCTTGGGTCAGGGTACTTGAATGGTTCTTTAAGACGTGATTGGACCAGGAAAGTCAAAAGGGTTTTCAGGTGATCCATTTAAGGTTCTATGTATAACTAGAGGCAGTTAACACATCCACCTCACAGCAAGTAGATCCTGGACTTCAAGTCATGGACATGGTGAGGACATGTTCTTCTTATATTTATGTGGGTTTCATTTAGGTACTTTGGTTTCCTTACACAGATCAAAGCCATACACATTAGACCAGTTAACTGTTCCAAATTGCCCATGTGTGTTGGTCGTGTGTGTGTGTGTGTGTGTGTGTGTGTGTGTGTGTGTGTGTGTGGGTCCTGAAATGGGTTTGCAAGCTGTTCATGGTGTACCCTTCCTTTGCAAAGGGTGGGTGGAGATGGGCTTGGGGCTCAATGTGACCCTGGTAGGTTTAAGAGGTTTAGCAAATAAATGAATGCATGTACAGCTAAACACCAAGGTAGTTTTGAAACATTAGAGCTATCTTCATAAAAAGTGAAGAACCTTAAAGGAACACAATGAGTGTAAATGTATTGACTATGCCATATGAAAAGTCAGACAGTAAACGCGATGATGTCATCAGGCTGAGTCGCATGTCGTCTGAGTGTGTGCCACACGCTGCAATTACATGCTGGCTGGCAGTCATCTTGGTTTTCTTGTCCCTTCACCGGCTTCCTTTTTTCATTCAGGACGTTGTGAATCATCTCCTTTGATGACATTTAAGAAGCGTCGGGTGCATGTCAGCACATCTGGTGCAGAGTGTGAGTGTGTGTTTAGTTGAGGAACTGAAAAGGAACCGATACTTTCAAATGACATAAGGGTGGTTAAGGTGAACACACACACACACACATATGTTTTTTCAATGAATCTGAGCTGGATATGGGCTTTCAGTGTGTGCAGTGGCGAATGAAAGGTGTGAGAGTACCTGCATGGAGGAAGGAGAGTAAACACACTTCCTTTAAAGCTGGACATTGTACGGCATACGGGCAACATGTCACACACTTTCATCTAACAACACTGCATAACACACATTGGGTTTCTCTCTCTCTCTCTGTGTGTGTGTGTGTGTGTGTGTGTGTGTGATTGGATCTTTCATGCTCTCTCTCTCTCTCTCTGTGTGTGTGTGTGTGTGTGTGTGTGTGTGTGTGTGTGTCTGTATGATCTCCAAATCTCTGTGATGGCAAGCCAGGGGTTGTCCTGAGCGGGACACATATATGAACACATACTTAAAGGTGCTTTTAATGGGGTTTTCCCCCAAAGCCCTCACAGCATTCTCTCTCTCTCTCTCTCCCTCTCTCTCTCTCTCTCTCTCTCTCTCTCTCTCTGTTTCTGCGTGCGTGTGTGTGTGTGTGTGTGTGTGTGTGTGTGTCTGTGTCTGTGTGTGTGTTGCATCACAGTGCTGATGCTCTTGTTGTTTCAGACAGGTGTTGAAGTGACTGATCTTTCACCTGCATGTCTTCGTGCTGCGAGTAAAAAAACAGGTGTTCCCGCAGCACAAAGTCAAAGACACACACACACACACACACACACACACACACACACACACACACACACACACACACACACACAGAGTTTAATTTCTTCTAAGATAACTCCGTCTCAGTGTTTGAAAACATTGCAGATTTACTAGGATACAATATAGATACATTAAATATTATATCAACAGAAGGCCACATCTTTTACGGAGATTGACAGACATATAAGCCACACCCCTTTAGTGGGACTAACAGGTATATAGCTCACACCTTGACTGAGATTGTGATTAAAGGGTAGCTTCCCCATGCCATTGGGTGGGGGACAGGTCCTGAATGTAATTTGTGCTTATACACCAAATAATATTTCAGAGTACCCACCCTTCTTGGAGTCGACTTGGAGGGGGGGGTGTTGGAGAATGCTACCTCGGGAGACTCACTCCTTGTCCAGGGAGACTTCGACGCCCATGTGGGCAATGACCACAAAGTGTAACCTGGAAGGTTGTGATTGGTAGGTATGGCCTCTCCAGTCTGAACCCAAATGGTGTTTCGTTGTTGGACTTCTGTGCTCATCACAGTTTGTCTATCATGAACACCATGTTCGAACACAACGGTGTCAATAAGTACACTTGGCACCAGAACACCCTAGGTTGTGTTGCAATCGTATCACTGGATTTATGGCAGCATGTTTTGGACAGTCGTATGAAGACGGGAGCTGAGCTGTCAGCGATCACCACCTAGTGGTCAGCTGGCTCCGATGGTGGGGAGGCCATCCTCCAGACCTGGCAGGCCCAAGCGTGTTGTTAGGGTCTCCTGGGATCGTTTAGCAGAGTCTCCTGTCAGAGAAGCCTTTAAGTCCCACCTCTGGCAGTGCTACAACCATGTCCTGAAAAAGACGAGTGATTTGGAATCCGAATGGGCCATGTTTCATGCCTTCATTGCAGAGGCGGCAGCCCCTAGCTGAGACCGAAAGATTGTCGTTGTGTGTCGTGGCAGTATCCTCCGAACCTGGTGGTGGACACCTGTGGTGAAGGGGGCCATCCAGCTGAAAAAGGAGGCCTATTGGGTCTTACTGACCTGGGGGACTCCTGAGGCAGCAGACAGATACTGGCAAGCCAAACGTGCTGCAGCCGAAGCTGTAGGCGATACAAAATTTCGGGTGTGGGAGGAGTTTGGTGAGGACTTGGAGAGCAATTATCGTTTGGCCTCAAAAAAGGTTCTGGACCACCATCCGATGCCAGGAGGGTAAAGCAGTTCTCTACAAATACTGCTTAGAGTGGAAGTGGGGAGCTGCTCATCTCGACTGGTTATGTTGTCGGGAGGTGGAAGGAATACTTCAAGGACCTCCCCGTGGATGAGATCTGCCTTGAATATCTCAGGGCTCTGAATGCTGTAGGACTTTCTTGGTTGACATGTTTCTGCAACATCGCGTGGTCATCGGGGGCTGCACTTCTGGACTGGCAAATGATGGTGTTCCCACTTTTTTTTAAAAAGGCGGGGCCAGAGGGTGTGTTCCAATTATCATGGAATCACACTCCTCAGCCTATCTGAGAAAGTCTATGCAGGAGTACTTAACAGAAGGATCTGACCGATAGTTGAACCATGGATTCAGGAGGAATAATGTGAGATTAACTTGACTCTTTGCATGACCGCATAAGAATTCCTATATGTGTAAAAGCACAAATGGCAAATAAAAATCTCGAATCTTGAATCTTGAATAATGTTATTTTTGTACTGGCCGTAGCATTCTTGACCAACTCTCCATGTCCAATTTGTCCACATATGTTGAGTAGATTTGGAAATGCAGCCATGAGGGGGGGCACAAACCAATGTCTCTCCCTTACGCCGGTCCCAAGCCCGGATAAATGCAGAGGGTTGCGTCAGGAAGGGCATCTGGCGTAAAACAAATGCCAAATAAACTATGCGAATCAACAGAAAGAATAACATACCGGATCGGTCGAGGCCCGGGTTAACAACGACCACCATCAGTGCCGTCAACCAACAGGGTGCTGATGGAAATCGCACTACTGTTGGTCGAAGAAGGAGAGGCGGGAGGCGTGTCCGTTGCCGGAGAAAGAAGAGGAGAGGCATGAGTCTAGGACTGAAAGTAGGGACTTTGAACATTGGAACTATGGCAGGAAAAGGTAGAGAGCTGGCTGACATGATGCAGAGGAGGAAGGTGGACATACTGTGTGTTCAGGAGACCAGGTGGAAAGGTAACAAGGCGAGAAGCATAGGCGCAGGGTTCAAGCTGTTTTATCATGGTGTGGATGGGAAGAGAAATGGAGTCGGAGTCATCTTGAAGGAGGAGTTTGTCAGGAATGTTCTAGAAGTGAAAAGAGTGTCAGACAGAGTGATGAGTCTCAAGTTAGAAATTGAAGGTGTGATGGTCAATGTTGTTAGTCCTTATGCCCCACAGACAGGATGTGAGCGAGAAGAGAAGGAGAGATTCTGGAGGGAGTTAGATGAAGTGATGCAGAGTACCCCCAGAGGTGAAAGAGTGGTCATTGGGGCAGACTTCAATGGACATATTGGTGCAGGAAACAGAGGGGACGAGGAAGTGATGGGTAGGTTTGGTATCCAGGACAGGAACGCAGAAGGACAGATGTTGGTAGATTTTGCAAAAAGGATGGAAATGACTGTGGTGAATACTTTCTTCCAGAAGAGAGAGGAGCATAGGGTGACTTATAAAAGTGGAGGTAGGAGCACACAGGTAGACTACATCTTGTGCAGGCGATGTAATTTAAAGGAAGTCAGTGACTGCAAAGTAGTAGCGGGTGAGCGTGTTGCCAAACAGCATAGGATGGTGGTGTGCAGGATGATGCTGATGGTGAGGAAGGTGAAGAAGGCAAAGGCAGAGCAGAAGACAAAGTGGTGAAAGTTGAAAAAGGAAGAGTGTTGGGTTGTCTTCAAGGAGGAGTTGAAACAGGCTTTGGGTGGTCAGGAAGTGCTTCCAGATGACTGGACAACTACAGCTAATGTGATCAGGGAGACAGGTAGGAGAATACTTGGTGTGTCATCTGGAAGGAAAGTAGATAAGGAGACTTGGTGGTGGAATGAGGAAGTGCAGGAGTGTGTACAAAGGAAGAGGTTAGCTAAGAAGAAGTGGGACATTGAGAAAACCGAAGAGAGTAAACAGGAGTACAGGGAGACACAGCGTAAGGCAAAGGTAGCAGTGTCAAAGGCCAAACAGAGCGCGTTTGATGACTTGTATGCTCGGTTGGAAAGTAAGGAGGGAGAAAATGATTTATACAGGTTGGCACAGCAGAGAAATAAAGATGGGAAGGACGTGCAGCAAGTTAGATTGATAAAGGACAGAGAGGGAAATGTATTGACTGATGACAGAAATGTGCTGGGAAGATGGAACTTTGAAGAGCTGATGAATGAGGAAAATGAGAGAGAAAAAAGAGTAGAAGAGGTGACCGTTGAGGACCAGGAAGTAGCAAAGATTAGTAGGGGTGAAGTGAGGAGGGCATTGAAGAGTATGAAGAATGGAAAGGCAGTTGGTCCTGATGACATACCGGTGGAGGTATGGAAGTGTCTAGGAGAGGTAGCAGTAGATTTTCTGACAAGAACATTTAACAAGGTCTTAGAGAGTGAGAGGTTGCTGGAGGAATGGAGAAGTGTGCTGGTTCCCATTTTTAAGAACAAGGGAGACATGCAGAGTTGTGGCAACTACAGAGGGATAAAGTTGATGAGCCATACGATGACGTTATTGGAAAGAATAGTGGAAGCTAGACTAAGGGCAGAGGTCAGCATTTGTGAACAACAGTTTGGTTTCATGCCAAGAAAGAGCACCACAGATGCAGTGTTTGCCTTGAGGATGTTTATGGAGAAGTACAGAGAAGGTCAGAGGGAGCTGCATTGTGTCTTTGTGGATCTGGAGCAAGCATATGGCAGGGTGCCTAGAGAAGAACTGTGGTATTGCATGAGGAAGTCTGGAGTGACAGAGAAGTATGTTAGAGTGGTGCAGGACATGTATGAGAGATGTAAGACAGTGGTGAGGTGTGCTGTCGGTGTGACACAAGAGTTCAAGGTGGAGGTTGGACTGCATCAAGGGTCAGCTCTCAGCCCCTTCTTGTTTGCTATGGTGATGGACAGGCTGACAGACGAGGTTAGACAAGATTCCCCATGGACTATGATGTTTGCAGATGACATTGTGATCTGTAGTGAGAGCAGAGAACAAGTGCAGGAAAGTCTAGAGAGGTGGAGGTATGCCCTGGAAAGGAGGGGAATGAAGATTAGCCTCAGTAAGACAGAATACATGTGCATGAATGACAAGGACCCAAGAGGAACGGTGAGATTACAGGGAGCAGAGATAAGAAAGGTGGAGGATTTTAAGTACTTAGGCTCAACAATCCCAGAGCAATGGAGAGTGTGGAAAAGAGGTCAAGAAGCGTGTGCAGGCAGGTTGGAATGGTTGGAGAAAAGTGTCCGGTGTGATGTGTGATAGGAGGGTATCGGCAAGAATGAAAGGAAAAGTGTACAAGACGGTGTTGAGGCCAACGATGTTGTATGGTTTAGAAACAGTGGCCCTGGGGAAAAGACAGGAGGCAGAGCTGGAGGTAGCAGAGAGGAAAATGTTGAGGTTCTCTTTGGGAGTAACGAGGATGGATAGGATTAGGAATGAGTACATCAGAGGGACAGCACATGTAAGACGTTTTGGAGACAAAGTCAGAGAGGCTAGATTGAGATGGTTTGGACATGTACAGAGGAGGGATAGTGAGTATATTGGAAATAGGATGCTGAGGCTGGAACTACCAGGCAAAAGGCCTAGATGAAGACCAAAGAGACGATTCATGGATGTGGTGAAGGAGGACATGAAGGTCGTTGGTGTAAGAGAAGAAGATACAAAGGATACAGTGAGATGGAGGCAGATGATTCGCTGTGGCGACCCCTGAAGGGAAAAGCCGAAAGGAAAAGAAGAAGATGTTTAGTAGATTTGGAGAAGGCTTTCAACCATGTCCTTCGGGCTATCTTGTGGGGCTTGCTCCAGGAGACCCATTGCTACGGGCCATTTAAACGCTGTATCACTGGAGCCAGAGTTTGGTCCGTATTGGCAACAACAGGTTAAATTAGTTTCCTGGTGAGAGTTGGAGACCACCAAGGCTGTCCTTTGTCACCGATTCTTTTCATAATTTTTATGGACAGAATTTCTATGCACAGCCGAGGTGTTGAGGGGTTCTGGTTGGTGGCCATCGGCTCTCGCCTCTGCTTTTTGCAGATGATGTTGTCCTTTTGGCTTCATCAAGTCAGGAACTCCAGCTATCAATGATGCGATTTGAAGTCAAGTGCGAAGCGGCCATAATGAAAATCAGCACCTCCAAGTCTGAGGCCATGGTTCTCAGTTGGACAAGGGTGGAATGCACCCTCTGGGTCGGGAATGAGGTCCCCCCCCAAGTGGAGGAGTTCAAGTATCTCAGGAACCTGTTCACAAGCAAGGGAAGGATGGAGTGGGAGATAGACAGACGTATCTGTAAACTGGAGCCTGTACGGTTCATTGTGGTGAAGAGGGAGCTTTACCAGTTGATCTATGTTCTAACCCTCACCTATGGTAACCTAGAACATGCTAACATGCTGGAGGGACTATGTCTCTCGGCTTGTCTGGGAATGCCTCAGTATTGCCCCCCAGAAGCGCTGGAGGAAGTGGCTGGGGAGAGGGACGTCTGGACATCATTGCTTCGGTTGCTGACCCCACAACTCGACCCCGGAATAAGCAAAAGAAGATGATGATGATGATGATGATGACCAAGATTGACATATAGAGGCTTCCCTTCCTTCAACTAGATTGACAAATATATAGGCTACACCTCCTTAATCTAAGTTGAGAGGTATACGCCTCTTTCAATGAGATTGACAGGTTCAGAGGTCACATCTTTTTAAAATGTGATTAACAGGTAAAGAAGCCACACCATCTACACTGAGATCAACAGGTATATAGGCCATACCTGTTGTACCGAGGTTGATAAATGTAAAGGCCTAGAGGCCACACTGAGACTGACATCTCCTAAATTGAGACATCATTTTATCATTTTTCTATTACTTTTCGTGGTTTTATAATATTTTTGGGCCCTCTTCTTTGCACCATTATTACTGTATGTTTTATAATCCCATGTTTATTTATCCCTTGCTATTTATAGTGATGAAATATGATTGTACCCTCACTGGACAGAATGATGTAGCTGAACCCTCTATTTGGTTTAATTGAGTTGATCCTGACAGACCGCCCACTCACTCTGTGGCTCACTTGTAAATGTTATGGAAGACATACTGAATATGTCACAACCACCGCATGTACATATCTCTACATTGTAGATGTTGAAATTGTAATGAGACACAATCTATCAGTTTTCTTTCCTCTGTTCTCGCTCTTCGTTTACCACGATCCTTTCTCTCCTTTTCCTTTCTATCACCCACTCTTCCATTGCCTTTGAAGGAATAACCAAATTTCATTCCAACAAGCCAATACAGTGATACCTCTGCTCACGAACATAATTGGTTCCCAGAAAGTGTGTGTGAGGCGAAAAGTTCGTCTTCCGAACATTTATTTCCCATAAGAAACCATTAAAATGAGAATAATCCGTTCCCAGGTCCCCATAAAACATAATTTTCTACTAAATAAGCCTTAAAACTACACAAAAATATACCTTATTTTATGTATAATAAATGTGCTATTGTATTGTAATTAAATAAATAAACTGTACTGTATAATAAAGTCGTTTTATTTACCTTTGTGATGGTAGTTGATGGCTTGATGGAATGGAATGGGAGGAGGAGGGAGGGAGGGACTTACTGTTTGGAAGGAGTGTTTGGAAACGCCTACTGTTTGGAAACACCCTTAGCCACACACGCACCCTTAATAGCTTCCTTGTTCTTAAGGATGGTCGTAGACTTAGCGTAAAGGTACTGGGACGCTGAGTCACACAAACGCACACCTCGTTCGTGTTTTTCAATGATCTCCGCCTGTGGTGGGGTCTTTTTCGGTCCCATAATAGCAAAAGTACACTCAATATGGTCCAAAATGTCTAGCAAACACAAACCACTTCCGCATTCAAAGAAAGGGGTGTGACGAACTGTGACGCCGTGAGCGTGCGTCAGCTTCTCGTGGCCGCCACCGTGGCGCTGTTCGACCGCGTGGTTTGATTCGTCCGCCGAAAACTAGTTCGTCAGCAGAGACAATATGCTCGCAAATTTAATGTTCTTGAGGCGAAAAGTTCGTGAGCTTAAGCGTTCGTCAGCGGAGGTTTTACTGTACAAGTAAACTTAATAATTATGCAATTTCTACCTCATTCACTGCGCAGTTTAAACATAATCCTGTTTTGTAAATGGAATTTCCAGCCACCAGTCAAAACATAAATAATTCCAGTGAAACAGATAGTGATGTCATCATGCCAAAATAAAACAGTAATGGTGGACCCTTGGGAAAAGCAGGTAGTAATAGTGATGAATATTCATCAGTTTTGAGTGTTCAGTGTTATCTCATCCTCCGATTCAAGTCAGTTTGCCTCTGATTCTGATGATAAAAGTTGTCTGGCCGTGTTTCGGATTCAGAACCTGTGTTCGAGCAGGAGTTGAGGTGTGGATCTCAGTAAAGTAAGCAGTCATCTTAAATACTTCTAATCACCTTTATGTAAACATGCATCATTTCACATTAATATTCTGTTTACAGACAAAAAATATTCTATGTTTCTATTCCAGTTTAATGTGACCGTGCAACAGGTTAAAGGAAAGTTCATGGACAGGTGACCTCCACTGTTAAAAAAAGTAATAATAAATAAAATAAGTACATATTAATAAATCTGGTTTGTACAAAAGAAGCAGGATTGAAGTAAATAAATGTATTATTTTTCCAATTTAAACTTAAAATATTAAATATGAAATAATACATGCAATATTAACCTGACTGAGACGTACACTCCCACCCATACTTACAGGAAATAGTCCATATAAACAACCCAAACCAACCAGAGATATTAAATAGCAAAACCCAAAATAACTGGACATATTCCATATGAACAACCCAAATTAACTGGTGATAATCCATATAAACAACCCAGATTAACCGAAGATATTCCATATAAACAACCCAAACCAATCGGAGATATTAAATAGCAACAGCTCAAACTAACCAGAGATATTCCATGTAAACAATCCAAATCAACCTGAGATAATCCATATAAACACCTCAACCCAATCAGAGCAACTCCCCATGAGCAACTACAGAATGGAATAAGGTCCAACCACTCTTGAGATGAGTGGATCCAGAGCCCAAGCTATGCGTTGAGATTTTTATTTATTTATTTTTAAGGGACAATGTACAGGAACATTAAGCTCATAGAGACAGAGATGTACTGTACCAGATTATAGCTTAATAGCTAGTTTCCATCTGTAGTCCCTAATTTAGAACGGCCAATTAACCGACAGTGCATGTCTTTGGATTGTGGGAGGAAACAGGAGCACCCGGAGGAAACCCACACAAGCACGGGGAGAACATGCAAACTCCACACAGAAACGCCCAGGCCGGGAATCGAACCCGGGCCTTCTTGCTGTGAGGCGGACGTGCTAACCACTACGCCACCGTGCCGCCTCTCGATAAGTTAAAATTTATCTAGTCGGTATCTCTCAAACTCAAGCATCAGCTCAGGCTTCTTCCTTGCCAGAGAGGTGTCATTCCATGTACCAAGAGTCAAAGTCAGTAGCCGAGGATTAGCTCAGAACCCATGGCTTCAGCTGCCACCCGACTCACAATGCACCCACCCCTTATAGCCTCTCCCACGGGGCCCATGGAAAGGTGGACTCATGACTCGTCTCCTTTTCAGACTGGGCCCAGCTGATCTCCATGGGCAGAAGTCTGACCAGCAGGAGCTTGCCTTCAATCACCTCCCCAGGCCTAGTAACTCACATTTGGTCAAGGGAAACTGTGTCCTTATGTGTTTCTCTAGAGAGGCTTTTTAATTGTATCTTCACCTAGGACTTGTTTGTCTTGGGTGACCCTACCAAAGACATAATGCCCGTGACAACATAGATCCTATGGTGGTTATGGAGCACCATCCTAGATCTCAGGAGTGGTCAGCAGGTCTCCAGAAATACTGTTTACAGTGGAAGTGGGGAGCTGCTCCCCTCGACTATGGATGATGTTGGGATGTGCAAAGAACATTTCGAGAACCTCCTCAATCCCACAAACATGCCCTCCAGGGCATACCCTGGAGGTTTGGGTGGGGGCTAAGGTCGTTGATGTAGTCCTCGGTGGTCATTCCCCAGGGTTGTATGAGATCTGCCCTGAATATTGCAGGACTCTGGATGCTGGAGGACTCTTGGTGGACATGTCTATGTCACGTTGCATGGTCATTGGGGGCTGTACCTCTGGATTGGCAAACTGAGGTGGTAGACCCCTCTTTTGAAATGGTAGATGGGAGGATGTGTTCCAATTATTGTGGAATCACACTCCTCAACCTGGAAAAGTCTATTGAGGTGAACTGAAGAGGAGGTTTCGACTGATGATTAATCGATGGATTCAGGAGGAACAATGTAGTTTTTGTCCTGGCCGTGGCACTTCCGACTGGCTCTATACACTCTGGAGGAGACATGCGAGTTTGCCCAATGTAGATTTAGAGAAGGCTTTCAACAGTGTCCCTCGGTTTATCTTGTGGCGTGTGCTCCAGAAGTCTAGTGTACCGGACCAGTTACTCTGAGCTATTTGGTCTCTATCACTGGTGCCAGAGCTTGGTCTGCATTACTAACAGCAGGTTGAATTAATTTCTAGGAGCAGGAGGTCAACAAGCGGACTGCTGCTACCTCTGCTGTACAGTGGGGCTTGTACTGGTCCATCGTGGTAAAGAGGGAGCTGAGCCGCAAGGCAAAGCTCACTATTTACCAATCGATCTATTTTCCAACCCTCACCAATGGTCATGAGCTTTAGGGAGTGACCGAAAGAAATAAATTGTGGATGCAAGCAGCTGAAATAAGCTTCCTTCACAGGGTGTGTGTGTGAGAGTGTGTGTGTGGGGGGTGTTCTCCCTTAGAGATAGGGAGAGAAGCTCAGCCATCCTGGAGGATCTCAGAGTAGAACTGCTCTTCCTCCATGTTGAGAAGAGCCAGTTGAGGTGGTTCGGGCATCTGGTTAAAATGCCTCCTGAACGTCTACCTGGTGTGGTGTTTCTGGCATGCCAACTGGGAAGAGACCCTGGAGTTGATCCAAAACATTCTGGACCCATGGTCCTGCTCAAGTGGAGGAGTTCAAGTATCTCGGGAACTTGTTCATGAGTGAGGGAAGGATGGAATGGGAGATCGACAGATGGATCTCTGCAGCCTCTGCTGTAAACCGGAGCATGTACCGGTCCGTCATGGTAAAGAGGGAGCTGAACCACAAGGCAAAGCTCTCAATTTACCAAATACTAAGTTCTAACCCTCACCTATGGTGACCTAGAACATGCTAGAGGGACTGTCTCTCGGCTTGTCTGGGAACGCCTTAGTGTGCCCCCCGAAAAGTTGGAGCAAGTGGTTGGGGAGAGAGACGTCTGGACCTCATTGCTTAGGCTGTTGCCCCTGCAACCCGACCCCGGATTAAGTGTATGATGATGAACACAGAGAAACATGTTATATCAGGACTGTTAAACCAATGGGTCTAGCTGTGCTTTTGGAAAAGAGAATATAACAATAGAGTATTCCCAGATTTCTTGGCGCTGGTAGCTGAGGTGTTTAGGAGCTGTGCTGATGCATGACATCATCATCTTGCATGAGTATTTAGCCCACAGATTGAGGTTCAAAAACGTACTTATTTTAACTATCTAAGCGTTTATAAATGGAATGTATTTGTTTTGGCGCACAGACATGACACATATTTAAGTTTATAAAAGAACCACGTGACCCCTGATGAAGGGAAAAAGTCGAAAGGAAATCTCTCTCACGTGGAAGGTTTGATTTCACTCTGAATCAGATTTATAGTCTTGAATCTGCCTAAGTCAAACAGAAGTAAGGAAAATGTCCGCAGAAATTGTAGTAAATGATTGTAAAAGCCATTATCACCAGTTGCTATGAAAACCAGTTAAACTGTAACACCAGTAAAACGTATTAGCACCAGTGCAAGAAAGAGAGCATGATGATGAATTTGGGCAAACAAGGTGTGATAATCTGGACTGGTAAATCCTGTGTATTTTTAGAAACAAGCTTAGGATCAACTTTTCTGTGCCTGCTTTTATGGCTGTGTGTGATCTTCATTAAAACTCTGATATATGGCTCACCTGATGAGCATCAGGGTCAGTGGTGGCTTGGTGGTAAAGGTGCTGGATCACTGATCCTAAGGTTGGGGGGTCAAGCCCCACTCGCAACGGGTTGTCACTGTACCCCCAGTGCAGCTAACTGGGTTATCAAACACCGGCCATGTCTCTCACTGTCTATGGTGTAAGGTTCATGTAAAAGAACCATTGCTTAATTTTGACAAGAGTAGGCTGCATAGCCATCAGTGTGTTTTCGCCCTGCGATGGCCTGGCAAGTGTCCAGGGTGTACTCTGCCCTCGCCTGGAGTCAGCTGGGATGGCCACCAGCCTCCATTGCAACACTAATTAGTAAATGAAATGATGAGCATCAGAGACCTATAAATATATATAAAACTGTATAGTAATAACACACTTCCTCTTGAAACCAATTTTTACATGTGCATCCAATTAGGGTATTTCTAAACCATCATCAGTGAAGTGTTTTAAACACACTAGTTGAATGCTGTCGGATTTCGGGTCCATTGGCTATATAACACATCTATTCACACAAAAAAATCAATCGATGATTCACATGAAAACGGCATGAGAAATCTTATGATTTTACTTGGCTGTTCAATGGTAATGTCATCACCAAAGATTCCCCAAAATTTTCATTATCATTGGAGAGGCGGGGTCAAGATCGAAAAATTTGAAGAACCCCATTGCTAAAATATATATATATATATAGTTTTATCAACTTTAACCAATATTACACCTTCTCAACCACAAAGATGGAGACATTGAGTTCTACCTTTAATGGACTATTCTATCTATTTTTTTCTTACTTAATAATTAATTTCCTGAACTATTTAATCCTATTTGGGTGGCTGGGATGCTGGTGCCTATCTCAGCCAACACTGGGTGAGGTCAGGATACACTCTAAACAGCTCACCAGACCATCACAGGGCCAGCACACAAACATTCACACTCACACCTCATGG
Source organism: Plotosus lineatus (assembly GCA_024760905.1). NCBI lineage: Eukaryota > Metazoa > Chordata > Actinopteri > Siluriformes > Plotosidae > Plotosus > Plotosus lineatus. Next base: position 6,391,627 of record CM045746.1, read on the forward strand.
TGATCTGAAACAGTCAACATACTGTGGATGATTTTGGACTGGGGAGGAAACCGGAGTACCGAGAGGGAACCCACAGAAGTATGGTGAGAACATACAAACTCCTCTCAGAAACGCCCTCACCGAGGCTGAGACTCAAACCCAGGACCTTATTATTGTGATGTGGACATACATACACGACACTTCCATCTTTATTTTATTTTAAGTTCTTTTTCTCCTCTTATTTGTTATCTCTTGTTTTATCTATTTTTTAACTGTTTGTTTCTTTGTTGATCTTTATTCCATTCTTGTCTTCTCATCAATTCTCATCTCTTCTTTAATTTAGCTGTATATTCCTTTCAACCTTCATTTTATTTATATTTTATTTTCCTCTTTCACTTCTCCTTTGTTTCTTCTCTGTTGAATGTCGTTCCTTGTTTTTGCCCCGCCCACCTCCACTGTTTCCATCTTTTTTGATTGGTCGCTGATTGCCTTTGCCGTCTTTCTTTTCATCCTTTTCATTTGTTTCATCTATTACCCACTCCTTTTGTTTTTCTCCCACCATTTTTCTGCTTTTCTTCTCTTCTTCAGACTTCACTTTACTTCTTTATTCTAGTCTGATCTTGGTCTATTAACTCCATTCTTTTTTTTTCAGCACTTTTCATTTCAGTTTTTCTCTTCGCTCTATTTAATTTTTCTCTTCTTTATTTATCATGCTTTTTACCCAGTTGCTCTTTTTCTTTTCTGTTATTTTACCTGTTTGTTTACTCATATCATCTTTTCCCTTTCACCTCATTTTTTGTTGATCTCACAATCTCTCCTTTCTTTTGATCATATTTTATTGTTATTTCTCTTGATTAAACAGCACCCAGGCCCCTTTTACTCTGGGTACGTTCAAAATCTATATTTACATAAATAAATAAATAAAATAAAGAGGGTGTGCCTTGTATTTCTTTGCACAGTACAGCAGACAGATTGCACTCAGTATGTGTACAGTGACCTGTGTGTTGCTAATTAACCTGAAGTGGACATAAGTATCTGATTTTGTATGTGTATGTGAGTGAGATAAAGAGAGAGAGAGAGAAAGAAAGTAGAGAGTGAGAGAATTTTTTTTTTAATTAAAAAGTACTTTATTTTAACACACAAAAAACAGACACTAGTTCTTAACGCACAAACAGAAAGGGTACATTAAATGAATTGATGTCGAAAATAAACCCATTACACACAAAAATAAATAAATAAAAAGTAAAATAAATAAATAACAACAAAACACCCCAACAGATTTAACCCCCTCTATCTCAACAGAAAAAGTATTTCCATAATCAGAGTCAATTCCTTTAACCCAATATTGTTGAAAACAGCAGCTTCTCCTCCTTCACAGAACACAAACCATCATTTATACACCACACTTTCTCAAAGGACTCCAAATCTGTCATCAAACTATAATAATTGAAATCAAAATCAACCTGTTCTTTATCATTTTGATTAAAATTGTTTTAATATCACAGTCCAGTGAACCCTCTATTTTTCTCCTCCTGCTCAGGTAGATGGCCATTTTTGATTGGCCCAGGAGAAAGTTCAGAAGTTGACACTTGGCCTTCTTTTTTTGTTGGTATCTAAAACCCAGAATAAAAATGTGTTTTGTATAAACCACGGCAAAAGTACAGAACGGCCTCGACAACCACATAAACAGGGACTAAAACCTGCTGCAGTCCGGGAAACAATGAAACACCGTCTCTTTGAGGGAACAGAACGGACACCTTTCATCAACACCCGGATTTCGAATGTTCACAAAACTATTAACTGCGAAGTTATACTATATATAAGCGCCATGTAAAATTCTCCACTGCAAGTCTCCAACCGTTTTTGTCAACGGTGGTTTGTACAGCGCTCTCCATGAGAGGTCCACTTCTGGTTTCAAACCCAGGTGGACCCTCCATGGTGTGTCAGTCCGACCCCTTAGTTTATCTTTATTTAGTACTTTTACCATCAGTCTTGTACATTCTTTTACCTGAGGTGTTGCACAATTTTATAGGCCCTGACACACCATGTTCTAAAAACCAACCAGAGCAGTCCATAAAATCCGGGGTGAGGCTGTTGAGGGGAAAGGGGTCCGTGTCTCCGGGGGGGTAAAACGCTGTCGGTTCCGGAGACGATGTTGGAGTGTTCGTCTGGGGAGAACTGGTCCTTCCAGAGCCTCAGCATGCTTTCCAGTCGTCTCACCGAAGACAACCCAACAGCAGCAGAGAAAGCAGCAGCGTCCTCTAGCTGCGGCCCACACAGGTCAAGTACGTGACCCAGTGTGGTGACATGTGCCGCCGCAAACTTCTCTGCGTCGGACGTCCCCGCAGACTGTCGCATGTTAAAACGAGTTCCACAGACCACAGGTTCCTTTAAAGTCCAGAGCGTGAGCCGTGTGCCTGTGTTCTGTTCTTTTTAAAAAGTCCCCAGATTTTAAAAATGCTTTGATAAAACTCTGGAAATACTTTTAGGTCGTATTTGCTTAAATCCATTAAAAAGAGAGATTCCTGCAGTCCCGGCTCCCAGCACCGGGCCAGAACTGCTCGCGCTGCGGGCCTCCACACCAACTCTCTCAGTCCAGTCAGCAGTCTCTGGATGAATTGGAGCCTGAAAGTTGCTCCTCTGCTGGCCAGATGTATAAGACCATGTCCTCCTTCCTCTTTGGGGAGGAAGAGGATGCTCTGCGGGACCCAGTGCAGCTTGTCCCAGAAACAACTGACGATCTTGGCCTGGACTTTCGTGAGAAGGGTCGAAGGGGTGTCCACACAGGAGAGTCGGTGCCACAGCATGGAAGCCACCAGATTATTAATGATTAAAACACGACCTTTAAAAGATATTTTCGGTAAAGTCCACTTTTTGAGCCTCCCTTGCACTTTCTCTAGAACGTTTTCCCAATTTTTATTTACATTATTTCCATTGCCAAGGTAGATTCCCAGGTACTTGATCCCACCCTTTTTCCAGGTGAGACCACCCGGCAGGACGAGACCTCATGGCTCGTCCCCCACCCACAGAGCTTCACTTTTCCCCCAGTTTACCTTGGCTGATGAAATAGCACTAAAATCTTCGACAGTTTTGGTTAAAAAAAATGAACGTCTCTCTGGTTATTGACAGCAATGATAAGCTCTTCCGCATATGCGTACAGTTTAAAAGTCGAAAAGCAGTTCGGGATGTTAAAGCCAGAGAGACCCGTTCGGAGTCGGTGCAGAAGAGGCTCTATTGCAAAGGAGTACAGCATGCCCGTCAGGGGGCAACCCTGCCTGATACCCCTCTGCACTTTAAAAGGAGCGGTCAAACCAACGTTGATTTTTAATATACTCTCAATGTCTCCATACAGGGTCCAAATCCAGACAATGAGACCAGGGCTGAACCCAAAACCCTCTCGCATATGCCATAGGTATGCGTGCTCAACCCGATCAAATGCCTTTTCTTGGTCTTGTGAAATGAGACCAAGCTTCATTCCCAACGAATTGGAGAGGTCCAAAATGCCCCTAATTAAAAATACATTGTCTGTTATCAGCCTGCCCGGGACACAGTAGGTCTGGTCTACATGAATGACCTGCTCCATCACTTTCCTCAACCTATTCGCTAGGACTTTGGAAAGGAGTTTGTAGTCGATACAGAGGAGGGACACTGGTCACCAGTTTTTGAGTTCTTGCAGATCCCCCTTCTTTGGCAGGAGGGTGAGGACCGCTCTCCTGCAACTCAGAGGTAGCCGGCCTTTCAGCAGACTGTCCCTGAGAACGGCCAGCAGGTCCTCATCGATCTCTGCCCAGAAGGCTTTATAGAAGTCAGCCGGCAGGCCATCTATACCCGGGGCTTTCCCTGGTTTGAGGCTCAGCAGCGCCACCAACAATTCGTTCGGGGAGATGTCAGCCTCCAGATGCCTGTTGTCATCTGCTGACACCTGTGGCAGACCAATGAGGAAAAAATCCAACAAGTCCGGTTTCTCAGAATATTCACACTGATAAGATAAGATAAGATAAGATAAGATACAGCTTTATTAATCTCACAATGGAGAAATTCACTGTTACAGGCTCTTGAGGTACCATCAGTAGGGGGTGCAAAAATAGATACAAGTACAAACATACACACATACATATATATTATATAAGTAAATAAATAAATAGATACATAAATAGTATAAATTACTAAACAATAAAAGAAAAGAATGGAGCAACTATATAGACTGGCCTATATTAAAGTGTAAATGTATCTGAGTGCAGAGTAGATGGGTTGATGTGGTTCACAGTGGGGTAGATGTGGTTGATTAAAGTGCGCGGGGTTTTTATTGCACATAACCGGTATTTTCACAGACAGTTACAAAGTGGCGTTGTACAGTCTGACAGCGGTGGGAATGAACGACCTGCGGTAGCGCTCCTTCCTGCACTGAGGATGCCTCAGTCGTCCACTGAAGGAGCTGCTCAGCTCCTCTACAGTCTGGTGCAGTGGGTGAGAGCTGTTGAACAGGATGGATGTGAGCTTTGCTATCATCCTCCTCTCACTCACCTCCTCCACAGAGAATCCTGCTGCGTACCTGCGTATGTCTGCAGTGTCCTGGATTAGCTGTCCATCTCCAGAACGCAGACAGTGTATCAGCCTCCTCTGCCCGTTTTTCCTTTCCAGCCCAAAGAAAAAGTGAGAGCGAGCATCCATCAGCACAACATTTTGAAACCTACTGCGTGCCACAGCGCCCCTGGTGGATACGCCTAGCAAGTCAGCTAACATGAGTTTCTTGGCTTTGAAGACTTCAAAATGTCTTCTTTCTCCTGTGGAGTCTGCCAGAGTTTGCAGCTCCACCATTTCCCTCTCCAAATCCTTAATGGATTTGACCAAGTTCCTGGAGATATTGCGAGTATACTGCAGGCACAGAGATTTGATTTTGTTCTTCCCGACGTCCCACCACTGCTTCAAAGAACTAAAACCATTCTTTGTTTGCCTAAAACTTTCCCAAAAAAACATTAAAAGCTTTCTTAAAACCGTGCTCAGATAGGAGTGCTGTGTTGAAGTGCCAGTACGCACTTCCACGTCTGATGTTTTTGATTAGAACACAGCACTCGACCAAACAATGGTCCGAAAAACCCACTGGCAAAATCGAGCAGTTCTTAAAAACATTAAAATGATGTTTAAAACAATAAAACCTGGGGCAGTGGTGGTCTAGTGGTATAAGGCGCTGGATTGCTGATCCAAAGGTTGGGGGTTCGAGTCCCACTCTCCACAAGGTTGTCACTGTCCCGTCCCAACCACCCCCCCCCCCCCGTGCAGCTAACTGGGTTATCAAAGGCCGGCCATGTCTCCCACTGTCTATGGTGTGAGGCATGTAAAAGAACCATTGCTGACTTTCGACAAGAGTAGCTGCAAAGCCGTCAGCGTGTTTCCACCCAGTGATGGCCTGGCGAGCTGTCCTCTGCCCTCGCCCTGAGTTGGCTGGGATGGGCACCAGCCTCCCCGCAACCCTAATTAGGATGAAGCGGTTACAGAAAATGAACTGAACTGAATAATAAAACCTGTCGAGCCTGGCCATGGACAGTAGTCCATCCCTTGAGTGGAGCTAGGTGTACTGTCGTCTGTTGCCATAAATATTTCTCCAGACGTATAAAAGTTCGTGTGTCTCGACCAGTTTTCTTAATGTCCGTTGCGAGGCAGTGTGTGGCTCGGGGTGGTTCGGATCTAAAAGATGATTTTCGGTACAGTTAAAATCCCCCTGATAATCAGGTACTCATCCCGACCGCACCTCTGGATCATCCAGGGCGCTTAAAAACAGGAGTCTCTCTGTGCCTGTGGTTGGAGCGTAAACGTTTAAAAACAAAACCTTGATTTTTTTTCTCAGCTCTGCTGTAACTTTTAAAATGTGTCCTGCCATCACACCTTCAGTGTGCGCAGGAACCGGGTTAAAATCTCGGGAGACCCAACTCCCCCGTTATTGGCACTTTTGTGACTAAAAAACACCTGTCTTTTTCATTCCCTCCTCCAGTCACCTTCATTGTCCACGGTGCTGTGTGTCTCCTGAATAAAGACAACATTTAGTTTCTTGACATGAATTAAGCTAAAAATCGCGGCTCTTTTTAAGTCCTGTCTCGCTTGTTTATATAAAGCGTGGCGATTTTAAAAGTCTTTAAAAGTAGAAGCAGGTTGAGTAAAAAAAAAGAAAACAGATGAAAAGAAAGAACATTAGTCCTCCTCAGCGAGTTGCTTTTTACACTTTAAACCAGTTTCCTCAGTCTATAAATCTCCTGTTCGCTGAAGCCTGGCTGTCCGGGCTCGCCTCGCTTTCTTAAATGGAGATGGACAGAGTCGATAAATAATCTGAGGTCCGGAAAAAAGTTTTCGTGTTGAAGCCCCTTTATTGTCATGTAGGAATTTTTGTATTTTTTCCCCACTGTGTATGCCGTGTCTGTGTCCATTTTTTCTATGTTCTCGTCCTCGCTCTCAGACAAGCCCTGGGACAGACAGGTTTCCCCTTTTGAGGCTTTTTTAATTTTGTTTGAAACGCTGTTTTCTGTGTTTGTGAACTCTCTTTTAACCACCGTTTTTAACTCGTCAACTATTAATTCTTCATCCTCCTCACCGAATTCCTCCTGTGTCCCCAACTCCATCTGATCATCACAATGTGAATGTTCTACACAGCCATTACCCTCCACCTGTGGGTTATTTACCTGTGCTGGCCTGCACACCGTCCGTCTGTGTCTCCGGGCTGTGAGAAACCATTTTCCTAGTCTCCGATACGGTTGTTGTTGCTGTCTCGAGCAAATTGGAAGGGCTTCCCAACAGTTTGTTTATTGGTTTCCCCAGCGCCGTTGCTGCCGCGGGCTCGGGCGCGGCCGCCGCCTTGGCCTCGTGCGCGGCTGCCGCCGAAGCCAGTCCTGCTCCCTGCTCCGTTGGAGCACGGGAGGCGGCAGCCGACTGATATAGTCAAAATTGTCAACTTTAAATTTCAAAGCCAAGTTCAGCTCCTCGGGGATTTAAAGAATCATCATCGTTTGCCGTCGGAAGGAAACGACATGTTTCAGGTGCGAAGACATTCAATTTAATGAGATCATTCGAACAAATCTGGCCATATCGGGACAACTCCTGCTCCAGAACCTCATTACGTTCAAACGGCGGCCCGTTTGAAATGGTAATCGCGTTTGGCGGGATTAACCAGCGAGAAAACGGGAGTGAAACTTCCCTGACGCACAACCCCGCTCTCTACAACTCCGTTCACTTTCTCCATGCTGTCCAAAAACATCACCACCGTGCAGTTCATTCTGGACGCGGATCTCACGCTTTCAAAACCGACCAATTCCCCGACAGCCAGAACACAGTCCTCCACCGCACAACCGACTGTCGGGACCATTTTGATGGCGTGCCGGCGAGTCAGCTTCTCCAGCACGGAGCCAGCCGACATTTTCCCGGTGTCCTGAGCTCAAGCGCTCACCTCCACCTGTGTTGCCACCACACCCACCACAGAAAAACTAAAGAGGAAAAAATAAAGAAAAGAGAAATAAAAGAGAAAATAGAAAAATGCGCTATGAATAGTGAAAAGGGTGCTGTCTGCACACACTCCCAACATGCACCGCGAGAGACAGAGAGATAGAGAAAGAGAAAGCGAGAGAGAGCGAGAGAGAGAGGAGAGAGAAAGAGAAAAGGAGAGAGAAAGAGAGAAGTAGAGAGAAAGAGAGAAAAGAGACAAAGGAAAGAGAGAGAGAGAGAAAGAAAGAGAGAAGTAAAGAGAGAGAGATAATGAAAGCAGAGAGAAAGAGAGAGAGAGAGAGAAAGAGAAAGGAGAGCGAAAGAGAAAAGGAGAGAGAAGTAGAGAGAGCAAGAGAGAGAGAAAGAGATACTAGAGAGAAAGAGAGAGAAAGA
>CM045746.1:6404465-6406965 GCA_024760905.1 Plotosus lineatus
TGTGTTAAACAAGGTAGCACCGTGCTGCCCTTACACGTAATTGAATTCTGAAAAAATTAGGTTCATATTTAAGATCCCAGCCCCCAGGGGAGCACGGATGGGAGTTACCCCACCATAGATCCAGGTAGAGAAAGGATTTCTCAAGAAAGGAAAAGTAAAGGGATTATAAGCTCTTTTCGAGTGGTGTCGGGGCGAGAGCATGAATCATACAGACAGGATGGGGGCAAGAGAGAAATAATGAAACAGGTATAAAGAGAAAAATTGAACAAGGGGGTGGGGTGCTGAAGGAGGAATATCAGAGCTATTAAGGGAAATTCCTGGTGCCTTGTAGAACTGAGATCTTAAAAAACAAACCCCACACCGTGCTTTTAAAGAACCAGGCAGAGGAAGTAGCTTAAGGTTAAACTATAAGGTTAATAATAACAAGATCCGCCTTGTGTTGAAATGTCCTCTTTCCTTCAATATTTCTCCATTCGATATTCTCTCCACTCGTAATTGAAATCATTACAGCGTAATTCCACTTGGCATTCTGTTTATCAAGAGCTAGAGCCCCAGAGGCGTCCAGGCACATCCGTCATGGTCCACACCCACAGACACAAACCAATAACCTCACTCACAGCTGCCGAGTCAGCAGGACCCACATATTGCTGAGTGTCCCTGAAGCATCTTTCTGCCCGTCAGTCATCCTGGGAAAAGACGACTAAACACATCCGTCTTCCTGACACATCTATGGGAGATGTGGCTCAAGAGATCAGGCTCAGTAACGTCTATGGATTTATTGGTCCTAAGCGAACACTGAGCATGTGCAACATTCTGTGAGTTTTGGACTTTTCTGCTGATGCAAAAGACTGTATGAAAATATTTCCATCAGCAAAAAAAAAAAAAAAAACGAACGAACAAACAAACAAAAAAAAAAACACGAGCACAAAGAAACCAAATCAAATATTCAACATCTTCCCTGAAGAATCTGGCATTCAAACTGAAATCAGCACCTTTCGTTTTAATCAATAATGGATTATTAGCATAGTGTTAGCATAGCATGATTATTTGTGGCCAGCTATCTAATACTGTAAATTTGTAGAGTCATTGGTACTATTGTTAGTAAATTTGGTATGATGTAATTGAACCATTGTATATTTGGAAAGAAACGTAATTCTACCGTAGTTTAAATAATTAAAATTAAATATTATCAATTATGTAGCTACATGTGCTTATATTCTGTAATATATGAGAAGATTCCTGTTAAAGTTTTAACACCACTTTGTTTTTACCCCAGAGTATGATGATAACCCATGACTGGATAACAAAATGGTCTCTTTCATTCAATCTCGTTTTTCCCTTAAAAAAAAAAAAAAAAAAAAAATAGAGCAAGAGGACCCGAGAGGGAACCCTGCAAATAACTGAAAGGGTAAATTCAGGATGAGGGAAGCCCAGATCTTGATGTATGTCGATACCTTCTTTTGTGAGGGTATCAGGGACAGAAGGTACAATGCTGGGTTTATCAGCCCAACAAAAGGGCTCTTTAGCGGGGTTAGAGAGGCTGAGAAGCCCTGGCAGATGGAGACCAAGAGGCCCAGGTATCATGTAGGCATTAGCAAGGAAGCTTTTAGAAGTTTTTAGTGCAACGCTCACCTCCATCCGCTTGCCAAGGATGAGAAGAACAGATAAGAGGCACAGGTAACTTCAGATGAGGCTAATGCAGCCGCTGAAAAGAGATGAGAGCAACAGATTAGCACAAAATATGAATGAGATGCACAGAAGGGGGTTGGCAAGAAGTTTGTCCTCCATACACACCAAGGAAAATTTTTCATTCTATACTGAAACATTCTTATAAGTTCAAGATCAACTTCATCAAAAAATGTTGTCCCAGTTCAAACTGTGCTGGTCAGAGACTAAATACAATGTCTCATTTAATATCAGCAACAGCTCATCAAATGGAAGCTGGGTTACTGTTACAGAGAATAAGCAGCTTATGGCGCCCATCTCAGCCGACTCCAGGTGAGGGCAGAGGACACCCCAGACAGTTTGCCAGGCCATTGCACGGCAGAAAAAAAAATGATGGCTATGCAGCTCTTCTTTGCAAAAGTCAGCAATGGTTCCTTTACACATGAACCTCTCAGCACAGACAGTAAGGGACATGGCCAGCCTTGGACAACCCAGCTAGCTGCACTTGGGGAAAGCAGTGACAACCCAATGACAGTTTGACTGACAATGACTCAACTTTGGGATAAGTAATGCAGCACCAGGCCACTACTGCTTTGGGTCAAATTTAGGATCCGGTAATATTTTAAAACTATGTTGTGAGACAGGATGTGAACTGTAGTATTACAGCAGGTCCACGCTTTACAGTGAGTGGTTTTACTTTTAGTTAAAAATTTTAATTTTGATAAATTGACTTAGTTTTAGTATGGTTTTTAATACCTCTGCCAAGAAGGTTATGTTTTTGTTGATGTTGGTTTGCAACTTTATGCAAAATATTATATACAGACTTTGATAAATT
>CM045746.1:6414465-6509465 GCA_024760905.1 Plotosus lineatus
TGAGTTTACATGAGAGGGGAAAACTGTTCGTGTGTGTGAATGTATATGTGTGTGTGTGTGTGTGTGTGTGTCTATGTGTGAATGTATATGTTTGTGTTTGTGTGCACGTGTTTCTATGTGTGCATTTGTGTTTGTGAGTTTACATGAGAGGGGAAAACTGTTCGTGTGTGTGAATATATATGTGTGTGTTTGCGTGTGAGTGTGAGAGAGTGTTTGTGTGTGTGTCAATGTATATGTGTGTGTGTGTTTGCGTGCGTTTGGGTGTGTGCGAGAGACAGTGTGTGTGTGTGTGTGTGTGCGCGTGTGAGTTTGTATTTGTGCATTTATGTGTGTGTGAGAGAGAGCGAGCATGTGTCTGTATGTGTGCGTGTGTATTTGAGTTTGTGAGTTTATGTGAATATGTGAGTTTATGTTTGTGTGTGTGTGTGTGTGTGTGTGTGTGTGTGTGTGTGTGTGTGTGTGTGAGTGTGTGTGTGTGTGTGTGTGTGAGAAAGAGAGAGTGTGTTTGCATGTGTGCATGTGTGTGTGTGTGTGTGTGTGTGTGTGTGTGTGTGTGTGTGTGTGTGTGTGTGAGAGCGAGAGCACGTGTCTGTGTATGTGTGTGTGTGTGTGTGTGTGTGTGTGTGTGTGTGAGCGAGAGAGAGATCTTAAAATCGATCCCCATTGTGCATTAATGCACTACATAACACTTAATGTATTCTCGCTCTCGCTCCCTCTCTCTCCCTCTGTCTCCTTCTTTCTCACCCTCTCTCCCTCTCTCTCACTCCCTCTTTCTTTCACTCTCTTCCACTCTCTCTCTCACTTTATCTCCCTCTCTCCCTTGTTTCTCTCTCTCTTTCTCTCTCTCTCTTGCTCCCTCTCCCCCCCCCCCCCTTTCTTGGTCTGTATGTAGGATCTATCTATTGAGAATATTTTCATATATTTAAGCAGCAGAGAGAGGACCTTTCTAACAAGTATGGACACTTTGGTGGGTCCTCACTTTTTAAAAGGGCTGTTTGAAGGTCAAGGCTTGGTTTTCGGGTTTATTAAAGTTGGTGAGGTTGATTATGTAAGTCTTAGGGCAAAGATTTAGGTTCATGAATACGTTGTGATGGTGAAGGAGAAGGCAAGGGCCTGGTAAATGGATTATGACAAAGATAGAAATAGAAGATTGTATGCGTGTGAATCTGTGTGTAAATTCAATTGATTAAGTAAATGAGAATGTTTTCAATACATTTAGAAGCTTAGTGTATATGAATATAACAGAATACATGTGTGTGAACGACAAGGACCCAAGAGGAACAGTGGGGTTACAGGGAGCAGAGATAAAGAAGGTGGATGATTTTAAGTACTTAGGCTCAACAATCCAAAGCAATGCAGGTTGTGGAAAACCGGTGAAGAAGCATGTGCACACAGGTTGGAATGGTTGGAGAAAAGTGTCCGGTGTGATGTGTGATTGGAAGGTATCGGCAAGAATGAAAGGAAAAGTGTACAAGACGATGATGAGGCCAGTGATGTTGCTGCAGTGAGGAACTTGCCTGCCGGCAACCGCCACGCCCCTCACCAGTGCCTGCAATGACTAGAGAAGAGAATAATGCCGCCAGCCGGCACAGACCATAACAATACCCCCCCCCTTAAGGGGCACCACCTGGCGCCTGATCAGGCTTGTCCGGGAACTGTCGATAGAATTTGTCTAATAAGTTTGGGTCCAGGATTAGGGAGCGGTAAATCCATGAATGCTCTTCGGGACCATACCCCTCCCAGTCCACTAAGTACTGAAACCCTCGACCCCGCCTACGTACATCAAGGATATGGTTGACTGTGTATGCGGGATGTTCATCAATCAGTCAAGGAGGAGGGGGTGGGGGGTGGAGAGGACTTTCTACCATGGGCTTAATTAGGGAAACATGAAATACTGGGTGTACCTTGAGTGAGGGTGGGAGTCTCAGTCGGTCGGCGATGGGATTTATAATTTTCTCTATTATTATATAAACTGGGGGGGGGCTGGAACCCATTAACCACCATGAAGGGGGACATCCCGGTAGCGGTGCAGATCAGAGAATTGTGTGCGTATTCGACCCATGGGAGGTATGTGGCCCAGGAGGCTGGGAGCGATGCAGCGCAGGGAGGATCCAAGGCTTTGATTCGCGCGTTCCGCCTGCCCGTTCGACTGAGGATGGTAGCCAGGGGTCAAGCTGCAGGAGACTCCCAAGGAGTCGCAGAACGCCTTCCAAACTCTGGATGCAAACTGGGGGCCCCGGTCTGAAACGACGTCCTGGGGGATGCCATGGAGGCGAAAGACGTGTTGGATTAGGAGACCAGCTGTTTCCATTGCTGAGGGGAGTTTGGGTAGGGTGACGAAATGGACTGCCTTGGAGAACCGGTCCACTACTGTCAGGATAACAGTGTTGCGCTCAGAGAGGGGGTAAACCTGTGACAAAATCCACCGCAATGTGTGACCAGGGGCGATGGGGAACGAGTAAGGGTTGGAGGAGACCCGTGGGTGCACAATGGGAGGACTTGCTCCGGGCACAGGTGGCACAAGCTCCCACAAACTCCCTGGTGTCAGCTGCCATCGTTGGCCACTAGAAGCGTTGGTGGAGCAGGAAGAGAGTTCGGTGGGCTCCGGGGTGGCAGGCTAATTTTGAGGAGTGAGCCCACTGGAATGCTGAGGTTCTGGCCAGCGGGGGAACATATAGTCAACCTTGGGGGCACCCGACGGGCTCCAGTTCCCCCTGAGGGGCATCCTGAACTAGCCGTTCTACCTCCCATTGGGCTCAGGAAAAGGGCAGGATGGTCTCCATGGTAATGTCTTCACTCGAGGAGAACTGCCTGGAGAGAGCATCTGGCTTTGTATTCCGGGAGCCAGGTTGGTATGTCAGTGTGAAGTTGAACCTCCCCAAGTAGAGTGACCATCATGCCTGATGGGAATTCAACCTCTTGGCTGTACGGAGGTAGGATAGGTTTTAATGGTCGGTCCAGACCACGAACGGGTGGGCTACCCTCCCAGCCAGTGCCTCCACTCCTGGAGCGCCAAGACTACCGCCAGCAGCTCGCGATTCCCAACATCATAATTCTGTTCCGCCGGGGACAAGCAACGGAAGAAGAAGGCGCATGGGTGTAGCTTCTGGTTTGTGGGAGACCGTTGGGAGAGGAGTCCGAGGTGTTGACTTCCACCACTAACTGCAGCGAGGGGTCCGGGTGGATCAGTACGGGCTCGTGGACGAATTTAGCCTTCAGCCTGTCAAACGCCGCCTGGGCACTTGGGGACCACTGGAATGGTGATGTCAACTGTGTGAGGAGGGGCTGCTAGGTGGCTGTAGTCCCGCACAAACCGGCGATAGAAGTTTGTGAACCCCAGGAACCTCTGCAGCTGTTTCCGTGTCCCAGGAGTTGGCCACTCCTCCACTGCCTTCACCTTCGCTGGATCGGGTCCTATCTGCCTTTTCTCCACGATGAACCCCAGGAATGAGACTGAGGAGACATGAAACTAGCATTTTTCTGCCTTAACGAACAATCTGTTCTCCAGGAGCCTCTTTAGTACCATTCTCACATGGCGGAGATGCTCGTCTTGGTCTCTGGAGAAGATCAGAATGTCGTCCAGGTATACGAATATAAAGCAGTTCAGCATGTCCCTAAGCACATCGTTGACCAGAGCTTGGAAAAGTTCCAAGTCCTTGGAGTTGGTTAGTCCGAATGGCATGACCAGGTATTCGAAGTGCCCCAGGGCCGTGTTGAAAGCCATCTTCCACTCGTCCCCCTCTCGAATTCGGACTAAGTGGTAGGCATTTCTCAGGTCCAGCTTGTAAAAAACGGTAGCATCGTGGAGAGGGGTGAAGGCTGAATTGAGTAGGAGGAGAGGGTACTTGTTTTTTATGGTGATCTGGTTCAGACCCGTGTAATTGACGCAAGGTCTCAGGGTCTTGACTTTCTTTTCGACGAAGAAGAATTCCGCACCTACCGGGGAAGATGAGAGCTGAATGAGATCTGCAGCAAGCGACTCGTTAATGTATGCCTCCATGGCGTCTTTCTCCGGCTTAGAGAGGTTGTATAGTCGCTGGGAAGGGAGTGTGGAACCTGGGAGTAGGTCAATGGCGCAGTCGTACGGTCAATGAGGAGGTAAGGAGTGAGCCCGGTCCTTACTGAAAACCTTTTGCAGGTCGTGATATTCTTTGGGCACGTTGACCAGGGTTTGTGAGGCTTGGGAGGGTATGGCTGCCAATAGGCAGTGTTGCAGACAGTAGTCACTCCAGCTGTGTATGGTGAGGGTGCGCCAGTCAACGTGGGGATTGTGGGTCTGCAACCATGGCCACCCCAACACAAGGGGAGAGAGAGGCAGGGAGAACAAACAGTTCCAAATATTCCTAGTGATTACCGGACAAAGTGAGCTTAACTGGCTTGGTCTTGTGCATGCTATGAGTTGGCCATCTATGGCCATTACCTCCTTGGGGGTCTCGAGTTCATACATGGGCAGGTCGTGGAGCTCAACGATTCCCGGATCAGTAAATTTAGCATCCTTGCCTGACTCAATAAATACGTTGACAGGATGAGTGTTGCATGGAGTGTAGCGTACCTTGCACTTGTAGGTGCTATCCGGGTGTCGTGGAGGATCCTCTCGTAGCTGTCGGGCCCTGCTACGTGGGGCACTGAGTGAGGTAATGTCCCTTCTCGGTGCAGTAGATGCAGAGACCGTTGGCCAGCTGCCGGTGCATCTCTTCAGCCGTCAGTCTGGTGCGGTTCACCTGCATGGGTTCTTGATCATCATCCTCTCTCAGAGGGGGAAATGGCGAGTGAGTTCGAGGTGGGGTCCCCTTCCGGGATCTATCCCTCTCTCTCAGCCGGTTGTCCAGTCTGGTAAACAAGACGATTAACTCCTCCAGAGTAGTCATCTCGTCTCGGTCCACAAGCTCGTCTTTCAGCCGTTCATTAAGCCCCTGCAGGAAAGCCAACCGAAGCGCGAGGTCATTCCAGCCGCTTTTGATGCCGATAATCTGGAATCAGATGGCGTACCAACTGTGAGCCTTGCCGAATTCGTAGGAGCTGGGAGCTCGCCTCCTCCCCTTTCGCCGGATGATCACAAACCTTCTTCATTTCTTGCATGAACTGGTCTAACTGGCAGCATAATTCTGGGGTATGGGTGGCTACCGCTAGTGCCCAGGACAAGGCTTGCTCTGTGAGAAGGCTCATGATGAAGGCAGTTTTTGCTCAATCAGTAGAGTATGTGAGCGGCTGCTGGCTGAAGACGAGCGAGCACTGGTGAAGGAATGCGCAGGAGCCGATCGCACCCGAATACCTGGCTGACGTGGGGATGAGTGGTTCTCGGTGCATGGGGAGTATCGCTGGTGCTGGCGCTGCTGCCGAAGTGGAAAGTGAAGGGTGAGGGGGTGGGGTCACGCCAGCAAGGTGGGTGGGGACAGCGTCCATCCTTCCGCCGAGCTGCACCAAGCTGGTGGTTATGTGCTGGAGATTGTCCATCATCTGATGCAAGGTGGCGTTGTGTCATCCCAGCAGGACGCCCTAGTCGGATAGTGTCTGCCGAAGCTGCACGGTCTTCGCTGGATCCATGTTTCAGGTCAGAAGATTCTGTTAAACCTGGGGTATATGCGTTGTACCCAGAGATGCAGGAGACCAAAAGAAGGTTCAAATGATTTTTTTAAGCACTTCTTCTTCTTCTTCTTCTTTTACTTTCGGCTGCTCCCTTCAGGGGTCGCCACAGCAAATCATCCGCCTCCACCTCACCCTGTCCTCCGCATCTTCTTTTCTGACTCCAACGACCTTCATGTCTTCCTTCACCACATCCATAAATCTCTTCTTCGGTCTTCCTCGAGGCCTTCTGCCTGGTAGTTCCAACCTCAGCATCCTACTGCCAATATACTCACTATCCCTCCTCTGTACATGTCCAAACCATCTCAATCTAGCCTCTCTGACTTTGTCTCCAAAACATCTTACGTGGGCTGTCCCTCTGATAGACTCATTTCTGATCCTATCCATCCTCGTTAGTCCCAGGAGAACCTCAACATTTTCATCTCCGCTACCTCCAGCTCTGCCTCCTGCCTTTTCCTCAGCGCCACTGTTTCTAAGCCATACAACATCGCTGGCCTCACCACCATCTTGTACACTTTTCCCTTCATTCTTGCTGACACTCTCCTATCGCACATCACACCGGACACTTTTCTCCAACCATTCCAGCCTGCCTGCACACGCTTCTTCACCTCTTTTCCACACTCTCCATTGCTCTGGATTGTTGAGCCTAAGTACTTAAAATCCTCCACCTTAGTTATCTCTGCTCCCTGTAACATCACCGTTCCTCCTGGGTCCTTCTCATTCACACACATGTTTTCTGATTTTCTGAGGCTAACCTTCATTCCTCTCCTTTCCAGGGCATACCTCCACCTCTCTAGATTTTCCTGCACTTGTTCTCTGCTCTCACTACAGATCACGATGTCATCTGCAAACATCATAGTCCATGGAGATTCTTGTCTCACCTCGTCTGTCAGCCTGTCCATCACCATAGCAAACAAGAAGGGGCTCAGAGCTGACCCTTGATGCAGTCCCACCTCCACCTTGAATTCGTCAGTCACACCGACAGCACACCTCACCACTGTCTTACATCTCTCATACATGTCCTGCACCACTCTAACATACTTCTCTGCCACTCCAGACTTCCTCATGCAATACCACAGTTCTTCTCTTGGCACCCTGTCATATGCTTTTTCCAGATCCACAAAGGCACAATGTAGCTCCCTCTGACCTTCTCTGTACTTCTCCATTAACATCCTCAAGGCAAACATTGCATCTGTGGTGCTCTTTCTTGGCATGAAACCAAACTGTTGTTCACAAATGCTGACCTCTGCCCTTAGTCTAGCTTCCACTATTCTTTCCCATAACTTCATTGTATGGCTCATCAACTTTATCCCTCTGTAGTTGCTGCAACTCTGCACGTCTCCCTTGTTCTTAAAAATGGGCACCAGCACACTTCTCCTCCACTCCTCCGGCATCTGGTCACTCTCTAGTACCGTGTTGAATGTTCTTGTCAGAAAATCTACTGCTACCTCTCCTAGACACTTCCATACCTCCACAGGTATATCATCAGGACCAACTGCCTTTCCATTCTTCATCCTCTTCAATGCCCTTCTCACTTCACCCTTACTGATCTTTGCTACATCCTGCTCCTCAATGGTCACCTCTTCTACTCTTTTTTCTCTCTCATTTTCCTCATTCATCAGCTCTTCAAAGTACTCTTTCCATCTTCCCAGCACACTTCTGTCATTAGTCAATAGAGTTCCCTCTCTGTCCTTTATCAATCTAACTTGCTGCATTTTTTTCAGCACTAGGAACTGTAAATCACGGGAATACTAAGGCTATGGAACTGGTTGAGCACGAAGAAAGAACCAGGGGTCAAAGAGAAAGTCGAGGAGCAGAATCATGGGGAAAGCAATCTTCTGACAGCGGAGGGAAGCCCACTGCTCCCATTCATAGCTGGCTGCTTGCTGATTGCAGCTTGAGACCAAGACCAGGTGCGCTCTGCTGGAACTTGCCTGCCGGCAATCACCACGCCCCTCGTCAGCGCCTGCAATAACTATAGAAGAGAATAATGCTGCCAGCCGGCACAGACCATAACAGTTGTATGGTTTAGAAGCAGTATCACTCAGGAAAAGACAGGAGGCAGAGCTGGAGGTAGCAGAGATGAAAATGTTGAGGTTCTCTTTGGGAGTAACGAGGATGGATAGAATCAGGAATGAGTACATCAGAGGGACAGCACATGTACGAGGTTTTGGAGACAAAGTCAGAGAGGCTAGATTGAGATGGTTTGGACATGTACAGAGCAGAGCAATTATAGTGAATATATTGGTAGTAGGATGCTGAGGTTGGAACTACCAGGCAGAAGGCCTAGAGGAAGAACAAAGAGAAGATTCATGGATGTGGTGAAGGAGGACATGAAGGTAGTTGGTGTAAGAGAAGAAGATGCAGAGGACAGGGTGAGATGGAGGCAGATGATTCGCTATGCTGACCCCTGAAGGGAACAGCCGAAATAAGAAGTGTATATGAATATAGACATGTTTTTATATCTTCTTGGGAACAATTTTCTATGAATTGTTGACTGCTGTGACCTTGTGAAGACATGATTTTGAACCCACAAGAAGAAGTAAATTCCTGTAAATTAGCTGAAATGTAACAAACACCTAACATCGGTGGGACACATGCATTACACTAATGTTATCTCGCCAACAGTGAAAATTTTTCAGAAAAAGAAAATAATGATTTCCTCAGGATAAGGCAGCTGACTTGAAGAGATGAGAAGTTCGTGGTCCTCATAAACACAGTGTGTGTGTGTGTGTGTGTGTGTGTGTGTGTGTGTGTGTGTGTGTGTGTGTGTGTGTGTGTGTGTGCGCGCACCAGTGTTACCTCTTTTCCTGCACCTCCTGTTAGCATTGTGCACGAAAGGGCGAGACGTCCAAGTTCCTCTCCTACATCACGGGTCCCCAAGGTACTATTAGCAAGTGGAGCCCTCAATCATACAGTTTAGGAAACTCTCTCTCTCTCTCTCACACACACACACACACACACACACACACACACACACACACACACACACACACACACACACACACACACACACACACACAGATACACAATTATTACAAAATACACATTAAATTAGAATAGAGATTGTGTGCATGCATGTACTATGACTATTTGCAGGTAGTTCCCATGTGTGAGGTCAGTAAGTGTATGTGTTAGACTGGATTTCATGAGACTATAAGGACACCAAAGGGTAGTATGTTATAATAATAATAATAATAATAATAATAATAATAGCTGTTGCGATTTCATTGGTTGTTTATTTCAGTCTATACACTCTATATCTTTCTAACTAGCTAATTACCTGAATATCTAATTCTAACTATCTAATTCTAACTATCTAAATAACATGTAAAGTGTTACATTCATAAAATTCTGGATGCTTTGTGTTTATGGTAAGGCTGCTAATGGATAAGATAAGACAGATCAGTTATTTTGCTTGTAATTAGCATAGCAGCAGAGTAGTGGTCACTTGGGCGGTTGATGTTCTGGCTTACTGATCCAAAGGTCATGGGTTCAAGTCCCAGTACCACCATGCTGCCACTGTTGGGCTCTTGAGCTCTCAAGTGTTCAGCTCTATGAAAAAAGTCACAGTGGATAAAGGCATCTTGTCAGAAACACAAATATAAATGTAGAAATCAAGTTAAATTCTCAGGAGAAGATGTGTATAAATGAATAATTCTAATTTCTATAAATCTTTGATGCTAAATGCAATTCAGAGACAGAGAGAGAATGAAAAAAAACAACATTCCTCCAAAAACAAGATAAATACATCAAAAGACTAAAACCATCCAGGAACAAGGTGTGTACACCTCATACAGAAGTACTAAACTTCTACACATATTAACTTTACTGACAGTCACACTGTCATGAGACTGACAGCTACAGAAGCCAAACGTCTTTTACTAAGGTGGACAAACACACGCCACTCCCCCTTAAAGAGTGAAAGCTAACTCACACGCGAGTGATATAGTGTCAAATATCACAATGTCATTTTCAATTGGTTTCAGCCGAGCATCCCGCCATGCTGGCGGCCTCATTGAAAACCTGTGAATATTTTCATTTCTATCACCCTGGTGGGAAAAATGGAAACCAGAAGTTCCGGCGCTATTTCTGTGTCAGTATCACTTTTTTTGTTGCTCCTTTGAAAATTTCACAATACAGGTACTGTATTTCAAAAATGTGTAAAAATTTAAAAATTATGCTCCAAACTTTTGGGCGGTCCAGAATGTTTCGCCAACAGAGAATACGAATAATTTCTCTTGTATTTAACCGACAATTTCCAAAAATATGGGAATTCCCTTCTACTTTCAGACACGATGACTACCCTGCCAATCAGCTTTACCACAAACAAAAGACACGCCTCCTACACTATGATGGACAGACACAGATGCCATGCCTTCTTGATTATGATGTACAGAACAAGCACACAAGACACATTCTCTAAGATAAACAAACATAGGAGATACACCTTCTTCACTAAAATAGACAAACACAGAGGCCACTCCTCCTTCAAGCAGACTGACAAGCACTTGTTTTGTTTAGGTATTTATTTATTTATTTATTTTGGCGGGAGAGAAGGGCGTTTACATTTTTCCTTTTTGTTATTTCTTTCTTTCTTTTGCTCCAGCACTGCTGCCCCATGCACTTACAGTCAGGCTTTAAAGTGTACAAAATATTTTATTTATAATTCTTTAATTCTTTAATCCTTCAATTAATTTTTAGCTCCATCAAAAAAATGGAAAACTTTCCTTTCTGCTAATAATACTGCAGCGTCATCTACTGGACAAGATAAGTTAGTGCAGTGCATTAAAAAAGGTATACTGTATCAACCGAAATAGTAATACAGTACACTATACTAGTACCTGTGTGTGTGTGTGTGTGTGTGTGTGTGTGTGTGTGAGCGAGAGAGAGCGAGCGAGAGTGTGTGTGTGTGTGTGTGTGTGTGTGTGTGTGTGTGTGTGTCTGTGAGAGAGAGAGAGAGAGTGTGTGTGTGTGTGTGTGTGTGTGTGTGTGTGTGTGTGTGTGTGTGTGTGCGAGAGAGAGCGAGCGAGAGTGTGTGTGTGTGTGTGTGTGTGTGTGTGTGTGTGTGTGTGTGTGAGAGAGAGAGAGAGAGAGAGAGAGAGAGAGAGAGAGAGAATCTTTAGCTCTTACACAGATGGTCTTTGTATCAAAATTTTGCGATCCGGAACAAAAGGTCAGAGTTCACTGGATGTTCTTTATTCATTATTTTATTGATTTGTTTATTTCTTTCTTTTCCTGACTGTGATAAAATCCTGTACTATTCCTCAGAGAGAAGATTAAACATCCTTCTTCTTAATAAAGAAATGAAGTTCAGGGTTTTCAGGTCATTTAAGGACAAAAAAAAGGAAAAAAGTGAATTCATAAATTGAGATGAGTGGAGGAAATGATAGACTTCCAAATCTCTCTCTCTCTCTCTCTCTCTCTCTCTCTCTCTCTCGCTCGCTCGCTCTCTCTCACACACACACACACACACACACACACACACACACACACACACACACACACACACACACACACAGACAGACAGAGTGAAAACAAGCCCAGAACAGATAGAACCTGAAACAAACACAACCTTCCTTCTCTTCTCTTCCCACTTTGTTGCTTGTCTGCTTCCTTCCTCCCTTTCATCTTCCTTCCTTTATATCCTTCCTTTATACTTTAATCTTCCTTCCATCCATCCTTCCTTTACTCCATTCCCCTTCATTCATTCATTCATTCATCGCATGGCCCCTTTCCCCTTCCCTTCTTTTTTCTTTGTTCTTACATTTGTCTTCCATCCATCGTGTTCAGTTTCTTCATTCCTTTTCTTGTGTACACACCTGTAACAGCAGGAGGAATGAACTTCTGAATATGGTTCCACGTCCAATAGACAGATGAGTGGATGAAGAGATCAACAGGGAGGAGAGACAGGACGGTTTGATGGATATAAATATATGAGTTTCTACTGGACTTCAAAGAAAATTATTCATTTATTCTGAACCGATTCATCTTAATTAGGGTCACTGGGAGGCTGGCACCCATCTCAGCCGACTCCAGGTGAGGGTGGGAAACACCCTGGACAGCCTGCCAGGCCCACACCCACACAACCATTCACACCTAGGCGAGATTTGGAACAGCCAATCAGCTTTCTGTGCATGCTTTTTCGACTGTGGGAGGAAATCGGAGTACCCGGACGAAACCCACACAAGCACGGGGAGAACACAGAAACGTCCAGGCTGGGAATCAAACTCAGGACCTTTTTGCTGTGAGGCAGAAATGCTAACCATTATGCCACCCTCTAAGAAAATCGGTAAAATATTAATCTCTCCAATGGGCAGTGGTGGCCTGGTGCTGGATCGCTGATCCAAAGGTTGGGGGTTCAAGTCCCACTCTCAACAGGTTGTCACTGTCCCCCCAGTGGGATGGGTTATCAAAGGCCGGCCATGTCCCTCACTGTCCATAGACAGTGAGGGACATGGCTGGCCTTTGATAACCCATAGTGAGAGGTTCATGTAAAAGAACCATTGCTGACTTTCAACAAGAGTAGAAGCCGTCAGTGTGTTTCTGCACTGCGATGACCTGGCAAGCTGTCCAGGGTGTCATCTGCCCTTGCCTGGAGTTTCCTGGGATGGGCGCCAGCCTCCTTGTGACCCTAATTAGAATTAGGAGGTTACAGAAAATGAATAAATGAAAGAATAGTGAAAAAAACTCCCGACAAAAATAACACAAACTGAAGAAATGATGGAAAGAAAGAGTTTCAGCCGGACTGAGAGAGCAGAGACACACTCATCAATTGTAGCATTACACACACACACACACACACACACACACACACACACACACATACACACACACACACACACACACACACACACACATACACACACACACACACACACACACACCTCTAACGTGAAATACATTTTAAACTGAATCTTCAGATGTCATGGTGAGAATAATTATGATTAATTAAATAATTCATCATTTCAAATCCTGTTTACTTTTTCTCCTTATAAACCTTTCATGAGAGAACCTTCCTGTGGTTATTATTCGACTCCTCTTGTGTTGTATTAATGTGTGTAACACGCAGGGGGCGCTGTAGTGTTAAAAACATACTCGAGTTATTCTCAATTTACTGCGTCATCACCATTATCATCATCATCATCATCATCATCTCTGTGTTCTCCTATGTGATGATTAGACATTTTAGGATTCTTAGTTTGTGTGTGTGTGTGTGTGTGTGTGTGTGTGTGTGTGTGTGTGTGTGTGTGAGAGAGAGAGAGAGAGAGAGAGAGAGAGAGAGAGAGAGAGACTATTTGTTTGCATCATGTGTAACTGAAACTAACCTTTGGTGATGACAAAAAAAACAAAGAAAAATATGCAACATTAACATATGAAGAGAGAGAGAGTGTAGAAAAGGGAGAGTGAGAGGAAAGAGAGACAGTGATACAGAGAGTGAGACAGAGTGGGCAGGAAAGAGAGACAAAGAAAGACAGAGAGGGAATGATAAAAGTAGAGACACATAGGGATTAGGACAGAAAGGTGGAGAGAAAGAAACAGATAAACAGAGTGGAAGAGAGGTAGAGCAGGAGAAAAGCATTGCTGTAGATAAGAAGATAGATGGAGAGAGAGAGAGAGAGAGAGATAAAGATGAGCCAAGAGAAAGAAGAGAAAAATAAATAAAAAAGAGAGCAGAAGAGCGAGATCGATAGAAAAAGAGAGAGGAGAGGAGGTATGAGCAGTAGCAGAGAGAGAGAGAGAGAGAGAGAGAGAGAGAGAGAGAGAGAGAGAATTCGTTTTTTGAAAAATTTTATTATTATTTTTACATTTTTATTTGTCTTGAATGAACACAGATCTGCTGATAATCTCATCACCCTGATCCAATGCACTTGTAATAAAACGTGAGTGACATACAGTGAACCTCAACGAGCATATGGAGGAGCAACAGGAAAAAATACACAGAAAAATATGAGATTTCTTTTCTTTCTCTGAAAAATCCCACAGCTTTGACTGAACAGGTTTTCAGTTCTGATCTCAGATCACTCAATTCAAAATCAAAATGTTTCATTTTGTTATGTTTTATATAAATGTTTTCTAACCATTCATCATGTTATGTGACGTTACAGAACATCCAGAAAAAAGATCTTAAATTGCAGCATTCATCAAAACCTTTTGTTTATTTTCTGGGGTTTTTTTTTCATCTCCAGATCAAATATAAACATTTAGATTTACAATAATTACACTAAACTCATCCAAAATCAGATTCACCTTTGTAGCGGCCTCATCCAAGGGCCCTAAGTGGAGGTGCCAGGACCTCAACTCCGACTCAACACCTTCTGATGATCAATAAGCCAACATTAAGGAAAAGAGGGTCCATTCATCAGGATTTAGTATTGAATTAAAATACTGGATTCTCACAGTTAATAAAACACTCCACAGTGTCCTATATAGCATTCTGTACAATTCCATAACATTCCACAATATTCCATAACATTCCATAGAATTCAACAACATTTTACATTTCATAACATTCCATAACATTCCACAATATTCCATAACATTCCATTACATTCCATAACATGCCACAATATTCCATAACATTCCATTACATTCCATAACATGCCACAATATTCCATAACATTCCATTACATTCCATAACATGCCACAATATTCCATAACATTCCATTACATTCCATAACATTCCACAATATTCCATAACATTCCATTACATTCCATAACATGCCACAATATTCCATAACATGCCACAATATTCCATAACATTCCATTACATTCCATAACATTCCACAATATTCCATAACATTCCATAGAATTCAACAACATTTTACATTCCATTACATTCCATAACAGTCCACAATATTCCATGACATTCCATTACATTCCATAACATTCCACAATATTCCATAACATTCCATTACATTCCATAACATGCCACAATATTCCATAACATTCCATTACATTCCATAACATTCCACAATATTCCATAACATTCCATTACATTCCATAACATTCCACAATATTCCATAACATTCCATTACATTCCATAACATTCCACAATATTCCATAACATTCCATTACATTCCACAATATTCCATAACATTCCATTACATTCCACAACATGCCACAATATTTCATAACATTCCATAACAATCCACAGCATCCCATAACATCCCATAACATTCCACATTATTCTATACAATTCCATAACAATCCACAACACACCATAACAATTAATTATTATGTAACAAAATAACATTTAAATGTATATTTTATATGAAGTTTTAATATTCAGCATGTTTCAGGTATTCAGATATTTTTTTAAATCCCTGTTGCAGTATCTACACTCCAGGGCCATTTTCCCAGGAATTACTCAGAATGTTGATATGAATTTGATTTTCTATATGTCAGTCATGTACGTTCGTTCATTCGTTCATTTTCTGTAACCGCTTAATCCTAATTAGGGTTGCGGAGAGGCTGGCGCCCATCCCAGCAGACTCCGGGCGAGGGCAGAGTACACCCTGGACGGCTCACCAGGACATCGCAGGGCGAAAACATGCTGACGGCTTTGCAGCTCCTCTTGTCAAAAATCAGCAATGGTTCCTTTACATGAACTTCACCCCATAGACAGTGAGAGACATGGCCGGCCTTTGATAACCCAGTTAGTGCACTGGGGGGGCAGTGACAACCTGTTGAGAGTGGGGCTTGAACCCCCAACCATAGCCGCTTAATCCTAATTAGGGTCGTGGGGAGGCTAGCGCCCATCACAGCCGACTCCAGGTGAGGGGGAGTAATGTATGTATAGTTTCTAAATACTGCACTTATATAACACTGCTGGTACACATATCCTGAATGTTCTGTTTGGTTTGTCTCGGGTTCTTTGGAGAATTTGTTTAGTTGGATGATTGGAAAATATTTTAAAGAATAAATAACACATGCAACTAACTGACCTTTCACTCTTCACGCAAGTGTATAAATATTACATTTTAACTTACATAACACTTTAGGCTAATAACAAATTACTTACAAATGCCGCAAAAAAAGAGATGCCTATTTGTTTTTGGTCCTTAGTGAAAAAACATTAGATAAGCCGGTAGTCACATGACCCCAGAATGAATAACAGTTTCACATTTCTATTTATTTGTTTGTAATAAAGCAGCAGGGATATAAATCACTGTGTGGAAAGAGTATTTTATAGAGTTGCCTTGATAGGTGCCAATAGATATGAAGTTCTCTGTCTTGTCTTATTGATCCGACTGTGACTCTCAGGTCTGATTTTTTTGCTCCAGTACTCTGAATAGCCTCTGCACACAGTCACACACACACACACACACGCACACACACACACACACACACACACACACACACACACACATTTAGTGGGTAAGTGCACTTGTGCTTTATAGAGATTGCGTAGATGTTGTAAGCAGGAATTGTCACTATCAGTATGTTATTACTCACACACACACACACACACACACACACACACACACACACACACACACACACACACACACACACACGAACCTCTAAATTGGATTCCCCCTCAGATTCCCGACTTCCTGCACTCTACACACTGATGGCTTTCTTCATAGGTCACATGATGCAGCGGGAATTAAGTCAGAAAAAGGAAAAGACACTCTTATTTTTCCATCTGCGGTTCTTCTATTCACTGTGTTGAAGTGCAGAAATGGAGTGATGGGACTAATAGGAATGACATCTCTCTCTCTCTCTCTCTCTCTCTCTCTCTCTCACTCTGTGTGTGTGTGTGTGTGTGTGTGTGTGTGTGTGTGTGTGAGTGTGTGCCAGAGAGAGAGAGACAGAGAGAGAGAGAGAGAGAGAGATTGCATGAGTGAGTGAGAGAGAGAGAGAGAGAGAGAGAGAGAGAGAGAGAGAGAGCAAGAAAGAGAGAGAGCGTGAGTGAGCAAGAGAGAAAGCGAGCGAGAGAGAGAGCAAGGGAGAGAGAGAGAGTTAGCGAGAGAGGGAGAGTGAGAGAGAGAGAGAGCGTGAGTGTGTGTGAGAGAGAGAGAGAGAGAGAGAGAGAGAGAGAGAGAGAGAGAGAGAGAGAGAGATAATGGTCTTTATTCACGTCTATATTCAAAAAAAGTAAATTTTTGTGTGTTAGAGATTTTTGTTTCATGTCTGTTGCAAACACCGCCATGTCCGACTGCCCAAGAGAGTGTGGTCCAACAACAAACTGACGGTGCACACAAGGATCAGTGCCTGCGTCATGAGCAATCTTCTGTATGGCAGTGAGTCTTGGACTCCGTATGCTTGACAAGAGCTTCTGTTCAATGCCTTCCACACGTGCTGCCTTCAATGCATCCTGAGCATGACATGGCATGACATGTTACGGGTCTGTATGTTATAGGTGTTTATGCTATCAATATGTACTAGTCCTTCTCAAAGAATTAGCATATTTTGATAAAGTTCATTATTTTCTGTAATGTACTGATAAAAATTAAACTTTCATATATTTTAGATTCATTGCACACCAACTGAAATATTTCAGGTCTTTTATTGTTTTAATACTGATGATTTTGGCATACAGCTCATGAAAACCCAAAATTCCTATCTCAAAAAATTAGCATATCATGAAAAGTTACTCTAAACGAGCTATTAACCTAATCATCTGAATCAACCAATTAACTCTAAACACCTGCAAAACATTCCTGAGGCTTTTAAAAACTCCCAGCCTGGTTCATTACTCAAAACTGCAATCATAGGTAAGACTTCCGACCTGACTGCTGTCCAGAAGGCCATCATTGACACCCTCAAGCAAGAGGGTAAGAAACAGAAAGAAATCTCTGAGCGAATAGGCTGTTCCCAGAGTGCTGTATCAAGCCACCTCAGTGGGACGTCTGTGGGAAGGAAAAAGTGTGGCAGAAAACGCTGAACAACCAGAAGAGGTGACTGGACCCTGAGGAAGATTGTGGAAAAGGGCCGATTCCAGACCTTGGGGGACCTGTGGAAGCAGTGGACTGGGCTCCAGGTGCCGCATTCCCCAAGTCAAGCTACTTTTGAACCAGAAACAGCAGCAGAAGCGCCTGACCTGGGCTACAGAGAAGCAGCACTGGACTGTTGCTGAGTGGTCCAAAGTACTTTTTTCAGATGAAAGCAAATTTGGCATGTCATTCGGAAATCAAGGTGCCAGAGTCTGGAGGAAGACTGGGGAGAAGGAAATGCTAAAATTCCTGTAGTCCAGTGTCCAGTACCCACAGTCAGTGATGGTCTGGGGTGCCGTGTCAGCTGCTGGTGTTGGTCCACTGTGTTTTATCAAGGGCAGGGTCAATGCAGCTAGCTATCAGGAGATTTTGGAGCACTTCATGCTTCCATCTGCTGAAAAGCTTTATGGAGATGAAGATTTCATTTTTCAGCACGACCTGGCACCTGCTCACAGTGCCAAAACCACTGGTAAATGGTTTACTGACCATGGTATTACTGTGCTCAATTGGCCTGCCAACTCTCCTGACCTGAACCCCATAGAGAATCTGTGGGATATTGTGAAGAGAAGGTTGAGAGACACCAGACGCAACACTGTGGATGAGCTTAAGGCCGCTATCGAAGCATCTTGGGCTTCTGTAACACCTCAGCAGTGCCACAGGCTGATTGCCCCCATGCCACACCACATTGAAGCAGTCATTTCTGCAAAAGGATTCCCGACCAAGTATCGAGCGCATAACTGAACATAATTATTTTAAGGTTGAATTTTTTTGTATTATTATTATTTTTTTTTTTATTGGTAGGATGAAATATGCTAATTTTTTGAGATAGGAATTTTTGGTTTTCATGAGCTGTATGCCAAAATCATCAGTATTGAAACAATAAAAGACCTGAAATATTTCAGTTGGTGTGCAATGAATCTAAAATATATGAAAGTTTAATTTTTATCAGTATATTACAGAAAAAAATGAACTTCATCACAATATGCAATTTTTTTGAGAAGGACTAGTATTTTATATGTGTGTATGTTATAGATGTGCGTGTTATAGATTTACATTTACAGCATTTAGCAGCCATTCTTGTCCGGGAAGCTCATCCACATTGGAGCCAGAACAAGGAAGAGTTTAGATGCATTTTCCCCCTTGTCCCTTAGTAGGAGGAGGGACCAGTCTAGTGGTGTTAGAGGATCTGTGAGAACGTGGTGCAATGTGAGGTGTGTGCTTTGAGGTAGGTGCAAGTCCATTTTTGGCTGTGTAGTGTTTTGAATCTAATGCGAGCAGCTACAGAAAGCCAGTGGAGAAATCGTTGCAGTGGTGTGGTGTGTGAAAATTTGGGAAGATTGAAAAAAAGCCGAGCAGCAGCATCATGGATCGGTTCCAGAGGTCAAATAGCACTCAATGGTAAACCTGGCAGGAGTGAAACACAGTAATTTAGTCTTGAGATGACAAGGGATTGAACAAGTATCTTAATGGCCTAGCCAGAACGAAATAGACAAATCCTCTGGCGATTAAACAGAAGAAATCGACATGATTTAGAAAGATTAGTGATATGAGAAGAGCAGGACAGGTAATTGTCCATGGATACTCCAAGGCTTTGTGTGGTGCCTGAAGGAGAGATCACAGTGTTGTTCAAGGAGATTGAGGGATCTTGATTTGGGTATCAGTCAGCTTGGATGAACAGCTCTTGCCAGACATGCAGAGATCCAGGCAAAAACTGATGTCTGAGGGAAGAAAAAGAGAACAAATTTAGTGTCATCTGCACAGTAGTGGTATAAGAACCCATGTGAGGATGTGAAGTCACTCAGGAACGTACAGTGCTGTGCCAAATTTTTAGTCCCCTAACTGATTTTTCGCTTCTTTGCCCCTTTGTCACACTTAACTTTTTCAGATCATCAAACAAATTTAAACATAACACAAAGATAACCCAAGTATTCAAAAAAATGCAGTTTTCCTGTTGTGATTTTATTTGTTCAGAGAAAAATCCTATCCAAAGCTACATGAATTTCTGTGAAAAAAGTAATTGCCCTTGTTAAAAGGCGAGGTAATTGTGATTTTAATTGTGATGATAATTGTGATTCTATTATTGGGGAAAACTGAGCTCAATTTCATGGCCACACCCAGGCCTAATTGCTGCCAGATATTTTCAATCAGGAGATTCCAAACATAAAACCTGTCTGACAAGGTGAGGTAGGCCATACTGAACACATATGAACATGCCGTGATCCAGTGAGCTTCAAGAGCAAACAAGAAAGAAGATTATAGAGATGTCTCAGTCTGGGAAAGGATACAAAGTCATTGGTACTTTGGGACTCCGGCAGACCACTGTCAGAGCCATTATCCATAAATGGAGAAGGTATGGCACAGTGGTGACCCTTCCCAGGAATGGCTGACCTACCAAAATTACTACAAGTGCACAGTGCAGACTAACCGGAGAAGTCACAAAGGATCCAAAAACCACTAAACAACTACAAGCCTCACTTGCCTGAGTTAATGTCAATGTTCATGACTCCACTATCAGAAAGACATGAGGCAAAAATGGCATCCATGGAAGAGTTCCGAGGCAAAAGCCAGTGTTTGACAATAAATAATATCAAGACATGACTCACTTTTTCCAAGAATCATCTTGATCATCCCCAAAGCTTTTGGGATAATGTCCTCTGGACTGATGAAACTAAAGTTGAACTTTTTGGGAGAAATGAATCCCGTTACATCTGGCGCAAAATGAACACTGCATTTGATAAAAAGTACTTTGTGCCAACAGTGAAACATGGTGGTGGAAGTGTGATGATCTGAGCCTGCTTTGCTGCTTCAGGACCTGAGCGACTTGTCATGATTGATGGAACCATGGATTCTGCTCGCTACCAAGAAATCCTGGCGAAGAATGTTCGTCCATCAATTCGAGACCTCAAGCTAAAGCGCACCTGGGTTCTGTAGCAAGACCATGATCCAAAGCACACCTGCAAGTCCACTTCTGAATGGCTAAAAAGAACAAAATGAGGGTTTTGGCGTGGCCTAGTCAAAGTCCCGACCTGAACTCTATTGAGATGCTGTGGCATGACCTTAAAAATGCTGTTCATGCCCGAAAACCACCCAATCTGGTTGATCTTAAACAATTCTGCTGAGAAGAGGGGACCAAAATCCCATCACAGCAACGTGAAAGACTCATCGCCTCTTATCGCAAATGCTTGACTGCAGTTATTGCTGCAAAAGGTGGTTCAACCAGCTATTAGGTTTAGGGGCAATTACTTATTCACACGGGACCTTGTAGGTTTGGATCTTTTTTCCCCCTTAAAAAATGCAATTGGCACTGAAAACTGCATTTTGTGTTTACTTGTGTATTAATCTTTGTATAATAGTTGGGTTTGTTTGATCTGAAATGGATGACAGTGACAAAGTTGTAAAAAATGTCAGAAATTGGTCAGGGGGCAAAAACTTTGGCACAGCACTGTAGTATAAAGAGAGAATAGAAATGGATTAAGAGCTGAGCCCTGGAGGACACCAGTGGAAAGTTGGTATGAAGATGTGGATCCCTTCCATAGGTACCTTCCAGGTAGGAAGCATACCACTGCCATGTTGCACCACAAATTCCTAGACTCCCGAGGATCAGCAAGAGAGTCTTGTTGTTGACCATGTCAGATGCTGCTGAAAGGTCAGGGAGGATGTGGACTCATGATATTTTTGACTGATCTTGCAGCAATTCGCTTCTCTGTGACAGCCAAGAGTTCAGACTCTGTGGAATGTGCTGCTTTGAAGCCACATTGATTAAGGTCAACAAGGTTATTCTGAGAAATATAGAGAGACATTTGGTTATTAATAGTGTGTTCAATAATTTTAGAAAGGAAAGAAAGAAGTGATACCAGCCTGTAGTTGCTGATGTCTGGTGGATCCAGGGGGAGTTACTTTATGATGAGTCAAATTGGTAAATGACCAGATGATATGGAGTTATTGATGATAATGGAGATAAATGGAAGAAGGTTTTGAGAGATAGTCTGGAGTATTGTAGAAGGTGTGGGTCCAGTGAGCAGGTAGTAGGATTGCATGATTAGAGATGACTTGGTGGATGTCTTCAGTTGTGAGATTGGAAACTGTAGTTTAGGAGTTGAGGTGGGAGTGAATATAATTTTGAATCTAATATAAAATATAGCTTTTAACCTATAAAGCACTTAATGGTCTCGTGCCACATTATCTTGATGAAATTTTTGTTGTGTATGATCCAGCACACCCCCTTAGATCACAAGGTACAGGATGCTTAGTGATAACTCAAATAATGAAGACTACTGCAGGGGGTAGAGCTTTCTCTTACAGAGCCTCACTGTTATGGAATAGCCTTCCAACTAATGTTCGAGATTCAGACACAGTCGCTGTTTTTAAGATGAGGCTGAAAACTTACTTGTTTAGTCAAGCATTTTGTAAAAAGCATTTTATTAGGTAAAGGAACAGATCTGGGGATCTCAGGCATAGAGAATTTTGATAAACTGGGATGCTGGGATGCTGTCGCTTCCAAACTCAACATGCTCACCCAGGTTTGTTTGACAGTAGGGCAGCTGATTGCTCAGCTACACAGGGTGCCCTCATGTCTGTCTTCCTTCTGGTTCTCACTCGTTTAGTTATGCTGCCATAGCCAATCATGTTGGAGTCCCTGCTTGTACTCAGCAATAATAAAATCTTCTATTTCCATTATACTATTATAAGTATACCTAACAACCTTTTGCTCTGCCCCCCCACCCCCGTTTTTTGTTGAGATACACAGTCTCTTTCTGGGATGCTGGTGATCCTGATCCTTCTACTTCCTGAGTTCTGTGGTCTGGCCTGGTGTGCTGATGCTCACTGGAGTCCTCATCTTGGAAGCTCTTCCTTCTTGCTGATGAAGTCCTAAATTGACCCAGATGTGTAGTAACAGACTGTGAACATGACTTCAATGCTGGTAATATAAACTCTTTCCCACAATTGTTTAGGACTTACTGTTGTAAAACCAACCGACTACTTTATTGACTGTAATGAATTCCTTGTATATACCGTATTCGACGTGATAAACGCCCAGGGCGCTTAACAAATTGGAGTGGATGGGCGATTATTAAAATGTTACCAGCAGAGTGTAACTGTAAGTGCTTATTACTATCAAGGTGGGAAACATGAATAATAACAGAACAATTACAGAGTTTTATTGGTATTTGTATTATTCATTTTGAGGTATCAACCAAACTACTCACATGAAAGCTGAAAATAAACAGAAAACAGCATAATTAAAAAAAAAAAAAGACTTTTCCTTCCCTAACTTTCCCCTCCTGGTGCTTTTCCTTTAAACATTTCATTGAAACATTTTCCCAAATAAAATGAACCAATCAATACAAATGTCAACTTTAGCACATGGCACGTTCAACCATCAACAAGGACATATACAAAAGCACATGACCAGGAACATCTTTACATTTATGAAGTTAGTGATCAGGAGAATCAGGTGAAAAATACTCGTCATCACTTTCTGATAGGTCCATATCTGGCTCATCGCTCCATTCATTCGGAGCATCCCATAGTTTTGCTGTAGCAGTTTCTACTGATTCATCGGTTGTTGGACATTTACCAAGAGAACACAGCAAAATATTTTCCTCTTTTTTAAAGCACAGTGGAACAATCAAATGTGTTCTTACTGATGAACATTATCAACATTCTCCAGAGGCAGGGGGTCTTGAAATACCATGTAAACTCACTTTTACAGGCAGTGAATGCCTCATTTTACGGTTACAGAGACTGATCAAATAAAATTGGTACGTTTGATCTACCATTTTGCTCCCAGTACACATGGGCAGTTATTAGATGTAAGATCAAGAACATTAGGGGGGTTATTGGAGCAGGGTGCTTATTATGTCAGATACAGTATTTGTATCTGTATTGTCTCACTCATATGAGGATGGGTTTCCCTTTTGAGTCTGGTTCCTCTCCAGGTTTCTTCCTTGGAACTACTGAGGGAGTCTTTCCTTGCCATCGGTGCCACCAGCTTGCTCTTAAAGGATGTAGGGGTAATAGGAAATGTTTAAATTCCTTTCAAACTTGTCGACCCCTACTTTCACTGTTTTATTGTGCAAAGCTGCTTTGTGACAATGTCAATTGTAAAAAGCGCTATACAAATAAAACTAAATTGAATTGAATTGAATTAAATGTCTGACAGATTTGCTTAATTAAAAAAATTTATTGGGGCTTAACGGACTTAATCCACCTCTTAACACCAGCAATATTATGTCGCAATTACACAAATCTTCAAAAATATACGAAAACACAATATAACAAGTGTGCCACTGCAGAGATAGAGAGAGGCATTTCATACATTTATGTGAGTAACTCTGAGCATTACATAACTTTCACTGATGTGGAAGTCCCCGAGAGAAAATTGCCATTCAACCAAAAGTAAAAACAACCTTACCTCCTTTCCCCTGACCTCTCCTTACGGTGTCTATTTTTTCTGGAAAAGTCTGTCTTGACAATGGATTTTTAAGAATTAATTCTGACATCAAGCTAATCTCTCCTCCTCTGTCAGCCATTGTGGGCATAAAAAAAAAAATCTAACTTAAATGTATTGTGTATAGATCACTACAGAATATTCACCTAGTTTTGCTCTGACCAACCAATCAGAGGACGTAAAATTGCTGATGTTATTGTATGCCTTCCTGCTGGCCCTGTGAGGTGAATCTGAAAGCTGATTGGTTAAAGGAACAGCCCCATAGCCAATATAGTTTAAGTGACATTGGCCAGACTTGCTGATTCTGAAGGCCCTGGGCAGATTAGATTGACATGGCAGCACATAGAAGCTGCAATCTAATTGGACAAAAAACTGTCTGTCTATCTGTCTGTCTTTCGGCTTTTTCCATTTTTTTTACTTGGGAGTCGCCACAGCGAATCATCTGATTGGCACGTTTGATTTGGCAGCGGTTTTTACGTCAGATGCCCTTCCTGTCACAACCCTTTTAGCAAGGGACAGAAACACAATGACGACTTTGCAGCTACTCTTTACGAAAGTCAGCAATGGTTCTTTTACATGCCTCACACCATAGACGGTGAGAGACATGGCCCGCCTTTGATAACCCAGTTAGCCGCACTGGGGGAGGACAGTGACAACCTTGTGGAGAGTGGGACTCGAACCCCCAACCTTTGGATCAGCGATCCAGCGCCCTATATCACTAGACCACCATTGCTCCTTTAATTGGCCAAAAAAAGCTAACATCCACATATTGGTATCAGTGTAATCAAAAGATGCTACAAAATAAAGAGAACCAAATACTGGGAATAAATTAATACAATTTAATGGAACTAATACTAGAATTTAAGTTATCAATGTAGGTTAGGGCTTCTGATGGTGCTTAGGTAGCAGAGAAAGCTTTACTAGCCCTGACAGCCCACCACTAATGAGATTGTAAGTTACAATTGTGTATGCTCCAGGGCTATATGTTGCAAGTATATATATTACAGGTCTGTATATTATATTATATTGTATGGGTCTGTATGTTAGAGGTCTGTGTCTTACAGGCACATTTGCTTCAGGTATATATGCTAAAGGAATGTGTGTTACATGTACTGTTGTATAAAAAGAGAATAGAAATAGACCAAGAGCTGGGCCGTGGAGAACACCAGTGGAAAGTTGGCATGAAGAACATGTGGATCCTTTTTGCACAGCACTGTATGTATGAATTGAATCTGTAAGATACAAGTCTGTATGTTGCAGGTCTGGATAAATCTGTATGTAACAGATCTGTGTTATGAGTCTGTATGTAACAGGTGCAAGTGTTACAGGTACATATGCTTCATATATCCAAGCTAAAGCATGTCTGCATGTAACAAGTCTGTATGTTACAGGTCTACACGTCATAGGTATGTGTTACGGGTCTGTATGCTATTGGGTTGTAGTATATTACAAGACTATATGTAGGGGGGTCTGCATGTTATTTGTGCGAAGCATTATTAAATGCAAAAGGCTGTAAATATTGCAGTATGTTGCTTGTATTACAAACATAGTAATAAATAAGTTTTCTCTCTCACAGATGACAGATGCTCACTGAACTCTTGCTCTGCTGCAGCACTCACACAACTTTATCCCTCAACTCAACAATTCTGCAACTAGCTGATGCAACTTTCCATCCTTAAACACTGCGGCTTGTGTTACATGACTTCACCCACTCACTCTTCTTATACACCCTGCACCCTGTAGTGAATCAGTATTTTACGGAAATTCGGCTAGCTGTCTTAATCTATCAGAATCATTCTCCACTTTTCCACTTAGACGCAGGGTTTTTCTTTAGTGCCTCCGTGTCAATCAATTCCACCCCTTGACACTCCCATATGCATTGTTCAGTAAAATTGCTAAATCACACATACCTCCAATCACCATCACTCTTTCTGAACATCGTATCAGAGGAGTGTTAATGCTGTGATAGGACATTGAATATAATATCTGCACTGATTAGACCAAAACACAAACAACATGCATTCACTTCTAATTATAAGCCTGATTCATATTGACCAGATTGATTCATTTGATTTGTTTCAGTGTATTGACTCAGTTTGATACATTAATGATTAATTTCGTTGTACAGTAGCTTCACTATTGATTCAGTTTAGGGTACTGTTGAATCAAGCAATGTGACGATTCAGTTCAGTAAGTTGTTTTAGATCCATATTTCTTTAATAGTGTTGATTCAGTTCAATGTGTTTAATTATTTGATTGCCTGATTCATTCAGTTCTGTGTGTTGATTTGGGGTAGTATGGTGCTGCAGTGGTTAGCACGTCTGCCTTAGAGTAAGAAAGTCCTGGGTTTGGGTCTTGGTCTGGGCGAGTGTGTTTCTGTATGGAGTTTCCTTGTGTCTCCACTTCCTTGTGTGGGTCTCCTCAGGTACTTTGGTTTCTTACTACAGTCCAAAGACATGCACATTAGGCAAACTGGCAATTCCAAATTGCCCTTAGCTGTGAGTATGACTAGTTCTGTGTATGTTGCCCTGCAGTGGACTGGTGAGCTGTTCAGGATGTAGCCCTCTTCACCCAGAGACAGCCCAGAGCTAGCTACTCTGCAACTGCAGTAGGATTAAATGCTTTGGCGAATAAATGTTGATTCAAATCACTGAGGTGTTATTAGTGTACTGCATTGTTTCAGTGTATTGTTTTAATCTCTCTCTCTCTCTCTCTCTCTCTCTCTCTCTCTCTCTCTCTCTCTCTCACACACACACACACACACACACACACACACACACACACACTTCTGCTATCTACTCTCGTAATTTGTGTTGTTGTTAATGTGGTACGGACATTAAGATAATGTGAAATGCAGTTATCAGTTGTTTCTAGTTGTTTCCACACACTCAGAGCTAAGAGAAAGGAGAGATATGGGCTCATGGTGAAATTTCATAACCCAGAGTGCCGCATGCATTTCACACACACACACACACACACACACACACACACACACACACACACACACACACACACACACATTAAATATACATTAGTGGCAGGCACTGGCTCAGAGCGAGTTCTTCACTTCAGGATTTACACCACATCAAGGGTTTTTTCTTTTTGAATAAAACACTGTGCTTCTGGTTTTGTCCAATGAATAATGTATGAAGGAATCTAAAAAGGCTCGCTCTGGAGTGGAGAGAGATCAAGAGAGTGAGAGAAAACGTGAGTTAACAGGAAGTACTGCTGGATCTAGAAAGTGCATAGAATTCTGAGTGTCTACATAAAGAACTTAAAACCTGCACTTAGTATTTAACATCCAAAACAGAGAAAGAGAAATACAAAGAGAGGAAGAGGGGTGTTGCACAAGAAAGGAAAGAAACAGAAAGAAAAACAGATAAAAAAGAAAAGAAGAAAAAATAAAGGGGAAAAATAAATAATTAAAAAGAATAAAAGGAAAAAACAAAAGAAGGAAGAACAGAAAAAAGGATGAAACAAAAAAAAAAACAGAAAAAAGAAACAAAAAAAAGAAGAAATAAGGGAAAGAAACACAAAGAATTCAATCAACAGGTATTTTTGTAGGTTATTGATGCTGAAGTCAAAATTAGAATTTTTTGCTGTTTAGAGGTTATATCCCTGTGTGTGTGTGTGTGTGTGTGTGTGTGTGTGTGTGTGTGTGTGTGTGTGTTTTGCATGGGTGGAGTGATTGTTCCGAACCCCCACTTTTTGTGCAGATGGAGTGAGAACACACACAGCTGTCCGAGCCCGAGGGAACTGGATCCATGTGGGAAAACCCCACTGGGTTCAGACTCGAATTAAGACCATGCTGTAAACAAGAGAGTGAGAACAAACACAAGGTACTGAACACACAAGAACAAAAAGGGAGATACAGGGAGAGAGAGAGCAAGAGAGAGAGAGAGAGAGAGAGAGAGAGAGAGAGAGAGAGAGAGAGAGAGAGAGAGAGAGAGAGCTAGGGGAGCTCTTTCTTACTCTCTTTTTTTATAGAGCATCCTGTGTTTTGGGGTAAATTAGAACATGTCTATAAAGGTACCCATCAAGGTTATCCCTTGAGGCCATTTAAGAGTTTTCCAATTATCTGACATTTGTTTTGGTTCCATGGGCTTTTCTGTGTGGAGTTTGCATGTTCTTCTCGTGCTTGCATGGGTTTCCTTTGGGTACTTTGCTTTCTCCCACTGTATCAAAGATTATGCACATCAGGATCAATGGCTATTCCAAATTACCCACAGAAGTGTGTGTATGTGTGTGTGTGTGTGTGTGTGTTGCCTTGTGATGGTCTAGCAAGCAGTTCCAGATGTTTCCCACCTTCACAGCCTCTCTTCAACTCTAACAGGATTAAACAGTCCAGCAAATGAGTTGTGCTGAAAGAAAACGGTCATAAACCTATGGCTCATCTCAGGTTGGTGAATGATGGAGCTCATCCCTGGAGATGAATCCCCACATCAAGAATTTGAGTTCTATTGGGAGAACTCCCATTATCAGTCACCATCATTAGTGTATCCATAACCATAATCCACAACCATCTGTCCTTCATATCTTACATTGCAAAACTGATCGATCATGCACATTTCTGCTCTACACAATCAGGAGCCCATATCGACCCACAAAGATCACAGGGTGGCTTGTTTAATGCCTTGACATTTGAAGACCATACTGTAGCAATGCATTCCTGGCAGGTCCACCTCTGGACACCGTCTAATCTGCCTTTGAATACCTAATTCACACAAACTATTTCATTGCTACAATCACTCCACTGGCTTCATCCACCTACCTGGATCAGAGGCTTGACTATAAGGCCTTTTGGTTCCTGAGCGCTACACAAAGGTCCTACCAACTCTCAAAGCATGAGAAAGGCATCCATCAAGACTCTTCTCTGTTCAGGTGGCTTGGTGGTGGAAGGAACTTCCCCTAGATGTTCAAATATCTTAGTAAGTGGTAGGCCTCAAAAGAACCATTAAAGACTTGCCATCTGATATCTGATAATCTGATACAGCTTAATGTGTATATCTTTGGATTGTGGGAAGAAACTGGAGTACCAGGAGGAAACCCGTGCACAGAAATGCCCTTGCTGAACACAGGATTCGAACAAAGGACCTTCTTTCTGTGAGGTGTACATGTAGTGTAATCACTACACCACACTGCCACCTAACCCATGTTCAAATCTGTGTAAGTGGATGAACACAACCATTTGGTCAGGCATCGAGAAAGCTTTACCTACAAAAAACTCAGAGCTAAAGTACATATGTTAAATAAAATATTGGACTTAAGGGACAGCCTGGTAAAATTAAACTTGTTAAACTTTTACAGCTTCGACTCGTATTGATTTTTTTTATCCTTCCAACAGTGTTTGCGTTATGTAACTGGATGAGAGGGAAGCTCCTGCAGAATAAACATCAATCCAGTTTCTTTTTTTTTTTTTCTTGCCTGCAGGTTTTTCTCAGAGCAGAATAATGATCTACTACCCACAAACAGCGTTCTTTCTTTAGATAACACTGCACTGTAAAATAGGAAATATATTTTCAGCATCAACCCTCACAAAGATCAACAGTATACACCATTTTTAGCATTCTGTTGATTGTTAGTAATTTAACTCTAGTTTTTTTTTTGTTTTTTTTTAGACCGGGTGAGGAAAACACGTGAGTCTTATTTTCAGTCAAACATTGGCAGTGTGGATCGAAATAGGACTTGCCTAGAATAAAAAAATAAGTTGAGTCAGTGTTTTGGTCAGCAACATGTTTTATTTTTCAAGTTGCTGTTGCTATTTGTTCTCGTTAAGGCACTTTGTGGACAATGCCAGAGATTAAAAAAGCCATAAAGGGAAATCCAAGCATTCTAATTGTTGACTATTAATTATAGCTCTCTGGTTGATACCTTAAAATCCACAAACTAAAACCAACCAATAAGATTCTTAGACATTTAAAACCTATGTAAATCAAGCAACGAGCTTCTGTGATGATCATGAACACAAACACTCAACCAGTCAAATAGTTGGATCATTACATTCTGTCATGCTTCTCAGAAATTTTGATTTTAAGTCAGTCATGACTTGAAGTGCCTGCCAGCCAGTCAGATTGTTGGATGACCATAAACTGTGATAGTCAACCAATCAGGTTAATTGGCTGTAAACATAAACATTTACCCCAATTCAATTTTGAGACAATTGCAAACAGACTCAGTCACGTACATGGATCACTATATTCAGTGTTTGTTTTTAGCCAATCAGGTCTCAAGAACATTATTCATTTTGGCCCTATCAGTAGTCAGGTTATGTTCATGCACGTCAGCCAATCAGCCCTCAAGAGACAGTAAAGTAAAATGAATTCGGACAAGGCCTTTTATCCCTTCCCTGCTTTCATTTCCTTCATAATTGGGCATATTTTTAAAAAGCTTGTTGATGAGTACACAGTGAAGCTGTAGCTCTAGCAACCACAGGGTTTATTAATTCATAAACAACACTGAGTTTACTCAGAAAAAAATATGGCGGCCACATGGGAAACTCTCTTTGATTACACAAATATTAGAGGGCGTCCCAAATGGACCTCCTCAAAAGTAAAAGTAGTCTTGGCTTCAAAATGATCATGATGTAATGCCCGACATAGCATCCCCACCACCTGAGGTCCCTTTGAGCATCACTTCTCAGCCAATCAGATATCAGACAGTCATAACTGGTTGCTTTCTGCCAAATCAGGTTCCTGGTTCACGTCAATGAGTAGCACTTAATCAGATACTTCGATATTCATGAACAGAGGCACTTAAAATCATCAAATGTTTGTACCATCCCTCTTTCTTGCACTCCTCAAGCCAGTCAGATGGTTAGGTAGCCAAAAGATCAAATACAGTGTGTTGTATGCTCACCTCCAGTTACAATCTGAAGCGTTCGTAGTGTGAAAGCGGTAAACAGGGGATGTTTTCTGATGCACTGCAAGTGATTTATAAATAAGGAGACTGCTTTCACTTCACTGCTACACCAACATGAGCACAGAAATTTTCTTCATCATAAAACATTTACATGACATATAAAAAGAATGCATGAGCAAAGATTAAAGATTAAGTCCTGCTTTGCCTGGTGATGACGGGAAAGATAAATGGACTTGTATGCTCTGTGCATAAAAAAAAATTCCCAATGATATATCAATTTTTCCCAAGCTGCGTATGAGCTATGAGCGCGCAAGCCTGAAAATGAAAGCATTATTTCC
Source organism: Plotosus lineatus (assembly GCA_024760905.1). Classification (NCBI taxonomy): domain Eukaryota; kingdom Metazoa; phylum Chordata; class Actinopteri; order Siluriformes; family Plotosidae; genus Plotosus; species Plotosus lineatus. The sequence goes on from CM045746.1 coordinate 6,445,638, forward strand.
AGATGGCTGCTTTCTTTATCTCGGTGAATGAAACACAGAATTACGTCTGAAAAGTTTTATCTCTTTAATATAAACATTTACATTTTCATCAAACTCTTCACCCATGAATTATCAAGTTGAATATAAAAAAAACAGCATAAAAATGCTGTTCAGTCGTGACTTGTTCACAGATGGAAAGGAATAGGTTATTACAGTTCTGTAAAGTTAGAGAAGTGCACACACACACACACACACACACACACACACACACACACACACACACACACACACACACACACACACACACACACACACTCACAAAATGGGTCTGATCATGAAACTGGTACATTTTCCAACTACCCAACTTCAAACTTGAATAAATATTTCCATGTCCAAGTTTATTCGTGAATCAATGCATCAAAATCTTCACTGCATGCCTGGGATATAATATCGTATCAAAATATGTGTACATATGATGAAAACTGTTTTTGAAATAATTCAAATACTTCCAAGTTCACACCTTTTTTCAAACTCAATTTTGTGACAAGAGAAGGACATCATTATTTTCACATTCAGTTGAGCCTTTGATATTGTCTCCACAGGTCCAATAACCACATGAATCAAAGCCCCATGAACCACAAAATCTGCATGTGTGCAGCAAAATTTGAAAATCAGCACCCAATTTAAAATGGGATCAGTTATATAATACGTAATGCGTAACTTATCCTGTCGAGGTTACATGGTGTATCTTGTGCCTCCACCCCAGTGCAGCTAAATGGGTTATCAAAGGCCAGCCATGGCTCTCACTGTCAATGGTGTGAGGTTCATATAAAAGAACCATTGCTGACTTTCGACAAGAGTAGCTGCATAGCCTTCAGCCAGCCTCCCCATGGCCCTAATTAGGATTAAGTGGTTAGAGAAAATGAATGGATGAATTAACATTAACAATAAATTGAAGATGTCCCTCCCTTTAACCCGGAAACTTAGGATAAAAATGACCTGGTGTTCAGTTCAGAACATTTGTTTTGGTTCTGATGGATTTCGGTGCAGTTTTTGGCACCATTATATTTTAATGAACAGGCTTAAAATCACAGGTTAGCCAGAGTGCTTCTCTGGTTTGTATTTTATTTGATAGACAATTACTTATCTGTTAACAATTGAACTTCTTTTGCCCCTTCAGTAATATACAATGTTATTTGTTTAGGCTGTTAACCCACCATTACATCTCTCAGTAGTCAGTTCAGTGACATCCAGCAAGCACGTGATTGCTTGAGTATACGGGGATCACTCACTTTCTGCGGTTAATGGGGACGGGACCCCCCCCAACGCAACCACCAATTTCCCAAAGTAGGATCGATCCCTCCTGACTGATGTATACGTACATGTATATGTGTATATAATATCAATAAATACATATTCAATGCTATAAATGTTTATAATAACAATTAAACATTAAAAAATAATGCATAAGATGTAAATAAAATATAAATACACACACATACAGACGCACGCGCACACACACACACACACACACACACACACACACACACTCAGATGTGCACCTCACATAAAAATGTAAGTAGTTTTGTTGGGGGGTTTGGGTTGTTTTTTGTTTCACTGATCACTGATGTATCAGCATTTATTGACTTTAGATATTTAAGAAAAGTTGAACATGTCAAACACCATAAATCAGCACAGTGTAACTAATTACACAATTATTATCTTAAGCTGTTACTAATGATTAGAAGGCTATTCATTCTGTCCATGTTACTGACTTTTTGAGTTGTCGTACTGATAATTTGATGATGCTACTTCTCCAAGGTATATTATCCTGCATCTATCAGGCTTTGATGCATATTGGCCTCATACATTAAAAAATGGGGAACAAATATTTTTTCAACACCTTGGATGTCAGCTCACATTTAAAGGCAGTGGTGGTCTAGTGGTATAGGGTGCTGGATTGCTGATCTTAGGGTTGGGGGTTCGAGTCCCACTCTCCACAAGGTTGTCACTGTCCCCCAGTGCAGCTATAACTGGGTTATCAAAGGCAGGCCATGTCTCTCACTGTCTATGGTGAGAGGTTCATGTAAAACAACCATTGCTGACTTTCATGAAGAGTAGGCCGCAAAGCTGTCAGCGTGTTTCTGTCCCTTGCTAAAGGATTGTGTCAGGAAGGGCATCCGACGTAAAAACCTATGCCAAATCAAACATGCGAGTCATTCGCTGTGGCGACTCCTGATAAAGGGAAAAAAGCCGAAAGGAAATCTCTCTTTCTCTCTCTCTCTCTCTCTCTCTCTCTCTCTCTCTCTCTCTCTCTCGCGTATATGTGTGTGTGTGTATATATATATATATATATGTGTGTGTGTGTGTGTGTGTGTCAAAAGGGTGTTGTGATGTGCAAAGTGTGGTAGTTGTGGTCGTAGTAGTAGTGCTTGTCACCTCTCGCTTTCCACTAACACCGCTGGCTAGCAGCTTACCTGTGAAAGGGGGAGCTGAGTGAGTAAGTCTCTCCCTGCCAGTACATAGCCTCTCCACCATCAAGGCCCATGTAGTGCCTCCTCGCGGCGACACATGGTAACTGAGTACCTTGTGAACTCAGGCTGAACTACAGGGGATTCGGAGGAGGTTTGGCCCCCAGACATGTGGTATGCAGGCCCACGCTGGTGCCCTGATGCCCATGACCCAAACCCCCAACTATGGGTTAAATAGTCCCACTGCCTTGTGGATTCCCTTGGTTGGGAGAAGGCTAAGAAGGAAACCCTACAGGAATCCAGAGTGGAGCCCCTAAGGCAGTTGGTCTGAGGATTCCCCTACCTTCTGGCAACTCCTGTAGCTGCGCTGGTACCAAATTGTACTGGATCTTCCTTTCCTTTGGATGCTATCAGCAAGGCCGAGAGGGGCCCAATATTTATGAAAAATGCACAATGTTTATCTCGCCATCTAGTGGCCGCCACGCTTATTGACATAGCACCACCCCCAATACATATTAAACATTCTTCTGTAATCACCTAAAGAGAGAGGTTGGTTTCACCGCCCCTCGAAACCTGTAGTGAAAATGAAGTTTCAATAGAAAGTTTTTGTATATATATACATATACTGTTGGTCGAAGACCAACAAGTTAGAAATTAAAGGTGTGATGGTCAATGTTGTTAGTGCTTATGCCCCACAGACAGGATGTGAGCGAGAAGAGAAGGAGAGATTCTGGAGGGAGTTAGATGAAGTGATGCAGATTGCTGCCTCAGACGGAGAAATTGAATCGGGTGGTGAACCCCTGATGATCTAGTTTCGGCAAATGCTCGAGGCAAAAAGTCAGCGAGCAACAAGGTGGGCGCGGTCACTGCTGAAAACCATCTCATGAAACTTTTAGATTTTATGGTGGAAAATCAAGTGACCCAGACTGCAGCTATGCAGAAAATGGGAAAGACGTTAGAAAATGTTGGTAGGAATTTGACCACTTTTCATGGTGACGGAGACTCACGGCCGTCTCCAGTCCCGCCCACTTCCGATTGTGTGCCAGGTGGAAGTAAACAAACAATGGCGGAAGGCGACGCCACTTCCAACACAGATGAGGAGGAAGGCGCTGAATTTGATACATTAGAGTCTCAGGTATGTGGGAATGATAGTGAAATCAGTGACCCATACACAGAAGACTCCGATGACTCGTTCATGTCTTCATTAATGAACGAACTCGCAGATTTCTTTGGTGACGATGAAAACACTTCAGACGGTATAAAACCGGTGTTTGCGAAGTTGATTGGGGATGGACTGGCCAAAACGCCAGATTTCACAAAGTTGAAGGTCCTAATGGACAAATATTTTCATCCCAAGAATTGACTGAGTGCTGCTGAAAGTAAATGAAGAAATCTGGCACGAGGCGAAAGCATAAAGCAAAACAAGAGACATAAACATGCAGCATGGGCACGGCTTACTGGTTAAATCCATGATCCCCATCATTCAAGTTATGATGTACAGTGTTGGTGGTAAAGTGGTGAGCATAGCTGCTTTCCAAGCAGTTCACCTGGGTTCGTTTCCCGACCAACGCACCAGGGTTCAGACTGCTGACAGGTGCACAAGCAGACATGAATGTGAAAAGGTGCGATGCATTTAAGCAGTACTGTTCTTGACTGGGCCATATAAGAGCCTTTGTACTTTTGGTATGATCACCACCAGTAAGTATTTGTTTGGCGCTGAGTTACATAAGAAAACAAAGGACATTGGAGACTCTAAAAAGATGGGAAAGAAAGTGTTTGGTTCCAACAGATCAAGATATTGTCAGGACTAGCCACAGTTTCATCCATATAACAATAATAGCTCTGGAGGTTATCGGCAAAAAAAAAAAAAAAAAAAAAGAAAAGAAACGAGTCAGAGGGACGAAGGGTTCCGCAAGTAAAGGCAGAATTGTCAAAAAGGTAACAATGTGAGGCACACACCTGAGGAGGTTTTCTGATAAACACTCCTGAAAACTTTTATGCTGGGAAAGTGCAACATTTTGCAAGTAAATGGGCTGACATTTCATGTGATCATTGGATGTTATCTAATATTGAGGGTGTAGATATAGATTTCACTCTAACAACCATCCCAGCAGACTATACCTAATGCTTTTAAGTTTACAGAGAATGAGCACATGCTCATTACAGAAGAACTTTCCCACATTTATGACAAAGGTATCATAGAGGCATGTGAACATGTAGTAGATGGGGAATTTATAGCAAATATATTTTCTTGCATTAAAAGAATGGTTCCTTGAGAATCAATTTGAACCTCAAAACATTGAACGACAGCGGTGAAACCTACCAATTTAAAATGGATACTTTCAGATCTGCCATTTTCTGGTGGGAAAAGGACTGCTTTTTGCCTCTGTAGATTTAAAGGACGCTTACTTTAGTATTCCAGTAAGGAATGAAGAAAGTAAATATTTGAGATTTGTCTGGAATTAAACTTTATTTCAGTTTACTTGTCTTCTAAATGGGCTCGCGTCTGCACCTAGAATCTTTACTGAGCTGGTGAAACCAGTTTTCATCGCTTAGAAGTCAGGGGTTTCCAAACACCTCCTACATTGACGACTCTCTTTTGATTGGTTTGACAAAACAATACTAAGGAAAATGTGGCAACCACAGTGAATCATCTTGACAGTTTAGGTTTTACTGTACATCCTGATAAGTCTGTTCTTACCCCTACTAAAGAAATTACGCACCATGGATTTGTTATCAACAGTGAGAGCATGACTGTTACATTGACAGAGGACAAGAAGAGCAAAATTGTTCAAAATGTTTGGAATTACTAAATGGTGAATGAGTCACCGTCAGAAATTTGGCTGCTTTGATTGGTTACTTTATGTGGCTGCACAAGGAATGAAGCATGCCCCTGTTCTCTCCAAACGAATTGAAATTCTCAAAAATCATGCCTTGAAATTAGCTAAAGGCAATTTTGACTCTTCAGTATTGCTTGATTCAGATTGTGTGAATGATTTGACTTGGTGGCATTTGCCCCAAAACCAATTCATGTTCCTCAGCCAGACTTGGTAGTTCAGACTGATGCATCAAAAACTGGTTGGTGAGGAGTGAAAGACTGGGATCAAACTAGTACTAGTGGTTTATGCTCTGCTGAAGAAAGTGAACTTCATATCAATATTTTGGAACTAAAGGCAGCCTACTTCTGTGTACAAACTATCTTTTCATCCCAGACAAGATATTCATATCAGGCTAATGTTAGATAAAACAACAGTGGTGTCATATATTAGCAATATGGTGGGATGAAGGTTGGCTGTAACAATACCACAAGGGAACTGTGGCTATGGGCCACTGACAGGAATATTTGGTTGGCGGCTGCTCATTTGCCTGGGGTGTGTAATTATGAAGCAGATGAGTTTTCAAGGAAGTTCCCAGATAACAAAGAATGGAACTTAAATAAACAGGCGTTTACACAAATGTGTGATGTGTTTGGGAAGCTGGTTAGGGAATTGTTTGCTTTCAGATTAAATACACAATTGAACAGATACATAATTTTGATACCCTGACCCGATGCAGAAGCTGTTGATGCTTTTACTGTGTTTTGGGAAAATTCTTATGACTATATAATTTGCCCTTTCAGTGCGATTGGCAGGGCTCTGCAGAAAGTAATTAACGAAGAGGTAGAAGTGCTCATGGTAGCACTGATATGGACAACTCAATTTTGGTTTACGAAGTTACTGCAATTGTCAATAGACTGTCCAAGATTTCTGCAAAAATCTCAATCCCTGTTATGGCTCCTCAATTGACCACAGTTTCGACATCCACTCCACAAGAAACTCAAACTAGCAGCATTCAGGCTGTCGGGGAAGGCTTGGAAAGTCAGGGCCTTTCACCAGCAGTTACAAACATTACTTGGCGGTCATGGAGACATGCGACACACCAGCAATATGGGACATATTACCGATAGTGGTGTGTTTTGCATTGCAAGGGGTGTTGATTCCCTTTCTCCACCTGTGGGTGAGGCTTTGCATTTATGGTCAGTGTTATATGACTCTGGGTTTTGGATACTCTGCAATTAATACAGCTAGATCAACTTTATCTAATTTACCGAGATATAATGTCACTTGGAAGGTACAGCATGTGTTGTTGTATTTGAGAGATCAATTGACATGTGAATTGTTAAAAGGATTGACACTTAAGTTGGCCATGCTTACCCTGCTTTTATCAGGGCAAAGATTTCAGGCCCTCCATCTTATGGACATTAGAAATGTACATATTTCTGATGACTGTGTAAAAATTAGAATTGGGAATCTCCTCAGACAGACTCGATCTGGTTTTCACGAAGATGGACTCTCTCTTCAGAGCTATACGCCTGATCAGAGACTGGCCATTGTCAGTGTGATGAAGCTATATCTGGATATGACTCGCGACCTCAGGAGATGAGACAGCTTTGTTCATAAGCATTACTAGGCCTCACAAAAGAGGCACAAAAGAGGCACAAAGACACTATAAGTAGATGGACAAAGCTTGTTCTCAAAAGTGCAGTTATTGATATGTCAATAGCCAAACCACACAGTGTAAGATCAGACTCTACTAGTGCAGCATTAGCTTTCGATGTGCCAATTCAAACGGTTCTGCGGACGGCAGGCTGGTGCAGTGAATGCATGTTCAGATAGTTTTATAACAAACCAGTTTCTTATGACAGTAGTTTCAGTAGTGCTCTTTTAAATTCTGTATTCAATGTTGGTATTTGATCATCTCGCCAGAAGCTTTGCATGTTTTCCTGAATTATCAGGAATGTTTACTTATGTGACTGAGTTAACTTGTGCATTTTCACAAAATAAATGTGACATATTGAACTAAGATTGGGCTTGAGGAAATTGATGGAAATATGATTTCACTCTAAATATCTCACGTAGTCCCAATAGGACGGAATAGGGAGGTGGAATTACACAATTAAATGAGACTTACCTGTAAGTTGATATTTGATTGTGATTCCACCGACCTATGAAGTACTGAGAGATTACGTGCCCACCCTTCCCACCCTGGCTGGGAAATATGAAATCATATTTCTACACTCTAAAACCTGATATTCTGCGCATGCGCATCTCACGTAATCCCTCAGTACTTCATAGGTCGATGGAATCACAATCAAATATCAACTTAAGGGTAAGTCTCATTTAATTGTGTAATTATTATGCATTCTTTACATTGACCATTACCATATAACCTTATAACCTAATTCACCATTCTTCCACTTGGAGCCTATTTTAAGTTTTTAATTTTATTTTTTTTACAGCTATTTCATATAGCATTCAATATTAATTTTCTGAACCACTTAAGAGCATTTTTTTAAGTTTCAGGCAGTGGGAGATATATGACCACCTAATATGTCCGTTTTTTTTTTTTTTTTTTTTTTTTTTTTTTTTTTTTTTTTTTTTTTTTTTGCTAGAAGGCCTATAATTAAAAAAACCCCGGAATTTTCAGGTTCTAGAACCCAACAGTTTTTATTCCACTGCTTCTGGAAAAGTACATTTTTTGAGGATCAAAACTTCAATTTAAAAAAAAATAAGCTTTTGAAATTGAAATATCTCACTGCACCCACAATAGCCCACCTTCATTTTGATAGATGTTAATATATGATGGAAGGAGCCCTGGAAAATTGAAAAATTTCGGTGCGCTGATGAGGGAGCCACCTCTCGGGGCCGCTGCAAAACGCTACCTTTTGTAAATGTGACACATGAGGCATTTGTGGACTGTGACCTCAACATCCCACACTCATTTATGCACGATAGAACTCCTCCAGCAAGCCCAATACGATAACACTAGACTTTACTTTAGGATGATGAGGGCACAACAGTATAGATGGCACTAAAGTTGGTCAAAATGTAATTTTTAGTGTTTTTAGAGGTGACTTAGAGGTGAATTAGAAAATTGACTAAAATCTGATGAGGGTGCATACAGTTATGACTGTATGCGCCCTCATCAGATTTTAGTCAATTTTTTTAACCCATATATCCTTGTATGACTACTAATGATTCTATAAAGATTGTCGAGAGTTTTAGCTGAATTAACCCTTTTCTGACGACTACAATCTGGTGTGGTGTGTCTTCAAAAAAACCAGATGAATCAAAATGGTTTATTGACATTTTTAGACTATGAGGAACTCAAACACATTATTTAATAATCCGAGTGATGCCCTTTCTGCCTGTCTGTAAGCTGGTTATGCATCATATTTGGTTAGGCCTGTATACTAACACTGAGGATTGAGAGGGATTGAGATGCACCTTCCCCTCTTCTGCCTTCATGGCTGAAGTGCCCTTGACTAAGGTGCCTAACTCCCAACTGCTCACTGGGTACCTCAATGTGTGTGGCAGCTCTTTATGTGTGTATGCTCTTATTTCTAAGAATAAACAACTTTTCCACCAAACACAATTTTATTGGATTGGTCCTTCAGCTAACAAGCCTTCTACATATTAATCAGCGAGCACTGTAAAGAATTTAATGGTAAGAATGAATATATAATCCCAGTGCAGCTAACTGGGTTATCAAAGGCCGGCCATGTCTCTCACTGTCTCTGGTGAGAGGTTCATGCAAAAGAATCATTGCGAACTTTCATCAAAAGTAGGCTGCATAGCTGTCAGTGGGTTTCTGTCCTGTGATGGCCTGGCAAGCTGTCCAGGGTGTACTCTGCCCTCACCCAGAGTCAGCTGAGATGGGCACCAGCCTCCCCGGGACCCTAATTAAGATTAAGTGGTTCAGAAAATGAATGAATGAATAATGCAGCCGTGGCACAAACTAGTGTCTCTCCCTCACGCCGGTCCCAAGCCTGGATAAATGCAGAGGGTTGCGTCAGGAAGGGCATCCGGCGTAAAACAAATGCCAAATAAAATATGTGAATCACAAGAAAGAGTTTCATACCGGATCGTGTCGAAGCCCGGGTTAACAACGACAGCCATAAGTGCTGTTACCAACAGGATGCTGGTGGAAATTGGACTACTGTTGGTTGAAGATGTCGAAGAAGGAGAGGTGGGATGTGTGTCCGTAAACAGAGAGAGAAGAGGAAAAGCATGAGTCTAGGACTGAGAGTAGGGACTTTGAATGTTGGAACTATGGCAGGAAAAGATAGGGAGCTGGCTGACATGATGCAGAGGAGGAAGGTGGACATACTGTGTGTTCAGGAGACCAGGTGGAAAGGTAGCAAGGCTAGAAGCTTCGGAGCTGGGATTAAGCTGTTTTTTCATGGCGTGGATGGGAAGAGAAATGGAGTAGGAGTCATCTTGAAGGAGGAGTTTGTCAGGAATGTTCTAGAAGTGAAAAGAGTGTCAGACAGAGTGATGAGTCACAAGTTAGAAATTGAAGGCTTAATGTTCAATGTTGTTAGTGCTTATGCCCCATAGGCAGGATAGGAGCTAGAAGAGATGGTGAGATTCTGGAGTGAGTTAGATGAAGTGATGCAGAGTGCCCCCAGAGGTGAAAGAGTGGTCATTGGGGCAGACTTCAATGGACATGTCGCTGCAGGCAACAGATGGGACAAGGAAGTGATGGGCAGGTTTGGTATCCAGGACAGGAACGCGGAAGGACAGATGTTGGTAGATTTTGCAAAAAGGATGGAAATGGCTGTGGTAAATACTTTCTTCCAGAAGAGACAGGAGCATATGGTGACTGATAAAAGCGGAGATAGGAGCACACAAGTAGACTACATCTTGTGCAGGCGATGTAATTTGAAGGAAGTCAGTGACTGCAAAGTAATAGTAGGTGAGAGTGTTGCCAAAGAGTGGGGCAGTGTGGTCTAGTGGTATAGGGCACTGGATCGCTGATCCAAAGGTTGGGGTTGTCCCCCCCAGTGCAGCTAACTGGGTTATCAAAGCCGGGCCATGTCTCTCACTGTCTATGGTGAGAGGCATGTAAAAGAACCATTGCTGACTTTTGTAAAGAGTAGGCTGCAAAGTCGTCAGCGTGTTTCTGTCCCTTGCTATAAAGGGTTATGACAAGAAGAGCATCTGGCATAAAAACCTCTGCCAAATCAAATGTCAGATGATTCGTTGTGACAACTCCCGAGTAAAAGGGTAAAAGCCGAAAGGAAGACAGACAAGTGTTACCAAAGAGCACAAGATGGTGGTGTGCAGGATGACGCTGATGGTGAGGAAGGTGAAAAAGGCAGAACAGAAGACAAAGTGGTGGAAGCTGAAAAAGGAAGAGTGTCGTGTTGTATTCAAGGAGGATTTGAACCAGGTTTTGGGTGGTCAGGAAGTGCTTCCAGATGACTGGACAACTACAGCTAATGTGATCATGGTGACAGGTAGGAGAATACTTGGTGTGTCATCTGGAATGAGAGTAGATAAGGAGACTTGGTCGTGGAATGATTAAGTGCAGGAGTGTGTACAAAGGAAGATGTTAGCTAAGAAGAAGTGGGACAATGAGAGGACCGAAGAGAGTAAACAGGAGTACAGGGAGACACAGCATAAGGCAAAGGTAGCGGTGTCAAAGGCCAAACAGAGGGCGTATGATGATTTGTATACTCAGTTGGAAAGTAAAGAGGGAGAAAATGATTCATACGGGGTGGCGCAGCAGAGAAATAGAGATGGGAAGGATGTGCAGCAAGTTAGAGTGATTAAGGACAGAGAGGAAAATCATAACTGATGACAGAAGTATGCTGAGAAGATGGAAAGAGTACTTTGAAGAGCTGATAAATGAGGAAAAGGAAAATAAGAGAGAAAAAAAGACTAGAAGAGGTGACCGTCGAGGACCAGGAACTAGCAAAGATTAGTAAGGGTGAAATGAGGAGGGCATTGAAGAGGATGAAGAGTGGAACGGCAGTTGGTCCTGATGACATACCAGTGGAGGTATGGAAGTGTCTAGGAGAGGTAGCAGAAGATTTCCTGACAAGAACATTTTACAAGGTCTTAGAGAGTGAGAGGATGCCAGAGGAATGGAGGAGAAGTGTGATGGTGCCCATTTTTAAGAACAAGGGAGATTTTGTTGTCAGAGTTGTGGCAAGTACAGAAGGATAAAGTTAATGAGCCATACGATGAAGTTATGGGAAAGAATAGTGGAAGCTGGACTAAGGGCAGAGGTCAGCATTTGTGAACAACAGTTTGGTTTCATGCCAAGAAAGAGCACCACAGGTACAATGTTTGCTTTGAGGATGTTAATAGAGAAGTCCAGAGAAGGTCAGACGGAGCTACATTGTGTCTTTGTGGATCTGGACAAAGCATATGACAGGGTGCTGAGAGAGAAACTGTGGTCTTGCATGAGGAAGTCTGGAGTGGCAGAGAAGTATGTTAGAGTGGTGTGGGACATGTATGAGAGATGTAAGACAGTGATGAGGTGTTCTGTCGGTGTGACAGAAGAGTTCAAGGTGGAGGTGGGACTGCATCAAGGGTCAGCTCTGAGTCCCTTCTTGTTTGCTATGGTGATGGAAAGGCTGACCTACAAGGTTAGACAAGATTCCCCATGGACTATGATGTTTGCAAATGACATTGTGATCTGCAGTGAGAGCAGAGAACAAGTGCAGGAAAATCTAGAGAGGTGGCGGTATGCCCTGGAAAGGAGGGGAATGAAGGTTAGCCTCAGTAAGACAGAATACATGTGCATGAATGACAAGGACCCAAGAGGAACAGTGAGGTTACAGGGAGCAGAGATAAGGAAGGTGGAGGATTTTAAGTACTTAGGCTCAACAATCCGGAGCAATGGAGAGTGTGGAAAAGAGGTGAAGAAGAGTGTGCAGGCAGGTTGGAATAGTTGGAGAAAAGTGTCCGGCGTGATGTGTGATAGGAGGGTATCGGCAAGAATGAAAGGAAAAGTGTACAAGACGGTGTTGAGGCCAGCAATGTTGTATGGTTTAGAAACAGTGGCCCTGGGGGAAAAGACAGGAGGCAGAGCTGGGGGTAGCAGAGATGAAAATGTTGAGGTTCTCTTTGGGAGTAACAAGGATGGATAGGATCAGGAATGAGCACATCAGAGTGACAGCACATGGAAGAGGTTTTGGAGACAAAGTCAGAGAGGCTAGATTGAGATGGTTTCAACATGTACAGAGGAGGGATAATGAATATATTGGTAGTAGGATGCTGAGGTTGGAACTACCAGGCAGAAGGCCTCGAGGAAGACCAAAGAGACGATTCATGGATGTGGTGAAGGAGGACATAAAGGCAGTTGGTGTAAGAGAAGAAGATGCAGAGGATAGGGTGAGATGCAGGCAGATGATTCGCTGTGGCGACCCTTGAAGATAAAAGCCGAAAGGAGAAGAAGAAAATGAATGAATGAATGTGTGTGTGTGTGTGTGTGTGTGTGTGTGTGTGTGTGTGTGTGCGTGTGTGCGTGCGTCCATGCGTGCGTGCGTGCATGCGTTTGTGTGTGTGTGTGTGTGTGTGTGTGTGTGTGTATATGAATTTGAATAAAGTCAAAGTTTTTTTTACTATCCGGAGGAAAGGATAAAACAGTAATTCCACCCCATTTGATTAATGGCTTCACTTTGTAAGCAATGAATTCCTTTCACATCAGAAGTCATGGCGTCACTCTTCAATTCAGTCATTCAGATGGATGAGATCAAACAAATCAGATCATTGTCAGTAAATCACCATATAGATATGTATTCATGGTCCTCTCTGTGTATTTATTGCTATTTATGCATCTATTTATTAAATGGGGATTTTTATAACAGTAATTAGTCGTGCTCTGTCTGGCCCCTGTTTAGTTATGCAAATGAGGACATTCTTAAGCACGTCTGGCAATGATGCCTGGCGTCTAAATGGATTCCGAGTTCATTAATGCTGTTGTCACATTTTTTCTCACATTTTCTCATACAAAAGGTGGATTACTCTCCATCTTGAGCATTCTCAGCTTTATCTGACTCATCTGCATCTATTTATCAATTTATTTATTTTTTTACCTATTTCATCATCTCTGATATAAAAGCCACTTTTTCCTCCCTCTTTGACTCATACTGTTACATTCTCTTTCCCTTGGAGCCTCAAATATCAAGCTTTGTGCACCTTGCATTTAATAACGATTAAGGGTCATAATTTGCAGTTGATTGCTTTTTGTTAAGGTTCAAGATGTTTTTCAAATCTTGTGTTGGTTTTGTGATTTGTATCATCTTCTGTTCACTGACAGACTTCAGTAATAAGCTAAAAATGAAGTGAAACTTTCTGCTAGTTCACTGCCAGAATTCAAAGACTAGTTTCACCTTAATTATCTCTTTCATAAACATGACTTCCTACATGAACTAACATGAACACACTAAAAACATCATGTCTCCTTTTCGGCCTGGGCCCGGCCAGGCTCCATGAGCAGAAGGGGGGGGGGTTGACCCGCTTCCAGGCAAGAGAAAATGCATCCTTGTTTTAAATTTTTTCATAGAGGTTTTTTGAACCTAGCTTTGTCCATACCTTTATCTCGGGCCTGCTTGCCTTGAGTGACCCTACTGGGGGCATAGTGCTCACGACAACATAGCTCCTACGATCATTAGGACCCCCAAACCCCGAAAAAGCGATTCAAAGAAGGAAAGAGGGGTGTATATGTGTATGTATGTGTATATATATATATATATATATATATATATATATATATATATATATATAGATAGATAGATAGATAGATAGATAGATTGATTGATTGATTGATTGGTTGATATAGTCGGACTCACCACAACACATAGCATGAGGCTCTGAAACCACCCATCTTCTGAGGGGCTTGACATTCCATTCTGAAGTTGCTCATGGGGAGAGGCAGCTAGCTGGTGTGGACATTCTTGTTGCCTCTCGGTGCCCACATGTTGAGGTTCTCTTGAGTTGATGAAAGTGTAATTTCCCTCCGCTTTTGGGTGGGGGGGACAGGTCTTGACTGTTATTTGTGCTTATGTAGCAGATGACAGTTCGGAGTACCTACCCTTCTTTGAGTCTTTAGGGGATGTTTTGGAGAATGCTTCCCCAGGGGACTCACGTGTTGCCCTGGGAGACTTCAAAACCCATATGGACAATGTGCTTTTCACAGTTTGTCCCCATGTTCGAACATAAGGGTGTCCATAAGTGCAGTTGGCACCAGGTTACCTTAGGCCGCAGTTCAATGATCAACTTTGTAGTCATGTCACCGGATTTGCGGCCACATGTTCTGGACATTTGGGTGAAGAGAGGATCTGAGCTGTCAACCGATCACCACCTGGTGGTGAGCTGGCTCTGATCGCGAGGGAGGCCGCCCACCAGACCTGTCAGGCCCAAGCATGTAGTTAGGGTCTCCTGGGAATGTTTGGCAGAATCTCCTGTCCAAGAGGCCTTTAACTCCCACCTCCAGCAGAGCTACAACCACGTCCCGAAGGAGACGGGTGACATGGAATCTGAATAAGCAATGTTTCATACCTTCATTGCTGAGGTGGCAGCCCATAGCTGTGGCTATAAGGTCATAGGTGCCTGTTGTAGCGGTAAACCCCAAACCCTGTAGGTGGACACCTGCAGTGAAGGGAGCTGTCCAGCTGAAAAAGGAGGTCTATCGGTCTTATTGGCCTATGGGACTCCCGAGACAGCAGACAGGTACCAACAGGCCAAACGTGCTGCAGCTCAAACAATTGCCAATGCATCTCGGGTGTGGGAGGAGTTTGGTGAGGACCTGGAAAGCGATTATCAGTTGGCCTCAAATAGTTTCTGGACCACCATCCAATGCCTCAGAAGGGGGAAGCAGTTCTCCACAAAGACTGGTTACAGTGGAAGTGGGGAGCTGCTCAAGTCGCCTGGGGATGTCGTCAGGAGGTGGAAGGAATACTTCAAGGACCTCCTCAATCCCACCAAAATGCACTCCATGGAGGGGGAAGACCCTGGGGGTTGGGTGGAGGTCTGTCCATCACTGGAGCTGAGGTCACTGAGGTAGTCAAAAAGCTCCTCGGTGGTCAGTCTCCACCACCAGGATGACAGCTGCCCTGAATATCTCAGGGCTCTGAATGGTGTAGGACTGTCTTGGTTGACACGGCTTTGCAATATCACGTGGTCATCGGGGGCCCTACCTCTGGATTGGCAAACCAGGGTGGTAGTTTCCTTTTTAAAAAGGTTGACCACAGGGTGTGTTCCAATAATCATGGAATCACACTCCTCAGCATAACCAGGAAAGTCTATGCAGGGGTAAAGGACAGGAGGATCAGACTGATAGTTGAACTTCAGATCCAGGAGGTCCAATGTGGTTTTTGTTCTGGCCACAGTATTCTCAACCAACTCTACATGCTCTACAGGATCCTGAAGGGGGCATGGGAGTTTGCCCAATCTATCCACATGTGTTTTGTGGATTTGGAGAAGGCTTTCGACCGTGTCCTTTGGGTTATCTTGTGGGGTGTGCTCCAGGAGTATGGCATTCTGGACCCGTTTCTATAGGTGATTCAATTGTTATATCACCAGAGTCAGAGCTTGGTCCATATTGGGAACAACAAGCCGAATTAATTTCTGGAAAAGGTTGGAGTCAGTCAAGGCTGTCCTTTGTCACCGTTTCTGTTCATAATTTTTATGGTCAGAATTTCGAGGCGCAGTGATGAAGGACCCGGCTTGATGAAACCGGGACCTCCAGTTTTCATTGGAGTGATTCGCAGCCAAGTACGAAGTGGCCGGAATGAGACTCAGCACCTCCAAGTCCGAAGCCATTGTTTTCAATCAGAAAAGGGTGGAATGCCTGCTCAGGGTCAGGAATGAGGCCCTTCCCCAAGTGGAGGAGTTCAAGTATCTTGGGTCTTGTTCACAAGTGAGGGAAAGATGGAGCGAGAGATTGATAGGCAGATCGCTGCAGCCTCTGCTGTAAAGTGAAGTCTCTACCAGTCTGTCATGGTGAAGAGGGATCTGAGCTGCAAGGCAATGCTGTCAATTTACCAGTTAATCTATATTCCAACCCTCACCTATGGTCGCAAACTTTGGGTAGTTACAAAAAGAACAAGATTGCGGATACAAGCAGCTGAAATGAGCTTCCTTCACCAGGTGGTGGGGCTCTCTCTTAGAGATCAGGTGAGAAGCTCTACCATCCAGGGAGAGGTCGGAGTAGAGCCGTTATTCTTCCACATTGAGGGGAGCCAGGCACGGTGGCTTGGTCATCTGGTTAGAATGCCTCCCGAATGCTTCCCTGGTGTGGGCATGTCCACTGGGAAGAGATCCTAGGTCAACCAAGAACACACTAGAGGGATTATGTCTCTCGGCTGATCTAGGAACATCTCCGTGTTCCCCGGAAGAGCTGAAGGAAGTAGCTTGGAAGAGAGATGTTTGGACCTCATTGTTTAGGCTGCTGCCCCTGTGACCTGACCCTGGATTAAGCAGAGGAAGATGGTGATGATGATGATGATGATGATGATGATGATGATGATGATGATTAGTTGACCATCAGTGATGTTAAAAGGGTAAATACATGCATGTTTGTTAAAAGACAATGAAATTCATCTGTAGTGACTTGTTATGATTAAATCTACAGTTACGACAAGTGAAATTCTGACATGCTGCTAATTGAGATGTTTCCCCAACATTACATAAAACTGCAAAAGGAAAAAGTATGATCTTTTATTTTTTAATCAATAAAATTGTAAATATTGCGAAAATGTACTTGAACATAATCATGCTGTTACAAAATGTACATGAACATATTTTTTTATGTTTTCATCCTTTTTACTTTTCATTTGTGCTTGTCTTTTTGGAGAACATTTAAAGACATTTGCTTAAACACCTAAGACCCAAATCAGGATAATGTGAGTCGTGCCATTTCTCTACAATGATTCTGTTCCTTACCACCTGATAAATATTAAACTTAACATCTGAAAACAGGACGATCTGCAAAGCAGTAATACCCATATGCCTTTTTATTAGGCTCTTACAAGAAAATACTTACAGTACAGCTGAGAGAAAACATGTTGTCCTTATATTAGGACAATTGAGTCTCAAGAGGATTAACACCCAATCCATATGTTTGAGAGAATGGTTCCGAGGTACTTACAATCAAACAGCCCAACAAACCATCAATAAACCCACTACCCATAAAGAAACCCACCAGCCCGCCAACAAAACCACAAACAAAACTAACAACCCTATAACCAGCCCACCGACCCATCAAACACAGAAACCCAATTGGTTTGAAAGCTGAAATTGTTAATTGTTAACCATCTAAAAAACACTGACTAATAAAATCACTTTTACAAAATAAAGCTTCTATTTAATATCCTGCACGTCTCATGTGTATGACTGCGAGTTTATTTTTCCACATCGTAATCTACTGTAATCAAAACTCCGACAGTAAATTTAAGCAGTTTATTTTAAGTACTCCTCTTCAGGCTAGACAGAAATATACATTCTAAGTTTTAAAAAAAGGAAAAAAGGATTTGCGTGTTTTATTTTAAATAGTTTCTTTAATAGCGTGTGCAGTGTAGGATATAATTAGATGGTTATTTCCTGTCGAGCAGCGCCACTTCCTCCAATCTGTTCAGGATTCATATCTCTAATCAGATGAATTCACGTTTAATTTAAACAGCTCCTGGAAAAAGTAAAAGTGCTGATCGAGCATTAAGTGGAGGATTGTGTAGCATGTAAACAAATACAGCACCGGCATTTTAAGGGTGAGACAAACTGGTTCATCTGCAGAGGAGAGGTCGGGCAGGTGAGGTAAGAGTAAAGGTAGGGGAATAGAGGACACATAGTGGAGAAGTGGAGTGTTATGGACAAAGAGGTAGAAAAGGAGACTTGATGGAGGAGAGAAAAGTTAGGGAAGAAAAGAAGATGTAGAGAAGGTAAAGTAGGGGAGAAGATGTAGCGGGGAAACAGGATAGGAGAGGAGGCATATGGGAGAAGGAAAGAGAAGTGATAGGGGATAAGAGAAGAAGAGGTAAAGGGGATGAGGAGAGGTAGGAGAGATGAGGAAAGGCGAGGTAGTGGATGGGGGGGTGAGGAAGGGGGTGAGAGGTAGGGGCGAGAGACGATGTATGGGATGAGAGGAGAGAACAGGCAGGGGATGGTAGGGAATAAGAGAAGATGTAGGGGATGAGGTGAGAGGAGAGGCGAGGTAGGGGAGAAGAGAAAAGAAGATGTACAGGATGAGAAGAGAGGTAGAGGATGATGCAAGAGGAGAAAAGAGGTGGTGGATGAGAGGAGGGGATGAGAGGTAAGGGGTGAGGGGAGAGGAGTGGTAAGGGATGAAAAGTAAAGATGGAAGGGAGAGGTAATGGATGAGAGTCAGGAGATAAGATTAGAGGCAGGGAATAAGAGGATGCAGGGATGGGAGAGATAATTGAGGAGAAATCTCAAATCAGAAGCCTGCTCGAGGTTAAAATATCACTGATGATGAAGAGGAGAGATGCAGACATGCAGAGGTTTATCTATCTATCTATCTATCTATCTATCTATCTATCTATCTATCTATCTATCTATCTATCTATCAGTCTGTCTATTTGTCCTCCATCTTGTGTAAATATTTTTCTTTGCTTTCTTCAAGAATGAAAACATGTTGTCAGTTTGTACCTCTGAATCCACTCCGCGCACAAATCATCCCCCATTTCATCTACATCATCTTTAACCTCTCTCTCTCTTTCTCTCTCTCTCTCTTACTCTCTTTCTATCATTCTCTATCTCCTATTCTCTTACTCTTACCCTCTTGCTCCATCTCTCATTCTTTCTCTCTCCCCTCTCTGTCATGCTCTCCCTACTTCTGAATGACCAGATCTTTTAGCTTGGCGCAAAAGATCAGATGAAATAAATCAATCCAGTTTGGTGTGTCACTACAGTCAGTACTCCATTCTGTGCTTGTAAAGGTTCCACGAGAATTCATTTGACTGCACTGAAGTTCATCTGGTTCTGAACCCGGTCAGTCTGAGAAGCAAAGGCACCGATTGAAGTACACCAATTCAAAGATCAGCACAAAACTTCAAGCATTGGAATCCCACACTGACCCATGATTCACTACCACAGGAGACCCCTTTCATATACATTAGCCCCCCCACCACGACCACCCATTTGCGGTTCACCGGTTGCGGCCCCATATACTCGCGGATAAGTAGCAGCCCTGAAAGTTTCTGTCACGTGATTCTAATTTAGCCAATCACTGAGAGCTTTTGTTTCTCCCTGCTGATTGGTTGCAGACGATGTGTACACCTCTTTTTTTTTTGCGCACATGTCATCAACGTGATTGCTTGAATTGTAAATTCATGGGTTTTTTTTTCATGTGTTTTTAATGATTATTTAATCCCTATGATGTCATTCAAACGCCCTGCATCTTCTTGCTTTTGGTAAAGAGCCGAACTGCTTTATTTATTCATAAATATTATCACAGTACAAAATTAAAAAGTTTTTACTGAATTATTATTACATTTTACTGCATTATCGCTGTATTAATGAGTAAGACTGTCTATACAATGGGTTTAATAAGCATATTTTAGGACATGTAATATCATACATAGGGTTTTAAAACCATATCAATAATTTGAGGGTTTTCAGGATCCACGTGAAGGGGCGGAACACAACCTCCGTGAATAATGGGGGGTTACTGTACCTTAAGGGGCGGCACAGTGGCATAGTGGTTAGCACGTCCGCCTCACAGAAAGAAAGCCTGGGTTCGATTCCCGGCCTGGGCGTTTCTATGCGGAGTTTGCATGTTCTCCCCATGCTCGCATCGGTTTCCTCTGGGTACTCCAGTTTCCTCCCACGGTGCAAAAACATGCCAGTAGGCTAATTGGCTGTTCTAAATTGGCCATAGGTTCGCATGGTGCAGAAGGCAATGGCAAACCACTGCACCATCCTTGCCAAGAAAACCTCCATGAAGATGATGATCAAGGCGTTATCCTTCATGGCAGGTCACCAAGAGTTGTCCTACGACTCGGAAGGTACCAGACCAGACCAGACTGTACCTTAAATTACTCAAAAAGTTACCATATTCTTCTTTTTCTTAATTGCCACATTTTGTCCCACTAATCCAAATCCTGCCTGCCAACTATTGCCTCCCTATCAAATACGACCACCAACAAACAGGAGAGTTGAAAGCAACTCGATGCCCCCTGTGATATGTGATGCTGCCACCTACATCTTTATGAATTGCTGTGTATCACTGTATGCGAGCAACCTGACACATTCAGAGGGGAAATGTTACTTGGCCCTTTGTCTGAATCAACTCATAGAGTCCCATGATTAGCTGGTGATTGCTGTGAGTGACAGGGAGGGGAGTATATGCCATCCCTCCTCTTTTAAAATCTTTCCCAATTAGCGCTCATAAATTCCTGGCCACGGATGGCTGTGGTATCAACCTTGATTCAAACCTGGTCGATGCAGCACATAGGAGCTCAAAGTTAACATATTCAACAATTACACACATTTTACAATATAGTGTATCAACGATGAATGAGCTGTTGCTATAGAAACAAAATTAATTATAAGAAACACATTTATATAATTCAATCTTGTCAGAATTACTATGATGTGAATTTTTATTTATTTCATTTTCTGTAACTGCTTAATCCTAATTAGGGTCGCAGGGAGGCTGGCACCCATCCCAGCCAACTATGGACGAGGAAAGAATACACCCTGGACAGCTCGCAAGGCCATCACAGGGCAGAAACACGCTGAGGGTTTGCAGCTACTCTTGTTGAAAGTCAGCAATGGGTCTTTTATATGAACCTCTCACCATAGACAGTGAGAGACATGGCTGGCCTTTGATAACACAGTTAGCTGCACTGGGGGGTTTTATTTATTGATTTTGCTTAATGAATTATAAAAGATGCTTTCTGGCAGTGATAGAACTTGAACTCGATTTCTAATTATTTCTGATGGTACGAATAATTTTGAACACAGGTTCTATGTATGAGCACACCATGTCTCCTTCTGCTTAGAATTACAGCTTTGTTAGCCTTAAATGCTAACAGTAAATACAAGTTGAGTGCTAATAATCACGAATATGATTGTCATCATAATATACTATTGGTGCAGAATTACCCCCAAAATAAGCAATAAAACACAAATGAACAGACTGTAGTGGAAATCCTGCCCGGTCATCCCACACATACTCCTCCTCCATCCTGTGCTAATCGGAGGATCGGGAACATCGTTAATGGCTAATGAAAAATGCAATGTGGTAAATAAATCATTCTCTTGCCAGTGTGGGCGCTCAACATTAAACAGGAGGCTCTCAGCCCAGTGGTAAACATGGAGAATCTTATAATTCACACATTTATGACATTAATCACAGTTTAGCCAGGGTTATGTTCGTTTATAAGCTTATTTCTTGGGTTTAATTACTATATCTGAGGATCTTGGGAAGTATTTTATTTTTTATTTTTAAAAAATGTAATATTTCTGTTGTCCATGAGAGAACACAGTAGGAAACTGTTGGCTTCTGCCCCTCCCCACCCCCACAGGTTTAATGTTTCAGTCGGCACATTTTATATTGCTATATCATTAAATTGCAGGGAAATTAAATAAAGCCACTTTTACATGCAGCAATTTGCAGGTCAGCGCTTTTGTAACATCATTATGCAGCTCGCAATTAGTGATTATCAACTTTATATTGTATTAAAATTTATCATCACACGACTCGGCTGGTTCCTCGGCGGTTGAACTGCCCATTCTTCACTCAGGTTCCTCGAAGTTCACAAAGACCCAAACAAACTTCTCCCTTCAATTAACATACCAATTCATTCACGAGGTCACTGAAGCATATTTCTGCCGACTAGGGTTGGGGTACTTCCTGAATAGCTTACTAGACTATCACAGGGCCATCATTAGCATTCACACCTAGGGGCATTAGGGAACAGAAAATCAGCCTGATGTGCATGTCTTTGGACTGTGGGAAGAAACCAGAGTACCCTGAGGAAACTCAAACATGCATGGGAGAACACGCGACACAGAAATACCACATTCTTCTGTGAGGTTCAAACCCATAACCTTCTTGCTGTGAGGTAATAGTACAACAACCTATACCAGTTCAACCACAAGTGCCAAGGAGCAAGTCAGCTAAACAGACTGTAGACCTGACCATCTCTCCATTCAACTATCTTTCTCAACTACCTCTCAATGAATATGTCCATCCACCTGTTCAACTAACTATCTGTTCAACGACCTGATTTACTACTTGTTCAACAAGCTATTCAAACTGTAAAGTATCCAAATACCTTTGCATATATTATCTGTCAACTCACTGCAAGATGATATTAGTCAATACTACGAGGTGAATAGTTTCTTCAACTGAATCTCCATCCATCCATAATTAGCTTGTCTCCATGCCTGTTGTGATAGGTGTATATGTATGAAAGAGTTGTTTTGATTGTACATATAAATCCACTAAGTAATGGCGATGATTTGAATATTCCAACTTCCAACAGTGGAGATGAGTCATTCGTGACTTTAACTGCAGCCTCATAATTCAGACTTGGCCACACTTTTCCCATCAATACGTTGTCCACTGTGGAGCCAAACAGAGGTAATCACAGCCTCTGAGGTAATGATGAGGTTTTGATGGGAATGTCAAAGCTCAATGGACAGATAACCCAAGCCAGAACATTTCTGCAATACTAAGACAGTGAGACAAAATGAGTTAAAATAAACAATAAAAGAACTTCCTTTCTGGTTCATTCATCAGTTCATGCAGGGGCGGAGTTCAAACTTTAATTAATGAACTTTAAATTCTTTAGGCACATTGTGGATAATCATTCAACATTATTTCATCTGACCAACAATTCCAGTGGAGACTGAGCTCAACTTTCCATCCATCTGTTTATCCATCCTTCATTTCAAGCATCCTGTACTATGTCTGTCCTTCTGTCAGTCAATCATTTCATGCATTTAGTACTCAATCTGCCTTTCTGTCCATTCAGCCATCATTTCAATTATATACTACCCTATTGTGCATTTTCTTCATTCATCCATCCATGCACCCCCGCCTTGCTCTTTTTGAAAAACGTGACACACACACACACACACATTATCTCTCTCTCTCTCTCTCTCTCTCTCTATATATATATATATATATATATATATATCTTCATCTGCCTCCATCTCACCCTATCCTCTACGTCCTCTTCTGTTACACCAACGACGCTCATGTCCTCCTTTACCACATCCATAAATCTCTTTTTTGGTCTTCCTCTAGGCCTTGTGCCTGGTAGTTCCAACCTCAGTATACTGCTACCAATATACTCACTATCCCTCCTCTGTACATGTTCAAACCCTCTCAATCTAGCCTCTCTGACTTTGTCCCCAATACCTCTAAGATGTGCTGTCCCTCTGATGTACTCATTCCTGATCCTATCCATCCTCGCTACTTCCAAAGAAAACCTCAACATTTTCAGCTCTGCTACTTCCAGCTCTGCCTCCTGTCTTTTCCCCAGTGCCACTGTTTCTAAACCATACAACATCGCTGGCCTCAACACCGTCTTGTACACTTTTCCTTTCATTCTTGCTGATACCTTCCTATCACACATCACACCGGATACTTTTCTCCAACCATTCCAACATGCCTGCACATGCTTCTTCATCTATGTTCCACACTCTCCATTGATCTGGTTGATCTGGATTGTTGAGCCTAAGTACTTAAAATCCTCCACCTTCCTTATCACTGCTCCCTCTAACCTCACCGTTCCTCTTGGGTCATTGTCGTTCACACACATGTTTTCTATTTTACTGAGGCTCACCGTCATTCCTCTCCTTTCCAGAGCATACCTCCACCTCTCTAGATTTTCATGCACTTGTTCTCTGCTCTCACCACAGATCGCAATGTCACCTGAAAATATCAAAGTCCATGGAGTTTGTTGTCTAACCTCGTCTGTCAGCCTGTCCATCACCATAGCAAACAAGAAGGGGCTCAGAGCTGACCCTTGATGCAGACCCACCTCCACCTTGAATTCTTCGGTCACGCCGACAGCACACCTCACCACTGTCTGACATCTCTCATACATGTCCCGCACCACTCTAACATACTTCTCTGCCACTCCAGACTTCCTTATGCATGCAATACCACAGTTCCTCTCTCGGCACCCTGTCATATGCTTTCTCCAGATCCACAAAGGCACAATGCAGCGCCGTCTGACCTTCTCTGTAGTTCTCCATTAACATTCTCAAAGCAAACACTGGATCTGTGGTGCTCTTTCTTGGCATGAAACCAAACTGAAACTGTTGTTCACAAATGCTGACCTCTGCCCTTACTATAGCTTACACTATTCTTTGCCCTAACTTCATCATATGGCTCATCAACTTTATCCCTCTGTAGTTTCCACAACTCTGCACGTCACACTTGTTCTTAAAAATGGGCACAAGCACACTTCTTCTCCATTCCTCCGACATCTGCTCACTCTCTAAGACCTTGTTGAATGTTCTTGTCAGGAAATCTACTGCTTCCTTTCCTAGACACTTCCATACCTCCACCGGTATGTCATCAGGGCCAACTGCCTTTCCATTCTTCATCCTGTTCAATGCTCTCCTCACTTCACCCTTACTAATCTTTCCTCCTTCCTGGTCCTCAACAGTCATCTCTTCTACTCTCTTTTCTCTCTCATTTTACTCATTCATCAGCTCATCAAAGTACTTTTTCCATCTTCCCAGCACACTTCTGTTATCAGTCAATACATTTCCTTCTCTGTCCTTAATCACTCTAACTTGCTGCACGTCCTTTTCATCTCTATTTCTCTGCTGTGCCAACCTGTATAAATCATTTTCTCCCTCTTTACTTTCCAACTGAGCATACAAGTCATCATACGCCCTCTGTTTGGCCTTTGACACCGCTACCGTCGCCTTACGCTGTGTTTCCCTGTACTCCTGTTTACTCTCTTTGGTCCTCTCAATGTCCCACTTCGTCTTAGCTAACCTCTTCTTTTGTACACACTCCTGCACTTCCTCATTCCACCACCAAGTCTCCTTATCTCCTCTCCTTCCAGATGACACACCAAGTATTAAAAGCCTGTTTCAACTCCTCCTTGAAGACAACACGACACTCTTCCTTTTTCAGCTTCTACCACTTTGTCTTCTGCTCTACCTTTGCCTTCTCCACCTTCCTCACCATCAGCGTCATCCTGCACACCACCATCCTATGCTGTTTGGCAACACTTTCACCCGCTACTACTTTGCAGTCACTGACTTCCTTCAAATTACATCGCCTACACACGATGTAGTCTACCTGTGTGCTCCTACCTCCGATTTTATAAGTCACTCTATGCTCCTCTCTCTTCTGGAAGAAAGTATTTACCACAGCCATTTCCATCCTTTTTGCAAAATCTACCAACATCTGTCCTTCTGCGTTCCTGTCCTGGATACCAAACCTGCCCATCACTTCCTCATCCCCTCTGTTTCCTGCACCAACATGTCCATTGAAGTCTGCCCCAATGACCACTCTTTCATCTTTGGGGGTATTCTGCATCACTTCATCTAACTCACTCCAGAATCTCTCCTTCTCTTCTGGCTCACATCCTGCCTGTGGGGCATAAGCACTAACAACATTGAACATCATGCCTTCACTTTCTAACATGAGACTCATATCTCTGACTCTCTTTTCACTTCTAGAACATTTCTGACAAACTCCTCCTTCAAGATGACTCCTGCTCCATTTCTCTTCCCATCCACGCCATGAAAAAAACAGCTTAAACCTTGCTCCGAAGCTTCTAGCCTTGCAAGAAGCAGAATGTCCAGACACAGAATGTCCACCTTCCTCCTCTGCGTCATGTCAGCCAGCTCTCTACCTTTTCCTGTCATAGTTCCAACATTCAAAGTCCCTACTTTCAGTTCTAGACTCCTGCCTTTCCTCTTCTCTCTCTACCTACGGACACGCCTCCAGCCTCTCCTTCTTCGATGTCTTCGACCAACAGTAGTCCAATTTCCACCAGCACCCTGTTGGTTAACAGCACTGATGGCGATTGTTGTTAACCCAGGCCTCGACCGATCCGGTATGAATTTTCTTGATATGATTCGCATGTTTTATTTGGCATCTGTTTTATGCCAGATGCCCTTCCTGACGCAACCCTCTGCATTTATCCGGGCTTGGGACCGGCGTGAGGGAGAGACACTGGCTTGTGCTCCTCCCTCACGGCTGCATTTATATATATATATATATATATATATATATATATTTATATATGTATGTATGTGTGTGTGTGTGTGTGTGTATGTATATATATATATATATATATATATATATATATATATATATATATATACATACACACACACACACATATATATATATATATATATATATATATATATATATATATATATATATATTTATATACTGTATATAAATATGATTATAAGAGATTAATTCCATATCTTTTTATATATTTAACCATCTATGCATCCATTACTGGACTCTGTCTTTCCATTCGTCTCCTAATCTATTTCATTTTATTCAGGTTTAATTTTACATACAAAAATGTATCTTTTTATCATGATGGTAATATTTCTTTAATCCCATCTTTCGTTTTTGTTTGTCCAAATCCCATCACTGTTTGAACTTGGGAATAGTGGAATGTTCCACCTCTCTTTAAGGTAAATAAGTTCGTGATCTTCGGTGGAGTGTCCAAAACGGCGCGGTAATGTCCAAAAATTGAATTGTCAGTGTTATTGCTAGGTTGCCTCTTGGAGAGGCAATAATAGCAACATTAGGAACCTGAGCTCAGCTAAAAAACGGTTATTGCCCTTTTGAGACAAGTGCTTCTGGGAGATTGGAGGGGTGCTGTGAAAGGGAAAAGGAGACTCTCACACTTTCCTCTCTCTTTAGGTTGAATTTAAAGATGGTCTGTAAAGTGCTGAAGCTCTGGTAATGGAAAGTGCCGCGGGATGGCATTTTGACAAACAAGCATTATTACAGAAATGGTTTTTATCATTTCATCAATGCGTTTCTCCGTCACAGCAGCCCAGCTCAAATCTGAGCACTGCCATGACCCCAAGGCTAAACATAGGTCCTCATACTGTTCCTGTTCAAACTTTGAAGGGGTCATTTTATAAACTGTTTTAATTGGATTTATACTCAAAATTAGATTAATTCTCCTTTATCATAGAAAATATTCAATCAAAAACAACAACAACAACAACAACACAACTAACGCTATATTTAAATGTGGTGAACTAGATTTAAAAAATGAATCTCAGTACTATTAGCCCTCGCTGAGGCAGCTGAGATGGACAGTGACCCAGTGACCCTAATTAGAATTAAGCGGTTCAGAAAATAAATGGGTATTATGTAAATTCATCTTGAAAATAATCAAATGACACCACAAAGCATCTCTAGCTTCAAGATTTATTTTATACCTATTTAGCTAACAAGCTATCTTTCCTATTCTCCTTCTTATGATGCTATTTCACATGAAAAATGTGAAAATTGAACAATTTTACATATGGGTATATATACCCTGTGACGACCTGGCAAGCTGTCCAGGGTGTACTGAACAAACGAATGAATGACACATGTGTGCGTGTGTGTGTGTGTGTGTGTGTGTGTGTGTGTGTAATACATCATATATATATATATATATATATATATATACAGTATATATATATATATATATATATATATATATATACAGTACATATATATATATATATATATATATATACAGTATACATATATATATATATATATATATATATACAGTATACATATATATATATATATATATATATATATATATATGTGTGTGTGTGTGTGTGTGTGTGTGCAAATGTGGAAATTAGTGAAGGTAATGTCCAATGCTGTATTATGCTCTGGCCTCATCCCAATACTGCATGGTGATGTAATTTACAGCAGGGTATGAGCGCTGAACTAATGCAGCCATGGGGGGGGGGGCACAAACCAGTGTCTCTCCCTCACGCCGGTCCCAAACCCGGATAAATGCAGAGGGTTGCGTCAGGAAGGGCATCCGGCGTAAAACAGATGCCAAATAAACTATGTGAATCATAAGAAAGAATGACATACCGGATCGGTCGAGGCCCGGGTGAACAAAGACCGCCATCAGTGCCGTCAACCAACATGGTGCTGATGGAAATTGAACTACTGTTGGTCGAAGACGTCGAAGAAGGAGAGGCGGGAGGTGTGTCCGTTGCCGGAGAGAGAAGAGGAAAGGCATGAGTCTAGGACTGAAAGTAGGGACTTTGAACGTTGGAACTATGGCAGGAAAAGGTAGAGAGCTGGCTGACATGATGCAGAGGAGGAAGGTTGACATACTGTGTGTTCAGGAGACCAGGTGGAAAGGTAACAAGGCTAGAAGTTTAGGAGCAGGGTTTAAGCTGTTTTATCATGGTGTGGATGGGAAGAGAAATGGATTAGGAGTCATCTTGAAGGAGGAGTTTGTCAGGAATGTTCTAGAAGTGAAAAGAGTGTCAGACAGAGTGATGAGTCTCAAGTTAGAAATTGAAGGTGTGAAGGTCAATGTTGTTAGTGCTTATGCCCCACAGACAGGATGTGAGCGAGAAGAGAAGGAGAGATTCTGGAGGGATTTAGATGAAGTGATGCAGAGTACCCCCAGAGGTGAAAGAGTGGTCATTGGTGCAGACTTCAATGGACATGTTGGTGCAGGAAACAGAGGGGACGAGGAAGTGATGGGTAGGTTTGGTATCCAGGACAGGAACGCAGAAGGACAGATGTTGGTAGATTTTGCAAAAAGGATGGAAATGGCTGTGGTGAATACTTTCTTCCAGAAGAGAGAGGAGCATAGGGTGACTTATAAAAGTGGAGGTAGGAGCACACAGGTAGACTACATCTTGTGCAGGCGATGTAATTTAAAGGAAGTCAGTGACTGCAAAGTAGTAGTGGGTGAGAGTGTTGCCAAACAGCATAGGATGGCGGTGTGCAGGATGATGCTGATGGTGTGGAAGGTGAAGAAGGCAAAGGTAGAGCAGAAGACAAAGTGGTGGAAGCTGAAAAAGGAAGAGTGTCGGGTTGTCTTCAAGGAGGAGTTGAAACAGGCTTTGGGTGGTCAGGAAGTGCTTCCAGATGACTGGACAACTACAGCTAATGTGATCAGGGAGACAGGTAGGAGAATACTTGGTGTGTCATCTGGAAGGAAAGTAGATAAGGAGACTTGGTGGTGGAATGAGGAAGTGCAGGAGTGTGTACAAAGGAAGAGGTTAGCTAAGAAGAAGTGGGACATTGAGAAAACCGAAGAGAGCAAACAGGAGTACAGGCAGACACAGCGTAAGGCAAAGGTAGCAGTGTCAAAGGCCAAACAGAGCGCGTTTGATGACTTGTATGCTCGGTTGGAAAGTAAAGAGGGAGAAAATGATTTATACAGGTTGGCACAGCGGAGAAATAGAGATGGGAGGGACGTGCAGCAAGTTAGATTGATAAAGGACAGAGAGGGAAATGTATTGACTGATGACAGAAGTGTGCTGGGAGATGGAAATAGTACTTTGAAGAGCTGATGAATGAGGAAAAGGAGAGTGAAAAAAGAGTAGAAGAGGTGACTTGTGAGGACCAGGAAGTAGCAAAGATTAGTAAGGGTGAAGTGAGGAGGGCATTGAAGAGGATGAAGAATGGAAAGGCAGTTGGTCCTGATGACATACCGGTGGAGGTATGGAAGTTTCTAGGAGAGGTAGCAGTAGATTTTCTGACAAGAACATTTAACAAGGTCTTAGAGAGTGAGAGGATGCCAGAGGAATGGAGGAGAAGTGTGCTGGTGCCCATTTTTAAGAACAAGGGAGACGTGCAGAGTTGTGGCAACTACAGAGGGATAAAGTTGATGAGCCATACGATGAAGGTATGGGAAAGAATAGTGGAAGCTAGACTAAGGGCAGAGGTCAGTATTTGTGAACAACAGCTTGGTTTCATGCCAAGAAAGAGCACCACAGATGCAGTGTTTGCCTTGAGGATGTTAATAGAGAAGTCCAGAGAAGGTCAGAGGGAGCTGCATTGTACCTTTGTGGATCTGGAGAAAGCATATGACAGGGTGCCGAGAGAAGAACTGTGGTATTGCATGAGGAAGTCTGTAGTGGCAGAGAAGTATGTTAGAGTGGTGCAGGACATGTATTAGAGATGTAAGACAGTGGTGAGTTGTGCTGTCGGTGTGACACAAGAGTTCAAGGTGGAGGTGGGACTGCATCAAGGGTCAGCTCTCAGCCCCTTCTTGTTTGCTATGGTGATGGACAGGCTGACAGACGAGGTTAGACAAGATTCCCCATGGACTATGATGTTTGCAGATGACATTGTGATCTGTAGTGAGAGCAGAGAACAAGTGCAGGAAAATCTAGAGAGGTGAATGTATGCCCTGGAAAGGAGGGGAATGAAGATTAGCCTCAGTAAGACAGAATACATGTGTAGGAATGCCAAGGACCCAAGAGGAACAGTGAGATTACAGGGAGCAGAGATTAGAAAGGTGGAGGATTTTAAGTACTTAGGCTCAACAATCCAGAGCAATGGAGAGTGTGGAAAAGAAGTCAAGAAGCATGTACAGGCAGGTTGGAATGGTTGGAGAAAAGTGTCCGGTGTGATGTGTGATAGGAGGGTATCGGCAAGAATGAAAGGAAAAGTGTACAAGATGGTGTTGAGGCCAACGATGTTGTATGGGTTAGAAACAGTCACCCTGGGGAAAAGACAGGAGGCAGAGCTGGAGGTAGCAGAGATGAAAATGTTGAGGTTCTCTTTGGGAGTAACGAGGATGGATAGGATCAGGAATGAGCACATCAGAGGGACAGCACATGTGAGACGTTTTGGAGACAAAGTCAGAGAGGCTAGATTGAGATGGTTTGGACATGTACAGAGGAGGGATAGTGAGTATATTGGTAATAGGATGCTGATGCTGGAACTACCAGGCAAAAGGCCTTGAGGAAGACCAAAGAGACGATTCATGGATGTGGTGAAGGAGGACATGAAGGTCGTTGGTGTAAGAGAAGAAGATGCAAATGATAGGGTGAGATGGAGGCAGATGATTCGCTGTGGCGACCCCTGAAGGGAAAAGCCGAAAGGAAAAGAAGAAGTATGAGCGCTGAACTGCTGGATGTCCAAGTGGTGTTTCGAAAACTAATCCGAGTGTCTTATAGCTGTGCAGAGTCGTCACTCAAGGTCAAGTTCACTTAGAACTGCAGTCAGGCGTAAAGGTAGGTATACATCATGTACTCACTTATTTTGCTTTTCGAGATCGTTTATCAAAGTGTATTTCTTTTTACATTTGAAAAGTTTTTTATATAAATATTGCTTTGTAACTTGTCCCGGCTTGTAATCCTGTCACATTAGTGTTTCCATCCTCTATCTACAATCATTCAGTGTGTTGAGAGCCTGGTATAATAAGGCCCATGCTGCGATTAGGCATTGCGGATTGTCACGAACGCCCTTCAGCCATTTGTTTTTATACAGTAGGCCCTTGACTATCCACGGTTTTGCACTCGCGCCCCCGCATATTCGCCAAGTAACTGTCACGTAATTCAAATTCAGCCAATGGCTGCTCTCCCTCCTGCTAATTCATTGAGATGATGCATATTCCCCTTTTTTCTCATTTGTACACAAGTTGTCAATGTGCATTTTTTAGTGTGTTTTAATTACCAGTTCAACGCCATGATGCCACTCAAACGTTGTGCGTTTTCTCTGGCTAAGCACCAGAAAAAGGTAATAACGTTGGATGTCTCTTCTGAAGAAATAAGACATTCTCTTGAAGAAATGAGTTTCCTCTGAAGTGCCTCAACAGGAATAATCATCTGAACTGTTGTAAAGCACTGTAGTATTCAATTCTTTTTTGATTATTATTCCAGTACAGTACCCAAGTTAATATTTAGAATGTTTGTGTGTGTGATTTGATGGTGTAGCATGTTTAATCATTTTGTTTTTTTATCTAATTTATTCCACTTCTTTTTGTTATGGTCTGTGTTTTTGGGGGACTTTGATTTTGACGGCTGTGTTCTCTCACTCTCCCCGCGCCGGCTGAAGGGCATGACTAAGCTGCTCGAGCAGATTGCAGTAGTTCACACCTCAATTCACTCTTCTCATCTACTCCCAATAAACACAAGCATGCTTGCTTCTGCGTCAGAGGATTAACTCACTTCACGTCCCTGCTTTCCTGTGTTCTCTAACTGTTTTCTCCTTGTTCCGGCTTTGGGGCTTGGCTGAGCTACTCGCGCTGATTGCAGCAGCGCACAGCTGAATTCAGTCCTCTCATCTACTCCCTATAAACACAAACCGCACGGTCACCTCTGTGCCAGAAGATTGTCTTACATCACGTCCCTGCTTCCTTGTGTTCTCTCTGGCTCCAGTGTTTAATGTTGTTTGTGTTTTTCTTTGTCATCAGTACAGTATTTAAAGTCTGTGTGTTCGCTTAAGGGCTTCCCCTTTGAATAATAAATCCACTGTGCCATCTCACACTGTCTCCTGCATTCTGGGTGAAACTTCATTACGTCATTACGCTACAATTTTATGTGCTTTATATATATATATATATATATATATATATATATATATATATATATATATATATATATATATACACACACATATTTGTGAATAAATATCACAGTACAAAATTAAAAAGTTTTTACTTAATTACTATTTTTTACTACATCTATAGAATGTGTTTGAGAAGCAATTTTAGGCATGTAATAGATACACAGGGTTTTAGTTCCGGTTGATCATTCGTGCATGTAATATGATTTATAAGGTTTTACTTCCGGGTACAGAACTCGCGGATTATCTTTATTCACAGAAGGGGCCGGAACCAAACCCCCGCGTATAACTCGGGCCTACTGTACAGTATATGGAAATTCCCGGTGAAAACAAAATCACGATTCATGTTGCTAATTGCTAAGAAACTTACTGACCTACTGCATCTAGATTTTAACTTATAAACATCTCCAGTATTTTAAAATCAGAAAAAGAGAGACGCAGTCCCATGAACCTGATCTCCAACAAGGCACATTAACCTGTGCAGATCTACTGAGCAACCTTGCAATATTGCATTGATATCTATTGCTTTTTCCTTGTCATCAAACTCCATTCAATAAGTGCATGCTTTAATGTTTTGAAATGATAGAATTTATGTTATTTTATATCTTTATTCAGTGTGTATACGGGGATTCAATTTTATTATCACAATATGCTAATAAAAGCACAAGATGGACTTACACTATTCTAATGTTTATGTGTATTTAATATATTTAAATAGCTTATCTTGCTCAATATGCAGTTCTATTTTAGTGTTAATGTTTGTGCCAAAGCTTAAAACATTAAATTTTCATAAGTAGATTTCTTGTGATGGTTAGAATTTTTATTTTAATGACTCAGTAGTTTTGCATTTTCTGAATGTCAATAGCTTATTAAATATTAAATGTATTAAATACAAATGTACATGATTTTAATTATAGAAACATTAAGCAATACTTGATTCAGTATAATAGTACAATATGTACATCTTGTGGTTGTACTACTTTATTTAATGTTATTTTTACTAATATCACATTATGTATGTTCCAGGTTTATGAGGACATCAGCAGTTATTTCTACAGTCAGTTAAGTGCAGACTTGAAAAGTTCAAGTTCAACGTGGACCGTGTATGCACGATGTGGTGTAAAGCTGCACTTCTGTTATTTTACAATAATATTATATCTTGTTTCTTTATGTTTTCGATTTTTAGTTTGGCGTCAGTATATAAAACTGTTGCAGTCAGACACATGGCAACAACTACACGTATACAGTAGGCTAAATTTTATGTACAGTTTCTATACTATATATTTCATATTATATGCTGCAAATGGTCACCAAATGGCTTCTACAATGCTGAATTTTTTTCCCCCACACCCTGCCCCTGTGCTCCACAGACCTTGTGCCTAGGGCCCAAAGTGCTGCTATGCGCCACCTCTGACTGCTTTGCCGTCTCGTTAGGCTGCCAAAGCAGCCTAATATAAGCCTAATATACCCACTTATTGTTTTTTTACCACGACTGCACTGAAGGTAGGGTTATTACATGTTAGATCTCTTACATCTAAAGTACTTATTGTTATTGAAATCATTACTGATCATGAGTTTAACAGAAACTTAGATTAAACCCAGTGAATATATAGCATTAAATGAAGCAAGTCCTCCTGTATACAGAATGAAAATATCGTTTACAAAAAATTTAATCAGAATGTACTAGGACGCACTCATAAAGCTGGCTACACTTTCAATTTACTACTAAGTTCTGAATTAAATACTGAAAATATAGTCACAGTTCTACAATCAGAAATTATTTCAGATAATTATCTTATCTCACTTACACTCCTCTTAGTACTTACATATGCACCTCGACACATTATCGCATTAAGCATACTTTTACATCAACGCCTGCACAGTTGATAATTCTGGAAGATTGTTATAGAAACCAAGTGCTTTGAGTCAAATTTATGTATACATGAGATAATGTAGCTTCTCTTAAAAAAAAAAAAACAATTAGCCCCCTGGTATAATGATGAAACATGCACACTACAACAGAAAACACTTAAATTTAATAGAAAATGGCAGCAAACTAAATTACTGGTTTTCCAATTAAAATGGAAGGAGAGTCTTAATTACAGAAACACTTTTAGTGCTGCTAGAGCAGAAAATTTCATTTATTCATTCATTTTCTGTAACCACTGAATCCGAATTAGGGTTCAGTAGAAGATGCCATATCATTAGCATTGTTTAAAATTTGTAAATTTTAAGATCAGAAAATTCCTAATTATTGTAGATTACTTTTTGTAGACTATAGTCCCGCTTTTAACGCAATTTGTCCCTTTAAATTATACCATAAATTGATTACATTGGAAATTGATCCGTCCATATGCAAGTGGATTCTCGATTTTCTCTCATCCCATTCACAAGTAGCAAAGATTGGTCCTAATTTGTCTTCCTCATTAGTAATTAATACTGGATCGCCTCAGGGTTGTAATTAAAGCCCCTTGTTGTACTCCCTATTCACACATGATTGCGTCACTAAATTCAGTAGTAATTTCATGATGAAATATGCCGATGATACCACACTAGGTGGTTTGATCAAGGACGATGAAATTTCGTATAGAGAGGAGGTGAATTCTAGGGGCAGTGGTGGTCTCGTGGTATAGGGCGCTGGATCGCTGATCCAAAGGTTGGGGGTTCGAGTCCCACTCTCCACAAGGTTGTCACTGCCCCCCCCCAGTGCAGCTAACTGGGTTATCAAAGGCGGGCCATGTCTCTCACTGTCTATGGTGAGAGGTTCATGTAAAAGAACCATTGCTGACTTTCATAAAGAGTAGCTGCAAAGTCGTCAGCGTGTTTCTGTCCCTTGCTAAAAGGGTTGTGACAGGAAGGGCATCCGACGTAAAAACCTCTGCCAAATCAAACGTGCAAATCAGATGATTCACTGTGGCGACTCCCGAGTAAAAGGGAAAAAGCCAAAAGGAAGACAGAGGAGGTGAATTCACTTGTAGAATGGTGCACTGAGAATAATTTACTATTAAACGTGCAGAAAACTAAGGAAGTTATTATAGATTTTCGTCAGGAACCATCTAAGATCGTGCCACTTTCTACTAATGGATCTGAGGTTGAGATTGTCGACAGTTTTAAGTTTTTGGGCACTGCTATTTCGTCAGAACTAAAGTAGGTAGAAAATACTGATACCATCGTAAAGAGGGCACAGCGGCGCCTCTTCTTTCTGAGACGATTGAGAAGCTTCCGTGTTGGGCAAGTCTTTTGGTAAAATTTTACCGAGCAGAGATAGAGAGCGTCTTGATATTCTCGTTAACTGTTTGCTATGGGAACACGATGGCCGATGACCGGAAGCGACTCAATCAGATCATCAAGACCGCTAGTACTATTATTTTACTTCTCTGCCAACATTAGATGAACTTTATCGAGCATGAGTTCTGAAGAAAGCACGTAATATTATAAAAGATGAACATCACCCAGCAAATGAGTTCTTTTGTTTGTCATGCGGGTCAGGCAACCGATACAGGTCTATACGTGCAGATACTAATTTGTACTCTGTATTCATTCTACCCCAGTGCTATTCGATTTCTGAACGATCATTAATTATGGTCAGTCAACGTGCATTATTATACCTCATTCGTACAATGTAATTATATCTTAGGAACCCTTTACATTTACAATTATTATTTATTCTTTTTTTGTCTGTTATAAATAATACATTTTTAAAAAAAAAACCTTTTAGCTCGCATGTACCAATAATCATTTCATTATATATGTTGAATGCTGATGTATGACAATAAACTATTACTACTACTACTACTTAGTAGTAGTGCCCATCCCTGCCAACTCCAGGCGAGAGTACACCCTGGACAGCTCGCCAGGCCATCGCATGGCTGAAACACGCTGAGGGCTTTGCAGCTACTCTTATCAAAAGTCAGCAATGGTTCTTTTACAGGTACCTCACACCATAGACAGTGAGAGACATGACCGGCTTTGATAACTGCACTGGGGGGGACAGTGACAACTTGTTGAGAATGGGGTTTCAACTCCCAACCTTCGAATCAGTGATCCAGCACCTTTACCACCAGACCACCACTGCCCTCAGAATAGTTCTCAAATCTAATAGAAAATAACAAAAAATATTCTGAAATATTTGTTTAATATAGCTGTAGAATTAACTCGGAATAACATGAATAAAACTTATAAACCATCAATTTATAGTAGTGATAATTTTATGAACTTTTTTTAATGTTAAAATTGAAAATATAAGAAAAAAAAAAAAAAAGATTCCCTAAATTTAAAAACTGGTATGTCAATGACTACTACTTTAAACAATACAAACCAGTAGATCCACAACTTGACTGTTTTCACCGCATTCAAAAGACAGAACTAATCTCGTTAATGTCCTCATCAAAATCATCAACCTGTGTGCTTGATCCAGTACCCACATGTTTCTTTAAAGTTTAATCAAATAATATCAGAAGTAATCAACCCTTTACCAAATTTAATAAATTCTTCCCTTGGCACAGGATTTAGGTACATAAATGTACACCGGTACATAACCAGCAGCGGTTTATGTTCTTTGTAGGAATGACATTCACGAAATGTATCAGTCAGGTTTTAGACCTCATCATAGCACAGAGACAGCACGCATTAAGGTGGTAAATGACCTACTGGTGGCCTCCAAACACGGCTGTGTCGCCTTGCTTGTGCTACTTGACCTTAGTGCAGCCTTGGACACTACTGATCACACAATTCTCCTTGACAGATTTGAAAATGTTGTTGGAGTTAAATGAATGGTTTATGCCATGTTGGACCTGACCGTTATCAGTTTGTAGATGTAAATGTTGATTTCTATGTATAATCAAATGCTACGTTTGTTGTTCCACAAGGTTCTGTCCCAGGCCTGTTGCCTTTCTCTCTCTATACATGTTCCCTTTGGGTAATATCATTCATGGTCATGGTATTCGCTGTTATGCTGACGACACACAGTTATATATTTCAGCAAAGCCAGATGAGAGACATCAGCTTCATAAAGTTGAAAAGCCTGTAAAGAACATTAGACACTGGATGCTTAGTAACTTCCTCTCCTTAAACTCTGATAAGACAGAAGTACCTGCACTCGGATCTCAGCTAGAAATAATATTTCTGATCATATAGTAAGTTTAGATGGTGTTTTAGTCTCATCATTTGTAGCAGGAGTGATTATTGTTGCTGGTCTTACTTTTGAAGCTCATGTAGATAATATTGCTCAGGTAGCCTTTTTCATCCCAACAATATTGCTAAAATAAGAAATATGATTCAGTACAAAATGCGGAAAAACTTGTTCATGCTTTTGTTACCTTGAGATTAGATTATTGAAACAAGTTACTGTCTGGATTTTCTAATAGGAGCATAAACAAGCTCCAGTTAGTCCAAAATACAGCAGTGAGAGTCCTTACTAGAACAAGAAGACATGAGCATATATCACCTTGATCTTAATTACATTGCACTGCCTCCCAGTTAAATTTCGAATCGAGTATAAAATACGACTTTTAACCTATAAAGCACTTAACAGTCTTGCACCACATTATCTTGGTAAACTTCTTGTCGTTTATGATCTGGCACACCCCCTTAGATCACAAGGTGCAAGCTTGCTTGCTTGTGATACCTTGAATAATGAAGACTACTGCCGGGGGCAGAGCTTTCTCTTTTAAAGCCCCACACTTATGGAATAGCCTTCCAGCTGATGTTCAGAACTCAGGAGCAGTCTCTGTTCGTAAGACAAGGTGAAAGCATACTTGTTTAGGCAAGCATCTGGGGGTCTCAGGAAGAGAGAATTCTGGTAAACTGTGATGTTGGGAAATGTCACTCCCTGACTCTATATGCTCACCCTGGTCCGTTTGGGAATATTGCCCAGTGGCACAGAGTGCCCTCATGTCTGTCCTCCTTCTGGTTCTCTCTCTTTTAGTTATGCTGCCATAGCCAGTCATGCTGGATTCCCTGCTTGCACTCAGCAATAATAAAACGTTCTGTTTCCATTACATCATGAGTAAACTTAACCTCTCTCTCTCTCTCTCTCTCTCTCTCACACACACACACACACACACACACTGTTTTTGTTGAGGTACACATTCTCCTTCTGGGATGCCAGTGATCTTGATCATTTCACTTCTGAGTCCTGTCGTCTGTCCTGGTGTGCTGATGCTGACTAGAGTCCTCATCTTGAAAGCCATTTGTTCTTTCTGATGAAGACCGATATGGACCCAGATGTGCACCAACAGACTGTGACCATGACTTTTCACTGCTGGTTATATGGACTCTTTCCCACAGTTATTTAGGACTTGCAGTTGTATAACCAACCAGACTACTTTTTGAACTGTAAAGAATTTCATATACATCTATCTATGTACTATGTAATATATATATATATATATATATATATATATATATATATATATATATATTCTTTTCCTTTCGGCTTGTTTCCCCTTTCTCGGGAGTCGCCACAGCAAATCATCTGATTCTGATTCGCACATTTGATTTGGCAGAGGTTTTTACGTCAGATGCCCTTCCAGTCACAACCCTTTAACAAGGGACAGAAACACGCTGACGGCTTTGCAGCCTACTCTTTATGAAAGTCAGCAATGGTTCTTTTACATGCCTCTCACCATAGACAGTGAGAGACATGGCCCGCCTTTGATAACCCAGTTAGCTGTACTGGGGGGAACAGTGACAACCCTGTGGGGACTCGAACCCCCAACCTTAGGATCATCGATCCTGCACCCTATCCACCAGACCACCACTGCCCCATATATATATATATATATATATATATATATATATATATATATATATATATATATACACACACACACACACACACACACACACACACACACATACACACAGTAGGCCCTCGTGAAATACTGTGTATCTATTACATACACTAAAATATAATTCTTAAACACATTCTATAGACAGTCTTACTCATCAATACAGTATTATAAACATTATACATCATACTTTATCTATCTATCTATCTATCTATATCTTCTTTTCCTTTCGGCTTTTCCCTTCAGGGGTCGCCACAGCGAATCATCTGCCTCCATCTCACCCTATCCTTTGCATCTTATTTATCTATCTATCTATCTATCTATATATATATATATATATATATATATATAAAACATATTTTCATTTTGTATGTATAATATATTATCCAGTTAAGCTCTATGCTGCCACTCAAATGCTGTATGTCTTCTCTGACTAAGCGACAGAAAAGGTCATTACGTCATTCCGTTGGATGTCTCTTCTGAAGAAATAAGACTTTCTCCTGAAGAAACGACAGTTTCATCTGAAGTGCCTAAAGAAAGGAATAATCATCTGAACTGTTGTAAAGCTGTCGTATTAAAGTCTTTGTCAATTATTATTCCAGGACAGTGCCTAAGTTAATGTTTAGAATGCTTGTGTGTGTCTGCTTTTCCCCCGCTCCGACTGAGGGGTGTGGCTGAGATACTTGGACTGAATGCAGTTCATACTTGAATTAAGTAATCTCATTTACTCCCTATATACACAAACCACACGCTCACCTCAATTAAAGTGTACTCCTTAAGTCCTTCCCCTTTAAATGCGAGGCGTTTGTTGCAGGTGACACACGGAGCTTGTGAGATGACACGCAATTTATCCAAACTTCTGATTTTTCAAGTGAGCAAGCGCACTTGAAAGCTCAAGCTCCATGTTGTCATTTTTCAAAATGGGAGCTTTGAGATGCCATTCTCTTGGTATCTGAGGCCAATAATTTGAGAATTTGTGATTGACTGCTAAGTATAATGATCTCTCAAAGATTCAGACAGCAGGTATGTGGAATTTAACACAAGAGATTAATCTACCAGAAAATTGAATTAAGTCAAGACATTTTATTCAATATACAGTGTATAAATGTAAAGAATACTCCATATTTTCAGTAAGTATTTTACTTTACATGTTATTTATATACAAACTATGCAATTGCTTTTGTCAAATGCAAAAAAAAAAAAAAAAAAAAAAAAAAAAAATCATATTTCACAGTTATTCCAGTATTGAGTATTTCAAGTGGAGATTCAGTTTATAATACTATGTTCCATCAATGTCATAACAACTAACTTGATATTCACAGGGGTTCGGTTCCGGCCCCTCCCGCGAATGAAAATAATCCGCGAGTGCTGTCTTCTTCTTTTCCTTTCGGCTTTTCCCTTCAGGGGTCGCCACAGCGAATCATCTGCCTCCATCTCACCCTATCCTTTGCATCTTCTTCTCTTACACCAACGACCTTCATGTCCTCCTTCACCACATCCATGAATCGTCTCTTTGGTCTTCCTCTGGGCCTTCTGCCTGGTAGTTCCAGCCTCAGCATCCTATTACCAATATACTCACTATCCCTCCTCTGTACATGTCCAAACCATCTCAATCTAGCCTCTCTGACTTTGTCTCCAAGACGTCTTACATGTGCTGTCCCTCTGATGTGCTCATTCCTAATCCTATCCATCCTCGTTACTCCCAAAGAGAACCTCAACATTTTCATCTCTGCTACCTCCAGCTCTGCCTCCTGTTTTTTCCCCAGGGCCACTGTTTCTAAACCATACAACATCGTTGGCCTCAACACTGTCTTGTACACTTTTCCTTTCATTCTTGCCGATACCCTCCTATCACACATAACACTGGACACTTTTCTCCAACCATTCCAACCTGCCTGCACACGCTTCTTCACCTCTTTTCCACACTCTCCATTGCTCTGGATTGTTGAGCCTAAGTACTTAAAATCCTCCACCTTTCTTATCTCTGCTCCCTGTCATCTCACCGTTCCTCTTGGGTCCTTGTCATTCATGCACATGTATTCTGTCTTACTGAGGCTAATCTTCATTCCCCTCCTTTCCAGGGCATACCGCCACCTCTCTAGATTTTCCTGCACTTGTTCTCTGCTCTCACTAACTGGGCATTGGTGGTCTAGTGGTATAGGGTGCTGGATCGCTGATCCAAAAAGTTGGGGGTTCGAGTCCCACTCTCCACAAGGTTGTCACTGTCCCCTCCAGTGCGGCTAACTGGGTTATCAAAGGCTCAAAGGCGGGCCATGTCTCTCACTGTCCATGATGAGAGGCATGTAAAAGAACCATTGCTGACTTTCGTAAAGAGTAGGCTGCAAAGTCGTCAGTGTGTTTCTGTCCCTTGCTAAAAAGGGTTGTGACAGGAAGGGCATCCGACGTAAAAACCTCTGCCAAATCAAAAAACGTGCGAATCAGATGATTCGCTGTGGCGACTCCTGAGTAAAAGGGAAAAAGCCGCAAGGAAGACAGACAGTTCTCTGCTCTCACGACAGATTACAATGTCATCTGCAAACATCATAGTCCATGGGGAATCTTGTCTAACCTCATCTGTCAGCCTGTCCATCACCATATCAAACAAGAAGGGGCTCAGAGCTGACCCTTGATGCAGTCCCTCCTCCACCTTGAACTCTTGTGTCACACCGACAGCACACCTCACCACTGTCTTACATCTCTCATACATGTCCTGCACCACTCTAACATACTTCTCTGCCACTCCAGACTTCCTCATGCAATACCACAGTTCTTCTCTCGGCACCCTGTCATATGCTTTCTCCAGATCCACAAAGGCACAATGCAGCTCCCTCTGACCTTCTCTGTACTTCTCCATTAACATCCTCAAGGCAAACACTGCATCTGTGGTGCTCTTTCTTGGCATGAAACCAAACTGTTGTTCACAAATGCTGACCTCTGCCCTTAGTCTAGCTTCCACTATTCTTTCCCATAACTTCATCGTATGGCTCATCAACTTTATCCCTCTGTAGTTTCCACAACTCTGCACGTCTCCCTTGTTCCTAAAAATGGGCACCAGCACACTTCTCCTCCATTCCTCTGGCATCCTCTCACTCTCTAAGACCTTGTTGAATGTTCTTGTCAGAAAATCTACTGCTACCTCTCCTAGACACTTCCATACCTCCACCGGTATGTCATCAGGACCAACTGCCTTTCCATTCTTCATCCTCTTCAATGCCCTCCTCACTTCACCCTTACTAATCTTTGCTACTTCCTGGTCCTCAACAGTCACCTCTTCTACTCTTTTTTCTCTCTCTTTTTCCTCATTCATCAGCTCTTCAAAGTACTCTTTCCATCTTCCAAGCACACTTCTGTCATCAGTCAATACATTTCCCTCTCTGTCCTTTATCAATCTAACTTGCTGCATGTCCTTCCCATCTCTGTTTCTCTGCTGTGCCAACCTGTATAAATCATTTTCTCCCTCTTTACTTTCTAACCGAGCATACAAGTCATCGAACGCGCTCTGCTTGGCCTTTGAAACTGCTCCCTTTGCCTTACGCTGTGTCTCCCTGTACTCCTGTTTACTCTCTTCGGTTTTCTCACATGTCCCACTTCTTCTTAGCTAACCTCTTCCTTTTAACACACTCCTGCACTTCCTCATTCCACCACCAAGTCTCCTTATCTACTTTCCTTCCAGATGACACACCAAGTATTCTCCTACCTGTCTCCCTGATCACATTAGCTGTAGTTGTCCAGTCATCTGGAAGCACTTCCTGACCACCCAAAGCCATTTTCAACCCTTCCTTGAAGACAACACGACATTCTTCCTTTTTCAACTTCCACCACTTTGTCTTCTGCTCTGCCTTTGCCTTCTTCACCTTCCTCACCATCAGCATCATCCTGCACACCACCATCCTATGCTGTTTGGCAACACTCTCACCCGCTACTACTTTGCAGTCACTGACTTCCTTTAAATTACATCGCCTGCACAAGATGTAGTCTACCTGTGTGCTCCTACCTCCACTTTTATAAGTCACCCTATGCTCCTGTCTCTTCTGGAAGAAAGTATTCACCACAACCATTTCCATCCTTTTTGCAAAATCTACCAACATCTGTCCTTCTGCGTTCCTGTCCTGGATACCAAACCTACCCATCACTTCCTCGTCCCCTCTGTTTCCTGCACCAACATGTCCATTGAAGTCTGCACCAATGACCACTCTTTCACCTCTGGGGGTACTCTGCATCACTTCATCTAAATCCCTCCAGAATCTCTCCTCTTCTCGCTCACATCCTGTCTGTGGGGCATAAGCGCTAACCACATTGACCATGACACCTTCAAGTTCTAACTTGAGACTCATCACTCTGTCTGACACTCTTTTCACTTCTAGAACATTCCTGACAAACTCCTCCTTCAAGATGACTCCGACTCCATTTCTCTTCCCATCCACACCATGATAAAACAGCTTAAACCCTGCTCCTATGCTTCTAGCCTTGCTACCTTTCCACCTGGTCTCCTGAACACACAGTATGTCCACCTTCCTCCTCTGCATCATGTCAGCCAGCTCTCTATCTTTTCCTGCCATAGTTCCAACATTCAAAGTCCCTACTTTCAGTCCTAGACTCATGCCTTTCCTCTTCTCTCTCTGGCAATGGACACGCCTCCCACCTCTCCTTCTTCGACGTCTTCGACCAACAGTAGTCCAATATCCATCAGCACCCTGTTGGTTGACGGCACTGATGGCGGTCGTTGTTAACCCGGGTCTCGACCGATCCGGTATGTCATTCTTTCTTGTGATTCGCATAGTTTATTTGGCATTTGTTTTACGCCGGATGCCCTTCCTGACGCAACCCTCTGCATTTATCCGGGCTTGGGACCGGCGTGAGGGAGAGACACTGGTTTGTGCCCCCCCCACGGCTGCATTAATTATATATATGTATATAAGTATGCTATATAATGCTTATATATTTTATTAATGTCGTTTGTATTTTCATGGTTTCACCCAAATGAGGATGGGTTTCCCTTTTGGTTCTGGTTTCTCTCAAGGTTTCTTCCTCACAATTACTGAGGGAGTCTTTCCTTGCCACCGTCTTGGTCATGGATAAGTAGGGGTAAGAAGAAATATTTAAAATTTTTTATACAGTAAAACCTCCGCTGACGAACGCTTAAGCTCACGAACTTTTCGCCTCAAGAACATTAAATTCGCGAGCATATAGTCTCTGCTGACGAACTAGTTTTCGGCGGACGAACCAAACCACGCGGTCGAACAGCGCCACGGTGGCGGCCACGAGAAGCTGACGCATGCTCACGGCGTCCCAGTTCGTCACCCCCTTTCTTTGAGTGCGGACATGGTTTGTGTTTGATAGACATTTTGGACCATATTGAGTGTACTTTTGCTATTATGGGACCGAAAAAGACCCCACC
This sequence comes from Plotosus lineatus, assembly GCA_024760905.1. NCBI lineage: Eukaryota > Metazoa > Chordata > Actinopteri > Siluriformes > Plotosidae > Plotosus > Plotosus lineatus. The sequence continues at coordinate 6,490,586 of CM045746.1, forward strand.
ACAGGTGGAGTTACCTACAGTCCTTATGGAAGGTGACTCTCCTTCCATACAGTAACTCCCTCCCTCCCACTTCTTCCCACTCCATTCCATCAAGCAATCAACTACCATCACAAAGGTAAATAAAACGACTTTATTATACAGTACAGTTTATTTCTTTAATTACAATACAATAGCACATTTATTATACATAAAATAAGGCATATTTTTGTGTAGTTTTAAAGTTTTTATTTAGTAGAAAATTATGTTTTATGGGGACCTGGGAACGGATTATTCTCATTTTAATGGTTTCTTATGGGAAATAAATGTTCGGAAGACGAACTTTTCGCCTTACACACACTTTCTGGGAACCAATTATGTTCGTGAGCTGAGGTATCACTGTACTTTGTAAGCCCCTATTTTCACGGTTTATTATATATCTCTAAGTCTATATATCTTTATGTGTGTGTTTCGAAATGAAGAGATAAAAGCCGAGTTCACAATCAGATTTATTTCTTTTTATTCAATGTTTCCATGGATATGGGTAAATGTGTGTGTCTTCAGACATTGAGTTCCCAGAAACTTCCCAGAATGCTTCTGGAGTGTATTTATTTATTTTATCAGGAAGCTGAAGAAACGGAAGAGAGAAAATTCAATAATTTTATTTACCAATTAGTTCATTTGTCACACAGCATATAATTTTATCAGTGAGTGTATGTGTGTGTGTGTGTGTGTGTGTGTGTGTGTGTGTGTGTCTGTGTGTGTGTGTGTGTGTGTGTGTGTGTGTGTGTGTGTGTGTGATACCTGTACGGGTATCCGTGATATTTAGATCGAAAGATGGAAAGAAGAAAGCTGAAAAAGAAGACGACCAACCCGAGTCCCACTAAACAAATAACTGGACACACACACACACAAACACACACACACACACACACACACACACACACACACACACACCAGAAAAGCTAAATTATGTGGTGTGATGGAGTTATGGAAGGTGGGATGTGTGATGGAGGGATGGAGGGATGGAAGGATGAATAGTGTGATGGAGGGATCAAAGGTGGGATGGAGCGATAGTAGGTTAAATGGTGTGACAGAGGGATAGAAGTTAAGGAAAGACGGTGGGATGGAGGGATGGAAGGCGAGAACGTGTGCTTGAGGGATAGAAGGTAGAATGGTGTCATAGAATGAGTGATGGAGTGATGGTATGATGGAGGGAGACAAGATGGGATGGTGTGATGAATGGATAGAAGGTGTGATGGTGTGATGGATAGATGGTGTGGAGGGATGGAAGGTGGGATGGTGTGAAAATCTAAATTCTGTAAAATTAACTATAAATGAAGTTAAATTTAGTTCAAATTATTTAGTTTGAAATGACATCAAGCAAACACCGGTCAAAGCATCCTCATAACATCATTTAATTATTTTATCAAAATAATGTTTCTATTCTCCATTAGCCTCAAAATGAAAGAGAAGAAACCGATTAAAATGTAGAACTAGAAAACGATAACTGATAACAAGAGAAGAGGAGCGTGAAAGAAAGAAAAACATGAGAAAGAAAAATATTAGAAAAGAAACTGAGAGAATGTCTCCATTGGTATTAGAAAAAAAACAGCACAGAAGTAGGGACCAAGCAGAGGAAAGAGGGATGAAAAGTATTCCTGTTCAAAAAAAATAAAGAAAGAAAGTGAAAAGATTACGGAAAGAAAAAGGAAATATGATAGAAGGAGGAGGATGATGGGAATAAGAGGACAGTGATGCACGGCAGGGTAGGGTCAATTCCATTTACAGACTCAATCACGAGATATTAATTACATTATACGATGGTACCGTGACTTACGAGTGTCTTTTATAATGAATTTTCCATGATATAAGCATTGATCCCACCAAAAATCTGCCCGTGGCTGTCACACGCAGGTGGAGTGCTAAGCACACACACCTGATTCCACTTACCAATTACCAGGCTTCTCTAACAGTCACTACAATTTCCCCGTGCTCTAGTGCCTTCCCGGTGAACAATAAGGATCACCCGTTTTCATCATACCATGTCTCCTGCATTTTTGGGTCCGGCTGAATGTTCGTGGCATCATAGAATCTTCTAGCCCTTCTGTGGAATCAGGTGTGTGTGCTTAGCAATACACCCACGATAGCCACGCCCCTCTTCAGCATGCATAGAGAGAGAGAGAGTTGGAGCCGCCAAAACCAGAGTCTCTCACAATACAGACCATAACATAGTGTCTGTCTGTCTTCCTTTCGGCTTTTTCCCTTTTACTCGGGAGTTGCCACAGCGAATCATCTGATTCGCACGTTTGATTTGGCAGAGGTTTTTACGTCGGATGCCCTTCCTGTCACGCTGACGACTTTGCAGCCTACTCTTTACGAAACTCAGCAATGGTTATTTTACATGCCTCACACCATAGACAGTGAGAGATATGGCCGGCCTTTTGATAACCCAGTTAGCTGCACTGGGGGACAGACCATAACAGTGTACTGTTGGGCTTTCTTTTTGTTGTCTAGTTCTTTCTCTCGCTGGTTCTGAGAGAGAGAGAGATAGTCATCTCATGGATCAGTTAGTCTGTGTCACCCAGAGCTCTGGGGTGGCTTGCAATAAAGGGTCACGTTCTCTACTCACAAGCTCACCGAAGCTTACAGAGGTGAACAAAGTATTTATACTATGGGCTGCAGTCTAGCTGGGTTACAATACAATTTGAGCCCAAGGTGTGAGACCAGTCCTGCCCCAGGTGTGAGCCCAGTCCTGCCCAAGGTGTGAGCCCATTTGTTAACAATTTCTCAGGAAAAGGGGAACAACATCTGGGTTACAATACTTATAAGAACACTTTGTGCTTTTCCATGGGAAACAAATATGAATACATAGTTAAAGGATATCAAACACTGAAATAGAAATTACTGCCTCTGAAAACCCCTTTCATGTACTGTATTCAATAATTTTTTCGCTTAATTTGAGAACCTATGGTATGAGTTACGGTACCGTTAACTTCTGTTCAAAAAATGACGGAACAGATTAAGACCATTTACATTATTTGTAATAGGAAAAGCGAATTCGGAATTCGACCAAATTGGAATTCGACCAGCCGTCGGGAACAAATTATGGTCGAGTACTGAGGCACCACTGTATGGTCTCACTCAAATGTTCAGTGAAAAATCGAATTACAAGTGCACTGTAATTATAATTGATTATCACTTATGTAATTGAGCCCAACCCTGATGGAGGGACTAAAGCAGTAAAGGACAAGACCAGTTTAAGAACAGATACTGTTCAGAACAGTCAGGATTCAGATTCAAAGTTCAGTCTAATAAGAGAGAGAGAGAGAGAGAGAGAGAGAGAGAGAGAGAGAGAGAAACAGAGAGAGAGACAGAGAGAGAGAGGGGGAGAAATTGAGCTTGGAAAAAATGGAAAAAGAGAGGAAAAGAAAAGGGAAAAAGAGAAAAGGGAGTGAGAAAGAAAATAGAAAGAGGGAAGGAAAGAGGGAGGAAAAAGAGGATGAGGAAAAGAAAAGTATGTAAGGTTTCATTATGATCCTACTTTGATTATAAATAAAAGAGTGAGCGTTATCTGATTTTTATATCGTAAAGCACACAGAGAGACTTACTCCTTCTCTTTCCCACGTCTCCTTTGGAAGTAGCGGCTTCGTTCAGTAGGACCATCCCCATCGTTATCGCTGTGTCTGAGGAAAGAGTTACAGGGAAAACACAGGGAACAGCAGCACACGCATGAGACAGAAATGACAGAACACCCAGAAGGGCGACAGAGAAATGACAGAACACCCAAAAGAGTGAGAGAGAAATGACAGGACACCCAGGAGAGCGACAGAGAAAAGACATCACACTCAGGAGAGTGAGAGAAAACCGACTGGACACCCAGAACAGTGAGAAAAGACAGGGCACCCAGAAGAGTGAGAGAAACAATCAACCATTTGAGTAAAACAAAGATGGGGAGATACAGAGAGAGAGAGAGAGAGAGAGAGAGAGAGAGAGAGAGATGGAAGAAAAACAATCTGATTTTATTATTATTTGTAGATTTTCAAGGATACTCAGCAGGAGGATGATGTGAGATTCAGCAACAAATTGAGCCTGACTGCTGCCATGGATATAACTCTGTACACACACACACACACACGCACACACACACACAAAGAGCGAGAGAGAGAGAGAGAGAGAAAGAGAGAGAGAGAGAGAGAGAGAGCTTCTGATGCATCTGTAATTGTAGATTACACTCTTCACTTGTACAAATTAGAATTAACTGGTTCATCAATAATGGAAAGTTGTCCTGGTCCAGATGCAGCAAAACAGGCTTTAAACCAATAGTTACATAGATATGACCACCAGCATGTTTCAAGAAGGGGAGAAAATGTGATACAGTGGAAATGTTGGGTTGCATCCATCTCCACTTTTTTAACCATTGTAGGGGCTAACAAACTTACAATCCTCACTGTGTGTGTACTGGACTGGAGGACAAATAGTATCCACAACATCTGCAGTGTGTGTGTGTGTGCGTATGGGGGGGTGTCTGTTTATAAGTATTGATTCCTCAGACACAGATGAGACACAAAATGTTCATGACAAAAAACGGCTGCTAAAATTAGCTGAGCAGTGTGTGTGTGTGTGTGTGTGTGCGAACGTGTTTACTTCATAAATAATCCATAACAAGCAAAAAGCCCTTGAACTTGTTAGCAGAGGAGGGAAGATGAGCGTAATTAAGAAACAGCACCGCGAGCAGAAGTTAAAAAAAAAAAGAATGTGAAAAGTGAGAGCTTATCTCACACAATTCTCTTTAATTTGCTGCAAGTCAAATTACTGTATAACAAATTCAGACTTTATATTAATTATTATTATACCGACTACCGTTATATACTGTATTATAAAATAATCAGCTACACCTCCCTCCATCTCTCTCTTTACATCTTTCTCTCCATCTTCTAACTCTCTCCTCTTAGCCCTCTTCTTCCTGCCTTTGCTCTCTCCCTCTCTTTTGAACTTTCTCCTTCCTTCCTTCTCCTTCCCTTAATCTCTCTCCATTCAATTCTCTTTCCTAAGTGCTTTCTCTTTTTCTGTTTCTGCTGCCTTTATCTGCCAAGCTTTTCTCTCCTTCCATCACATGGTGAATCATTTCAGTAAATAGTTCTTCAGCATGGACTGTCTCAGTCCATTGCTACTCTGAGTGACTTTTTAACTTGGTCTCTGATGGATGAGGACACCGAGGGGGAAAATGCAAACTCAAGATTTTTTTCTTTCCTTTCTTTTTTCATCCCTTCGACGCAGCAGATAAATAGTTCCAGAGACAAGCTTGTGCCTAATGGGTTTTCGTGTTGTAACCTTTCAGAAATGATTGTGTCCATTGTTTAATCTGGTGTTTTTTCAAGGAACCTCAGAACTGAAAGGTCAAAAGAGTGAGTCAGTGACTGAGATAAATGAAAAGTCAACAAAGCAGAAAGACAGATACATAGAGAAAGATGGAGGAGAATAGAAGAAGGAGACAGAGAAAGAGTGATGGAGATTGACACAAGAGACAGCAATGGAGAGAGAAAGTGACGGAGTGAGAGGCAGATATGGAGAGAAAGAGCAGTAAAGAGAGGGAAAGATAGAAAGCATTGGGGAGTGAGCAAAAGTGAGAATGATGGAGAAAGTGATGGAGACGGAGCGATGGAGAGTGATGAAGGAGTAAGAGAGGAGACGGAGATGGATATAGCACAACTGAGAGAGCAATGGAATAAGCGTGTGCAATACAGAGAGAGAGAGCGAGAAGGATGGAGAGAGGGAGCAAAGGAGAGAGAGCATGCAATGGGGAGAGAGGGAGCAATGAAGAAAGAAGGAGGGAGAGAGAGACAGAGAGAAAGTGAGTTATGGACAGAGAGTGATAGGGAGAGAGACAATGATTGGCGAGATACCACCATGGGGAGTGTGAGAAATGGAGAGAGCGAGCGATGGAGAGAGTGTGATGGAGAGAATGAGACAGAACAAGGTGGAGAGGGAGAGAGAGAGATTTCTAATAAATGATGTTTAAATTCTCATCAACTCTTTGTGAATGAGAGACGAAGCAGCGAGTCCCTGGATTTAGATGTGTTGATAAATAAAGAAGGCGCAGCAGTTCTGCTGGTGGGAATCAAACTCATCCCTGTCAGATATTTTCAACTTTTTGAAGATGTTTCGTCCAAACCACTCGCTAAAAACACTCTATTCATCTTCTCCAACATTCAGTCTGTTTAAAGCGCTGCAGGCTTAAAAAGATTCTTTCATATCAACCTCACCAAACAGCAGCGTATAAAAGACGTGAGAACGTCTATACTTTCACAGCGCAGACACTCAAACGCTCCACATTTCACTTCCATGGGAATTCCGGGAACTTCCAGGAACACAATCAAGTCATCGACATGAGACCCACCACACATCTGAGATCCTGCTCAAGTTTGTGGACTCCACCCATCACTCCCCAAATACCCAAACCACTCACATATGTAAATGTAAGTCTGAAGTGGCTCAGTTTGACTCCTCCTCCTTCTTCGTCTTTTCCTTTTGACTTTTCCCTTTCTAGGGGTCGGCACAGTGAATCATCTGCCTCCGTCGTCATGAGTCATATTAATGATTCGCACGTTTGATTCGGCAGAGGTTTTTACACCAGATGCCCTTCCTGACACAACCCTTTAGCAAGGGACAGAAACACGCTGACGTCTTTGCAGCAACTCTTTACGAAAGTCAGCAATGGGTTTTTTTTTACATGAACCTCTCTCCATAGACAGTGAGACATGGCCTGCCTTTGATAACCCAACTGGGGGGACAGTGACAACCTTGTGGAGAGTGGAACTTGAACCCCCAACACTAGGATTAGCAATCCAGCACCTTTACCACCAGACCACCACCGCCACAGGCTCAATTTGACTCCAAATCTGAGAAAACTCAGCACCGAGGCCCCCTGCTGGTTCAGAGTGTTCTGGAAACAGTTTTTCAAGTTGATGACTGTGAGCGAGTTCAGCTCATGCAGTTCTAATTTTTTTTTTTTTTTTTTTTTAGTACAGACGCACATTCACGCTCGGACTGAGTGTTTCACACATGTCTCTCTCTCTTTCTCTCTCTCTCTCTCGCTCTCACACACACACACACACACACACACACACACCCTCTGAGGAAACTACACTCATTTTCTACACACACTTTCCATTCCATGATTGCTTGAACAGTCTCACGTTGTTAGAATAATGAGCAGAGAAAGAAAAGTGGGCGCCTCACTCCTGCTCTCACCTCTAAAACTGGGTTGCCAGTGTGTGTTTCTGTCAGTCGGTAAAACAATTACCTGGCTTGTGGGCAAATGGGATTTTTGAAGAATTTAAAGTCAAACAGGAAACTTGTCAACTTCCTCACAGTAGATGTAGCACAAGGAGGAGGAAAATGAAGAGGAAGATGATGAAGACAGCGAGGGGGAGGGGTAAGTGAATACAACTGTTCATAGCAGCCAATACAGATATTTTAGATGAAAGCGAATTACAATACTGTAACCCCCCGCCCATTCGCGGTTCACTGGTCATGGCCCTGCATACTTGCATACCTTCAAATTTAGCCAATGGCTGAGAGCTTTTGTTTCTCCCTCCTGCTGATTGGTTGCAGATGATGTGTACACCTCTTTTTTTCTCCTTTGCGCACATGCTATCAACATGATTGTTTGAATTGTGAATTCATGTTTTTTTTAGTGTGCTTTTAATGATTATTTAAGCGCTATGATGTCACTCAAATGTCCTACATATCACTAAAAAAAGTGATAATTAGGTTTTCATAAGAAGAGTAAAAATAAACTGCTGATTACATTTTGAAGACACAGAGAGATCAGTCGGAGCTTGAAGGAAAAAGAACGAGACAAGGACAGGCCAGCATTTTCTGATTTGTCTCCATCGCTCTTACTATCCATCTCTCTTCATATTCCAATCTCTCTTCCTCACAGTCTCTTGCCCTGCCCTCATCCCTTGCTCTTCTCATCTCCCCACCAGTTTCTCCTGTTAGGCAACCCCTCAGCAGACCATCCATCTCTCTCTGTGTCCCATCAACCACCTGCATGTCCTCCTTCACCACATACATAAAACTCTTTATCCTTCCTTTTCTCCGCTTACCAGGCTGCTCCATCCTCCACATTCTTTCACCAATATACCCTACATCAATCCTCTGCACAAGTCCAAACCATCTCGATCTGTTCTTTCACTCCATCCCCAACACACCGCTCTGTTCTATCCCATCAATATTTTCGTATCTCTCAGAAAATCACAGCATTATCATCTCTGATACTTTTTCATGTCTCCGAACCGTACCACACGACTGGCCTCACTTCGGTCTTATAATCCTTGATACCCTTCTATCAACAAACACTCCATCCACTCATATCTACCCTGCCTCTTCTCTCTAGCGTATCTCCTACACCTCACCATACTCCTCTCCAGAAGAAAATCTCATGTCTATCTAAACTTCCTGATTCAGGATTCACCAGTGCTGCTGCTTCCATAAACAGGAAGAAACGACAGGACACACAGAAGAGCGAGAGATAAACGACAGAACACCCAGAGGAGTCATCTTTTTACTGTTACCCTTTTCATACAGTATACGGGACTGTGTTTGTGTGTTTGTGTGTGTGTGTGTGGGGCGGGGGGGGTTTGGGGCGCTGCTAGTTCCTATGTACCAAAGCCGCAGTATAAACACTGAGCAGGTTTTTATTTCATGTGACATGCTGCTTCTCACCTGTCACTTCTGACCAATCGCATTACAGAATTCAAAAGTGCTACAAGATTAAAAAAAGAAAGAATGAAAGAGAGAAGGAATCTTTGCTTGTGCAAAAAGGAAGAAATAGGTAATTAACGCCCACTCGTTCAGCTTCTCTTCATCGTGTGTTTTCATTATCATCACCCCGCCAGTCTCGGGTGTGCGGCGTTTGCACTAATTAGGGTTACAGTTCGCCTTCGAGATACATTAAGTGTCTGGATCTGTGTGTATGTGTGTGTGCGTGTGCGTGTGTGTGTGTGTGTGGAGTCCGGATTTCTCTCACACCAAATTTCACATTTATTTAATGCTTCAGTTCACCACTCAATTTCCTGCACACACACACACACACACACACACCCTCAGACGAACATGTAAACATTTGTATCCATGTTATAAAACTGAAAAAAAGGCAAAAGAGGAAAAATAAACATTTTATGCATGTTGGAGGCCTGATTCCACCGGCACGTGTGTGTGTGTGTGTGTGTGTGAGTGTGTGTGTGTGTATGTGTGTGTTTGTGACATGGAGAGTGAGAGAGCACCGAAACAAGCTGGCAAAGGTCCTGATGATTTGACCGAACAAGTCCCAAAAAGAAGAAAATTGCACTTTTCTCATTTCATTATACATCGTTAATCAGAGCAAGGGTCTGGCGCAAACTAATTAGTGTATATATATATATATATATATATATATATATATATATATATATATATATATATATATATATAAAAGACAACCCTGGACTGCTTCCTGATGTGCATCGAATTTCCTGCAAGGAAAATAATATTTGTGCTCTAAAAAAATTCCCAAATTAGATTACAAGCTTTCAGTTTTATACTCAGCAGGCTGGGCGCTAAAACATACGAGCGCCAGGCTGTCTGTTCCAACTAATCCAATATTCAGGATCAATGTCTCGACATAGGGTTTGATTCCATCCATTCAGAATGAATACAAGGCCAAAAACAAGCAGGACACTGAAAAACAGGAATAAAACACGGAATGGGAAATCTCTGGAATCCCCAAAATGCAGAAACTGTAAAATCATAAATGCTGGGAAAAAATAATAGAAGATGGTGTGAGGGGAACAAGCTGTACTCTAAAACCAAAAATATGAATAGACAGAGAAATGGGAAGACGGAAGTGGAAAACAAACAGAATGTAAGAAACAAAAACAGGAAACTCATGAAGAAAACAGACTCTGGGATAAAATTATGAGAAGTTACACTGATAGCTCGGCTAATATTATATATATATATATATATATATATATATATATATATATATATATATATATATATATATATATATATCTTCTTTTCCTTTCGGCTTTTCCCTTCAGGGTTCGCCACAGCGAATCATCTGCCTCCATCTCACCCTATCCTTTGCATCTTCTTCTCTTACACCAACGACCTTCATGTCCTCCTTCACCAATCGTCTCTTTAGTCTTCCTCTAGGCCTTCTGCCTGGTAGTTCCAGCCTCAGCATCCTATTACCAATATACTCATTATCCCTCCTCTGTACATGTCCAAACCATCTCAATCTAGTCTCTCTGACTTTGTCTCCAAAACGTCTTACATGTGCTGTCCCTCTGATGTGCTCATTCCTGATCCTATCCATCCTTGTTACTCCCAAAGAGAACCTCAACATTTTCATCTCTGCTTCCTCCAGCTATGCCTCCTGTCTTTTCCCCAGGGCCACTGTTTCTAAACCATACAACATCGTTGGCCTCAACACTGTCTTGTACACTTTTCCTTTCATTTTTGCCGATACCCTCCTATCACACATCACACCGGACACTTTTCTCCAACGATTCCAACCTGCCTGCACACGCTTCTTCACCTCTTTTCCACACTCTCCATTGCTCTGGATTGGTGAGCCTAAGTACAGTAAAACCTCCGCTGACGAACGCTTAAGCTCACGAACTTTTCGCCTCAAGAACATTAAATTTCCGAGCATATTGTCTCTGCTGACGAACTAGTTTTCGGCGGACGAATCAAACCACGCAGTCGAACAGCGCCACGGTGGTGGCCACGAGAAGCTGACGCACGCTCACGGCGTCACAGTTCGTCACACCCCTTTCTTTGAATGCGGAAGTGGTTTGTGTTTGCTAGACATTTTGGACCATATTGAGTGTACCTTTGCTATTATGGGACCGAAAAAGACCCCACCACAGGCGGAGATCATTGAAAAACACGAACGAGGGGTGCGTTTGTGTGACTCAGCGTCCCAGTACCAGTACGCTAAGTCTACCACCATCCTTAAGAACAAGGAAGCTATTAAGGCTGCGTGTGTGGCTAAGGGTGTTTCCAAACAGTAGGCGTTTCCAAACACTCCTTCCAAACAGTAAGTCCCTCCCTCCCTCCCTCCTCCTCCCACCCTCCCTCCTCCTCCCACTCCATTCCATCAAGCCATCAACTACCATCACAAAGGTAAATAAAACGACTTTATTATACAGTACAGTTTATTTCTTTAATTACAATACAATAGCACATTTATTATACATAAAATAAGGTATATTTTTGTGTAGTTTTAAGGCTTATTTAGTAGAAAATTATGTCCTTGTCATTCATGCACATGTATTCTGTCTTACTGAGGCTAATCTTCATTCCCCTCCTTTCCAGGGCATACCTCCACCTCTCTAGATTTTCCTGCACCTGTTCTCTGCTCTCACTACAGATCACGATGTCATCTGCAAACATCATAGTCCATGGAGAATCTTGTCTAACCTCGTCTGTCAGCCTGTCCATCACCATAGCAAACAAGAAGGGGCTGAGAGCTGACCCTTGATGCAGTCCCACCTCCACCTTGAACTCTTCTGTCACACCGACAGCACACCTCACCACTGTCTTACATCTCTCATACATGTCCTGCACCATTCTAACATACTTCTCTGCCACTCCAGACTTCCTCATGCAATACCACAGTTCTTCTCTCGGCACCCTGTCATATGCTTTCTCCAGATCCACAAAGGCACAATGCAGCTCCCTCTGACCTTCTCTGTACTTCTCCATTAACATCCTCAAGGCAAACACTGCATCTGTGGTGCTCTTTCTTGGCATGAAACCAAACTGTTGTTCACAAATGCTGACCTCTGCCCTTAGTCTAGCTTCCACTATTCTTTCCCATAACGTCATCGTATGGCTCATCAACTTTATCCCTCTGTAGTTGCCACAACTCTACACGTCTCCCTTGTTCTTAAAAATGGGCACCACTCTTCTCCATTCCTCTGGCATCCTCTCACTCTCTAAGACCTTGTTGAATGTTCTTGTCAGGAAATCTACTGCTACCTCTCCGAGACACTTCCATACTTTTTCATTCCACCACCAAGTCTCCTTATCTACTCTCCTTCCAGAGGACACCAAGTATTCTCCTACCTGTCTCCCTGATCACATTAGCTGTAGTTGTCCAGTCATCTGGAAGCCCTTAGTCTAGCTTCCACTATTCTTTCCCATAACTTCATCATATGGCTCATCAACTTTATCCCTCTGTAGTTGCCACAACTCTGCACGTCTCCCTTGTTCTTAAAAATGGGCACCAGCACACTTCTCCTCCATTCCTCTGGCATCCTCTCACTCTCTAAGACCTTGTTAAATGTTCTTGTCAGAAAATCTACTGCTACCTCTCCTAGACACTTCCATACCTCCACCGGTATGTCATCAGGACCAACTGCCTTTCCATTCTTCATCCTCTTCAATGCCCTCCTCACTTCACCCTTACTGATCTTTGCTACTTCCTGGTCCTCAACAGTCACCTCTTCTACTCTTTTTTCTCTCTCATTTTCCTCATTCATCAGCTCTTCAAAGTACTCTTTCCATCTTCCCAGCACACTTCTGTCATCAGTCAATACATTTCCCTTTCTGTCCTTTATCAATCTAACTTGCTGCACATCCTTCCCATCTCTATTTCTCTGCTGTGCCAACCTGTATAAATCATTTTCTCCCTCTTTACTTTCCAACCGAGCATACAAGTCATTAAACGCGCTCTGTTTGGCCTTTGACACCGCTATCTTCGCCTTACGCTGTGTCTCCCTGTACTCCTGTTTACTCTCTTCAGTCCTCTCAATGTCACACTTCTTCTTAGCTAACCTCTTCCTTTGTACACACTCATGCACTTCCTCATTCCACCACCAAGTCTCCTTATCTACTCTCCTTCCAGATGACACACCAAGTATTCTCCTACCTGTCTCCCTGATCACATTAGCTGTAGTTGTCCAATCATCTGGAAGCACTTCCTGACCACCCAAAGCCTGTTTCAACTCCTCCTTGAAGACAACCCGACACTCTTCCTTTTTCAACTTTCACCACTTTGTCTTCTGTTCTGCCTTTGCCTTCTTCACCTTCCTCACCATCAGCATCATCCTGCACACCACCATCCTATGCTGTTTGGCAACACTCTCACCCGCTACTACTTTGCAGTCACTGACTTCCTTTAAATTACATCGCCTGCGCAAGATGTAGTCTACCTGTGTGCTCCTACCTCCACTTTTATAAGTCACCTTATGCTCCTCTCTCTTCTGGAAGAAAGTATTCACCACAGCCATTTCCATTCTTTTTGCAAAATCTACCAACATCTGACCTTTTGCGTTCCTGTCCTGGATACCAAACCTACCCATCACTTCCTCGTCCCCTCTGTTTCCTGCACCAACATGTCCATTGAAGTCTGCCCCAATGACCACTCTTTCACCTCTGGGGGTACTCTGCATCACTTCATCTAACTCCCTCCAGAATCTCTCCTTCTCTTCGCGCTCACATCCTGTCTGTGGGGCATAAGCACTAACAACATTGACCATCACACTTTCAAGTTCTAACTTGAGACTCATCACTCTGTCTGACACTCTTTTCACTTCTAGAACATTCCTGACAAACTCCTCCTTCAAGATGACTCCGACTCCATTTCTCTTCCCATCCACACCATGATAAAACAGCTTAAACCCTGCTCCTATGCTTCTAGCCTTGCGACCTTTCCACCTGGTCTCCTGAACACACAGTATGTCCACCTTCCTCCTCTGCATCATGTCAGCCAGCTCTCTACCTTTTCCTGCCATAGTTCCAATGCCTTTCCTCTTCTCTCTCTGGCAACGGACACGCCTCCCGCCTCTCCTTCTTCGATGTCTTCGACCAACAGTAGCCCAATTTCCATCAGCACCCTGTTGGTTGACGGCACTGATTGGCTGTCGTTGTTAACCCGGGCCTCGACCGATAAAAGTACACCAATTTTGGATGAAATGTCTTAAAAGTAAAAGAAAATTATTTATTAAACCATTAAACCATTTTATTAACATATTTATTAATTAAACCATTATTAAATATTTTTATTAACGCACATACACACACACACACACAGACACACACACCTCTCTCTTCCCCTCTCTCGCTTTTCTCTCTCTCGCGCTGCGGGCCACGCCCACAAGACATGGAATTCAAAGCGCATTCCCTGCTTGACAAACTCAAAAAAAAAAAAAAAAAACTTAAAACTAAAACGTGAAGCTTCCTTCTGTCTCTATCTGGGAGGCCAGTGGGGCGAGACAGCCAATGAGAGAGCAACGCGTGCGTCGTGTTGATTGGCACATTTGAATTTCTTTTCGTAAGAGGGGGTTGTTTCGTATTTCGGGGACTTAAACTCAAGAAAATGTTTTTTCATCATCCAGGGATTTCGTACAATGGGGTCTTCGTAAATTGGGGGCTGACTGTATATATATCTATCTATCTATATATATATATATATATATATATATACATATATATATATATATATATATACACACACACATATACATATATATACATATATGTACACACACACACACTCATAGCCCACCATATATACAGTCACACCTCACCTTACGAAATTAATCTGTTTCGTAACCCGATTTTTTCGTAAGTTGAGAAGCATTTTACATGTAAAAGGCCTGATTCGTTCCAAAGCCCCTAATCATACCCCTAAACCCTTTAAAAATTATAAAAACTACACCTTTTAAGGCCTCCTGCTTCAATATCGTACCGATGGTAGACAGGTTTGGCCATATTCCTTTGCGATATCAGTCAAACACATGCCACGAGCCCGCTTCTTATTTTCACTCGCACCAGAAATCACTTTCACCAGGTATCACATGCACGTGTGTGTGAAGGTATGTGTGTATGTTGACCATGTCTTCTTAGCAGAGTTATAATCTTACAAACGTTTATGCATGGTTAAAAGCATGAGCCAAAAAATAATGCAATGTGCACACTCGAAAAACAACAGTAACTCTGTCCTTTGCCGTTAGAACTCCGTGATGAACAATGAGTCGAAGGCACACGAAAAGCATCATGGGTATTATGGAGATGCAGCTCTATAATAGCCAATGGGAGTGAGCTGCATCTCCATGATGAACAATGGGTCGAAGGCACACGAAAAGCATCATGGGTATTATGGAGATACAGCTCCTTCTTAGCCAATGGGAGACCAGCGGGGTGAGGTGTTGGGAGATAGCCAATGGGAGAGCAACTCACGCATAGTTTTTTAATTTTTGAGATGGCGCATTTTGTCACGTGAATTTTTGTCGTATCCCGAGACAGAAATTTTAAGTAAATGTGTTTCGTAACTTGGATTTTTTGTGTGTTGGGTCTTTCATAAGGTGAGGTACCACTGTGTGTATGTATGTATGCATGTATACACACACACACACACACACACACACACACATACAGTGGTACCTCAACTTACGAGTGCCCCTTATTATGAATTTTCCATGACATGAGCTTCGATCCCACGAAAAATCTGCACCATCCAACCAGCAAATTTTCAACTTACGAGCTCTGCTGAGTAAACAGCTTTTCCGGGCCGATTAGTGTCATATTCTTCCGCGTGTATTCTTCCGTGCTTCGAGAATGCCTTGTGCAGTGCTTCTCAATTATTTTCTGTGATGCCCTCTATAGGAAAGAACCCCCCCAGCACACGACTTGTTTACTGCACTTCACATTGTTTCCTTGGTGTTTTTTTACCTACACCATAGGGAACGCAGTAAGAGCGCCACTGCCCCCTGGTGTAGAGGATGCACAATCACACGTAAGGCTGTTCCAGCATGTTAAAAAGCATGTTCCCCAGGGTCATATGTGCCAATTAGCCTCAGCAAAACAGTTTAAAAATCCCCAAAGTTAAATAAATAAATAAATATAAGTTTTTAAAAATAGTAGTGTAAGTTAATGTTAAGTGCTATTCTTAAATTCAGATGCACTTACTGTTTAAGTTTATTGACTTTTTGTTTATTCTTGTTTTATTATTATTAATTGCTAATTACAGTATTATTAATGTTACTCTACATGTAATATTATTATTGTGAAATGTTTATTGTTACATGTTTATCTTAAATATATTATATCAAAAATACGTGTTTGCAGGGATCCCAGCAAGGTTTAGAAAAAATAGAGGAAATGAAATATTTTAGCTGGGGTCAAAGGAGCCGCAGGGCTCCTGAAGCTGAAAAAAAATAGCAGAATTCTGATAAATAGGCGAGTAAAAATAGCGGAAATCCCTGTGTTTGTGTAAGGTTATATGAATTTGGGAGGGGGTTGGAACGGATTAATTGGTTTTCTATTGTTTCTGTTTCTGATGGGAATTTTTGTTTTATCTAACAAACATTACCACTTACGAGCTTGCCCTCGGAACGGCTTAATTTCGTAAGTCAAGGTACCACTGTATAAGGCAGTGCTTCTCAATTATTTTCTGTTACGCCCCCCCTAGCAAGAAGAAAACAATTCGCGCCCCCCCACCACCCACTTTCCGCCGCAACTATAAATTATAACTTTTTTCTATAATATAGTTACAGGTATATCTCTTCATTATATCGTATCCTTGTTAACATAAATAAAACAAAAAGAAAGAGATATAGTTCAACTTACAAGAATAACTTTTTTAACATTTTTTATTAGTCTGTAAAAGAAAGTGCATCAATTTGCCTTAAATTTAAAAATAATAATATCCTTGTTACATTTTTGACAAACTTACCACACCATTTGCTGCTGAAAATAAAATCAATAAATAATTAATTCAAATTGACTTCAGAAACATTAACTCAGGAGCACAATATATAAACACTTTAACCTACAAAACAAGAACAAATAGAACAATTTGTGCTGATTTTTTTTTCTCAAAATGAGGAAGCCAAGATTAATGGCTACAATGAGCACGTTTTGCAGCGCACAGCTTCTCAAAGCGAGGTTTGAAGCATGACACTGCAACTCTCAGCTCCTGATGAGTTTAATGAGGGCGCCACTGCCAACTACTGGAGTGGATGTGCAATTACACTTTCTTGTAGTACGGCAGAAAAAAAGCATGTTCTCCTGGGTCACACGCGCCCCCCTCAGCATCCCATCTACACACGCGCCCCACTATTTGAGAAGCACTGGTATAAGGAAACAGAAGAACGATGAGAACAGAAAAGCTGAAGACTAGGAAGTTTCGGCAGAAGCAGAGTAGGAGGGACTCATGAGAACAACAAATAAAGTTGAAAAAGAGAAACAGAGACAAGAAGGACAAAAAGAGAAAATCTTGGAAAGTAGTTTGGGGGGTGGGGGGGAACAAAACAAAACAAAACAAAAACCCTATACAAGAAATATCGATGGGGATTTTCTGTAGTTTTGGGAATTTGGAATTCTGGGGAGTGCCTGTCCCGATTAAGCTTCCTTGTATAACATTCCCGAACAGGAATTCTCAGTAAAGGTGCCATTTCCTTGAATTTTTTTCTGGTTGGAAAAATTTCAGCCTCCACTTTGCTGGTGTGATGTTATCTGACATTCTATTCCTTATCGTCTCTCTTCATGTCTGTTGTTTTTAAGGTAGTGAATGTCTTTTGGATGCAGATTCTTCTGGCATCATCTGCAGCAGGCAGTGTTAAACAGATTCAGACGAGTGTGAGATGAGACCCAGGGTGCAAACACACACACACACACACAAACAAACAAACAAACAAACAAACACACACACACACACACACACACACACACACACACACCTGCTCCCTAAAACAAGTTCTGTTGAGGCATGAAGCACGATAGTGGTGTTCTCACATGCTGACGGAACATAATTTCATGCAAATGTAGTGTTGAGTTTTAGGAAATCAAGGTAATTTACTTCCTTTTTTCTCATCTTCTCTCACCCTCTTCTCTTTTTTTAATTTCACACTCCAGCACACAGCCACAAATGATGACCGAGAAGTCTCTGGCGGCAACGCCGTGCACTTCTGACAATGTTTTATTTTTTTTAAGTGCTCAGTTTGAGCTCTTGAAACGAGAAAAATATTTACTTGTGTAAATTAAAAAATAAGGTTTGAGCTCGTGGCGAAGCTGAGGCGAGTCTGCTTGAATGCGTGTTCACAGCCGCGAAACAAACACCGGAACGAGGACGATAATCATGCACACGCCTCCTTTAGGTAGTAATTAGGAATAAAACCCAGTGGCTTATTATTCAAATCACACGAATGCAAACAGGAGAGTGTTTGAGACCATTACGCCAAAAACAAAAATAAATAAATAAATAATAATTAGATCGCATTCCTTATACGGGACCATCATGATTTAAAAAGATAGCAGAGAAAAGTATAGGCACCCCATGTTTAACCTGACTGCAAAATAAATAATTCCCAACCGCTTTTGTTGATTATTTGTTTCATCACTTGAGGTTACTGCTGATTGGTTCATTTTCAATTCCCTCTCTCTCACATACAAAAAGTATTTATATGCCAGAGGCAATTTAATGCATTCCTTTCACTTTAATTATGACAGTGGTCACTCAGTGGTTAAGACTCCGGGTTATTGATCCACAGTACAAGCCCCAGAACCACCATGTTGATACTGCTGGGCCCTGCAGCAAGGCCCTTAACCCTGAAATGCTCAATCATATATAAATAATAAATGTAGGTTGCGCTAGATAACGGTGTCCATCAAATACCATTAATGTTGATTTAATTAATAGTTCCATATTAGCAATGTCGCATAAGGAGGTGTTATATTCTGAATGTTGTTGGATCGTCTTTGGTGACAAAATTCGACACTGTTGACAAATACATTGTAATATTGTAATTATCTACCAAATATTTGCAAGTAGTTGAAAAACAGCTGGAAAAC
The DNA here is from genome assembly GCA_024760905.1 of Plotosus lineatus. Taxonomy (NCBI): domain Eukaryota; kingdom Metazoa; phylum Chordata; class Actinopteri; order Siluriformes; family Plotosidae; genus Plotosus; species Plotosus lineatus. The sequence goes on from CM045746.1 coordinate 6,509,417, forward strand.
AGCTCGCAGATATCTCCATTCCAGGAAAATTTCACCCCCCACATTTTTC
>CM045746.1:6514465-6624465 GCA_024760905.1 Plotosus lineatus
GATGATGTTGTCCTTTTGGCTTCATCAAGTCGGGCCCTCCAGCTCTCATTGGAGCGATTCGCAGCTGAGTGCAAAGCAGCCGGGATGAAGATCAGTACCTCCAAGTCCGAGGCCATGGTTCTCATTCGGACAATGGTGGAATGCACCCTCCGGGTCGGGAATGAGGTCCTGCCACAAGTGGAGGAGTTTAAGTATCTTGGGGTCTTGTTTACGAGTGAGGGAAGGATGGAGCGAGAGATCGACAGACGGATCGCTGCAGCCTCTGCTGTTAAGCGGTGCCTGTACCGGTCCGTCGTGGTGAAAAAGGAGCTGAGCCGCAAGGCGAAGCTCTCAATTTACCAGTCGATCTACGTTCCAACCCTCACCTATGGTCACGAGCTTTGGGTAATGACCGAAAGAACAAGATCACGGATACAAGCGGCTGAAATGAGCTTCCTTCGCCGGGTGGCGGGGTTCTCCCTTAGAGATAGGGTGAGAAGCTCCGCCATCCGGGGAGAGCTCGGAGTAGAGGTGGCTCGGGCATCTGGTCAGAATGCCCCCCGGACGCATCCCTGGTGTGGTGTTTCGGGCATGTCCAACCGGGAAGAGACCCCGGGGTTGACCTAGAACACGCTGGAGGGACTATGTCTCTCGGCTTGTCTGGGACCGCCTCGGTGTCCCCCCGGGAGAGTTGGAGGAAGTGGCTCGGGAGAGGGACGTCTGGACCTCTTTGCTAAGGTTGCTGCCCCCGCGACCCAACCCTGGACTAAGCGGAGGAAGATGATGATGATGATGATGTCTGTGTTCTGTGGTGTCAGTAACCCAGTCTGTACTAACAGGGATGTTGCTCCAGGCTGTTGGAGACCGAGGTTTATTAATATAGTTATAATTTATAATTTATATTTATAACATAATTAATAAAAGTATATAATTATGGCCTTTTTTCAGCAGTGAAGGTTATAAGCTGGCCATGTACTTCACTTTCCTTTAACTAGTACATTTACATTAAACAGTGAGACTGGAAAAGGAACTCTGAATAGTTTTTTCTAAACATTGAATATTAATGCAAAATGAAGCATGTTACTATTGACCTTACTGAGATCCACATTCCAACCCAAACACCTGTGCCTTTTGAGAGAAAGAGAATTTGTTAGAATATGGTAGACCTATCAAAATCATTATAAATAGAACATCACAACCCGGACAGGGAGTTTATACTTATTACTCTAAAAACCCCCAAAAAAATAAATTAGAAAATTGTGACTAAACGTCAGAAAATGCTCTACAAAGAGTTATGAACATTTTAGACCTTGCAACAGTTTATTACAGACTTGACAAACCTTCAATCTGAATACAGCCCGGAACTGATGAATGAATAATACCACAACAGAGGAGGTATCAGGGGTTCACAGAAAACTGAGTAATACCGTGGTACCTAGACTTACGAATGTCTTTTACAACGAATTTTCCATGATACAAACTTCGATCCATCCATAAATCTGCCCCATCCAACGAGCAAATTTTCAACTTACGAGCTTCTTCAGGGGAAATGCCTTTTCTGGGCCGATTAGCCTTGTATTCTTTCGTGTGTATTCCTCCGCGCTCCGAGAATGTCTTGTGCAGTGCTTCTCAATAATTTTCTGTGATGCCCTCTATAGGAAGGAAAAAAAACAAAAAACAAAAACACCCCCCCACCCCCCCAAACGTGACTATAGTGTTTACTGCACTTGATATCATTTGCTTGGTGCTTTATCCCCACACCACAGGGAACACCGTGAGAGCACCACTGCCACCTGATGTACAGGATGCGCAATTAGCCTTGTTAAAATGTCCAAAAAATTAAGTAAATAAATAAAAAGTTTTAAAAAAGTAGTGTAAGTTAATGTTAAGTGCTTTTCTTAAGTTCAGACGCACTTACTGTATTGTTTATTGACTTGTTTTATTATTTGTTAATTACAGTGTTAATGTTACTATGTAACAGTGTTATTATTGTGAAATGTTTGTGATATGTTTATCTTAAATATATTATGTAAAAAATACATGCTCGTGTCAGGTTATATATGTTTGGGAGGGGTTGGAATGGATTTTGTTTTTCGATTGTTTCCGATGGGAATTTTGGTTTCATCTAACAAACGTTTCCACTTCCAAGCTTGCTATAATGGATTAAATTCATAAGTTGAGGTACCACTGCATTTACTTGAAATGTTAAAAATATGAAAAACAACAGGCTTCTGGACCAACAATAAGGGAGCAAGTCTGCAGTCTGGTGACGTTTCGCAAAGCCTTTCTTGAGATACTACCTGGAAAGACTTCCCATCACCCAGGATTTCTACTTACACTTTGCTTTTCATACATCAGTTACTAATTTATACAGCTAAGCCAAAAATGTACCAAAGGAAATGGCTAACACTAACACTAATGCTAATCACATGCTCAGCTGTCAGGAACCTAGGGAGAACCACCACAGCAGTGATGCTCCAGTAAGAGTTCGATTGCTCCATCATGGCTGTTTTTACTCTTTAGGGTGTACTGCTGGAATTGCTCCTACTTTCTGTACCATTTCGGCATCGCTGTTCCAGAGTTTTTATTGCCCTCCGTCAAAGCCGTTCCATGGAGTACTTAAAAGGAAAAAAGTAAACTTTTATGAAAGCTGCTATAACGTCGAGTGCTTTTTAATCACTTCCGATAAAAGCCAAGGCTCAGAGGGCGAGCTGGGAAACTCCAAATGGTTCCACATGGATAGATTTCTTACATTCAAGCCTCAGCTCCGCTTCGGTTTAATCTTCACGCACTCCCCATACCAGGCGTCCTTTCCCCCCCCTCTCAGTGCAGTCTTGTCCTTCTTCGTCTACACCGCCTCATATTCTCCAATGATTTTTCAGTGGGAATACTTAATTAGATGAGATGAATTATGGGTTTTCCTATTTGATGCACTGTTTACTTCATCAACAACACAAATGACAGTGTAAACATGCACAGGTTTCAGTATAATGAATTGACCTTTAGGGGCATCAATAACACTGTGTAATGTGATGACCAAGTTCACAATTTCATAATTACTTAGTGGTGGATAATTGTACATGATTTTTTTGCCTTCTGGGGATCAACCACCATCATCAAAATACATGACAACCATGAAGCCATCTTGAGAGTCAACCATGAGGTCGTGGCTTCCTTCACGGAAAATTTAGTCATGCTGAAAATTCCTGTGGGCCAATTGCCACATTAGTTTAAATGTCGTAACTAGGAAGGCATATGTGATGCAAACAAGACGTACTTAATGTTCCTGCAGATTTTTATGTAGGGGAAAATAAACATGGAACGGCGACTGCAATGTAAGCATCACAGTTTGTGTTAGTAGACATGACGGCTGCAATGTATGCATCGACTATGCTCACATGTCCCAGACAAGTGAATATTCACTCCGCTCATAGTTGTATGTATCTAAGTGTGGTCTAAGTGTGATATGGTTCTCAGATCAGTCAAGTAATGAGATGTTATAATTGAATAACAAATTAAACATAGTTTATGACCTATATTTTGTTGCTCTAATGGGTATTTGGATGAATTCACTGCGCACGTTCTGGCTCTCGGTTATGCTTAGTTGATTATGTTCAGAGTAAACATTTGACTTACACTGTGTTTATTTAAGACATTTGAAACAAACAAGTTAGCCTAATGTGAATCACTTTTGACTATGGGAGGAAACCGGAGTACCAAAAGAAAGAAACCCAAAAGCCCTCACTGAGCTCAGGACCTTGCAGTGAGGGAGACATGCTAACCACTATGCCACGTTAAACAACTAAAATAAATCAAAATATTCTCACTTAAGAACAATTTATTTCACAGGAAGTGAAACGGATCCACCCTGAATATCTCAGGGCTCTGTATGTTGTAGGACTGTCTTGGTTGACACATCTCTGCAACATCGCATGGTCATCGGGGGCCGTATATTTGGGGGGGTTGGAGTCCGTGCCAAGGCTGTCCTTTGTCACCGATTCTGTTTATAATTTTTAGGCACAGCCGAAGCCTTAAGGGTTCTGGTTTGGTGACCATAGGATCTTGTCTCTGCTTTTTGCAGATGACGTTGTCCTTTTGACTTTTTCAATCTGGGACCTCCAGCTCTCATTGGAGCGATTCACAACTGAGTGCAAAGTGGCTGGGTTGAGAATTAGCACCTCTAAGTCTGAGGCCATGGTCCTCAGTCGAAAAATGGCAGAATACATCCTTTGGGTCTGGAATGAGGTCCTGCCCCAAGTAGAGGCGTTCAAGTATCTCAGGGTCTTGCTCACGAGTGAGGGAAGGATGGAGCAGAAGATCGACAGGCAGATTGCTGCAGCCTCTGCAATACAAACCTCTTAATGTACCAGTCGATCTACATTCCAACCCTCACCTATAGTCACGAGTTTTGGGTAGTGACCGAAAGAAAAAGACCGCAGATACAGGCTGCTGAAAAGAGCTTCCTTTGCTGGGTGGCGGGGCTCTCCCTTAGAGATAGGGTGAGAAGCTCAGCCATCCCGGAGGAGCTCTGAGTAGAACCACTACTTCTCTGCGTTGAGAAGAGCCAGTTGAGATGGCTCAGGCATCTGGTTAGAATGCCTCCCTGGTGTGGTGTTTTGGGCATGTCCAACCTGGAAGAGACATTGGGGTTGACCTAGAACACACTGGAGGGATTATGTCTCTCGGATAGTCTGGGAACGCCTTGGTGTCCCCCCCGAAAGAGTTGTAGGAAGTGGCTGGGGAGAGGAACATCTGGAACTCTTTGCTCAGGTTGCTGCCCTCATGACCCAGCACCAGATTATGCAGAAGATAAGGTGAAATAGGAAGCTTCTCAGATGAAAATGATGTTGCTAGAAAAACTTTTATAAGGTTTTTACACAGCCCGAATTTCATCTCTGCAGCTGCGCGTTCATTTTGTGATGTCACTTTAAATTCCGATACTGGCCTTAAATTGTAGGCAATAAAAGTCGTTGGCATTCTGGTGGGAGTTTTAGCGAAAGGGAAATTCGTGGTAGGATGGGGAGGAGGAGGAGGAGGATTACAGTTTGGAAGCTTTTTATCCCTTTATTTATAGTGTATTAATTAAAGGACTCAGGCTCAATTGTTTTATCGACCGCATCACAGACACACAAACTCCTCAGAGACAAGGACAAAGAAATGAGAACACGAGTTATTGCATTTGTGGGCGAGTGTGTGTGCACGTACAAAAGCATATGTTGTTAAACTCTGACACTGCTGACAAACGCTTAAAACATTGTTCAATATTTACAGAATTAGATGTGCCAGCAATCTTGCTTGAAATAAAAGTTCACTTTCTCTTATGATGTTATGACTGGTGGCGTTAAAAAGGTTCTTCAGAGTTGTCCACTTCACTTCCACCAACAATCTCCAGCAATAACTACTCTTCGTAGTTTTAGATACACCTTACTTTGCTGCAAACCTTGTTTTTTTTTTTATTTCTAAGAAGAAAAAAGTTCATCTGAGGGATCTTGAGATAGTTCCATTAAACCTTTATCCCAATTTGGAACCAGGTTTTCTCAGTGATCCTGTGTTCCCCAGATCCACCCACCATTCTCTTCATGATATCTTCAACTCCACCTTGAGTTGCCAGCTTTGTTCTAGTACTCACTCAGATCCGTTTAAGTTCCACAAAAAAGTTCATGAGATCTTTACATCCATCCTGATGTTCTCAGATCCCCTTTATCTATTCAAATCCATCTGGACCTATCCACTAGTCCATTACTCCACCAAAATGATCTTAGAGGTTTAGTGAGCACTACAGGGTGACGCTTGAAAGATATATTTTTTTCAAACTCAATCAATGTCCAGTACATCTATTTATAGATCTTTCATCCCATCAATTAGGTCCTCAATCCAAACAACCCACAAGTTCCTTGGATCCATGAAAGCAATAGTCAAATACAGAACGGTTCCCATTCCTTCATTCTTTTAAATTAAAACCTATCTTCAGGTTCTCTGATTCATCCAAAGATCTTATGATCCATCCAAGTATCTGAGGTCCATTCTGGTTATAAACTGGTGAGATCTTCAGAATCAGATCACAATTCAGTTCCAGGACTTTAAGACTGAGATCGCTGTTGAGCTATTGAGATCCACAATGAGATCTTCAGTCAGTTCAAACAAAAATTCTTCAGGTCCTTCAGCAATTCAGTACAATCCATCTCAACTTTCTTATCATGACATCTTCTAGTCAAGTATTTTCAACAACCTTCAGAATTGATGCAACATTCACCAGTTGTCGTCCACGTTCCTTTGATCAATCTAAAGTTTAGTTGCTCAGGGATTCTCAGAGGAATTTCAATTCTGTTTTTTTTTTTTTTTTTTTTGTCCTTCTGATTTAAAGAAAACTCAGAGTGGCTATCATAGCATTTAAGGTACCTTCCCTAGGCAAAAATGGATTATTATAACTTCGTTTAGTCATAATAAAATGTCTCCCCACTGGATGTTAAATGAACATTTTGCCCCATGTTAAAAGATTTTTTTTCCTCAACAGGATCCCATGCATGGTGTAATGGCTTCTTTTCAGGCCCAGGCCCCACCCTTCCACCAAGTTTGATGAATATCAGATCAGCAGATTATGTCTGTTGGGCTTTGTTACTATCGAGCCAACTGACTCATCAGGCTGGAGCTTATCCTGGTTTGTAAAGTGAAATGATTAGTAGTGAGCAGGTTACCCTCCCAGTATTCTTAACAGAATACTGCTGAATGGACGGAAGCACACTTGTGGTTAAGACAGTGGGGATCCAAAAAAAGATACGAATGCACGACCTCTTGATCATGAGCCAAGCACACTAATCACTACACCACCAGCCAAACTCAATCAAAATCCTATCAATTGTTTGTTTAGTGTGAATTGTGTGAATAGGTTTCTATTAAGTAAAGGAGCAGATCTGGGGGTCTCAGGCATAGAGAGTTCTGATAAATTGTGATGTTGGGATGCTGTCACATTCTCACTACATGCTCACCCAGGTCTGTTGACAGTTGGATGGTTGATTTCCCCAACGTCATAGGGTACCCTCATGTCTGCATTCCTTCTGGTTCTCTCTTTTAGTTATGCTGCCATAGCCAGTCATGCTGGAGTCCCTGCTTTCACTCAGCAATAATAAATTCTTCTCTAACCATTCCACAATTATGAGTCTCTCTCCCTCTCTCCTTCTTTTTGCTGAGGTACACATTCTCCTTCTGGGATGCTGATGATCCCGATCCTTCTGCTTTCTGAATTCTGTGGTCTGTCCTGGTGTGCTGATGTGGACTGGAGGTCTCATCTTGGAAGCCCCTCCTTCCTGCTGATGAGGATACCGATATGTGCACTAACAGAGGAAGAAGACTTTTCACTTCTGGTGATATTAGCTCCCCCCCACAATTATTTAGGACTTACAGGTGTGTAACCAACTGGGCTGCATTTTCAACTGTAATGAATGAATGAATGAATGAATGAATGAATGAACGAACAGGTCGATCAATCAATCAGCCAATGAATGAATAAATGAATGAATCAATCAATCAATCAATGGCAACACTCATTTGGGATGTGCAGGGGTTGGGGTGTAGAAAATGTTTAAATTCTTTTATACTTTGTAAACTCCGACTTTTGTTGTCTAAAGCTACCTTGTCAATTGTAAAAAACACAAAACAAATAAAACTGAATTGAATTTCATAAATGTTTGATAAAAAGCCTTTAATAATATCCTAAATTTGGATCTGCTACAAAATGTTCAAAACCCCATCCCTCCACCAATTTTGGTGAAAATCTGTTTAGTGGATTTTATAGGGTATAATCATGCTAAAAGGCAAACAAACAAAAATACAAAAACAAGTGAATGCATATAAAACATCCTCCACCAAGCAGTGGCAAAGGTAAAAAGCCCCGCCCTCTCTTTTGGATGGTAATTGCTTCAGCTCCAGATGTTCTCATGCTAGCTCAAAGCTTCACAATAAACATTTTAACAGATGTGTTTGTAAAACTGGAATATTAACAGTGTGTTAGTGGAATATCAAGTGGAGGTTCCATTTGTGTTGGCGCTCCGCTGCATGTCTGATGAATTACTGCAGAGATGTACAGAATAAAAAAAGAAAGTGGGGAACTCACCACTTGGCCATTCTGGGGGTTTTTATGGGCGTACGGAGGGCCACGAATGTGATTCCACATCTGACCAGAGGTCATAGCAAACACCACACACTGGACACGAAGAAAAGAGAGAGATACAAGATATCTGAATACAGTGGAAACAAAAAAAAAACAAACCTCAGGTTGTTAAAGCTCAAGTTACCTGATATCTCCAGATCAAAAGTTCTGATTGGACACAAAAATATTCTGCCATATTGAAAAGATACAGGTTCCTGCTTGAGTCATGAATTTTGGAACCATCCCAAAAACCAAATCATGCAAATGTACCATAAATTAATCCTTAAAAGAAGACTAAAGCCAAACTTATTAATAACCTGCATGCAGAGTCTGTCTCTGTTTGTTAAGTATCCTTGATTTATGAACCTTTTTTTGGGTAAAAAAACAAAAAAAACACAAAAAAAACACTAGTAACTTTGCCCAAAGGGTGTGGCACGCTAATGTGAAATCACATGATCATTGTAGATCTGCATTCAAAACTGAACTGAATTTTATATGAACACACGAAATGGTCTTCTTTCTTTTAAACAGATGAGATATGCTTGTTTTAATGTATATGCACAGAATCATGTATGAAATGTATTTGTGGTGAGTTTTATATAACTATGTTCACTAGTTTATATTGGTTTTGTTTATTTAATATCGCTGCCTGACACAATGAACAGCTTCTTTGCATGCTTTGAATCAACAAGCAGCGGGGAGACCGTACATCTTTCCTGCCCGAGGAGCAGCAGCAGCCCATCATCCTACAGTGGTACCAAGTGTGATTTACCCAGGGGAAGATCAATGTTAACAAGGCTGCAGGACCACATAAGGCCGAACTTGAAATCATCCGCTGACCAGCTGGCTTGAGTTTTCAAGGACATTTTCAACTCCTGCAGCTTGCTATGGTCCCTGCCTTCCTCATCTCCGAATTCATTGTTCCTGTGCCCAAAAAAAAATCAGCTGCCCCAATGACTATTCACCAGTTGCCATGACCTTGATAATCATGAAGTGGTTTGAGAGGATCCTCCTTAACCACATCAATGATGTTATACCTGCGGGTCTGGACAGCCTTCAGTTCCACCTACGTGAAGAACCACTCTACAGAGGATGCTGTTTTGCTAGCACTCCAGACAGCAATGACTCACCTGGAGCCCTCAAATGCTTATGTCAGGATGCTATTCGTCGACTTCAGTTCATATTTCAACACTGTTCTCCAGGAGAAGCTAGTACTGAAGCATGACATCTTGGCACTGTCCGCCACTTGGTGTTACTGGATCAAGAACTTTCTCACCAACGGACCTCAGGTGGTGAGGATACGAAACTCTTCCTCATCCACCCTTATCCCGAACACTGGAATACCATAGGGCTGTGTGCTTAGCCCGGCCCTCTTCAGCCTCTTTAAAGATGACTGCTCTGCTTTACCCCAAACACACCTGTGAAATTTGCTGATGACACCACTGTGGTATGCCTCATATCATACAATGATGAGACCCACTACAGAGAGGATCTACAGCACTTGATATACTGGTGTTCAACTAATAACCTCATTCTGAACACCAGAAAGACCAGGGAGGTCATAGTGGGCTGAGTGGTGAAAACTGCGCAGGGAATCGTGGTCTACCATATACCGGATCTGGACACAATATACTAGTACACTGTCCTGGTCCAAAAGAAGGCCAGCCGCATCACGACAAATTCCACACACCTGTGAGATGGACTGTTTGTACCGCTTTCCCAAATGCAGCCATGCAGTGGGGGTCAGGGGTACAAGCCCGTGTTCTTTCTCATACCGGTCCCAAGCCTGGACAAATGCAGAGGATTGTGTCAAGAAGGGCATCCAATGTAAAATCTATGCCAAATCAAACATGTGAATCATTAATATGACTTCCAAACTGGATCGATCGAGGCCCTGTTTAACCCGACCGCCATCAGTTCTGTTAACCAACAGGGTGCTGGTGGAAACTGAACTACTGTTGGTCGAGGAAGGAGAGGCGGGAGGCATGTCCGTGGGCGGAGAGAGAAGGCGAAAGGCATGAGTCTATGACTGAGAGTAGGGACTTTAAATGTTGGAATTATGACAGGAAAAGCTATAGAGCTGGCTGACTTGATGCAGAGGAGGAAAGCAGACATTAGGGTTATGACTAATATTAGATTTCTAAGCCTGTGGTTTTACATGATGAACTTTAGCCTAAAACTCACAAAAATAACCCTTTCTTGTTCATACATTGAAAAAAATCTCCTGCACCTGAAGTAATTTACTATTTAAACAATGAAAAATGACACTTGAAAACCCCAAAAAAACCTCACATTGCTAAAATAGAAAATTAAATCATAGAATTGTCTGTAAACCAAATTTATTATTAAAACCAGTACATTGGCAGAAGTTATAAATAATATATTATTATTATTCAAGATCTGCAGCAAAAGTCTCAAATTTCTGAATTAGTGTCGATAAATTTACAGTTCAGATATTTGTCAGTTTTGCAAGTTGGTGTGGATCGGCTCCATAAGCTTTACACCTCTCTCAGCCACTATGTACTATATACTATCTGTTAACCAAGTGAAAACTGGAGGTTTGAATCGAGTTCACAGTTAATATTATGATGAACTCATAATATCACCTCACTGCCTTGGACCCTTGTTGCTTATTATTGTTTGTAGACACTCTTTGCCTTTCTTGCCTTTGCTTTTCTTTAATCTGTCTGACTTACTGTCTTCTTACACATCACCTAAAACATAAGCCAAAGTAACTCAAATATTCGCTTTCTTCAATATTTCAATCGGGGTCAAAACACAATTCTGGCCGTCATTTTTCTTTTGCTTTCAAGGATTTTGCACCTCGTTGAAGGAACTTGAAATGAACTGCGAAATGAAACCACTCTGGGTTCGACTGAAGACATACATTTTCATTTCCTATTAGTAATCTTATCAAAAGTGAGGTGATGTTGGATGCAGGAGGTTTTTGCATTACCCAATAAAATAATTTCAAAAAATTAATATTAATTAAAAGTTCACCAAATACAACATCAGGAAAGTATAAATTTTGAAAAAAAAATTCAGTCATAACCCTTGTGGACATACTGTGTGTTCAGGAGACCAGGTGGAAAGGTAGCAAGGCTAGAAGCTTAAGAGCAGGGTTTAAGCTGTTTTATCATGGTGTGCATGGGAAGAGAAATGGAGTAGGAATAATCTTGAAGGAGGGGTTGGTCAGGAATGTTACAGAAGTGAAAAGCGTGTCGGACAGAGCGATGAGTCTCAAGTTAGAAATTGTGTGATGTTCAATGTTGTTAGTGCTTATGCCCCACAGGCAGGATGTGAGCTAGAAGAGAAGGAGAGATTCTGGAGTGACTTAGATGAAGTGATGCAGAGTACCCCCAGAGGTGAAAGAGTGGTCATTGGTGCAGACTTCAATGGACATGTTGGAGCAGGCAACAGAGGGGACGAGGAAGTGATGGGCAGGATTTGTATCCAGGAAAGGAATACAGAAGGACAGATGTTGATAGATTTTACAAAAAGGATGGAAATGGCTGTGGTGAATACTTTCTTCCAGAAGAGACTGAGCACCTCTCTGGCAGGGAAAAAGCCTGAGCTGGTGTGTAAGGTAGGGATAGATATATACTAGATATAGTCAAACTCACCTCAACACACAGCTTGGGCTTTGAAACTACCCATCTCAAAAGGGAGAGGATCTTATTCCATTCCAGAATTGCTCATGGGGAGAGGTGATATGTCTGTGTGGGCATCCTTGTTGACCCCCATCTCTGCGACACACGTTGGGCTTTTCCCCAGTTGACAAAAGGGAAGTTTCTCTCTGCCTACGAATGGGGGGACGGGTCCTGACTGTTTGTGCTTATGCACCAAATGACATTTCAAGTACCCACCCTTCTTTAAGTCTCTAGGAGGTGCGTTTGACAATGCCCTCCGGGGACTCCCTCGTTGTCCTGGGAGACTTCAAAACACATGTGGGCAATGATAGTGCAACCTGGAAGGATGTGATCAGGAGGCACAGCTTGAACCATAATGGTGTTCTGTTGTTGGACTTCTGTGCTCATCATGGCTTGTCCATCACAAACACCATGTTCGTACATAAAGATGTCGATAAGTGCACTTGGCACCAGAACACCGTTGGCCACAGTTCGATGATTGACATTGTAGTCTTGTCATTAGATTTGCTGCTGCATGTTCAAAGCACTCGGGTGAAAAGAGTAGCTGAGCCATCAACCGATCATCACCTGGTTGCGAGCTGGTTCTGATGGCAGGGGAAGATGAAGTAAGGCCTGGAAAATGATTATCGATTGGCCTAGAAAATGTTCTGGAACACCACCCGACACCTTAGGATGGGAAACAGAACTCCACAAATACTGCTTACAGTGGAAGTGGGGAGCTGCTCACCTCGACTGGGGATGTCATCAGGAGGTGGAAGGAATACTTCGAGAACATCCTCAATTCTGTCAACATGCCCTCCATGGAGGAGGAAGACTCTGGGGGTTTAGGTGGGGGTCCATCCATTACTGGGGCTGAGGTTGAAGAGGTAGTCAAAACGATCCTCCAAAAAGTCTATGCAGAGATACTAGAAAGGAGGATCCGACCGATAGTTGAACCTTGGATTCAGGAGGAACAATGTGGTTTCCTTCCTGGCCATGGCACTCCCGACCAACTCTATATGCTCTACAAGATCCTGGCCGGGGAGGGGGGTGTTTATGGGAGATTGGAGTCCAATCTGTCCACATGTGTTTTGTGGATTTAAAGAAGACTTTTGACTGTGTCCCTCGAGTTACCTTGTGGGGCGTGTTCCGGGAGTATGGTGTACCAGACCCTACAGGACATTTGGTCTCTATCACTGGAGCCAGAGATTGGTAACAACAGATCAAATTCATTTCCGGTGAGGGTTAGAGTCTGCCAAGGCTGCCCTGTCTCACAAATTCTGTTCATAATTTTTTATTTACAGAATTTCCAGGCACAGCTGCAGTATTGAGAGGGCTCTACTTTGGTAGTCATGTCTCAGCTTTTTGCGGAGGATTGTTGTCCTTTTGGCTTCATTAAGGACCTCCACATTTCATTTGAGAACCAGCAAGTACAAGGCCATGGTTCTCAGTCAGAAAAGGGTGGAATGCTCCCTTGGGATCTATCATGAGGTTTTGCCCCAAATGAAAGAGAGCAATTATCTCTGAGTCTTGTTCACGAATGAGGGGAAAAATTGAGCGAAAGATCAACACGCAGGTCGCCGCAGTCTCTGCTGTAAAGTGGCGCTTATACCAATCCATCATGGTGAAGAGGGAGCTGAGCCGCAAGGCAGAGCTCACAATTTACCAGTCGATCTACATTCCAACCATCATCTATGGTCACAAGCTTTGGGTAGTGACCAAAAGAACAAGATTGTGGATACAAGCGGCTGAAATAAGCTTCCTTTTCCAGGTGGCAGGGCTCTCCCTTAGAAATACGGTGAGAAGCTTAGCCATGCAGGAGGAGCTTGGAGTAGAACCACTGCTCCTCTGCATTTGATGTGGCTCCAGTTGAGGTGGCTCGGGAATCTGGCTAGAATGTCCACCATACGCTTCCCTGGCATGGTGTTTCAGACATATCCAGCTGGGAAGAGACCCCAGGGTCAACCCAGAACACGCTAGAGGGATTATGTCTCTTGGCTAGTCTGGGAACGTCTCAGTGTCCTCAGTATATAAGAGCTTGAGGAAATGTCTAGGGAGAGGAACGTCTGGCCCTCTTTGCTTAGGCTGCTGCCCCGATCCTGGATTAAAAGGATGTTGATAATTTTGTTGGAAGCATAGAGAACACTCCATTACATTTTTCAAGACAATTCAAATCAAATTCTGGATCCAGGAACTTTTTCTTCCTTAAATTGGCCATAGTTGTTTACTCCAACTACATAAACCTTAACATGTGCTTCCAGCCACATCTTTACAAACCACTCATGCATGCATATTCTTGGGTAAACGTGCACACACATACACAGAGAGAAGCCCCTGTAAACATGAGCGCACAGGCAGCCATGAATGGCTGGCATTTTGTTTGACAGTGAAGTGACTGTATGCCATGCCTTCTTCATGTGAGAGCATGACCCCATGGCTGCCACATGAACATGGTTTTGAACCTGTGACCTCCTGGATGATAATTGAGCACCCTGTCAATGATCCAGTTAGGAGCCCTGGATCCAGGACCATTCTTCAATATTCCTTAACATTAGGAGATGGCATGAGTGTAGTTGATTAATCTCCAAAAATTGGACATCCATCTGGGAGTGTCTCATTCCTCTTACACCATGGCAGTTCGCCATCAGTAACAACAATTTCATTTACTGAACATCTACAGGATGCAACTGTTTCTGTTATCACTTCAATATCAGCAGTTGGCATCATATCATATTAAGAATTAAACTCATCACTCGGCTCCAGGGTTGATTAATTTCCTCTAAACGCAGCACATGTGTTTTATTCCTTCCATAATCAGCAGAAGGTTCAACACCAATCATCAAATTTCATCATGAACAAATGAAGCTGCTTGCATCTTGCTCGAGAAACAGTTTGCCATAAACAGCTTCTGGAAGAGTCGACTCAGACTTTACTGGAGATGGTGTGAGAAAGGAGAAGGAAAAAGAGGGAGAGAGAGAGCAGGAGAGATCGATTTGATCCTCTCAGGAAGTGGAAGCTGTAGCCAAGCCTGGTTTTATAATCAATACACCGAATAACAAACTTCAGCCGCTGCAGAGCAGAAGGTCGAGCTCTTGCTTTTTTTTCTTCCCAGAGTAAATATCGATAGTGTTCGGCTACACCGTCATTTGTTACGACATTATTGGCTGCATTAAGATCCGCACACACTCCAGAATCCTTAATTCGCTATACGGTACAGTGCGAGGAAAGCGTCGATATGGTCTCTTTGCACGCTGAAATGTTAGCGTTGCTGCTTTTAAGGACATTGATTAACTTCCGCTAAGCAAAAAACATGAGCAGCGTCAGCCAGACCTTTGGTCTGTTCCGAATATTTCTGGCTGCTGTGAAATCTCTCAACACTGCATCGCTGAAGTGGAACTGACCTTTCCAGCACTGAGTCCAATTAATAGTGTCTGTGCTTTCATAGGACAATCACAGGATTGTAAAAAGCACTCAGGAATTTATTTTTCCTGCTTACTCTCATCTCCAAAACATTTTCAGTCCAAAGATAAAGAGGCGAAGTGGTGTAGCATTACTGCTTAATATGTAACCATGCCTACATTTTGTAAAATAAAGATATAAAGGTCATATTAGGAAGTATTAGGAAGATGTCCTGGGTATGACATATTAGGAAGATGTCCTGGGTATGACGTTAAACTGCAACCGCAGCTAGTTGGAGAGGCAGCACCTTACCCCAGCAAGGGCCCTCTGGCTATGGACAAGTCCCTCCTGGTAGACCTGGTCCTCCCTTCTAGCTGTACGGCCCACTTCCTGTCCGGCCATAAGCCTTGCCAGCATTCAGAATAGAAGAAGGAAAACTCTGACTTCAAACCGGGGTAGATAGAGCTCGCTTAGCCTCTTCAGGCAAATCTATCTAGGAGAAGGAAAACTCTGATTTCAAACCACACTCACCAACCCTCACTGAACCAGCGTGGTGAGTTATGGTTCAAACCCACAACTATGAATTCACACAACTTGCCAAGGCCCTCAGTCCCCGGCAGCCGAAAGGCAGATGGTGCTAAGAATCCCCCGGTGTCCAAAATCTACATCGCAACATATAAAGTAAGAACTTTGAAGGATGAGGACAGATTGCAAGAACTGCTACATGAACTAGACGAAACAGGAATGGCATATCATCGGCCTTGCAGAAACGAGAAAGAAGGGAGAAGAACTGGTGCAGTTTGAAGGTGGCCATCTACTTTACACCAAGGGTGGCGATGACTCGATGAGAGGAGTAGGTTTCTTAATTCATCAAAGCATTAAAGACAGGGTCACAAATTTCGAGGACCTCAGCGACAGAATAGCATCCATCACAGTGAAAGTCAACAGAAGATAGTCATTGCAAGTAATTCAGATCTACACTCCAACAAGCAGTCATGAAGACAAGGAGGTGGAAGAACTGTATGAGGAGATAACTGGAGTTATGGAGTTGGACAGGAACAAGAGTCACTATCAAGTAGTCATGGGAGACTTCAATGCAAAAATCGGGGAAACATCAGCAAAGTGATGGTACAACAACAGGAATACATGGCCTTGGAGAGAGAAATGAGAGAGGAGAGATGATGGTCCAATTTGCAACATCAAAGAGCGCAATGATAACCAACACACTATTCTAGAAACCAAAGAAGCGAAAGTGGACCTGGCGTAGTCCGAATGGCGAAGTGATGAACGAAATCGATTATATCCTGATGAACAAACGGGAGATCATACTCAACACCGAAGTAATTCTGAGAGTTAACATCGGAAGTGACCACAAAATGAGTCGCAGTACCCTCAGACTGAATTCACGCATGGAAAGATGCACAATGGTGAGGTCAATAGCACCAAAGATCAATATTGCAGGACTGCTTCAGAAGAGGGAGAATTTTCAAATAGAACTGAGAAATCGTTTCGAAATCCTGGGAAGTGACATCGAAGATGTTGAAGAGAGTGCAAAGCAGCAAAGCGATACCATTCAGAGATGTGGTGAGAAAGTCGCAGGAAGGGTGAAGACCAGGAAAGAAGATAAACTAAAAAAACAGAAACCAAAGAATTACTAAAGAAATGCAGAGAAATGAAAAGAGTGACCACAAGAGAAAACTTTGAATACACTGAGCTCTGTAAAACCATCAGGAAGAACATGAGACGAGTTCTGAGAGAAACAAACACAAAAAGAGTAAAAGACGCAATAGAAACTGGCAGAGGATTAAAGAAGTGCACATCAGGAAAGGAAAACAAGGCTTTGATCCAAGCATTGAAGGAGAAAGATGGAATAGAAACAACGGACAGAGAGCGAATACTCAAGAGATGCGCTGAGTTCTACCAAGAACTGTATGAAGATTCTTCACAGGACATTCAGATAACACCAGCAGAAGAGATTCCACCTATTTTGAAGAGTGAAGTGGAAAAAGCTGTCCACCAAATGAAAGATGGCAAATCACCCGGAGAAGACCACGTGGTGATTGAAATGATTAAAGCAGGTGGAGAGATCCTCCTCACAAAATTGAGAGATTTGTATAACAAAACAATCAAAACAAGGAGGGTGCCGAAAAATGGAAAAATTCCATTATCATCCTACTCTTCAAGAAAGGGGACAAGAAAGATCTGGCAAACTATCGTCCCATCAGTTTGTTATCACATATATACAAGCTCTTCATGAAGATAATTAAAAACAGAATAAGCAGCACCTTAGATGACAATCAGCCGCCAGAACAAACAGCTTATAGAAGAGGTTATTCCACAGCTGACCACCTGCATGCCATTGGACAGATATTCGAGAAGACAGAGGTACAAGCAACCTTTGTTCATGGCATTCGTGGACTACAAGAAGGCATTTGACTCGATCAAGCATGCCCCTGTCTTTGAAGCTTTGAGAAACATGGTATACCATCAAAGATCATCAACATCATCAAAAAAACTTACACCGAAGGCACTGCACAAATTCAAACAGAGAAACTGAGCGAGAAGATCCAGATTCAGATGGGTGTACGCCAAGGGGACACTTTGTCATCTATAATGTTTACAGCAACTGTTGAAGAAATTTTTAAAAGAATCCCACTTGATAAAGGCATGAACATTAATGGACAAATCATGAACAATCTACGTTTTGCGGATGACATCATCCTGTTCGCCAACAAAGAGGATCATTTACAAGAACTTCTGAATCAACTGAATGAAGAAGGGAAGAAAGACTGAATGAGAATTAACAAGAAGATGACAAAGGTCATGTGTAACGACATCGTAAAGAGACAACAGAGAAAAGGAATTTCAGTAGACAGAGTGAAACTGGAGGAAGTTGAAGAATACAAGTACCTTGTGAAAGCGTTAACACCAAAGAATGAGATCAATGTCGAGATCAACCAAAGAGTGAATGAGGGGTGGAGGAGATTTGGCCAGTACAGTCACTTTCTGAAAGAAAGAAACATTCCTATCAGTCAGAAAAGAAAAATCATGGACACCGTAATCCTTCCATCTTTGACATATGGAGCAGAAACATGGGCACTCACAAAACATCAATCCAGGAAGTTGGCAGCTGCACAAAGGAATATGGAAGGAAGCATTCTAAATATTAGCCTGAAAGACAAGATAAGAAATGAAATCATCAGAGAAAGGACAAAAATCAAAGAAGTCATCCAAACTATTAGAGACCTGAAGAGCAAATGGGCTGGCCGTGTAGCACGGCTGCAGGACAACAGATGGGCCAAAATAACTACAGAATGGTACCCAAGAGGATGCACAAGAGCGAGAGGAAAACCAAAGAGAAGATAGAGGGATGAAATCGAAGAAGAGATTGGAAAGAACTGGATGAGAATCGCCCAAGATTGAATTGAGTGGAGACAGTTGTGGAGGCCATCTGCCAGCAGTGGCATGATAGGCTGATGATGATGATGATGATGATGATGATTAGGAAGTAAAAATTATTCACTCACTCATTTTCAGAGTCCTATTAGGATCGCAGGCAGGCTGTAGTCGATCTCAGCTGACAATGGTGAAAGTGGAGTACACACTGAACAGTTCATCGGACCATCACACAGCAGCATACACAATGATTCACACTTACACTCAATCCAAGGGGAAAATTGGAACAGCCTTCTGCACATGGCTTTGGACTGTGGGATGAAACCAGAGTACCCAGAGGAAACCCAGGCAAGCACAGGAAGAACATGCAAACTCCACACAGAAACGCCCACACCAAGCATGAGACTTGAACCTTGGACCCTCTAGCTTTGAGGTGAATGTGCTAACCACTACATCATAATAACCAAATGAAAATGACATGGAGAAATGAGCGCCACTGACGAGAGAATGAAACTACTACCAAGTTTTCAGAGACGCAACACCGAATGAAATGTTACTATAAATAAACAAAAAGTGACCTTTTAATATTAAAACTGAACTCATCTGCAACCTGCTGTGGTATAAAACACTGCTCCAAATCACACCCAGATTTTGCTGCTTATTTTACTGATACTGCACCTCACGGAGTTATTTATTCAGAACAGGGCTCGATCACCCACTTCTCAAATAAACAACCTTTATTTAACCACTAAAATGAATAATAAAAAAAGAGCAGAACTGCTGAATTTTACAGACATAGTTATGATGATAGTTATTAAATAATTTTGTGTATCTCCTCCTGAGATCTTATAATTCATGTAAAGTCTGATAAGATGCTTTTATCCAGGCAAGACAAGAAGCTGAAGTGTGGAACATTCATTCATTCATTTTCTAAGCCGCATACTCCTAATTAGGGTCGAAGGGAGGATGGAGTTCATTTCAGCCAACTCTGGGCGATGTACACCCTGGACAGCTTACCAGGCCATCGAAGGGCCAACACACACACACACACACACACACACACACACACACACACACACACACACAAGCATTCACACACCTAAGAGAGAATTGATACAGCCAATTAGCCTATTGCGCATGTTTCTGGACAGTAGAACGAAACCAGAGTACCCAATTGGAACCCACACAAGCCCAGGGAGACCATACAAACTCCAAACAGAAAGTCCCAAGCTGGGAATCAAACCCAGGCCTTTCTTGCTGTGAGCTGGATGTGCTAACCATTATGGCACCGTGCTGCCCAACCTTGGAACAACTTGTCACTAGTTAGAGATTAACAATCATGTGGGTAAAAATGGTACAAGTAGGAAGCTAAAGGAA
This sequence comes from Plotosus lineatus, assembly GCA_024760905.1. Classification (NCBI taxonomy): domain Eukaryota; kingdom Metazoa; phylum Chordata; class Actinopteri; order Siluriformes; family Plotosidae; genus Plotosus; species Plotosus lineatus. The sequence goes on from CM045746.1 coordinate 6,534,392, forward strand.
AAGACCCATCCTTCTGCTACAAAAACCTGTGAAATGATATCATAACCATGATGGACACTACTGTGTGTGATCAAATCCTCCTATGGACACCGAGTGTGTTCAGATGAAAAGTTGTGCTCTGGAACAACACGCACCACCTCAAAAGGCAGTGGAAGTTTCACCCACTGATCATAAGTGCAAGTGCCCCATGAAAGAAAATAAAAGAATGCTGTTTACAGATATCACATCGCCCTCTTTGATACTGCTGAAAGCTACTGCTGCATGTTTTGTTTCAGCACCGCGAACAGATACTACAGCTACCAAAAATAGATGTGCTTATTACATTCCTCATTGTACAGTAAACTGGGCATGTTAAACTCTGATAAAGAAACACTACCAGCGCAGCCATGGCCCAGCCGGTTTTGTTGTAGATGAACTCCAGGTTGTTTCTACGCAAGTAGAGAAGACCTCCAACCAGAGAAACCAGCAGAGCCAGAGCAATCGTTCCTGAGTAATTTGGAGGCCTGAACACTCGAATCTGTGGGAGAACACAGACAACATACCATCAGAAACTGCAACCTTTATTCACTTCATTATCACAGCGTTAAAACAACCATGTACAGAGAAATGAAATTTCACAGTTTGATTAGAATACAGTCGGCCCCCTTCTTACGAAATTAATCTGTTCCAGTGCCTTTTTCGGAACCTTGAGTTTTCGTAAGTAGAGGCGCATTTTACATGTAAAACGTGTGATTCGTTCCAAGGCTCCCAAGACTACCCCATAAACCCTTTAAAAATGATAAAACTAAACCAAATTTGTATGAAATATGTGTTAAAAGTAAAATAAAATTATTTATTAAACCATTTAAACATTTTATTAACATATTAAACCATTCTATTAACATATTTATTAATTAAACCATTATTAAACATTTTTTATTCATTTTTACATTCATTATTAAACATTTGTGGCACGTGCCACATTTGCCAAACTGCAGGCGGTGTCGCAGCCCACACCGGAGCTTTTGAGACGGGGCGCAGCTCATCCGGACCTCCGATCTGTCAAGCAGGTAAGTGCGCTTTGAATACTTGTTTAGTACTCAACATTCACCTGTTTGCTTGAGGGATCGGAGGTCCGGATGAGCCGCGTTTTGCCCACATTTGGCGGAGCGTGCCATATTTATTAAACATTTACTGAATTAAACAACTTAAAAAAATGAAAAATAAGCTGCAATGAGCACTCTCAAAAAAACTCATGAAACTCACGAACCAACAGTACAACTCTCCTTTACACGTGTGACAAACAAGCATTATAGGTGCAGTACTATGGAGATTCAGCTCCCTCCTGGCCAATGGAAGGCCAATGGGAGGCCAGCGGGGCGGGATGTTGGGATACAGCCAATGAGACAGCAACTCGCGCGCATTATTTGAATGGCGCGTTTTAATGTTTGAATGGCATGTTTTCGGAAGAAGAACTTGTTTTGTACACAAAGGACAAAAATTAAAAAAAATGTTTTTTGAATACTGGATTTTTCAAATTCAGGGGTTTTCGTAAGAAGGGGGCTGACTGTACTTTTAATTTTATTCTGAAAAGAAATTTTATAACTCATCCAAAGTTAATAAATAATGCACATCTTAAGTCCTTCTATTTACATTTTCTTTTGAATTTTTCCTCCCAAACTCCACATCACATGAACACTTAAATTTTCTACATCGTTTTTAAATCATACACTCAGACAAATCTTCTGTTTCAATTTATATTCTTCCCACTGTCAGAGTTCTGAGTGCTTCTGTTCAGCCCAAATCTCTCTCTCTCTCTCTCTCTCTCTCTCTCTCTCTCTCTCTCTCTCACATACACACACACACACACACACACACACACACACACACACACACACACACACAGCTGTGGCCGACGAGTTCAACTTGAAAATTATTTTCAAAGTAAATCAATTTCCATCCCCTCAACATGAGGCATGATTACAGCGATTACAGCGGATCATCATAAAAAAGATGACACTCATCCTAATACAACATCAAATTTGGAAGCATGAGGACAACAGATGTGCAGGATGTTTTTGACAAAAATGCAAGCGATGGGAATGAACATTGAATCTTTCATCTTCCAGACAATCTTTCGTGTACTGTCCATCATGTAGCAAGTTTTGTTCAGATGTTTTGCAATTTTATCCATGACAGTGTAAATTCTAAATTTTGAGACCAAAACTCAAAATTAACTAATTGCACATTTAAAAACTATCACTACAATAAAAGTAATGCTGTAAAAGAAAATGACTCCTGGTAATACAGTAGGCCCTTGACTATTCGTGGTTTTGCACTTGTGCATATTCGAGGACTGCCGAGTAACTGTCACGTCATTCAAATTCAGCCAATGGCTGTCCTCCTACCTGCTAATTGGTCGCGATGATGTATAAGCCCCTTTTTCCTCATCGCGCACAAGTTGTCAATGAACCTTATGTGCTTTAATTACCAGTTAAGCTCAATGATGCCACTCAAATGCCAGCTAAGCACCAGAAAACGGTAATGACGTTGAGTAGCTCTTCTGAAGAAATAAGACTTTCTCCGGAAGAAACGATAGTTTCCTCTGAAGTACCTGAAGAGGAATAATCATCTGAACTTTTAGGAAAACACCCCGCCATTAAAGTCTTTTTCAATTATTATTCCAGTACAGTACCTAAGTTGTAAGGGTGCTGAAAGAAGAACTGTGGTATTGCATGAGGAAGTCTGGAGTGGCAGAGAAGTATGTTAGAGTGGTGCAGGACATGTATGAGAGATGTAAGACAGTGGTGAGGTGTGCTATCGGTGTGACACAAGAGTTCAAGGTGGAGGTGGGACTGCATCAAGGGTCAGCTCTCAGCCCCTTCTTGTTTGCTATGGTGATGGACAGACTGACAGACGAGGTTAGACAAGATTCCCCATGGACTATGATGTTTGCAAATGACCTTGTGATCTGTAGTGAGAGCAGAGAACAAGTGCAGGAAAATCTAGAGAGGTGGAGGTATGCCCTGGAAATGAGGGGAATGAAGATTAGCCTCAGTAAGACAGAATACATGTGCATGAATGACAAGGACCCAAGAGGAACGGTAAGATTACAGGGAGCAGAGATAAGAAAGGTGGAAGATTTTAAGTACTTAGGCTCAACAATCCAGAGCAATGGAGAGTGTGGAAAAGAGGTGAAGAAGCATGTGCAAGCAGGTTGGAATGGTTGGAGAAAAGTGTCCGGTGTGATGTGTGATAGGAGGGTATCGGCAAGAATGAAAGGAAAAGTGTACAAGACGGTGTTGAGGCCAACGATGTTGTATGGTTTAGAAACAGTGGCCCTGGGGAAAAGACAGGAGGCAGAGCTGGAGGTAGCAGAGATGAAAATGTTGAGGTTCTCTTTGGGAGTAACGAGGATGGATAGGATTAGGAATGAGCACATCAGAGGGACAGCACATGTAAGACGTTTTGGAGACAAAGTCAGAGAGGCTAGATTGAGATGGTTTGGACATGTACAGAGGAGGGATAGTGAGTATATTGGTAATAGAATGCTGAGGCTGGAACTACCAGGTAAAAGGCCCAGAGGAAGACCAAAGAGACGATTCATGGATGTGGTGAAGGAGGACATGAAGGTCGTTGGTGTAAGAGAAGAAGATGCAAAGGATAGGGTGAGATGGAGGCAGATGATTCGCTGTGGCGACCCCTGAAGGGAAAAGCTGAAAGGAAAAGAAGAAGAAGAAGACAGTACCTAAGGTAATGTTTAGAATGTTTGTGTGTGTGATTTTATGTACTGTGTTTATGTTTATCCTTTTGTTTTGTTCATCGAATTCATTACACTTCATGTTCTTTTATGTTCTTTTTGTTATGGTCTGTGTTTTTGGGGGACTTTGACGGCTCTGTTCTCTATGTTTTCTCCCTACTCTGGCTGAGGAGTGTGGATGACCTGCTCGGGCTGATTGCGGTAGCGCATACCTGAATTCACCCCTCTCATCTAGTCCCTATAAACACAAGCCGCACGCTCACTTATATATTATTTATACAGTAGGCCTCCGTTTAAGGGGCAGTGGTGGTCTTGTGGATAGGATGCAGGATTGCTGATCCTAAGGTTGGGGGTTCGAGTTTGTCACTGTCCCCCCAAGTGCAGCTAACTGGGTTATCAAAGGCGGGTCATGTCTCTCATTGTCTATGATGAGAAGCATGTAAAAGAACCATTGCTGACTTTCGTAAACAGTAGGCTGCAAAGCCGTCAGTGTGTTTTTGTCCCTTGCTAAAGGGTAGTGACAGGAAGGGCATCCGACGTAAAAAACCTATGCCAAATCAAAATGTGTGAATCAGATGATCTGCTGTGGCAACTCCCGAGAAAAGGGAAAAAACCGAAAAGAAAATGAAATTGTGTATTCGTTATTCTGTTAAGAAAGGCCACCTGATTTATCTGAGAGCCAGATCCAGTCATCAAAAAACAGCCACATCTGGCTCGCGAGCCATAGGTTCCCCACATCTGATTGATATATATATATATATATTCTTCTTCTTTTACTTTCGGCTGCTCCCTTCAGGGGTTGGCACAGCAAATCATCCGCCTCCACCTCACCCTTTCCTCCGCATCTTCTTTTCTGACTCCAACGACCTTCATGTCTTCCTTCACCACATCCATAAATCTCTTCTTCGGTCTTCCTCGAGGCCTTCTGCCTGGTAGTTCCAACCTCAGCATCCTACTGCCAATATGCTTACTATTCCTCCTCTGTACATGTCCAAACCATCTCAATCTAGCCTCTCTGACTTTGTCTCCAAAACATCTTACGTGGGCTGTCCCTCTGATATACTCATTTCTGATCCTATCCATCCTCGTTACTCCCAGGGAGAACCTCAACATTTTCATCTCCGCTACCTCCAGCTCTGCCTCCTGCCTTTTCCTCAGCGCCACTGTTTCTAAGCCATACAACATCGTTGGCCTCACCACCATCTTGTACACTTTTCCCTTCATTCTTGCTGACACTCTCCTATCGCACATCACACCGGATACTTTTCTCCAACCATTCCAGCCTGCCTGCACACGCTTCTTCACCTCTTTTCCACACTCTCCATTGCTCTGGATTGTTGAGCCTAAGTACTTAAAATCCTCCACCTTCTTTATCTCTGCTCCCTGTAACATCACCGTTCCTCCTGGGTCCTTCTCATTCACACACATGTATTCTGATTTTCTGAGGCTAACCTTCATTCCTCTCCTTTCCAGGGCATACCTCCACCTCTCGAGATTTTCCTGCACTTGTTCTCTGCTCTCACTACAGATCACGATGTCATCTGCAAACATCATAGTCCATGGAGATTCTTGTCTCACCTCGTCTGTCAGCCTGTCCATCACCATAGCAAACAAGAAGGGGCTGAGAGCTGACCCTTGATGCAGTCCCACCTCCACCTTGAACTCTTGTGTCACACCGATAGCACACCTCACCACTGTCTTACATCTCTCATACATGTCCTGCACCACTCTAACATACTTCTCTGCCACTCCAGACTTCCTCATGCAATACCACAGTTCTTCTCTTGCCACCCTGTCATATGCTTTTTCCAGATCCACAAAGGCACAATGTAGCTCCCTCTGACCTTCTCTGTACTTCTCCATTAACATCCTCAAGGCAAACATTGCATCTGTGGTGCTCTTTCTTGGCATGAAACCAAACTGTTGTTCACAAATGCTGACCTCTGCCCTTAGTCTAGCTTCCACTATTATTTCCCATAACTTCATCGTATGGCTCATCAACTTTATCCCTCTGTAGTTGCTGCAACTCTGCACGTCTCCCTTGTTCTTAAAAATGGGCACCAGCACACTTCTCCTCCACTCCTCCGGCATCTGCTCACTCTCTAGTACCTTGTTAAATGTTCTTGTCAGAAAATCTACTGCTACCTCTCCTAGACACTTCCATACCTCAACAGGTATATCATCAGGACCAACTGCCTTTCCATTCTTCATCCTCTTCAATGCCCTTCTCACTTCACCCTTACTGATCTTTGCTACATCCTGCTCCTCAATGGTTACCTCTTCTACTCTTTTTTCTCTCATTTTCCTCATTCATCAGCTCTTCAAAGTACTCTTTCCATCTTCCCAGCACACTTCTGTCATTAGTCAATACAGTTCCCTCTCTGTCCTTTATCAATCTAACTTGCTGCACGTCCTTCCCATCTCTATTTCTCTGCTGTGCCAACCTGTATAGATCATTTTCTCCCTCTTTACTATCCAACCTATCATACAAGTCATCATACGCCCTCTGTTTGGCCTTAGCCACTGCTACTTTCGCCTTACGCTGTGTCTCCCTGTACTCCTGTTTACTCTCTTCGGTCCTCTCAATGTCCCACTTCTTCTTGGCTAACCTCTTCCTTTGTACACACTCCTGCACTTCCTCATTCCACCACCAAGTCTCCTTATCTACTTTCCTTCCAGAGGACACACCAAGTAGTCTCCTACCGGTCTCCCTGATCACATTTGCTGTGGTTGTCCAGTCATTTGGAAGCACTTCCTGGCCACCCAAAGCCTGTTTCAACTCCCCCTTGAAGACAACACGACACTCTTCCTTTTTCAGCTTCCACCACTTTGTCTTCTGCTCTGCCTTTGCCTTTTTCACCTTTCTCACCATCAGAGTCATCCTGCACACCACCATCCTATGCTGTTTGGCAACACTCTCACCCACGATGACTTTGCAGTCACTGACTTCCTTCAAATTACATCGCCTACAGGATTGGATTTTAAAATGTCTTTATTTTGGCTCTCTTGGTCAAAAAGGTTCCCGACCCCTGATCTTATGGTGTATATTTACAGAGTATAGGTACAGTTTTTACATTTGCAGATTACATAGTATGCTTAAGTAAATGTTTTTCATAACGCAATTGTTGAAATACAGTCGGTCTCCAACTTACGAAGACCCCTGTGTATGAAATGCCCGGTGTACGAAAAACATTTTCCTGAGTTTCCGTCCCCGAGATACGAAATAACCCCCTCTTACGAAAAGAAATTCAAACGTGCCAATCAAAATTTCACACAACGCGCGAGTTGCTCTCTCGTTGGCTGTCTCTCAACATTCCGCCCCGTTGGCCTCCCAGAGACCGAAGGAAGATAAGATAGATAAGATAAGATACAGCTTTATTAATCTCACAATGGAGAAATTCACTGTTACAGGCTCTTGAGGTACTATCAGTAGGGGGTGCAAAAATAGATACGTATACAAATATACACACATACATATATATTATATAAGTAAATAAATAAATAGATACATAAATAGTATAAATTAATAAACAATAAAAGAAAAGAATGGAGCAACTTTATAGACTGGCCTATATTAAAGTGTAATGTATCTGAGTGCAGAGTAGATGGGTTGATATGGTTCACAGTCAGTGGGGTAGATGTGGTTGATTAAAGTGTGCGGGGTTTTTATTGCGCATAACCGGTATTTTCACAGACAGTTACAAAGTGGCGTTGTACAGTCTGACAGCGGTGGGAATGAACGACCTGCGGTAGCGCTCCTTCCTGCACTGAGGATGCCTTAGTCGTCCACTGAAGGAGCTGCTTAGCTCCTCGACAGTCTGGTGCAGTGGGTGAGAGCTGTTGACCAAGAAGGATGTGAGCTTTGCTACCATCCTCCTCTCACTCACCTCCTCCACAGAGTCCAGTGGGCAGCCGAGGACAGAGCTGGCCCTCCTGACCAGCTTGTTCAGTCTCTTCCTGTCCCGCTCTGTGCTGCCCGGGGCCCAGCAGATGGCAGCGTAGAGGATTGCAGAGGCTACCACAGAGTCATAAAATGTCCTGAGCAGAGGTCTGCATATGCCGAAGGACCTGAGTCTCCTCAGAAGGTGGCCCTTCTTGTACAGGGCGTTGGTGTTGTGGGACCAGTCCAGTTTATTGTTAAGATGAACACCCAGGTACTTGAAACTGTCCACTGTCTCAATGTCCTGTCCCTGGATGTTCACTAGTAAGTGTGTGTGTGTGTGTGTGTTTGAGTGCTTCTCCTGAAGTCGACCACCATCTCCTTCGTCTTCCTAGTGTTCAAGCACAGGTGGTTGCGCTCACACCAGTCCACGAAGTCAACGATGACCGACCGGTACTCCAGCTCGTTCCCCTCTGACACACGGCCCACGATGGCGGAGTCGTCCGAGAACTTCTGGAGGTGGCAGCTGTTTGTGTTATATATGAAGTCCGAGGTATAGATGTTAAAAAGGAAGGGTGAGAGGACGGTGCCCTGCGGTGCCCCCGTGCTACAGACTACCACCTTTGACTTACAGCCGCGCAGCCGCACGTACTGTGGACGGTTAGTAAGGTAGTCAATAATCCAGGCAGCAAGATGCCCGTCCACTCCCACGTCCTCCAGCTTCCCCCGCAGGCGCGCTGGCCTGATGTTGTTGAAGGCGCTGGAGTCAAAGAACATGACCCTCACAGCGCTGCCGGCGATCTCCAGGTGGGTGAGTGCCCGCTGCAGAAGGTAGATGACAGCGTCTTCTACTCCGATGTTGGGCCTGTAGGCAAACTGCAGCGGGTCTAGTGTGGGGCTCACCATAGAGCGGAGGTGTTCAAGGAGGAGCCTTTCCATGGTCTTAATGAGGTGGGAGGTCAGGGCGACAGGTCTGTAGTGGGCTGGTTCCTTCGCTTGTGCTGTTTTGGGAACCGGAACCACACAGGAGGTCTTCCATAGGACGGGAACCTTCTCCAGGCTGAGGCTCAGGTTGTACAGGTAGCATAGTACCACACAGAGCTGGTCTGCGCAGGTCCTCAGCAGCCTGGGACTGATGCCATCAGGTCCTTCAGATTTCCTCTGATTTAGTCGCCTCAGCTGTCTCCTCACCTGGTCTGATGTGAGGGAGAGGGGGCTGGGGTGGGCTGCATAGGGAGGGGATGTGTCTGTCGGGCTGTAGCAGTCAAGTGAAGTTGGCCTGGGGAGGGGAGGTGTCAGCTGGTCTGGAGACGTGTGAAGAGGGAGGGGAACAGGGAGGGGTGCAGAGGGGAGGGGAGAATCAAACCTGTTGAAGTAGCAGTTTAGTTCATCCGCCCAGCGCTGGTCACCATCAGCTGTCCCTCTGACACTCTGCCCAAATCCAGACATGGTCTTTAGTCCTCTCCAGACGTCCCGCACGTTGTTCTGAGCCAGCTTCTCCTCCATCTTCTTCCCATAGTCCTTCTTTGCCCTCCTGATCCTCCACTGGAGCTCACGCTGGACCTTCTTCTGCTCCTCTCTGTCCCCCGAGATGAAAGCCCTCTTTTTTTGGTTCAGGAGGACTTTGAGCTCAGGGGTGACCCATGGGTGGTTGTTGGAGAAGCACCGTACCCTCCGTGTTGGCACAGTGCTGTCCACGCAGAAGTTCATGTAGTCGGTGATGCAGTGTGTGAGGCCGTCGATGTCATCACCAAAGGAGTTACAGAGCATGCTCCAGTCTGTGGTCTGGAAACAGTCCCTAAGCCTCTCGTTGGTCTCCTCGGTCCACACTTTCACAGACCTCTTCTGTGCAGGTTCCTTTCGCACCCTGGGTGTGTATTGGGGAGCAGGTAGACCAGGTTGTGGTCTGAGCGTCCCAGTGGGGAGGGGAGGAGCTGTAAGCGTCCTTCACATTTGCATACAGTAAGTCCAGTGTTTTATTGTCTCTTGTGGCGCACTTCACGTATTGCGTGAACGTCGGAAGAGAGGCGGAGAGAGCGGCGTGGTTAAAGTCCCCGCTGATCAGAATCATGGCGCGGGGGTGACGAGTCTGTGTCTGATTAACGGCGCTGTGTAGACGCTCACACGCGGCCGCCGCATCAGCCGAGGGCGGAATGTACACGCAAAACACAATCACGTGTGAAAACTCCCTCGGTAGATAATATGGCCGCGCGCTTACCGCGAGCAGCTCCAGGTCCCGCATGCACAGCTGCTCCTTCACGTGCACGTTTGCCGGGTGGCACCATCGTTCATTCACATAGACCGCCACGCCCCCTCCTATCTTCTTACTGCTCTCCGTTACACTCCGATCTGCACGCGCGAGTGTAAATCCGTTAAGAGAAACCACAGAGTCCGGTGTGAGTTCATTCAGCCACGTCTCTGAGAAACACATGAGGCTGCAGTCCCGGTACTGCCTCTGCTGCCGGGTCAGCGCCGCCAGCTCCTCGGTCTTGTTGGTGATCGCGCGGACATTTCCCATGATGACAGAGGGAACACGTCCTCCGCGTCTTTCGTCCCCCTCTGCAGCCTCTCCTTTTCCTCCGTATTTCCAAAGGAACAACGGGCTTTTCCGCGTGAAGGAGGGCGGGGGCGCGCAGGCCGAGGAGGGTCTCACGTGTGTAAGACCTGCGTTGCTCAGAGCCGTCGGTGAATGAGTTTCCTGACGCCGATCCAAAAAGTGAAAATAAAAGTGCACAGAAAAACAAAAGCATCATGAAAGTATGTTTTCCAGATGCAGGATTGAAGAACGAAAAAGAAAATTTGAAAAAAGATAAAGAAACACGCCTATATACAATAGAAAAGAGAAAAAAAAGAAAAATAAACTGAAGAGCTCCTGTAACTGGCTGCAGGTCACCCGGCGCCATCTTGGAAAAAAAAAAAAAAAAAAAAAAAAAAAAGGAAGCTTCACTCTTTAGTATTTGGTTTAGTTTTTAAGTTGTTTTAATTCAGTAAATGTTTAATAAATGTGGGCGCATTTGAGCTCATCTGGAATTCTGATCCCTCAACGAATCAAAGTAAAGTTGAGTTTGTCAAGCAGGGAATGCGCTTTGAATTCAAGTCTTGTGGGCGTGGCCTGCAACGCGAGAATAAACATGTGCGTCTGTGTGTGTGTGAGAGAGCGAGAGAGAGAGAGAGAGAGAGGTGTGTGTGTGTGTGTGTGTGTGTGTGTGTGTGTGTGTGTGTGGGTAAAAAAAAAACTGCTTAATAATGGGTTAATTAATAAATGTTAATAAAATGATTTAATATGTTAATAAAATGTTTAAATGGTTTAATAAATTAATCAATTATTTTCTTTTACTTTTAACACATATTTCATACAAAATTGGTGTAATCATTTTAAAGGGTTTATGGGGTTTATCCTGTCCAAAGACTGGCGCCATGGAACGAATTAGGCGTTTAACATGTAAGATGTGACCCCTACTTACAAAATCCCCACAATACGAAAAGGGCTCTGGAACGAATTAATTTCGTAAGTTGGGGGCCGACTGTATATGGAATGGGAAACTTCAGACAATTGGGTACTTTGGACCAGTGTTCCCCCCCTATTGGTCCGTTAAACCGAGGCACGAGAGTATTCGGATGGAAAGTCGACATACGATCAGATCGCCTTACGGCCGGTTGGTCAGAACCAAAAGCAGTCTAAGTCGACGACTTTCTGTACAAAGTTACATGATAGTCACTTATAGTCACTTACAGATATTATAAAAAAACATTAACTTATTTCCTTCACTCTACTCCAACCATTATATGCATTCAACAAGAATTATATCTGCACATTTCAGTGTATGAAACACTTTATATTATTTAAAATTTTCCAACATTTTCTTCTCAGTAACTCTGACACCATAGCCCTTTTCAACACCACGGACAGACGCACATCTGCCCTTCTCTGTTCATCACCATGGACCCAACCTTTCTCTGTTGAACATCATTGAAATTCTACAGTGACATCCTAAGTATATAACAATAGCGTGATGTAAATTGATTCATAGCAAAGTTCTGAACACAATGTACTTGTAGCTAATCCCCACCTATTCAGTAGTACTTTCCTAAGCACACGATCACTGCCAACCAACATGGGAGGCTAAAAGCAAGCATGCACTTCTTTCTCAGTCTCCATAAATTGCTGCTTAGCGTTGTATGTTTAATTGTTTCAAAAGAAAATATTTTTTTTAGAATAATGTAATGTAAATTATCAAATCTGAAAAAACATACAAAACCGTAATGATTCAATAAGAAAACATCGTAATTTTTGATCCCATCATTCAGTAGTTACTGCTCTTAAATCTGCTGGGTAAATCTCCTATCATTCAGTTGAATATGTCCACATATATTTACATGCTGCAATGTGATGTCAATAATAGATTTGTCTCAAAACAATATTTAACTTTTTTTTATCCAAGTTAGATTATCAACTATAATATAGAGGCCATCTCAATAGCCTCTGGCTTTTCGCCATGTACCTATGTAAGTATTAGTGCATTATTAGCATTGTAAACGTTCTCTAAAAGATTAACCTGCAATTAATCAGCATTTTAAAACACGTTATTAAAAATGCTATTTTCCTTCAGTCACAGCCTGTACAATCAGCGCTGTCATAACTGAAGTAATGAAGTCTCCAGTAAAGATCCAACAACATGCAGAGAAAAGTATATAAGAGAAAAATACATTTCTTTAGTAAAACACATACAGAATTCTTTGCATATTTGAAAATTCACTTATTTTGGTGCTTGTCATGCATATGCATAACATGCTGGTTGGAGAGCATTTCTCTCTGAAATTCTGAGGAAAACCGGTCGCTCCAGATATTGTTCAGAACAATGGACCTTGAATAAAAAGTTGATTTGAGAGGAGTAACCATACCAAGACTTGCAGAAAATGATGGGTTGCTCACTGAAATTTATTCCAAATGCTTTAAAATCGCAACCCAAACCCGAAAGCTCATTCTACAATGTCAGACCTATTTATCACATCTCAGGGATCATGGATCAGTTTGAATGCATCAGAATAATTGAAGAGGTTGTGCTGCCTTATGCTGAAGAGAAAATGCATTTGAACTGGGTTCCAAAAGGACAACAATCCCAAACACACCAGTAAAGAGCAACTTGGTTCCAGACAAACAAAACACGATTTTCTTCATATTTGATCTGGAATAGAATGTGTCGGGTTCCCAATGCATTTGTGTGTATGGAAATAAAAGCGACTACAGTGGTACCTTGACTTACAAGTACCCCATATAATGAATTTTCCATGATACGAGCTTCGAGCCACCAAAAATCTGCCCCATCCAACGAGCAAAATTTTGACTTACAAGCTCTGCTGGGGAAATGGCTTTACTGGGCCGATTAGCCTCGTATTCTTCGTGTATTCCTCTGTTCCCCGAGAATGCCTTGTGCAGTGCTTGTATATTCATTTCTGTGATGCCCCCTCTAGGAAGAAAAGGGAAAAAAATACGCTTGACCATAAATAGTGTTTACTGCACTTCATATCGTTTGCTCGGTGCGTTTTCCCTACACCAGGGGTCGGCAACCCAAAATGTTCAAAGAGCCATATTGGATCAAAAAAACCTGAAAACAAATCTGTCTGGAGCCACAAAAAAAAATCTAAATCCCTCATATAAGCCTTATATGATGACAACACAGGCTGTAAGTGTATATTAGCGCAATCTGGAGAGAACGACACCACGTCACTACTCTGTTGTACAATATTTGGTGCTTTACGTTTACCTTCCATTACTATATTAATGTATTATGTTTTGTTTGCATTGATGAAATTATAGAAATTCAATAAAGAAATCAGCGGCCCATCAGAGTTTATATACCTGTACAATAGCGCTGTCTGTTCAATGTCAATCACATCACATCACTCATCACAGGCGATTAAGTACAAAGATTGTCTCTCCCTCCTGCTGACTGGTGGCAGACGATGTGTACACGTCCATTTTTCCTCCTTTGCACACATGCCATCAAAGTGACTGCTTGAATTGTGAATTCACGGTTTTTTAGTGTGTCTTTAAGGGTTATTTAAGCCTTATGATGTTACTCAAAAGCGCTGCATCTTCTCGAGCTTCTTACTTCTCCTAGTAAGGAGCCTAAGCACTTTATTTATTCATAAATATTATCACAGTAAAAAATTTAAAAGTTTTTACTTAATCATTACTACATTTTACTGAATTATTACTGTATTAATGAGTAAGACTGGCTATAGAATGTGTTTAAGAAGCAAATTTTAACGCATGCAATATACATAGGCTTTTAAAACACTGTCAACAACTCGCACAGGAATGGCCAGAACCAAAGCATCGTGAAAAACAGGGAGTTACTGTATGCTGGAACTGAATTAATGTTGTTGATTTGCTGATTGGTGATGTTGCTTGCATTTTAATGGCTCTTTCCATCACTGCCTTTGCGGAGAGGCATATCTTTAATTTTCTGTATAATCTCTATTTTTTTTAATGCAGCCGTGAGGGGGGCACAAACCAGTGTCTCTCCCTCACGCTGGTCCCAAGCCCAGATAAATGCAGAGGGTTGCGTCAGGAAGGGCATCCGGCGTAAAACAAATTCCAAATAAAAAATGCGAGTCACAACAAAGAATGTCATACCGGTTCGGTCGAGGCCCGGATTAACAACAACCGCCATGAGTGCTGTTAACCAACAGGGTGCTGGTGGAAATTGGACTACTGTTGGTCGAAGACGTCGAAGAAGGAGAGGAAGGGAGGCGTGTCCGTAGGCAGAGAGAGAAGAGGAAAGGCATGAGTCTAGGACTGAAAGTAGGGACTTTGAATGTTGGAACTATGGCAGAAAAAGTTAGAGAGCTGGCTGACATGAGGAAGAAGGTGGACATACTGTGTGTTCAGGAGACCAGGTGGAAAGGTAGCAAGGCTAGAAGCATAGGAGCAGGGTTGAAGCTGTTTTTTCATGGTGTGGAAGGGAAGAGATGGAGTAGGAGTCATCTTGAAGGAGGAGTTTGTCAGGAATGTTCTAGAAGTGAAAAAGTGTCAGACAGAGTGATGAGTCTCAAGTTATAAATTGAAGGTGTGATGTTCAATGCTGTTAGTGCTTATGCCCCACAGACAGGATGTGAGCTAGAAGAGAAGGAGAGATTCTGGAGTGAGTGAGGTGAAGTGATGCAGAGTACCCGCAGAGGTGAAAGAGTGGTCATTGGGGAAGACTTCAATGGACATGTTGGTGCAGGAAACAGAGGGGACGAGGAAGTGATGGGCAGGTTTGGTATCCAGGACAGGAATGCAGAAGGACAGGTGTTGGTTAGATTTTGCAAAAAGGATGGAAATGGCTGTGGTAAATACTTTCTTCCAGAAGAGACAGGAGCATAGGGTGACTTATAAAAGCAGAGGTAAGGAGCCCACAGGTAGACTACATCTTGTGCAGGCGATTTAATTTGAAGGAAGTCAGTGACTGCAAAGTAGTAGTGGGTGAGAGTATTGCCAAACAGCATAGGATGGTGGTGTGCCGGATGACGCTGATGGTGAGGAAGATGAAGAAGAAGGCAAAGGCAGAGCAGAAAACAAAGTGGTGGAAGCTGAAAAAGGAGGAGTGTCGGGTTGTCTTCAAGGAGAAGTTGAAACAGGCTTTGGGTGGTCAAGAAGTGCTTTCAGATGACTGGACAACTACAGCTAATGTGATCAGGGAGACAGGTAGGAGAATACTTGGTGTGTCCTCTGGAAGGAGAGTAGATAAGGAGACTTGGTGGTGGAATGAAAAAGTATGGAAGTGTCTCGGAGAGGTAGCAGTAGATTTCCTGACAAGAACATTCAACAAGGTCTTAGAGAGTGAGAGGATGCCAGAGGAATGGAGAAGAGTGGTGCCCATTTTTAAGAACAAGGGAGACGTGTAGAGTTGTGGCAACTACAGAGGGATAAAGTTGATGAGCCATACGATGAAGTTAAGGGAAAGAATAGTGGAAGCTAGACTAAGGGCAGAGGTCAGCATTTGTGAACAACAGTTTGGTTTCATGCCAAGAAAGAGCACCACAGATGCAGTGTTTGCCTTGAGGATGTTAATAGAGAAGTACAGAAGGTCAGACGGAGCTGCATTGTGCTTTTGTGGATCTGGACAAAGCATATGACAGGATGCCAAGAGAGGAACTGTGGTATTGCATGAGGAAGTCTGGAGTGGCAGAGAAGTATGTTAGAGTGGTGCAGGACATGTATAAGAGACAGTGGTGAGGTGTGCTGTCGGTGTGACAGAAGAGTTCAAGGTGGAGGTAGGACTGCATCAAGGGTCAGCTCTGAGCCCCTTTTTGTTTGCTATGGTGTTGGACAGGCTGACAGATGAGGTTAGATAAGATTCCCCATGGACTATGATGTTTGCAGATGACATTGTGCTCTGTAGTGAGAGCAACGAACAAGTGCAGGAAAATCTACAGAGGTGGAGGTATGCCCTGGAAAGGAGGGGAATGAAGGTTAGCCTCAGTAAGACAGAATACATGCGTATGAACGATAAGGACCCAAGAGGTACGGTGAGGTTACAGGGAGCAGCCACAAGGAAGGTGGAGGATTTTAAGTACTGAGGCTCAACAATCCAGAGCAGTGGAGAGTGTAGAAAAGAGGTGAAGAAGCGTGTGCAGGCTGATTGGAATGGTTGGAGAAAAGTGTCTGGTGTGATGTGTGATAGGAAGGTATTGGCGAAAATGAAAGGAAAAGTGTACAAGATGGTGTTGAGGCCAGCGATGTTGTATGGTTTAGAAACAGTGGCCCTGGGGAAAAGACAAGAGGCAGAGCTGGAGGTAGCAGAGATGAAAATTTTGAGGTTCTCTTTGGGAGTAGAGAGGATGGATAGGATCAGGAATGAGTACGTCAGAGGAACAGCACATGCAAGACGTTTTGGAGACAAAGTCAGAGAGGCTAGATTGAGATTTTTTGGACATGGAGAGAGGAGGCATAGTGAGTATATTGGTAGTAGGATGCTGAGGTTGGAACTACCAGGCAGAACAGCTAGAGGAAGACCAAAGAGACGATTCATGGATGTGGTGAAGGAGGACATGAAGGTCGTTGGTGTAAGAGAAGAAGATGCAAAGGATAGGGTGAGATGGAGGCAGATGATTCGCTGTGGCGACCCATGAAGGGAAAAGCTGGAAGAAAAAGAAGCAGAAGAGCTGTTTTGGTTTTGAAGTCTGAAAATAGGTGTTCTGATATTTGAATGTATGAATCCTTCATGTAATCACCATCTGTGCACCATCTCCATGCTTTATTATCTCTCAGGTTGCAACAAAACTAGCAGCAGTAGTGGAGTTTGGAGATGCAATCTATGTCTTAAATCTATTTCTGCGCTCCTCTCATTTCTCCAGTAATACTGCAATTGCACTTTTTCCTCTCAATCCCAACTGGTTAGTCAGCTGCAAATGTCTTTCCAAATCACTTTGTTATTTGACAGCTTCTTATTACAAAGCAAACTTACAGGTATTCCTTCCGCATTGGCAATGAAAGCAAATGATTCGGTCCATTCTTTTTTGAATCCTCTGTTCTCATTAGCTATCTCTCTCTTTTTTCCTTTGCGATCCATGGCCCATTACAGACCCACCGATTAAATTTACAACAGCTACCTGCCTGGCACCGCATCATGCTGAAACGTGGGTCGCAGGCTAAGATGTGAATCTTGAGTTAACAGAAATGTTGAAATGTAGGACTAATAGTTTTTATATAAATTTTTTAAACTTTGGAAAACGTTAAGAATGTTTTTCAGGCTTGTCTTGCTACAGAAACCATATTAAAAAAAAATCAATGAATAAACCCAAGCTTTTCACATTTTCATACATTTTTGAAAAAGCTCCAGGGAGCCACTAGGGTAGCGCTAAAGAGCCGCGGGTTGTTGACCCCTGCTCTACCCATTGGGAACACAGCTGACTGCCACCGAGTGTAATTGCACATTCTGTACAATAGGTGGCAGCGGCACTCTCACTGTGTTCTCGACCCCATAGAGAACACAGTGAGAGCGCCACTGCCACCTACTGTACATGATGCGCAATTACACTTAATTCTAGTACAGTTTGGCAAAAAAAGCATCCACCCCCCACCCCCGGCATCACACCGTACACCACACTATTTGACAAGCACTGTCCTTGTGAGAGCTCACCATGAGCCTTTCCTTGCTGGCATTCGTACCATGCACATGCACAAAATTCTCCTCCTTCTCCTTCTGTGTTACGTACCACCTCATGCCTGCCCACATGACATCTTCATGCCCATGTGACATCTTTGCCCCAGTCAATGATCGGAAGGGTTAATTAACTTAATGTTTATTCTTGTTTTATCATAATTTTTAATTAATTAATATTAATGTTAATATACATTTATTATTGTCATGTCTGGAGAATATGCGTCGGACCCAAAGATGCAGGAGACCATGTAAGAAGATTCAACGATTTATTAAACGTTCGGAACTGGAAATCACTAGAAAATGCAGAATGGTGGGAATTGGTCGTACATGAAGCACGGGCCAGGGATCTGAGAGATCGTTGAGGAACAGAGTCACTGGAATCAATCTTCTGACAGTGGAGGGAAGCATGCCACTCCCATTCAAAGCTGGCTGCCGCTGATTTCCGATTAGGACCAGGTGTGCTCCGCTCCGAAACTCCTCTACCGGCGATCGCCACGCCCCTCGCCCGCACCTGCAATGAACTGAGCAAAGGTGAGTGTCTCCAGCCAGCACAGACCATGACAGTACCCCCCCTTTAAGGTGCGCCACCTGGCGCCCGACCAGGCTTGTCCGGGAACTGGCGATAGAACTCCTCTAACAGGTCCGGGTACAGGATTAGGGAGCGGGCAATCCATGACTGCTCTTCGGGACCATACCCCTCCCAGTCCACTAAATACTGGAAGCCTCGGCCCCGCCTGCGCACATCGAGGATCTTGTTGACCGTGTATGCGGGATGTCCTTCAATCAGTCGGGGAGGAGGGGGGTGGGGGGTCGGTTGAGGGGACTTTCTACCACGGGCTTGATTAGGGAGACATGAAACACTGGGTGCACCTTGAGTGAGGGTGGGAGTCTTAGTCGGACGGCACTGGAGTTTATGATTTTTTCAATCGCGTGGGGCCAAATGTATCGGGGAGATAGTTTCTTCGACTCAACTTGCAGGGGCAGGTCCCGGGAGGAGAGCCACACTTGTTGTCCGACCTTGTAGGGAGGTGCCGGGGTTCGGTGGCGATCAGCCATCCTCCAGTTTCGGGCCACTGTTCGCTCTAGGGCAGCCCGTGCTTCCTTCCAGACCCGACGTGCTCTGTGGAATTGTGCCTGGATAGATGGGACAGCCACCTCGACCTCCTGGCTGGGAAACAGGAGGGGCTGGAACCCATTGATCACCATGAAGAAGGACATCTCGGTGGCAGTGCAGATCAGCGAATTGTGTGCGTCCTCTACCCATGGGAGGTGTGTGGCCCAGGAGGCTGGGAGGCAAGAGGCGACGCAGCGCAGGGAGGACCCGAGGCTTTGCTTCATGCGTTCCGCCTGCCCGTTCGACTGGGGGTGGTAACCCCAGGTCAGACTGTAGGAGACTCCCAGGGTGTCGCAGAACGCCTTCCAGACTCTGGATGCAAATTGGGGGCCTCGGTCTGACAAGATATCCTGGGGAATGCCATGGAGACGGAAGACGTGTTAGATCAGGAGACCCGCTGTTTCCATTGCCGAGGGGAGTTTGGGTAGGGCAACGAAATGGACCGCCTTGGAGAACCGGTCCACTACTGTCAGGATGACAGTGTTGCCCTCAGACGGGGTAACCCGGTGATGAAATCCATCACTATGTGCGACCAGGGGCGATGGGGAATGGGTAAGGGCTGGAGGAGACCCATGGGCGCATGATGGGAGAACTGGCTCCAGGCACAGGTGACGCAAGCTCCCACAAACTCCCTAGTGTCGGCTGCCATTGTTGGCCACCAGAAGCGTGGCATGGGCCCACTGGAGTGCTGGGGTTCTGGCTGGCGGAAGAACGTATAGTCGGCCTTGAGAGCACCCGACGGGCTCTGATTCCCCCCTGATGAGCATCCCGAACGAGTTGCTCTACCTCCCATTGGGCAGCTCCGAGTATGCAGGAGGAAGGTAGGATGATTTCTATGGCTGAGTCTTCACCCGAGGAGAACTGCCTGGACAGTGTGTCTGGCTTAGTGTTCCGGGAGCCTGGTCGGTAGGTCAGCATGAAGGTGAACCTCCCCAAGTAGAGTGACCAACGCGCCTGGCGGGAGTTCAACCTCTTGGCCGTACAGAGGTAAGCCAGATTCTTATGGTTGGTCCAGACCACAAAAGGGTGAGCCGCTCCCTCCAGCCAGTGCCTCCATTCCTGGACTGCCAAGACTACTGCCAGCAGCTCACGATTCCCAACATCATAATTCCGTTCCGCCGGGGACAAGCGACGGGAAAAGAAGGCGCATGGGTGGAGCTTCTGATCTGCGGGGGACCGTTGGGAGAGGACCGACCCCCACCCCTGAGTCTGAGGCGTCGACTTCTACCACGAACTGCAGCGTTGGGTCCGGGTGCATCAGTACAGGGGCGTGAATGAATTTCGCCTTCAGCTTGTCGAACGCCACCTGGGCAGTAGGAGACCACTGGAACGGAGTCTTGGGTGATGTTAACTGTGTGAGAGGGGCTGCTAGGCGGCTGTAGTCCCGCACAAATCGGCGGTAGAAGTTTGCAAACCCCAGGAACCTCTGCAGCTGTTTCCGCGTCCCTGAAGTCGGCCACTCCGCCACTGCCTTCACTTTCACCGGGTCAGGTCCTATCTGCCCCTTCTCCACAATGAACCCCAGGAACGAGACTGAGGGAACATGGAACTCGCACTTTTCTGCCTTCACGAATAATCTGTTCTCCAGGAGCCTCTTCAATACCATCCTCACATGGTGGCGATGTTCGCCTTGGTCCTTGGAGAAAATCAGAATGTCATCAAGGTAAACATATACGAAGTGGTTCAGCATGTCCCTAAGCACATCATTAACCAGAGCTTGGAAGACTGCTGGGGCATTGGTTAGTCCAAACGGCATTACTAGTACTCGAAGTGCCCCAAGGGCGTGTTGAAGGCCGTCTTCCACTCATCCCCCTCCCGAATTCGGACTAGGTGGTAGGCATTTCTCAAGTCCAGCTTGGAAAAGACAGTGGCATTGTGCGGGTAAAGAGCGAGCCCGGTCCTTGCTGAAGACTTCTTGCAGATCGTGATATTCCTCAGGTACGCCAGCCAAGTCCAGCTCCTCCAGGTCGACCAGGGTTCGTGATGCTTGGGGCTTGGGAGGGGACGGCCACCATCAGGCAGTGCTGCAGACAGTAGTCTAGGGAAGAGAGAGAAGCAGGGAGAACAAATAGTTCCAGGTATTCCTGGTGATTACCGGATAACGTGAGCTTCACTGGCCTGGTCTTGTGCGTGATGCAGGCGATGCATCGGCCATCTATGGCCACCACCTCCTTGGGGGTGTCGAGTTCCTCCACGGGGAGCGCGTGGAGCTCAACCATCTCTGGATCGGTAAAGTTCGCGTCAGCGCCTGAGTCAATGAATACCTCTACAGGATGAGAGTGTTGTGCAGAGTGTAGCATACATTGAATTCCTAGGCGCTTCCCGGGGGTTGTGGAGGATCCTTGTGTTGCTGGCGGGCTCTGCCGCGCGGGGCACTGGGCAAGGTAATGGCCCTTACCGGCGCAGTAGATGCAGAGGCCGTCATCCAGCCGTCGTTGCCTCTCTTCGGCCGTCAGTCGGGTGCGGTTCACCTGCATGGGCTCTGGGTCATCATTTTCCCTCCGGGGAGGAAGTGGCGCTTGCGTTCGAGGTGGGGTCCACTTCCAGGATCTATCCCTCTCCCTCAGCCGGTTGTCCAATCTCGTGGACAAGGCGATTAATCCCTCCAGCATGGTTGTCTCGTCTTGGGCTGCAAGCTCATCTTTCAGCCGACCGTGTAAGAAGACTCAACCATTTATTAAACGTTCGGAACTGGAAATCGCTAGAAAATGCAGAATGGCGGGAACTGGTCGTGCACGAAGCGCGGGCCAGGGATCAGAGAGATCGTCGAGGAACAGAGTCACTGGAATCAATCTTCTGACAGCAGAGGGCAGCATGCCCCTCCCATTTATAGCTGGCTGCCGCTGATTGTCAATTAGGGCCAGGTGCGCTCCGCTCCGAAACTCCTCTACCGGCGACCCCCACGCCCCTTGCCCGCACTCATTCCTAATACCTTCTCATTCCTAATCCTATCCATCCTCGTTACTCCCAAAGAGAACCTCAACATTTTCATCTCTGCTACCTCCAGCTCTGCCTCCTGTCTTTTCC
Source organism: Plotosus lineatus (assembly GCA_024760905.1). NCBI lineage: Eukaryota > Metazoa > Chordata > Actinopteri > Siluriformes > Plotosidae > Plotosus > Plotosus lineatus. Next base: position 6,556,306 of record CM045746.1, read on the forward strand.
CCAGGGCCACTGTTTCTAAACCATACAACATCGCTGGCCTCAACACCGTCTTGTACACTTTTCCTTTCATTTTCGCCAATACCTTCCTATCACACATCACACCGGACACTTTTCTCCAACCATTCCAACCTGCCTGCACAAGCTTCTTCACCTCTTTTCCACACTCTCCACTTCTCTGGATTGTTGCCTAAGAACTTAAAATCCTCCACCTTCCTTATCTCTGCTCCTTGTAACCTCACCGTTCCTGTTGGGTCCTTGGCATTCCTATACATGTATTCTGTCTTACTGTGGCTAACCTTCATTCCCCTCCTTTCCAGGGCATACCTCCACCTCTCTAGATTTTCCTGCACTTGTTCTCTGCTCTCACTACAGATCACAATGTCATCTGCAAACATCATAGTCCATGGAGATTCTTGCCTAACCTTGTCTGTTAGCTTGTCCATCACCATAGCAAACAAGAAGGGGCTCAAAGCTGACCCTTGATGCAGTCCCACCTCCACCTTGACCTCTTCTGTCACACCGACAGCACACCTCACCACTGTCTTACATCTCTCACACATGTCTTGCACCACTCTAACATACTTCTCTGCCACTCCAGACTTTCTCATGCAATACCACAGTTCCTCTCTCGGCACCCTGTCATATGCTTTGTATATTTACACACATACAGAAAAGTGCCTGATATACTACACGTAAGACGTAGAGCTTTTAATTATAAAATTCAAAAATGTTACGATGTTTGAGAGCTGCCCTAAACACGAGTATTGCACACTACAGGAAGATGGTCTGCAGGATATTTATTCAGTAATTGTGTGTAACGCTGGTGGTGGTTACATGTTTAACAGCTTGTAGGTAAAAGCTGTTCTTGAGTCTGTAAGTTTCTGATTTTAGACAGGCTTCTACATCCTTTGTTGTGCTTTCCCTACCTGGTGGGAAATGTTTGTGGTCCGGGTGAAGTCAGCAGAAATGTGGACTCCAAGAAACTTGAAGTACTCAACCATCTCTACCTCCTCTCCATCAATGTAGAGGGCAGTGTGCTCAGTTTGTTTCAATCTCCTGATGTCCATTATCATCTCCTTGGTTTTGGATGTGTTTAGTTCCTGGTTATTGTTATTATCGCTGCAGATGCAGGACCTTCTTCTTGTAGACTGACTCCTTTTTATCTGTAATCAAATCTATGGCGGTGGTGTAGGGCAGTGGTTAATGTGGTTATTAATCTGAAGGTCAGCAGCTGAATCCCACTGTCACCACTGTTGGGCCCTTGAGCAATTAACCCTCAATTGCTCAGGTTGAATTAAAAAAAATGATAATTGGAAGTCGCTCTGGATAAGAGCGTCTGTCAAATGCAAATATAAAATGTACCCTTAGTCTAGCTTCCACTATTCTTTCCCATAACTTCATCGTATGGCTCATCAACTTTATCCCTCTGTAGTTTCCACAACTCTGCACGTCTCCCTTGTTCTTAAAAAAGGGCACCAGCACATTTCTCCTCCATTCCTCTGGCATCCTCTCACTCTCTTAGACCTTGTTGAATGTTCTTGTCAGAAAATCTATTGCTACCTCTCCTAGACACTTCCATACCCCCACCGGTATGTCATCAGGACCAACTGCCTTTCCATTCTTCATCTTCTTCAATGCCCTCTTCACTTCACCCTTACTAATCTTTGCTACTTCCTGGTCCTCAACAGTCACCTCTTCTACTCTTTGTCTCTCTCATTTTCCTCATTCATCAGCTCATCAAAGTCCAGCTTCCCAGCACACTTCTGTCATCAGTCAATACATTTCCCTCTCTGTCCTTTATCAATCTAACTTGCTGCCCGTCCTTCCCATCTCTATTTCTCTTCTGTGCCAACCTGTATAAATCATTTTCTCCCTCTTTACTTTCCAACCGAGCATACAAGTCATCATACGCACTCTGTTTGGCCTTTGACACTGCTACCTTTGCCTTACGCTGTGTCTCCCTGTACTCCTGTTTACTCTTATCGGTTCTCTCACTGTCCCACTTCTTCTTAGCTAACCTCTTCCTTTGTACACACTCCCGCACTTCCTCATTGCACCACCAAGTCTCCTTATCTACTCTCCTTCCAGATGACAGCTTAATCCCTGCTCCTAAGCTTCTAGCCTTGCTGCCTTTCCACCTGGTCTCCTGAACACACAGTATGTCCACCTTCCTCCTCTGCATCATGTCAGCCAGCTCTCTACCTTTTCCTGCCATAGTTCCAACATTCAAATCCCTTCCTGTTACTCCATCTGGACCAATAGCTTTCCTCGTGTTGACTCTCGACAGGGTGGCTCTGATCTGGAGCTGCTGTAGCTGGATGGGGTCATTGCCCCTCTTTGGAAGAGCAGGGCAAGTGCCTACCTCTCCAGTAATGGAGTGTTGTAGTAGCTACATGGCTTGGGTTAGTGAATGACAAACTAAGCAAGATGTTGGACACCATCATGCTTTGGCGTTCAGCACTGGGCCAACGTGCTGTCAGATGGCAGGTACAGCCTGTTTTTAATTGCTGATAATTGATTAAATATGCCAGTCAAACACATAAAACATGGACATACGGGATGTTAAACACTTAACTTTTGCTTTTATAGAGAAATAAATTTAATACTACAATTATTGCATTTACAATAACTTAATGAAAAAGCTTATTGGTGCTGTTCAGCACTTGTACACACCTGCTGTGGCAGCCCTTGTAATTAAACTTTCAAATAAATATCAGTGTTAATTATGACATATTTTGGACTCTAGTTAATGAACGCATTACAACACATTTCCTCATGTATGTGTAATTCAGTTCAGTTCATTTTCTGTAACCGCTTAATCCTAAATAGGGCCGTAGGGAGGCTGGCGCCCATCCCAGCCAACTTCGGGCGAATGCAGAGTACACCCTGAACAGCTCGCCAGGCCATTGCAGGACGGAAACACGCTGACGGCTTTACAGCCTACTCTTGTCCAAAGTCAGCAATGGGTCTTTTACATGCCTCACACCAAAGACAGTGAGAGACATGGTCGGCCTTTGACAACCCAGTTAGCAGCACTGGGGGGCAGTGACAACCTTGTGGTGAGTGGGACTTGAGCCCCCAACCTTTGGATCAGCGATCCAGCGCCCTATACCACTAGACCACCACTGCCCTCCATGTGTAATTCATTCCAAATAAAATCTATATATTGCACAGGTAAGGCTCCAGAATTGTGTGTGTCTTATTTAGTTAATAAGATTGTTAAGATTAAAGGGAAAGTGTGGTATTCATTATCCACACAGGAAAAAAAAAAAGGTAACACTGTGGCCTTCATGTTGGCCACAAACATGTCACTTTTGACCTCTGCTCATCCCTCTATTTCTCTCCACTTTATTTCTATGTTTTACTTGATATTCCTTATTTACCTGTTTATTTTCTTTCTTTCAGATGTTTCTGCCTTTATTTATGTTCTCTTTATTTTTCCTTGTTTTCTTTCTTAATTTTGATGGTCTTTGTTACCTGAACATCAGTGCGGTCGTGGATCCACTTTGCAAGCTGTTCAGACGCGAAGCCGATCCTCTGCAGGTCAAAGGTATCAGCTCGCTTCGGCTTTCCTTTCGCTGGGAAGTGCATGAAGGTTGGAGCAGAGTTCATGTTCAACTACACAGAAAAAGATGGGGGGCAGTAGAGAGAGAGCAAGAGAATGCAAGAGAGAGTATGAACATTCTGACTTACTGATGCAGGTGTGTGTAGGAGTATATACCTGTTGAAAAACATCAGCACCCTCATCATAATCCACCACAGTAAAGAAAAGTCTGTTGGAGAAAGCGGACGAGTAACGCCAGGAGTTCGCCAACACTTGATACTCCTCATTAGCTTGTCTGAGGGAGAAAAGAGGGGAAGATGGGAGCAGAGATAAAGAGAAGGGAGGGAGGAAGGGAGAGAGGAAGGAGAAAGAGGGGGGTGAAAGAGAGAAAGCAAGAAGATAGGAAGGGTGGGGAAGAGAGCAAGAAGATAGGAAGGGTGGGGGATGGTAGGGAGGAGACAGCGAGAAGGGAGGGAGGAGACAGTGAGAAGGGGGAGGAGAGAACGAGAAGGGAGGGAGGGAGGGAAAGGGAGAGGGGGTGGGAGGGAGAGAAAGAAAGGGAGAGATGGAAGAGAGAGTGAGAAGGTAGGGAGGGAAGGAGGAGAAATAGTAGGGAGGGAAGGAGGAGCTTGAGTGAAGGGAGGGAGGGAGGGGACAGAGAGAGGGGGAGAGAAGGGAGGGAAGGAGAGAAAGAGAGAGAGAGAGAGAAGGGAGGGAGGGGAAGGAGGAGAAATGGTAGGGAGGGAAGGAGGAGATTGAGTGAAGGGAGGGAGGGAGGGGAGAGAGAGAGAGAGAGGGGGGAATTGTTCTGTGACTGATAGCCTCAAAATGACAACACCGTGGTGAAAAAACCAAAAAGCTTTTATTCTCCCCTGCATGCTTGATGCTCTGGAGTTTGTTTGTTTTTTACACTCACTCACTCACACACACACACACACACACACACACACACACACACACACAGCAGGTCTAATGCAGTGCGTCTGAACAAACACTACCACATTCACATCATCCAGAAGAAAATCGAACATACCACGAAAACAAAACACCACACCACTAACATTACACACAACATGAATATAATTCAGTAACGATATATTAAACTTACAAAAAAATAAATATTATAAAATGATTAAATTAGCATTACATTACATTAGTGTCCAACTTACGATCGCATTTGTTCCTGTCCAACAGGTCTTAAGACGGTTTGGACGCAAATCAGGTCACTGCATGTATTAATTCTAGAATGTATTACGATTACAAACCGAACTGTGAATAAAAACTGAATGCAATGATGTGGAAGTGCCAAATTTCAATATTTTATTCTGAATTGAGCATAGATGACAGGGTCAAAAGTTTAAACTGAGAAAATGGTATTTTAAGGGAAAAACATGTCTGTCTTCCTTTCGGCTTTTTCCCTTTTACTCAGGAGTCGCCACAGCGAATCATCTGATTCGCACGTTTGATTTAGCAGAGGTTTTTATGTCGGATTATGTCGGATGCCCTTCCTGTCACATCCCTTTTAGCAAGGGACAGAAACACGCTGACGGCTTTGCAGCCTACTCTTTTATGAAAGTCAGCAATGGTTCTTTTACATGCCTCTCACCATAAACAGTGAGCGACATGGCCTGCCTTTGATAACCCAGTTAGCTGCACTGGGGACGACGACAATGACAACCTTGCGGAGAGTGGAACTCGAACCCCCAACCTTTGGATCAGCGATCCAGCACCCTATACTATTAAACCACCACTGCCCACTTTAAGGGAAAAACATGTTGATTTTAAATTTCATGGTGCCAACAAATCTCAAAAAAGTTGGGACAAGGCCATTTTCCACACTGCGATGCATCCCCTCTTCTTCTTACAACAGTCTGCAAAGGTCTGGGGACCGAGGAGACAAGTTTCTCAAGTTTAGAAATAGGAATGCTGTCCCATTCTTGTCTAATACAGGCCTCGGACTGTTCAACTGTCGTGGGCCTTCTTTGTTGCACCGTCCTCTTTATGAGCCAAATGTTCTCTATAGGTCAGCGGTCGGGAACCTTTTTGACCTGGAGAGCCATAAAACTAAATTATTTCTAGATATATATTTTTTGAGAGCCATATAGTATTTTAAACATATAATAATAATAATAATAATAATAATAATAATAATAATAATAATAATAATAAAAGGTTTACTTTTAATGCGACTTCTGGTGCTGCATGGTTTTGCTGATGGCCTTGTAGTCTGGTTCATATGTAGTGAGGTTGAGTTTCATGCAGGTGTTGAGGCTTCCATCAGTTAAACGCGAGCGTAGGTTGGTCTTAATGTTTCTCATATGCGAGAATGACTGCTCACATGCATACGTAGAGCCAAACATGGTCAGTACGGCAATACTCACACGCTGCATTGTGTAATATGTCACAGGAAGCTCGTTCCAAGTTTTAAGAATTAGCTGGTCTTCAGGTTGAAGTTTCATTACTTCTGACCACTTGTGTTCCCTCGCCAGCTCTGCTCGCTGTCGTGCAAGTCTTTCCAACTCTCCATTAAGTGACTTGAACTTAGTCATCCATATATCAGATGCCTTCAGGTCTGCAACTTCCAGCTCAAAGTCTGCGATGGAGACTCCGGGATGCACATCAGGTTGATTTTGTCCACTTCACACTCATGTGGATGAGTGATGAATTTGAAAAGACCAGTGTTCGCACGAAATTCTCCAAAACGTGCCTTGAATGACTGCAGGAGATTGGACGTATAGTCAGCTAGCTGCTGGAGATCCAGATGTTGTGTGGGGTCGCTTGCTAAGCATGCATCTCTAAATTGCTGCAGTCCTTCAAAGTGCAGAAGACGACCTGTTTCAATGTCCCTGAGAAAAACTTCCAGCTTGCTTTCAAATGCAAACACTGCTTGTTGAAGGGATGAGATTGTATTCCCAATACCTTGCATTTTCACATTAAGCTGGTTTAGATGGCCAGTTATGTCCACAAGATAGTGAAAATGCAGGAGCCAGGCAGTATTGTCCAGCTCAGGATGCTTGACGCCTTTCATTTCTAGAAAAATCCGTATTTCACTCAGGCAAGCTGCAAAGCGGTTGAGCACCTTCCCCTGGACAACCAACGACGTTGTTGTGTAAAATCAGACCGGGATATTGATTCCCAACTTCTTCCAACAGAGCATTAAACTGCCGATCATTTAAAGCTCGGGCGACAATGAAGTTGACCACTCGAATGACCAGCGACATCACCTCACCAAGTTGCTGGCCACACGTCTGAGCACAAAGCACCTCCTGGTGCAGGATGCAATGAAAACTTAGGATTGCTCTCTTTTCATGCTCACGGAGAAGTGCTACAAACCCTTTGTTCTTCCCCAACATGCATGGTGCACCATCAGTGCACACAGAAATAAGTTTATCCAGTGGTATTTTTTTTTTCTTTAGCAAACTCCATGAACGACATGAATAAATCCTCTCCTCTTGTTGTCTCTTTCATTGGCAAAACAGCCAAGATTTCTTCACGCAGTGTGTCACCTGTAGCATACCTGGCAATTATACTGAACTGAGATAGATTGCTAACGTCTGTTGACTCATCTAACGTGAGAGAAAAGTATGTCCCAGCGTTTATGTCCTTAATTTGTGTTTCCTCGACTTGATTCGCCATCATGATGCTCCGATCGTGAACCGTTCTTGCTGACAGTGGCATGTCTTTTATTTTTTTGATTATCTTGGCTTTATTTGGAAAGTCATCAAAAAGTTCATTGGCCACATCAAGCATAAATGTTTTGGCATATTCGCCATCTGTGAACGGCTTTCCACTCTTCACTATTGCCAAAGCACCCGCAAAGCTAGCGGAATTACCGTCACCTTGCGTGGTCCAGACACGCAGTTGCTGCTGGCTCGTCTGCACTTTCCGTTGCAGCTCTTCGCATGCCTTTTGCCTGCTGTCCCACGGTGGATATTTCAATGCAAAAGAAGCATGATGCGTATCGAAGTGCCGCTTTATATTTGAGCGTTTCATTGATGCAATTTTGTCATTGCATATTAGACATACTGCGGATCCTGCTCTCTCCACAAATGCAAATTCCTCTGTCCACGCAGCCTGGAATGTACGGTAATCATCGTCTTTTTTTCTTTTCGCCATCTTTTCTGTTACAAGGGTTGAAGCGGGTTGAAGGGTTGAAATTTTATCTCTGATAAAATTAATTTCCGTACATTGACAATGACCCGTGACGTACTTGCGATCGATTGGTTCCCGACCTGATCCTCGGGTCACCGGCGGATTGCAAGTGCCGCAACCCACCCCTGACTTTTAAAATGTATCTTTAAAACTAATTTTAAATTACTTAATATTATTAAGATTATCACTAGTATTTTAAAACCAGTTCCAAAATATATATATATTTTAATTTAATTTAATTTAATTTAATTTTTTTTGGCCCCCTCAACTCCAAACTGTCTGGGAGCCATATGACGTCTCCGGAAGAGCCATATATGGCTCGAGAGCCATAGGTTCCCGACCGCTGCTATAGGTGAAAGATCTGGACTGCACGCCGGCCATTTCAATACCCAGATTCTTTTTCTACGCAGCTATGATGTTGTAATTAATGCTGCATGAGGTCTGGCATTATCATGAAAACATGCAGGGTCTTTTGTGAAGGAGACGACGTCTGTATGGGGAGCATATGTTGTTCTGGAACCTGAATATACCGTTCTGCATCGATGCTGCCTTACCAGATGTGCAAGCTGCCCATGCCACATGCACTCATGCAACCCCATACCATCATAGATGCAGGCTTCTGAACTGAGTGCTGATAACAGCTTGGGTTGTCCGTGTTCTCTTTAATCCGGATGGCATGGCATCCCAGTTTTCCATAAAGAACTTTGAATCATGAATCGTCTGACCACAGAACAGTTTTCCACTATGCCACGCTCCATTTTAAATGACCCCTGGCCCAGAGAAAACATCTGCGCTTCTGGGTCCTGTTTAGAAATGGCTTCTTTGTCCTGTAGTTTCAGTTGGCAACGGCGGATGGCACGGTGGATTGTGTTCATCGACAATGGTTTCTGGAAGTATTACTAAGCCCATTCTGTGATTTCCCTTACAGTAGCATTCCTATTTGTGGTGTAGTGCTGTTTAAGGGCCCGAAGGTCACGTGCATCCAGTATGGTTTTTCGGCCTTGACCCTTACACACACAGAAATTGTTCCGGATTCACTGAATTGTTGGATGATGTGACACACTGTAGATGGTGATAATGTCAAACTCTTTGCAATTTTTCACTGGGAAACACCTTTCTGATATTGAACCACTATCTTTCTGTGCAACATTGAGGGAATGGGTGATCCTTTACCCATGTTTGCTTCTGAGAGACACTGCCACTCTAAGAAACTCTTTTTATACTCAACCATGTTGCCAATGGACCTCATTAGGAGTAATTGGACTTCCAGCTGTTTGTTATAAGTGCAGTTGACTTTTCCAGCCTCTTATTTTTACATGTCCCAACTTTTTGAAATTTTTTGACACCATGAAATTTGAAATCAACATATTTTTCCCTTAAACTAATACATTTTCTCAGTTTAAACTTTTGACCCTGTCATCTGTTCTCTTCGGAATAAAATACTGAAATTTGGCACTTCTTCATCATTGCATTCAGTTGTTATTCACAATTTGTATAGTGTCCCAACTTTTTTGAAATCCAGTTTATATGTACGTACGTACAAACTGGATTTCAAAAAAGTTGGTACATACGTCATACAGTAGTGTACATCATAATTTATTTGGAATATTGTACAATAAGGTTATGCAAGTTTGAATAATTATTTTATTATTATTATTTTTATTAACAATAATAAATAATAATACAGTAAATACAGTATAAATAAATTACAAGTATCAAAGCTGGTGGTTATTACCGTTGCTATAAATAACGCGCAGTGACTCAAGTTAATATGTCTGTACATATATACATACATACATACATACATACATACATACATACATACATGGTTTGCCCATTTGATCCTCACAAACAGGTTAGCCTCATGATATTCACATACATGATACTGAAGTATACAAGCTATTTATTACATTTTTTGTTTGTTTTTAGTCATGAGTCGTCAGTTGCGCAGTTCGTATGTCAGTGACTACCTGTAGATTTATGTGTGCGTTTATGTACCTGCAAACTGAACACTGTCTCTGAGGTTGCAGTGCCGTGAACATGACGATGACAGAGTAGTTCCTCGGTGGTGCTTTAACAAATCTGCGAAACTTTTCTCCGTTCATCCTGATAACTGAACGCCGAGAGCTCCATTCCATCATCTGCTCCACCTTCTCCACCAGCATGTTCTATACAAGTGCACACACAAATTCTTTATTAGATCAAATAAAGCAGGATCATCATTCAGGTTCTAGGTTGACCGTGGGGTGTCTTTTTGGTTGGTAGTGCCCAAAACACCACATCAGGGAGACGTTCAGGAGGGATTCTAACCAGATGTCCAAGCCACCTCAACTGGCTCCTCTCAACACAAAATAGCAGTGATTCTACTCCTAGCACCTCCCGGATGGCGGACCTCAACTGATTTCTAAGGGAAAGGGAAAGCAAAGGAGGCTCATTTCAGCCACTTATATCCGCAATTTTGTTCATTTCCCTACTCAAAGCTCATGACCACAGTTAAGGGTTAAAACGTAGATCGACTGGTAAACTAAGAGCTTTGCTTTGCAGCTCAGCACCCTCTTCAATACAACAAACAAGTACAAGCTCCGCTTATACAGAAGAGGCTGAAGCGAGCTACCTGTCAATTTCCCACTCCATCCTTCCATCACTCGTGAACAAGATCCAAAATACTTGAACTCCTTCACCTGGGGCAGTACCTCATTCTAGACCCGAAGGGTGCATTTCACCCTTTTCCAACTGAATCATAGCCTCGGGCTTGGAGGTGTTGATTCTAATCTCGGCCGCTTCACACTGGACTGCAAATTGCTCCAATGAGAGCGAGAGTTCCCGGATTGATGAAGTAAAAAAGAACCAAGTCACCCATAAAAAGCAGAGACGATATCCTATGGCCTTCAAACCAGAACCTCTCAATACCATGGCTGCACCTAGAAATTCTGTTCATGATAATTATGAACAGAATCGGTGACAAAGGACAGCCTTGGCTGACCAACCCGCACTGAAAACTAATCCGACCTATTGTTACCAATGCGGACCAAGCTCAGGGTCCGGTGATTCAGAGACCCAACGGCCGGTAGCAACAGGTCCGCTACACTGTACTCCCAGAGCTCGCCCCACAAGACAGCCTGAGGCATATGGTCGAAAGCCTTCTTGAAATCCTCAAAACACATGTGGACAGATTGGACTAACTCCCACAACCCCCTCCAGGATCCTGTAGAGTGTATAGAGTTGGTCAAGTTACCGGACTTGCAGCCGCATGTTCTGGACACTTGGGTGAAATGAGGAGTTGGGCTCTCAACCGATCACTACCAGGGGATGGCTTCCCTCCGGCCCTGGCAGGCCCAAGCAGGGATTCTCCTGTCAGAGGGGCCTTTAACTCCCATGTCCGGCAGAGCTACAACCCCGTCTCAAAGAAGGCGGGTGACATGGAATCTGAATGGGCCATGTTTCGTGCCTCCATTGCTCAAGTGGCAGCCTATAGCTGTGGCTAGAAAGTCATCTGTCTGTGTTGTGGTGGTAAACCCTGAACTTGCGAGTGGACACCTGCGGTGAAGAGAGCCGTCCAGCTGAAAAAGTCAGTCTATCAGGTCTTATTGGCCTGTGGGACTACCAACACAGCAGATAAGGACCAGCAGGCTGCAGCCCAAGCTGTCATCGATGCAAAATTTAGACATGGAAGGTGTTCGGTGAGGGCCTAGAGAGCGACTATCAGTTGGCCTCGAAAAAGTTCTGGACCACCATCCGACGCCTCAGATGGGGAAACAGTTCTCCACAAGTGAGATCGTCGGGAGATGAAAGGAATACTTCAAGGATTTCCTCAATCGCACCAACACACCCTGCATGGAGGAGGAAGACCCTGGGGGGTTGGGTGGAGGTTCGTTCATCACTGGAGCTGAGGTCACTGAGGTAGACAAAAAGCTCCTCGGTGGTCAGGCTCCGGGGTGGATGAAATCTGCCCTGAATATCTCAGGGCTCTGGATGTTGTAGGATTGTCTTGGTTGACACGTCTCTGCAGCATTGCGTGGACATCGGGGGGCATACCTCTGGATTGCCAAACCGACCCCGTGCTAGCCCCCTTTTAAAAACGGCGAGCGGATGGTATGTTCCAATTATCTTGGAATCATACTCCTCACCCTAGCCAGGAAAATCTATGTAAGGGTATTAGAGAGGAGAATCCGACCGATAGTTGAACCTCAGATTCAGGAGGAATAATGTGCTTTTTTACTGGCCACAGCACTCTTGACCAACTCTATACGCTCCACAGGATGCTGGAGGGGGCATGGGAGTTGCCCAATCTGTCCACATGTTTCTTGTGAATTTGCAGAAGACTTTCAACCGTGTCCCTCAGGCCATCTTGTGGAGTATGCTCTGGGAGTACGGTGTTCTGGACCCGTTGCTATTCGGTCGCTGTATCAGCAGCACCAGAGTTTGGTCCGTATTGGGAGCAACAGGTTCAATTCTTTTCCAGTGATGGTTGGAGTCAGTCAAAGCTATCCTTTGTCACCAATTTTGTTCATATTTTTCATGGACAGAATTTCTTGGTGCAACTAAGGCCTTATGGTTTAGCCATCGGATCACATCTCTGCTTTTTGTGGATGATGTTGTCCTTTTGGCTTTGTCAAGCCAGGCCCTCCAGCTCTCATTGGAGCAATTCAAAGTTGCACGCGAAGCGGCAGGGATAAGAATCAGCATCTCCAAGTCCGATGCCATGGTTCTCAGCTCTCAATTTACCTGTCAATCTATGTCCCAACCCTCACCTATAGTCACGGGTTTTGGGTAGTGACTGAAAGAACAAGATCGCGGATACAAGCAGCTGAAATGAGCTTCCTTTGCTGGGTGGTGGGGCTCTCCCTTAGACATAGGATGAGAAGCTCAGCCATCCGGGAGGAGCTCAAAGTAGAACCACTGCTCCTCCACATTGAGAGGAGCCGATTGAGGTGGCTCAGGCATCTGGCTAAAATGCCTCCTGAATGCCTCCCTGGTGTGGTGTTTCGGGCATGTCCAACCGGGAGGAAACCCCGGGGATAACCCAGAACACACTGGAGGGGTTGTCTCTCGGCTGATCTGGGAATGCCTCGGTGTCCCCCCATAAGAGCTGGAGGAAGTGGCTGGGAAGAGGAACATCTGGACCTCATTGCTTAGGCTGCTGCTCCCTGGCACCGGATTAAGTGGAAAAAGGTAAAAACTTGCCAGGGTAGGATGAGGAGTGAGATTCCATGATAATTGGAACACACTTTCCTGTCCCCCCCCCCCCCCCCTTTAAACAGGGAACTACCAGCCCAATCCAGACATACAACCCCTGATGACTTAGAAGATTAATAATGTTCTATAAACTCTTATAATACAATATAAACTCAAATAGAGCATTAATAAAACAGAGTTTATGGAGACCCTAAGCAATGTTTATGAAACAGCGACATAATCATCATCAGAGGTGTACAATACTTATTCCCAATAAAAAAAGGTCTAAAAAACCAATTCACAAATGATTTGTGCCAGTTCTTGGTCTGGTGACTACAACAGCTTCCATCAGGGAAAAAAGAAAAATAATTCATATCATCTGCTTCAGCAGAACACTTGTCTTTTTCTCAAGGTCTTTACATGACCTTTCTCTAAAATTATTTACACATTCCACTCTTTCTATTTCTGTCTTTTATTTATATATAAAATGAAAAAATGTTATTTAAAAAACTGTAAAATGTGACTTTGTTGCTGCATGAGATCAGTGAAATGAGAATATTTTTACCTCCGTGTGCACCTGCTGTGACTCATTTCTATTAATTCACCTCAATCCAAAAAATTGATTGATAAAATACAATAAAAAGGATAATCATAATACTAACAATAGTAATAAAAGCATAAAAAGAATAGTAATAGTGCCGGTAATGATGATAATAATAATAATAATAATAATAATAATAATAGGTATGTTTGTTAGCATCTCTGAAGTGTTTTGCTTTATTAAGTCAGAGAAAACATCCCAGTGTGATCTGTGAGAGACATCAACCCCAAGGTCTGGAGTCTCCATCTGTGTCCTCATCTTCATTATCGTTCCCTTTGTGCCCTTTTCAGTGCGGTGATAGTTTGACAAATTTCATACAAATCCGATGGTTCTGTGCTCAAATGGTTCCATTGCTTAGCTTGGCATCAACAGTGCAGTAAAAAACCCTAACAAAACCCTGTCAAACATGGTCCTAACATGAAAAACAAGCATCAGTAGCCTGCCAGAGTTCTGTTTACACACAGTTTGTCCTCCAAATGCGTCGTTCAGCAAACATCACGCATTGCCAAAAATTATCATGGACACAAATGTTACTCTTCCTGTGCTATCAACTCGCATCATGTACTGTATTAATATCCATGTGTGGAACGCTAATGGGAAAACAACCAAACACCAAGTAATGTGATGAGTTGTTTACATGACAACACAGCTCGTAATTTCACTCAAAAACACCAAGAATCAGTAAATCCTTAATTGTGAAGATGACAGCAAAAGTTTTGTTCACTTTTGTATGGTGAACAAATTTAAAGTTTCAGAGCTGACTTCTGGAATGCATCAGAGTCCACTCAGCACAGAAATAAAGGCTGCGGTGAACAGTGTCAGACAAATTTAGTGCGAACAATCTGAACAATTCAGGATAAGATTGATTTGTAGGTATGGAAACACAGACATGATCAAATTTTCAAATCAGTTTAGTTATAATCAGGTCAATTCATTTAATTGTTAGTTTTGCTGTAAATTCATGTTTTAAAAACTACTGCAGCAATTTTGTAACAAGGGCTGTCATGAGTCGTGGGAGACCGACAAATACCTGTTTAATAAGGTGGGAAACAAAACTCTTTTATAAAGCTGGAGCACGATATTTATAACAGACGATTGTCACACATTACTGTATGTGTGTTTATCATTGCATACAGGTGTGTACGAGTGTGAGTTGGAGGGTTTATAGGACCATACGCATGTGTATAGGTTCCTACCACCATAGGAACGTGCGTAGGAGTGTGTATGAATGTGTAATGGGGTGTACGCATGTCTAAGGAAACATACTCATCTTTATGCGTGTGTATGTTTTTAGCTGTGTGTTCAGGTTTATCTGGGTGTGTACATGTGTTAGTGGATAGGAGTGGTAACAAGTGCATACGACTGTGAACAGGCCAGTCGGAGTGTGTAAAAACACATATTTATAGGGATAAACAACTATGTATAGGTGTGCATATGCATTAGTAAAGATGTGTAGAAGTGTGTAACAGTATGCAAGGGTGTGCACATATGTGTATAGATAGGGTGTGCACATATATGTGTATAGGCTGCTACTAAGGATTACTGTATTTTAATAATCAATGAATCGACTGATTATTTTTTCGATTAATCGGAAATTGCACAAACATTTTTTATTTCCATTTCTATATTCAAAAATAGAAAATTTGTTTTCAAAACTTGCCAGTCCATACGTGAATAACTGAGTAAGTACAAATATTTTTCCCTTTCAAAACAGAATAAATGTAGGATTCTGCAGTCACTAACCCTGCTGATGGGCTGGCTTCCTCATCAATAATAACTCTTGCATGTTTTCTTTTAAGATGCTCCTGTACCGAGCCAAGTCACTTTTACAAAGCCTGGATTCAAAAAATTTTAGAGATTAAAATGCTCTCAAACTTTTGAAGATTTAGGTCGAACACTTTTTTCCAACCCAGTGCCACTGGCAGTCGACTAAGCCATGTTTTGTAATGTTTATGATGATGAAAAAATGTCTCTCGATGTAGGTCTACAATTCACCCAAGTTTTACAATTATAGCGAGACGCATGCATGACACGTCCGTTCAACTCCGTACTGAGTGAAACTCGCCTGTAATGGCTGACTCACCCAATGATCATGAGACTATTCAACGAGATTTGTTTCCAACACTTTTAATAATCGATTTTATCGAATCGTTGTTGCAGCACTGGTATAAACGTTTATGCAATAGGATGGAGTGAAACATATAGTTTTTCACAATCAATTCAGAATAGTGTAGACGGAACAATACCAGTTATAAACATATGCAAAATACAATCGGCCCTCTACTTACGAAATTAATCCGTTCCAGAGCCTTTTTTGTAACCTGGAGTTTTCGTAAGTAGAGGTGCATTTTACATCTAAAACGCATGATTCGTTCCAAGGCTCCCAAGACTGCCCCATAAACCCTTTAAAAATTATATAATTACACTAATTTTGCATGAAATATGTATGAAATGTGTTAAAAGTAAAAGAAAATTATTTATTGAACCATTAAATATTTTATTACATATTAAACCATTTTATTAACATTTATTAATTAAACCATTATTAAACATTTTTTATTAACACACATACACACAACACTGTCTCTCTCTCTCTCTCTGTCTCGCACACACACACACACACACACACACACACACACACACACACACACACACACACACCCCACACATCTGTGGCACGCTCCACCGAACGCGGGCTCCACCCACACGCAGGACACCGGAGCATTTTAAAACAGGGACTTTAAGGCGCACTCCCAGCTTGACAGATCGGAGGTCAGGACTCAACTTTAACTTGTTTCCTTGAGGGATCGGCGGTCCGGACAAGCCGCGTTTTGCTCACAATCGGCGAAGCGCGCCACAATTATTAAACATTTACTGAATTAAACAACTTAAAAAATGAAACATAAGCTGCAATGTGCTCTCTCGAAAGAGAGTTAAAAGAACGCCTCCTTTCATCTCTGAATGACTCTGTATGGAGTCTGGCTCTCCCTCTCTCTCTGTCACACACACACACACACACACACACACTCACACACACACACACACTCACACACACACACTCACACACTCTGTCTCTCTCTATCTCTCTCTCTCTGTCTGTTTCTCGCTCTCACACACACACACACACACACACACATTTTTTTTTTTTTGCCGAATGCAGGTTCCGCCCATAAGCAACGTGCAGCCGATGGAACAATTCTATTTAAATGTTTAAATGGACGGGATGTTGTATTTAAAGCAGAATTACAGTACCTGTTTGAAAGATCGGAGGCCCTAATTCAATATTAACTTGCTTCCTTGCGAAATCGGAGGTCTTGTCCCATGGAGCACTTTGCTTCAATATCATGCCGAAAGAATCACCTCCATCACTGTATTTCTGCTTTAAGGTCTCCTTCTGCTTGAATATCATCCCGATTGCAGAGGGGTTTCGGCGATAATGAAATATAACACTGCATGATCAATCTCAAAACAAGCCAACAGTCCTGTTCAACTCTCCACGCGTGTGAAAAACAGGAAGTATGGTTACAGGAACTATGTATACAGGTCAGCTCCCTCCTGGCCAATGGGAGCCAGTGGGATGGGATGTTGGGAGACAGCCAATGAGAGAGCATTGTTTGAACTTTGAATAGCGCATTTTAATTTTTGAATGGTGCGTTTGGTGCTTTTCGTAAAAAGTGGTTGTTTTCGTAAAAAGACGACGAAAATTTCGGAAAATGTTTTTCGTACTCTGGATTTTTCGTACTCAGAGATTTTCGTAAGTAGAGGGCTGACTGTATTAAAAGTCTGTAAAAAAATTCTAGGTTACCCCAACTCACTCAAAATAGGATATGACGAGTCGATTTTGAGAGCACGTGAGCACGGGATTGCCGACAAAGAGATTAACTCTTAAATAATTGGAACATTCACAGTTCACAGATTTGGTATGACTGGAACCTGAAAACCTGCTGCTGTCTATGATGACTGACGATCAACCACACATTCGTGAACTCGCCCTCCGCCGAGTTCTGAAGGCACGAGACCAGCCAAAAAGGAAGGGCGTTTGAGAGTTCAGAGTGCCACCGATTAAGTTTGACTGCACAGACGATACCACAATGATCGACTGGTCGATGGTGCGAGTGACTAAGCCACCTGTCACAATGAGTACCAGCGACGATGACATTCAAGAATTCATATGGGAAACAACTACACCCATCGTCACATTCGACAGACACCCATGCCACACACAGGCTGTGGAGAGGTGCATCAAGGTGTTGACTGAGGCATCACAGTCTGTATGTTGCAACAATCAATAAGACAGTTTCATCCGTACAACACTGGAGTCAAGGGCAAAAATGCCAGTTTTCGAGACAAAACGAGACTTCAATATGTGACAGTCATATCGACTCATCTGAATATGTGTGCTAAACTGCCTAAAATACATGTTTTTGATAATATGGAAAGCAAATTGGATTACTATATCAGAATTAAACATTTTCACTAAAAATGTCCACATATGGTCATTTTCATCGCTCGTTGGGGAGCCTAAGATATCAACTTATCAAGATAAACTTTTAAACTCTTTTAGATGACACCTCTCCACATCTTTTTATTGCTATTCCAAGTAAAAATAAAAAAAGTATTTTTTTTTTCACAATTTTCACTCCACCCTATTACGCATATTAAATATAAAGCTATGGGATGCTCTGAATAAATAGAGCGATGAGCCAGATATGGACCTATCAGAAAGTGATGAGGAGGATTTTTCACCTGATTCTCCTACTCACTACCTTGTGCTTGTTTGTGTTGATTGGTTCAATGTGCCATGTGCTAAATTTGACATTCGTGTTGACTGGTTCAACGTGCCATGTGCTAAAGTAGACATTCATGTTGATTGGCTGGATTTTACATCTGGGGGAAAATATTTAAAGGAACAGCACAAAGAGAGAAAATTAAAGGGTTATTCTTTTTAATTATGCTGTTTTCTGTTTATTTTCAGCTTTCATGTAAGTAATTTGGTTGATACCACAAAATGAATAACACAAATACCAGTAAAAGTCTTTTATTGTTCTGTTATTATTCATGTTTTCTACCACGCTGGTAATAATTTTAATAAGCACCCACCCACTCCAATTTATTTAAGTGCCCTGAGCGCTTATCATGACAAATACAGTAATACACTTCACTGTAACTCTCAACATTGTTCAGCTGTAACAATATAAAACAAACTAACAAACCCCCCCTCACTTTTTCAGTTCATTTCTCTTCCACAAATCCATCAAATTCTTCATCTTCAGTGTCTTAGTTTAACAGTTTCACGAGTTGGACATAAAGCCCGGATCCCTCTATTATTTTTTATTACATTATATTGTATTATAGTATAATGTCTGTCTGTCTTTCGGCTTTTTCCCTTTTACTTGGGAGTCGCCACAGCGAATCATCTTGATTCGCACGTTTGATTTGGCAGAGGTTTTTACGTCGGATGCCCTTCCTGTCACAACCCTTTTAGCAAGGGACAGAAACACGCTGACGGCTTTGCAGCCTACTCTTTACGAAAGTCAGCAATGGTTCTTTTACATGCCTCTCACCATAGACAGTGAGAGACATGGCCCGCCTTTGATAACCCAGTTAGCCGCACTGGGGGGGACAGTGACAACCTTGTGGAGAGTGGGACTCGAACCCCCAACCTTTGGATCAGCGATCCAGCGCCCTATACCACTGCCCCACATTGTATTATAGTATAATATTTTATTATATTATTGCCTAACACATGGAAACTTCTCTCAGCCACACCCCCTTAAAGACATGGCGTCATCACAGTGACAAATATGGCGGTGCCCATTCGTAGTGTTCATTACAGAATGAACGTCATTACTCTTAAGGATCTGTATCAGTGTAACTTGAAATTCAAGGTTAATCCCACATCTCTGGAGGAAACCTGTAGCAATGCTTTATCCAGGTAATGGACGTGAGACTCTCATTAAACCAGCTGAGCATCCTGAGGGTTGAGACAGAGATTAGGTGGAAAAACCGCCTACGCATTCCTCAGCAAGTCACCTGACTACGATAGCAGTAATGCTGGAAGTTGGACATAAAGCCCGGATCCCTCTAATTTATGACCCGTTGACACCTGTATCTAGCGGTTGGAGTTCTTTGGTTAATCAATCGGAATGATGGCAAGCTCTGAATTAGTTTGCTTCACTTGGGGGGTTTTGACAGTGTCGGTGAGAGGGAGTCACGCGGCTCCATCCACACAATGTGCACCGGATTATAAAGCGCATGGTCAATTTTTTTTTGAGAATTAAAGACTTTTAACTGTGCCTTATTGTCTGAAAAATAATTTTGGGCGTCATCCATGGCAACGGTGGAAAAGAAAACTCAGTCAGTAGATGCGAGCAAGAAACTGTGAGAGGAACCAGGTCCAAAGGGAAACCCATCCTCATATGGGTGAGACAATACAGATACAAACATACTGTATACACAGAATTAATTACAGAGCAAAATGTTGATTATACAACTGTAAGTCCTAAATAATTGTGGGGAAGAGTGTTAATATCACCAGCAGTGAAAAGTCATGTTCAAGTGCACATCTGGGTCCATTTAGATCTTCATCAGAAATTAGGAGGGGCTTCCAAAATGAGGACTCCAGCCAGCATGAGCACAAATCACAGGACTCTGAAAGCACTAGGACCACCAGCATCCCAAAAGGAGAATGTGTACCTCAAAAAAAATAAAAATAAAAATAAAGACAGAAAGAGAGCGAGCGTGCGAGAGAGAGAGAGAGAGAGAGAGAGAGAGAGAGAGAGAGAGAGATAGAGAGAGAGAGAGAGAGAGGTTGCAAGATTTACTCATAGTAGTGATATGGAAATAGATTTTATTATTGCTTTGTGCAAGCAGGGACTCCGGATGACTAGTTATGGCAACAAAGAGTGAGAGAACCAGAAGGAAGACATGATAGTACCCTAAGTCGCTGGGCAATTAGCCACCCCACTGTCAAACGGACCTGGGTGAGCATGTAGAGTGGGTGAGCGACAGCATCCCACACCACATTTTACCAGAACTCTCTATGCCTGACTCCCAGATCTGCTCCTTTACCTATAAAGGGCTATTCACAAAATGCTTGACTAAACAAGCAAGTTTTCAGCCTTGTCTTAAAAACAGAGACTGTGTCTGAGTCCTGAACATTAACTGTATGGTTATTCCATAACTGTGGGGCTTTGTAAGAGAAAACTCTGCCCCCTGTAGTAGTCTTCATTATTCAAGGCATCACTAAGCATCTTGCACCTTTTGATCTAAGTGGGCATGTGTCGGATCATAAAAAACAAGACATTTGTTAAGATAATGTGGCACAAGGCCATTACGTGCTTCATAGGTTAAAAGTAGTATTTTATACTCGATTCGAAATTTAACTGGGAGGCAGTGCAGTGTAAATAAGATTGGGGAGAGGGGCATCGTTGTATCTTCTGGTTCTAGTAAGAACTCACGCTGCTGCATTCTAGACTAACTGGAGCTTGTTTATGCCACTATTAGAACATCTAGACTGTAACATAATGCAATAATCTAATCCTGAAGTAAAAAAAAAAAAATCATTTTCAAGTTTTTCAGCATCATGTACTGACATCATATTTCTTAGTTTAGCAATATTCCTGATATGAAAGAAGGCTACCCAAGGAATATTATCTACATGAGCTTCAAATAAAGACTAGTATCAATAATCACTTGAAGGTCCTTTACTGCTACACATGAGACAAACACCATCCAAACTTATTACATAATCAGAAACCTTATTTCTAGCTGCCCGAGATCTGAGTACAAGTACTTCTGTCTTATCAGACTTTAATAGGAAGTTAGTAAGCATCCAGTGTCATGTCCTTTACACATTTCATACTTTATTAAGCTGATGTCTCTCTTCTGGCTTTGCTGAATTATATAACTGTGTGTCATCAGCATAACAATAAAAGTAAACATCATGATCACAAATGATCTTACCCAAAGAGTGCATGTGTAGAGAAAGAGGGAGGGGGGTGGGAAAGGGGGGGGCCCTGAGACCGAACCTTGTGGAACACCAAACATAACATTACCACACATAGAGAAATCACCATTTACATCTACAAAATAAGATTTAAACCAGAACAGGGGACTTCCCTTAACTCCATAATCTTCTAATCTTTCAAGGAGAAACATGTGAGCAATCGTGTCAAAAGTTGCACTAAGGTCAGAGACGACCAGTGGGTCATTTGCCACCTTAACAAGTGCCATCTCTGTGCTATTAGGCCTAAATCCTGAATAAATCTCTTTCTTTATTCGTCATAGTACTGTTGTTTTGTCATAGTTTTAATTTCCAAAAATGACAGCAACACAGAAAAGTATACAGACTTATTTTAAGAAGGAGCCTGCTCAACATTCTTTGAAATAAATATTAATGCTTGATGCTGCACTGACGACTGGTTCAGTCTCCACTCTCAGAATGGGTCATCAGTGCAGCATCAAGCATTAATATTTTAAGAATTAATAATTTGTTTATACACATCTCACCGTCTCTTACTTCAGCTGTGATTGCCGTTCCTGGATTACAAACCCCAGAGGCGGAAAATATATCTCGCTCGTCGCACTGCTGATGGTGAGAACACTCCTAACCATGAGCACAAAAATTTGGAAACCCACCAACACAGCAGATCAAAAACACTGAGACTCTCAATGTAGCAGATAGGCATGTCCACAAAAACACACACACAAGATAAACTTGCCCACACCAAATAAATATCCGCCCACACCCGTGACTGTTCATTTTCATCTATGTAATTTTCAACCCTATAAGAGCATTTTTGGAAGAGTACCCACTGGGTACCCAACAGTTGCAGGACTCTGCCTGAGGTAAATTCTCCCATCATTCAGGTGAAAGCTGGTTTAACTCTCTAACACCTGGCAGCCAGAGCGGTGAAAGAGCCGCATGAGCCACGAGTTTCGGACCACTGATTTAATGCAATGCAGAGTGTTGTATCTTTAATTGAAGATGTTGTATTATACTCAGTTTGTGTCCTTTTATAGTGGTATAGGGCGCTGGATCGCTGATCCAAAGGTTGGGGGTTCGAGTCCCACTCTCCACAAGGTTGTCACTGTCCCCCCAGTGCTGCTAACTGGGTTATCAAAGGCAGGCCATGTCTCTCACTGTCTATGGTGAAAGGCAGGTAAAAGAACCATTGCTGACTTTCGGAAAGAGTAGGCTGCAAAGTCGTCAGCGTGTTTCTGTCCCTTGCTAAAAGGGTTGTGACAGGAAGGGCATCCGACGTAAAGACCTCTGCCAAATCAAAAGTGCGAATCAGATGATTCTCTGTGGCGACTCCCGAGGAACAGGGAAAAAGCCGAAAGGAAGACAGACAGAAAATATATATATATATGTGTGTGTGTGTGTGTGTGTGTGTGTGTGTGCACATATATATATATATATATATATATATATATATATATACACAGTCATCCCTTGCCACTTTGCGATTTGAGCATCGCTTTGGTACATCGCGGAATTTTAATAAAATACATTTCCAGGATGTAGCAAAGATCAGTAAGGGTGAAGTGAGAAGGGCATTGAAGAGGATGAATGGAAAGGCAGTTGTTCCTGATGATATACCTGTGGAGGTATGGAAGTGTCTAGGAGAGGTAGCAGTAGATTTTCTGACAAGAACATTCAACAAGGTCTTAGAGAGTGAGACGATGCCAGAGGAATGGAGAAGAAGTGTGATGGTGCCCATTTTTAAGAACAAGGGAGACATGCAGAGTTGTGGCAACTACAGAGGGATAAAGTTGATGAGCCATACGATGAAGTTATGGGAAAGAATAGTGGAAGCTAGACTAAGGGCAGAGGTCAGCAATTGTGAACAACAGTTTGGTTTCATGCCAAGAAAGAGCACCACAGATGCAGTGTTTGCCTTGAGGATATTAATAGAAAAGTACAGAGAAGATCAGACGGAGTTGCATTGTGTCTATGTGGATCTGGAGAAAGCATATGACAGGGTGCCGAGAGAGGAACTGTGGTATTGCATGAGGAAGTCTGGAGTGGCAGAGAAGTATGTTAGAGTGGTGTAGGACATGTATGAGAGATGTAAGACAGTGGTGAGGTGTGCTGTCGGTGTGACAGAAGAGTTCAAGGTGGAGGTGGGACTGCATCAAGGGTCAGCTCTGAGCCCCTTCTTGTTTGCTATGGTGATGGACAGGCTGACAGACGAGGTGAGACAAGAATCTCCATGGACTATGATGTTTGCAGATGACATCGTGATCTGTAGTGAGAGCAGAGAACAAGTGCAGGAAAATCTCGAGAGGTGGAGGTATGCCCTGGAAAGGAGGGGAATGAAGGTTAGCCTCAGTAAAACAGAATACATGTATGTGAATGACAAGGACCCAAGAGGAACGGTGAGGTTACAGGGAGCAGAGATAAGGAAGGTGGACGATTTTAAGTACTTAGGGTCAAGAATTCAGAGAAGTGGAGAGTGTGGAAAAGAGGTGAAGACGCGTGTGCAAGCAGGTTGGAATGGTTGGAGAAAAGTGTCCGGAATGATGTGTGATAGGAGGGTATCGGCAAGAATGAAAGGAAAAATGTACAAGACAGTGGTAAGGACAGCGATGTTGTATCGTTTAGAAACAGTGGCCCTGGGGAAAAGACAGGAGGCAGAGCTGGAGGTAGCAGAGATGAAAATGTTGAGGTTCTCTTTGGGAGTAACGAGGATGGATAGGATCAGGAATGAGCACATCAGAGGGACAGCACATGTAAGACATTTTGGAGACAAAGTCAGAGAGGCTAGATTGAGATGGTTTGGACATGTAGGGATAGTGAATATATTGGTAGTAGGATGCTGAGGTTGGAACTACCAGGCAGAAGGCCCAGAGGAAGACCAGAGACGATTCTTGGATGTATTGAAGCAGGACATGAAGGTAGCTGGTATAAGAGAAGAAGATGCAAAGGATAGGATGACCAGGAGGCAGATGATTCGCTGTGGCAACCCCGAAAGGGAAAAGCCGAAAGGAAAAGAAGGATATATATATATATATATATATATATATATATATATATATATATATATATATATATATATATATATATACACACACACACACACACACACACACACAGTAGGCCCTTGACTATTCGCGGTTTTGCACTCACGGTTTGCATATTTGCAGACTGCCGAGCAACTCTCACGTGATTCAAATTCAGCCAATGGCTATCCTCCTTCCTGCTCATTGGCTGAGATGATGTAACGCCCCTTTTTCCTCATTCGCGTACAAGTTGTCAATGAGCCTTTTTCAATTGTGTTTTAATTACCAGTTAAGTTCTATGATGTCACTCAAACGCCTGCTGAGAACCAGAAAAAGGTAATGACAGTGGATGTCTCTTCTGAAGAAATACGACTTTCTCCGGAAGAGGCGACAGTTTCCTCTGAAATTCCTGAAGAGGAACAATCGTCTGAACTGTGGTAAAACACTCTCCAATTAAAGTCTTTTTCAATTATTATTACAGTACATTACCTAAGTTAATGTTTAGAATGTTTGTATGTGTGATTTTATTTACTGTGGTGTAGCATGTTTCTCATTTTGTTTTGTTTATCCAATTTATTACATTTCTTGTTCTTTTATGTCCTTTTTGTTATGGTCTGTGTTTTACAATTTACAAACAGTATAAGTACCCGGGTAACAATAAGCCCAGGCGGAGTTCTCAGAGTCTCCGTCGCTTGGTTAGAAGTGGAAGGTTAGCACATCCGGTCATACTGCTTGAAAATGTTCAGTTGCTGCGAAACAAGATGGACGAGCTTCATGCTTGAATTGCAGCACAGAGGGATCTACAGGACTGCTCCATGCTGTGTTTCTGTGAAGCATGGCTCGAGGAGAGTACACCCGAAGAGGCGATTGCACCAGCCGGCTACATGGCCTTCATCATCTGTGATCCTAAGCGCCGGAGTAATCGTTCGTCCCCTTCCCACCATTAAGCTCCCATAGCATACTAGCTCAGGATAGGAGTTGATTGTGCGCAGTTCTAAACTCCCGACACTCCGATCTCATAACCGTAGTAGGACTGACCGGTCATAGATGAGCATAGTGCAAAACATGAACAAACAAAACAACAAATTAAACAAATTAAAACGAACAAAGAAACAATTTGACTCTGAGAACTCCGCGACGTTGCCCTCTAGGCAGCGCCATCTTGGACACGTCACATTCAATGTAAAAGGACATGAAGCATAATAAAGTTCATCCTTTTGGTATCGTTTGTTAAACATGCTACAGAACATAAAATCTCACGCACAAACATTCTAAACATTAACTTAGATACTGTACTGTAATAATAATTGAAAAACACTTTAATACTAGTGCTTTACAACAGTATATGCTGTATAATGTTTATATTTTATCATCAATAAATATCACAGTAAAACTTAAAAAGTTTTTCTGAAACATTACTATATTTTACTACTTTAATACTGTATTAATGAGTAAGACTGTCTATAGAATGTGTTTAAGAAGCATATTTTAGCGCATGTAATAGATACACAGTATTTTACTTCCTGCTCATTAATTACTTTCCTGCTTAATTACTGCTCATTTGCGCATGTAATATGATACATGGGGTTTTACTTCCAGGTACAGAACTGGCGGATTATCTTCATTCGCGGGGGGGCCGGAACCAAACCGCCACAAATATCGAGGGCCTACGGTGCAGCCATGCAGCCATGAGGTGGGGGGGCACTAACCCCCTCATGCCGGTCCCAAGCCCGGAGAAATGCAGAGGGTTGTGTCAGGAAGGGCATCCGACGTAAAACCAAGGCCAATTATTGATTATGCAAATCAAAAGTATTACCTCCATACCGGATCGGTCGAGGCCCAGGTTAACAACGACCGCCATCAGTGCTGTCAATCAACAGGGTGCTGATGGAAATTGGACTACTGTTGGTCGAAGACGTCGAAGAAGGAGAGGTGGGAGGCGTGTCCGTAGGCAGAGAGAGAAGAGGAAAGGCATGAGTCTAGGACTGAGAGTGGGGACTTTGAATGTTGGAACTATGCACAGAAAAGGTAGAGAGCTGGTTGACATGATGCAGAGGAGGAAGGTGGACATACTGTGTGTTCAGGAGACCAGGTGGAAAGGTAGCAAAGCTAAAAGCTTAGGAGCAGGGTTTAAGCTATTTTATCACGGTGTGGATGGGAAGAGAAATGGAGTCGGAGTCATCTTGAAGGAGGAGTTTGTCAGGAATGTTCTCAAAGTGAAAAGAGTGTCAGACAGAGTGATGAGTCTCAAGTTAGAAATTGAAGGTGTAATGCTCAATGTTGTTAGTGCTTATGCCCCACAGGCAGGATGTGAGCTAGAAGAGAAGGAGAGATTCTGGAGTGACTTAGATGAAGTGATGCAGAGTACCCCCAGAGGTGAAAGAGTGGTCATAGGTGCAGACTTCAATGGACATGTTGGGGCAGGCAACAGAGGGGACGAGGAAGTGATGGGCAGGTTTGGTATCCAGGACAGGAACGCAGAAGGACAGATTTTGATAGATTTTGCAAAAAGGATGGAAATGGCTGTGGTGAATACTTTCTTTGAGAAGAAACAGGAGCATAGGGTGACTTATGAAAGCGGAGGTAGGCGCACACAGGTAGACTACATCTTGTGTAGGCGATGTAATTTGAAGGAAGTCAGTGACTGCAAAGAAGTAGTGGGTGAGAGTGTTGCCAAACAGCATAGGATGGTGGTGTGCAGGATGACTCTGATGGTGAGAAAGGTGAAAAAGGCAAAGGCAGAGCAGAAGACAAAGTGGTGGAAGCTGAAAAAGGAAGAGTGTCGTGTTGTCTTCAAGGAGGAGTTGAAACAGGCTTTGGGTGGCCAGGAAGTGCTTCCAAATTACTGGACAACCACAGCAAATGTGATCAGGGACACAGGTAGGAGAGTACTTGGTGTGTCCTCTGGAAGGAAAGTAGATAAGGAGAATTGGTGGTGGAATGAGGAAGTGCAGGAGTGTGTACAAAGGAAAAGGTTAGCCAAGAAGAAGTGGGACATTGAGAGGACCGAAGAGAGTAAACAGGAGTACAGGGAGACACAGCGTAAGGCGAAAGTAGCAGTGGCTAAGGCCAAACAGAGGGCGTATGATGACTTGTATGATAGATTGGATAGTAAAGAGGGAGAAAATGATCTATACAGGTTGGCACAGCAGAGAAATAGAGATGGGAAGGACGTGCAGCAAGTTAGATTGATAAAGGACAGAGAGGGAACTGTATTGACTAATGACAGAAGTGTGCTGGGAAGATGGAAAGAGTACTTTGAAGAGCTCATGAATGAGGAAAATGAGAGAGAAAAAGAGTAGAAGAGGTAACCATTGAGGAGCAGGATGTAGCAAAGATCAGTAAGGGTGAAGTGAGAAGGGCATTGAAGAGGATGAAGAATGGAAAGGCAGTTGGTCCTGATGATATACCTGTGGAGGTATGGAAGTGTCTAGGAGAGGTAGCAGTAGATTTTCTGACAAGAACATTCAACAAGGTACTAGAGAGTGAGCAGATGCCGGAGGAGTGGAGGAGAAGTGTGCTGGTGCCCATTTTTAAGAACAAGGGAGACGTGCAGAGTTGCAGCAACTACAGAGGGATAAAGTTGATGAGCCATACGATGAAGTTATGGGAAAGAATAGTGGAAGCTAGACTAAGGGCAGAGGTGAGCATTTGTGAACAACAGTTTGGTTTCATGCCAAGAAAGAGCACCACAGATGGAATGTTTGCCTTGAGGATGTTAATAGAGAAGTACAGAGAAGGTCAGAGGGAGCTACATTGTGCCTTTGTGGATCTGGAAAAAGCATATGACAGGGTGCCAAGAGAAGAACTGTGGTATTGCATGAGGAAGTCTGGAGTGGCAGAGAAGTATGTTAGAGTGGTGCAGGACATGTATGAGAGATGTAAGACAGTGGTGAGGTGTGCTGTCGGTGTGACTGACGAATTCAAGGTGGAGGTGGTCAGCTCTGAGCCCCTTCTTGTTTGCTATGGTGATGGACAGGCTGACAGACGAGGTGAGACAAGAATCTCCATGGACTCTGATGTTTGCAGATGACATCGTGATCTGTAGTGAGAGCAGAGAACAAGTGCAGGAAAATCTAGAGAGGTGGAGGTATGCCCTGGAAAGGAGAGGAATGAAGGTTAGCCTCAGAAAATCAGAATACATGTGTGTGAATGAGAAGGACCCAGGAGGAACGGTGATGTTACAGGGAGCAGAGATAACTAAGGTGGAGGATTTTAAGTACTTAGGCTCAACAATCCAGAGCAATGGAGAGTGTGGAAAAGAGGTGAAGAAGCGTGTGCAGGCAGGCTGGAATGGTTGGAGAAAAGTATCCGGTGTGATGTGCGATAGGAGAGTGTCAGCAAGAATGAAGGGAAAAGTGTACAAGATGGTGGTGAGGCCAGCGATGTTGTATGGCTTAGAAACAGTGGCGCTGAGGAAAAGGCAGGAGGCAGAGCTGGAGGTAGCGGAGATGAAAATGTTGAGGTTCTCCCTGGGAGTAACGAGGATGGATAGGATCAGAAATGAGTATATCAGAGGGACAGCCCACGTAAGATGTTTTGGAGACAAAGTCAGAGAGGCTAGATTGAGATGGTTTGGACATGTACAGAGGAGGGATAGTGAGTATATTGGCAGTAGGATGCTGAGGTTGGAACTACCAGGCAGAAGGCCTCGAGGAAGACCGAAGAAGAGATTTATGGATGTGGTGAAGGAAGACATGAAGGTCGTTGGAGTCAGAAAAGAAGATGCGGAGGACAGGGTGAGGTGGAGGCGGATGATTTGCTGTGGCGACCCCTGAAGGGAGCAGCCGAAAGTAAAAGAAGAAGAAGAAAGAAGAATACCATAGACACAGTTAAAGTTTCAAAAACGAATGAATAGAAATATTCTGGATTTAAAACCACTTTACAAAGTATAATTTTTTTTTTTAGTTTTCCCACAAGCTAAACTTTTCTTCTTATTGCAATTTATAGATCTGCAATTTAAAGAATTTCTAAACAAACTGTACTGGATTTGTTTTATTTTCAATTAAAATTGGGGAAATGTACTTGTAGGAACTAGTCTGTGTTGTCCTGATTCTTGAATAGTAAGTCTGTCTTCCTTTCGGCTTTTTCCCCTTTTACTCGGGAGTCGCCACAGCGAATCATCTGAGTCGCACATTTGATTTAGCAGAGGTTTTTACGTCGGATGCCCTTCCTGTCACAACCCTTTTTAGTAAGGGACAGAAACACGCTGACGACTTTGCAGCCTACTCTTTACGAAAGTCAGCAATGGTTCTTTTACATGCACCTCTCACCATAGACAGTGAGAGACATGGCCCGCCTTTGATAACCCAGTTAGCCGCACTGGGGGTGATTCTTGAATAGTAAGTAATTATTTTAAAAATCTGTACAAAGAATGGCTTTGGTAAAATGAAACACTAAAAATTCTTATAAATAAATACATGTAATTATTATAGAAGACTGATTTGATGTAAATCACTTCATTTTAACTGCTCTATCTATTTCTGACAACATAATTCCCCAGACAACGACGTTCGTATGAACCAGGTCTCTGATCGCATGAAAATAAAGGCGGCAGTAGCGGCTGAATAACAAACACCTCCACATTTTAAACCGAGTGCACTCAACGCCGTCACATTACACCAGAGAAGTCCGCCTGTGTAGGGCATAGCTAGCCGATAGGAATCCCCTGAAGGGAGCAGCCGAAAGTAAAAGAAGAAGAAGAAGAAGACGGTATATCAAATAAGTATTTCGGATTATTTTTGTTATTTTCAATTAGATTTAAGAAATATACTGCTCCAACTGCACTAAGGGCTTTTCTGTAATCAAAGAGACTCTCCTTCTGTTCTAATTGGAAAACCAGTAATTTAGTTTGCCACCATTTTCATTGTAAGTTTTCTGTTTTATCATGCGTGTGTCATCATTAAACCAGGGGGCTACTATGTTTTCCGGACTATAAGTAGCACTTTTTTTTCATACGTTGGCTGAAGATGTGAATAATACTCTAGAGCAACTTATATGTGAAATTATTACTTATAATTCTGTTCGTTATCATAAACACAATTTCACGTTTGTTATTTTTACACTCACAATCACAAGAGGGCACTCTAGGCTTGGGTACCAGTACCTCCTCATCCACTACTGAAGAAATGTCCCCAAAAAGAAAATCCTATTCTGTGGATTATAAACTGCAAGTAATGAAATACGCAGTTCATTTGAGTTCATTTTCTGTAACCGCTTAATCCTAATTAGGGTCGCAGGTAGGCTGACACCCATCTCAGCCGACGCCGGGAAAGGGCAGAGTACACCCTGGACAGTTTGCCATGCCATCACAGGGTAGAAACATGCTGATGGCTATGCAGCTACGCTTGTCGAAAGACATCAATGGTTCTTTTACATGAACCTCTCACCATAGACAGTGAGAGACATGGCCGGCCTTTGATAACCCAGTTAGCTGCACAGGGGGGTGAAATATGCAGCAGAAAGTGGTAATCGATGGAGTGAATTAAAAACTTGTGAGGGACTGGAAAAAAGAGAACATTGTTATTGCTGCAATGAAGAAAACAAAAAAAGCTAATTGTGGGCGAAAAGCTAGATGGCCACAGCTAGAGGACCGAGTTCGCACATGGGTGCTTTAGCAACGTGCTGCAGTGTCAACAGTGCACTTGTGTCTACACATCCAGGTAATAAAATTATTACATATAATTCTAACAAGAGGGCAGAAAAGCAGAGATTATTATTACTACAATGAAGAAAACAAAAAAGCTAAATCGCGGGCTAAAATCTAGATGGCCACAGCTAGAGGAACAAGCTCGCACATGCGAGTTTGAGGGGGTGAGAGGCTTGTCAACAGTTCAGTTGCGTCTCCACGTCCAAATAGTTGTCAAAGAGATGAATAGAAAGACTTTGTGTTAGGAATTTCACTGCTTCATGCAACGCAACCGCCTCCGAGGACCACAATGTCACAAACGGCCAGCAGATTTCCAAGCCTAGGTAGACAGTGTCCATGAGTTTGCAACTTATAGCCCAGTCCGACTTACATATATTAGTTTTTCCTTCTTTATTATGCATTTTTTGTTTTTTTCAATGCAACTTGTACTCCGAAGTGACGTATCGTCCAGAAAATACGGTAGCTCAATTTTTACTTCAATAATTAATCCAGGAGTTCTTAAATTTTAACCAAAAAAGTATTAATTCCAGACTCATGTTTTTCATGAGTTGACTCATGTTCTGCGCTTTCAGAATCAACTCAGAAAAGGATTCCAGTTCAAGCAATTTAATATTGATTTGACTCAAATCCCTTTTACTCAGAGAAAGATTCAGAAACAGTGCTAACTAATGGGAAGGACCACGAAATGACTTGTACAATTTGGAGTTACATGAGTTGAATTGTAACTGATTCACAGATTGATTCCAATCTGTCATTTTGGAGAGATTTAAAATCTGAAGGCAGATTTCAGGACCACGTTTCTGTTAACCACAATGAAAAGCACATGTGGTTAAGACACACACACACACAAGATTTATTTCATATCAGCATGAGTGTGTGTGTGTGTGTGATAATGCACAGTCAGTGTGACGACTACGATGTGTGAACACACTTGGTCTAATTTATTACCGACCTCTAAGCCCTGATCAGTGGCAGAGAATAAAGTCAAGATGATTAGAAAGAAAAAAAACAAAACAAAAATAAAGCAGGAAGTGGAAAGAAAAAAAAAGTTAAAAAGAGGGCTTAAAAAGAGCTTTTTTAATGAATCAACTTGGAATTACTTCACTTCACAAATTTTCATTTGATTAAAACAGATGAAATCAAATCTTTTTATAGGATCAGATGTAGTCTAATGGTTTGAGACTTTGGGACCGAGAGGATGCTGGTTTGATTCCTGAGCCAACAGAAAAAACATGGTGGTGGAGGAGTGCACTGCATCGTCTCTTCCTCCACTTGGCTTGAGCAAGACCCCGACTGCTCTCCGGGCTCTGAAGTGTGTCGCAGCCCATTGCTCAGAGTGTGTGTGTGTGTGTGTGTGTAGGTCACTTTGGACGGGTTAAAAGCAGAAGCAATAATTTCCTTTAAAGGATTCATACCAAATATCAACATTAAAAAAAAAAATAATGATTAAATAACACCCATTCTGAAGGTCAGCTCTGCAAATGACGAAATCTGCTCATTACGGCTTCCTTCTGTGAACAGAAACACCACATCGTTCCATCCGTATCTGTGGAGTCGATTCTGAATCTGTCCAAAATAATGCAGTATATTCTTAAGATAAGATAATACTTTATTATTCCGGAGAAAATTTTGGTTACGTCGTGACGAACAGCGCCACCTCGGTGTTCAAGGAGTCAAGTTACAAACAGAAGAGAAGGCTCAAATCAACGACACACAAACTGCTATAAAATAAATACATAAAATTATATGTTTAAAGGACCTGACACAGACCCAGTAAACAATATAATAATAATAATAATAATAATAATAATAATAATAATAAAAGTAATAAAAATAAAATGATAATAATAATAATAATACAATTAATAAATCAGTAGATAACCGTAATAAATGAAATTGCACCAAATTATATTATGTTACATTATAATTATATTTATATTGCACTATGCCCATTGTCCATTTTACCCATATGCCCTATGCCTTCTTCAGTGTATATGGAGTAATTCAATTAGTTCTCAGAAACTGAATCTAAATCTGTTCAGTAGAAACAGATAGTTTGAGGGGTTTCATGAGGACACACACACACACACACACACACACACACACACACACACAACTACTTCCAAACTTAATTAATGACTAATTTGGCTTCATGATTTTTGCAGGAATTGAACTCTGAATTAAATTTTGATTCTTTTCTAATATTTTATTCTCACTACATTAGACTGGGTTTCAAAGTGTGTGTGTGTGTGTGTGTGTGAGAGAGAGAGAGAGTGAGAGAGAGAGAGAGGAATCTAATTTTCCCGTCTATTAGACGTCCGCGCTTTAATGCTCAGTCTGAAACTTCTAATTTATTCATTAAAGTTATTAGAACAGGGTTCATGTTCATATAACACACATACACAGTGAAACTCTTTAACTGTAACAGATTTCACGAATACAACTGAACAGTTCTGTAATGGACAGACTCAGAAAGAAAAAAATAAATAAAAAGAAAGACGCCATGACCGAGTAAATGTCAGTGTGTGTGGTGCATATGTGTGCGAATATATACTAGTCCTTCTCAAAAAATTTGCATATTGTGATAAAGTTCATTATTTTCTGAAATGTACTGATAAAAATTTAACTTTCATATATTTTAGATTCATTGAACACCAACTGAAGTATTTCAGGTCTTTTATTGTTTTAATACTGATGATTTTGGCATACAGCTGATGAAAACCCAAAATTCCGATTCCAAAAAAATTAGCATATGATGAAAAGGTACTCTAAACGAACTATTAACCTAATCATCTAAATCAACCAATTAACTCTAAACACCTGCAAAAGATTCCTGAGGCTTTTAAAAACTCCCAGCCTGGTTCATTACTCAAAACGACAATCATGGGTAAGACTACCGACCTGACTGCTGTCCAGAAGGCCATCATTGACACCCTCAAGCAAGAGGGTAAGACACAGAAAGAAATCTCTGAGCGAATAGGCTGTTCCCAGAGTGTTGTCTCAAGGCACCTCAGTGGGACATCAGTGGGAAGAAAAAAGTGTGGCAGAAAACGCTGCACAACCAGAAGAGGTGATCAAACCCTGAGGAAGATTGTGGAGAAGGGCCGATTCCAGACCTTGAGGGACCTGTGGAAGCAGTGGACTGAGCTACAGGTGCCGCATGTCCCAGGTCAAGCCACTTTTGAACCAGAAACAGCGCCAGAAGCGCCTGACCTGGGCTACAGAGAAGCAGCAGTCCGGTGACTGTTGTTCAGTGGTCCAAAGTACTTTTTTCGGGTGAAAGCAAATTCTGCATGTCATTCAGAACCCAAGGTGCCAGAGTCTGGAGGAAGACTGGGGAGAAGTAAATGACAAAATGCCTGAAGTCCAGTGTCAAGTACCCACAGTCAGTGATGGTCTGGGGTGCCATGTCAGCTGGTGTTTTTTATCAAGGACAGGGTCAATGAAGCTAGCTATCAGGAGATTTTGGAGCACTCCATGCTTCCATCTGCTGAAAAGCTTTATGGAGACGAAGGTTTCATTTTTCAGCACGACCTGGCACCTGCTCACAGTGCCAAAACCACTGGTAAATGGTTCACTGACCATGGTATTACTGTGCTCAATTGGCCTGCCAACTCTCCTGACCTGAACCCCATAGAGAATCTGTGGGATATTGTGAAGAGAAAGTTGAGAGACACCAGACCCAACACTGTGGATGAGCTTAAGACCGCTATCGAAGCATCCTGGGCCTCCATAACACCTCAGCAGTGCCACAGGCCGATTGCCTCCATGCCACGCCACATTGAAGCAGTCATTTCTGCAAAAGGATTCCCGACAAAATTTTTGAGTGCATAACTGAACATGATTATTTGAAGGTTGACTTTTTTGTATTAAAAACACTTTTATTATTGGTCGGATGAAATATGTCAAATTTTTGAAATAGGGATTTTTGGTTTTTCTTTACTTTTTTGCCAAAATTATCAATATTAAAACAATAAAAGGCTTGAACTTCTTCTACTTTCGGCTACTCCCTTCAGGGGTCGCCACAGCAAATCATCCACCTCCATCTCACCCTGTCCTCTGCATCTTCTTTTCTGACTCCAACGACCTTCATGTCTTCCTTCACCACATCCATAAATCTCTTCTTTGGTCTTCCTCGAGGCCTTCTGCCTGGTAGTTCCAACCTCAGCATCCTACTGCCAATATGCTCACTATCCCTCCTCTGTACATGTCCAAACCATCTCAATCTAGCCTCTCTGACTTTGTCTCCAAAACATCTTACATGGGCTGTCCCTCTGATATACTCATTCCTGATCCTATCCATCCCCGTTACTCCCAGAGAGAACCTCAACATTTTCATCTCCGCTACCTTCAGCTCTGCCTCCTGCTTTTTCCTCAGCGCCACTGTTTCTAAGCCATACAACATCGCTGGCCTCACCACCATCTTGTACACGTTTCCCTTCATTCTTGCTGACACTCTCCTGTCGCACTCTCGCACATCACACCGGACACTTTTCTCCAACCATTCCAGCCTGCCCGTCCCTGAATCGCCACCTTATCGTGGTGGAGGGGTTTGCGTGACCGAATGATCCTAGGAGCGATGTTGTCAGGGGCAAATGCCCCTGGTAGGGTCACCCAAGGCAAACAGGTCCGGGGTGAAGGTCCAGACGAAGTGCAATTCAAAAAAACCCCTATAACACATGAGAGAGCACAGGAAGCTGTCTCCCTTGCCCGGACATGGGTCACCGGGGTTCCCTCCTGGAGCCAGGCCCAGGGGAGGGTTCGAAGGCGAGCGCCTGGTGGTCGGGCTTATGCCCATGAAGCCTAGCCGGGCTTAGCCCGAAAAGGAGACATGGGTCCGCCCTCCCAAGGACTCACCACCCGTGGGAGGAGTTTTAGGGGTCGGGTGCAGTGTGAGTTGGGTGGCAGCCAAAGGCATGGGTTCTGTCGGACCGATCCTCGGCTACTTACTCTGACCCTCGGACATTGGAATGTCACCTCTCTGGCGGGAAAGGAGCCTGATTTGGTGCGTGAGGTGGAAAGATACCAACTAGATATAGTCGGGCTCACCTCAACGCATAGCTTGGGCTCTGGAACCATCCAGCTCGAAAGAGGCTGGACCTTCTTCTATTCTGGAGTTGCTCATGGGGAGAGGCGGCGAGCCGGTGTGGGTATTCTTCTTGCCCCCCGTCTCGGTGCCCAAATGTTGGGGTTCTCCCCAGTTGACGAAAGGGTAGCTTCCTTCCGTCTTCGGGTGGGGGGACGGGTCCTGACTGTTATTTGTGCTTATGCACCAAATGACAGTTCAGAGTACCCACCCTTTTTGGAGTCTTTGGGGGGGGGTGTTGGAGAATGCTCCCTCGGGAGACTCGCTCGTTGTCTTGGGAGACTTCAATGCCCATGTGGGCAATGATAGTGTGACCTGGAAGGGTGTGATCGGTAGGTACGGCCTCTCCAGTCTGAATCCGAATGGTGTTTCGTTGTTGGACTTCTGTGCTCGTCATAGTTTGTCTATCACGAACACCATGTTCGAACATAAGGGTGTCCATAAGTGCACTTGGCACCAGGACACCCTAGGTCGCAGTTCGATAATTGAATTCGTAGTCGTGTCATCGGACTTGCAACCCTATGTTCTGGAAACTCAGGTGAAGAGAGGAGCTGAGCTGTCTACCGATCACTACCTGGTGGTGAGTTGGCTTCGGTGGTGTGGGAGGTTGCCTTCCAGACCTGGCAGGCCCAAGCGTGTAATCAGGGTCTGCTGGGAACCAGACAGGGTCCCCTGTCCGAGAGGCCTTTAACTCCCACCTCCACGTTCCGGAGGAGGCGGGGGACATGGAATCCGAATGGGCCATGTTTCGTGCCTCCATTGCTGAGGCGGCAGCCTATAGCTGTGGCCGTAAGTTCGTCGGTGCTTGTCGTGGCGGTGGACACCTGGGGTGAAGGGGGCCATCCAGCTGAAGAAGGAGGCCTATCGGGTTACCGGCAGGCCAAACGTGCTGCAGCTGAGGCTGTCGCAGATGCAAAATCTCGGGCGTTGGAGGAGTTCGGTGAGGGCCTGGAGAGTGATTATCGGTTGGCCTCAAAAAGGTTCTGGGCCACCATCCGATGCCTCAGGAGGGGGAAGCAGTTCTCCACAAACACTGTTTACAGTGGAGGTGGGGAGCTGCTTACCTTGACTGGGGATGTTGTCGAGAGGTGGAGGGAATACTTTGAGCACCTCCTCAATCCCACCAACACGCCCTCCGTGGAGGAGGAAGAAATTGGGGGTTCAGGTGAGGGTCCGCCCATCACTGGAGTGGAGGTCGCTGAGGTTGTCAGAAAACTCCTCGGTGGTCAAGCTCCAGAGTTGGACGAGATCTGCCCGGAATATCTCAGGGCTCTGGATGTTGTAGGACTGTCTTGGGTGACACGTCTCTGCAACATCGCGTGGTCATCAGGGGCTGTACCTCTGGATTGGCAAACTGGGGTGGTGGTCCAAATTTTTAAGAAGGGGGACCGGAGGGTGTGTTCCAATTATCGGGGAATTACACTCCTCAGCCTACCTGGGAAAGTCTATGCAGAGGTACTAGAGAGGAGGATCCGACCGATAGTCGAACCTCGGATTCAGGAGGAACAATGTGGTTTTGTCCTGTCCGCAGCACTCTTGACCAACGATATACGCTCCACAGGATTCTGGAGGGGGCATGGGAGTTTGCCCAATCTGTCCACATGTGCTTTGTGGATTTGGAGAAGGCTTTCGACCATGTCCCTCGAACGATCTTGTGGGGCGTGCTCCGAGAGTACTGCGTTCCGGATCCGTTGCTACGAGCTATTCGGTCGCTATTCGGGAGCCTGAGTTTGGTCCGTATTGGTAACAGCAGGTCGGATTCGTTTCCAGTGGGAGTTGGAGTTCGCCAAGGCTGTCCTTTGTCACTGATTCTGTTCATAATTTTTATGGACAGAATTTCTAGGCGCAGTCGAGGCGATGAGGGGTTCTGGTTTGGTGGCCATCGGATATCGTCTCTGCTTTTTGCGGATGATGTTGTCCTTTTGGCTTCATCAAGTCGGGACCTCCAGCTCTCATTGGAGCGATTTGCAGCTGAGTGCGAAGCAGCCGGGATGAAGATCAGTACCTCCAACTCCGAAGCCATGGTTCTCAGTCGGACAATGGTGGAATGCACCCTCCGGGTCGGGAATGAGGTCCTGCCCCAAGTGGAGGAGTTTAAGTATCTTGGGGTCTTGTTAACGAGTGAGGGAAGGATGGAGCGAGAGATCGACAGACGGATCGTTGCAGCCTCTGCTGTTAAGCGATGCCTGTACCAGTCCGTCGTGGTGAAGAAGGAGCTGAGCCGCAAGGCAAAGCTCTCAATTTACCAGTCGATCTACGTTCCAGCCTCACCAATGGTCACGAGCTTTGGGTAATGACCGAAAGAACAAGATCACGGATACAAGCGGCTGAAATAAGCTTCCTTCGACGGGTGGCGGGGTTCTCCCTTAGAGATAAGGTGAGAAGCTCCGCCATCCGGGGAGAGCTTGGAGTAGATCCGCTGCTCCTCCGCATTGAGAGGGGCCAGTTGAGATGGCTCGGGCATCTGGTCAGAATGCCCCCCGGACGCCTCCCTGGTGTGGTGTTTCGGGCATGTCCAACCGGGAAGAGACCCCGGGGTCGACCTAGAACACGCTGGAGGGACTATATCTCTCGGCTTGTCTGGGACCGCCTCGGTGTCCCCCCGGGAAAGTGGGAGGAAGTTGCTCGGGAGAGGGACGTCTGGACCTCTTTGCTGGGGGTTGCTGCGCCCGCGACCCGACCCTGGACTAAACGGAAGATGATGATGATGATGATCATTCCAGCCTGCCTGCACACGCTTCTTCACCTCTTTTTCACACTCTCCATTGCTCTGGGTTGTTGTGCCTAAGTACTTAAAATCCTCCACCTTCGTTATCTCTACTCCCTGTAACATCACCATTCCTCCTAGGTCCTTCTCATTCACACACGTATTCTGATTTTCTGGGGCTAACCTTCATTCCTCTCCTTTCCAGGGCATACTTCCACCTCTCTAGATTTTCCTGCACTTGTTCTCTGCTCTCACTACAGATCACAATGTCATCTGCAAACATCATAGTCCATGGAGATTCTTGTCTCACCTCGTCTGTCAGCCTGTCCATCACCATAGCAAACAAAAAGGGGCTCAGAGCTGACCCTTGATGCAGTCCCACCTCCAACTTGAAATCGTCGGTCACAACGACAGCACACTTCACCACTGTCTTACATCTCTCATACATGTCCTGCACCACTCGAACATATTTCTCTGCCACTCCTGACTTCCTCATGCAATACCACAGTTCTTCTCTTGGCACCCTGTCATATGCTTTTTCCAGATCCACAAAGGCACAATGTAGTTCCCTCTGACCTTCTCTGTACTTCTCTATTAACATCCTATAAGCAAACATTGCATCTGTGGTGCTCTTTCTTGGCATGAAACCAAACTGTTGTTTACAAATGCTGACCTCTGCCCTTAGTCTAATTTCCACTAGTCTTTCCCATAACTTCATCGTATGGCTCATCAACTTTATCCCTCTGTAGTTGCCGCAACTCTGCACGTCTCCCTTGTTCTTAAAAATGGGCACCAGCACACTTCTCCTCCACTCCTCCGGCATCTGCTCACTCTATAGGACCTTGTTGAATGTTCTTGTCAGAAAATCTGCTGCTACCTCTCCTAGACACTTCCATACCTCCACAGGTATATCATCAGGAACAACTGCCTTTCCATTCATCCTCTTCAATGCCCTTCTCACTTCACCCTTACTGATCTTTGCTACATCCTGCTCCTCATTCATCAGCTCTTCAAAGTACTCTTTCCATCTTCCCAGCACACTTCTGTCATCAGTCAATACATTTCCCTCTCTGTCCTTTATCAATCTAACTTGCTGCACGTCCTTCCCATCTCTATTTCTCTGCTGTGCCAACCTG
Organism: Plotosus lineatus; assembly: GCA_024760905.1. Lineage (NCBI taxonomy): Eukaryota > Metazoa > Chordata > Actinopteri > Siluriformes > Plotosidae > Plotosus > Plotosus lineatus. The sequence continues at coordinate 6,596,363 of CM045746.1, forward strand.
TATAGATCATTTTCTCCCTCTTTACTGTCCAACCTGTCATACAAGTCATCATACGCCCTCTGTTTGGCCTTAGCCACTGCTACTTTCGCCTTACGCTGTGTCTCCCTGTACTCCTGTTTACTCTCTTCGGTCCTCTCTATGTCCCACTTTTTCTTAGCTAACCTCTTCCTTTGTACACACTCCTGCACTTCCTCATTGCACCACCAAGTCTCCTTATCTACTTTCCTTCCAGAGGACACACCAAGTACTCTCTTACCTGTGTCCCTGATCACATTTGCTGTGGTTGTCCAGTCATTTGGAAGCACTTCCTGACCACCCAAAGCCTGTTTCAACTCCTCCTTGAAGACAACACGACACTCTTCCTTTTTCAACTTCCACCACTTTGTCTTCTGCTCTGCCTTTGCCTTCTTCACCTTCCTCACCATCAGCGTCATCCTGCATACCACCATCCTATGCTGTTTGGCAACACTCTCACCCACTACTACTTTGCAGTCACTGACTTCCTTCAAATTACATCGCTTGCACAAGATGTAGTCTACCTGTGTGCTCCTACCTCCGCTTTTATAAGTCACCCTATGCTCCTGTTTCTTCTGGAAGAAAGTATTCACCACAGCCATTTCCATCCTTTTTGCAAAATCTATCAACATCTGTCCTTCCGCGTTCCTGTCCTGGATACCAAACCTGCCCATCACTTCCTCGTCCCCTCTGTTGCCTGCACCAGCATGTCCATTGAAGTCTGCACCAATGACCACTCTTTCACCTCTGGGGTACTCTGCATCACTTCATCTAAGTCACTCCAGAATCTTAACTGCATATACTATTGTAAACACTCGTTTTAAAGTCTTTTTCAATTATTATTCCAGTACAGTACCTCACTTAATTCTGAGAATGTTTGTGCGTGAGATTTTATGTTCAGTAGCATGTCTAACAAATGATACCAAAAGGATAAACTTTATTATGCTTCATGTCCTTTTACATTAAACTTGGAGTGACGTGTCCAAGATGGCGCTGCCTAGAGGGCAACCTCGTGGAGTTCTCAGAGTCAAATTGTTTCTTTCTTTGTTTTAATTTGTTTTATTTGTTTGTTCATGGTTTGCACTATGCTCGTCTATGATCGGTCAACCCTACTACAGCATGAACAGCTTCAGCCTTGGGCAATAACTTATATCTTGAGCAGCTATGCTATGCCCAGACGGAGTTTTGAGATTTTTGGTTAGCATGCTTGGTTAGGAGCTCAATGCCAGCGGTTAGCGGCTAGGCCCAGACGAAGCTCTGAGAGGCTTGGTTAGCACTTCCGGCCATACTACGTACTTGAAAATGTTCATTTCCTTCGAAAAAAGATGGACGAGCTTCATGCTCAGATTGCAGCACAGAGGGATCTACAGGACTGTGTTTCTGTGAAACATGGCTCGAGGAGAGTACACCAAATAAGGCGATTATACCAGCCGGCTACACGGCCTTCAGCCCCTGCTATCCCAAGCGCCGGAATCATCGTTCGGCCTCTTCCCGCCTCGGCTTCTTTGCAGAGCTCGTATGCTATGGAGCCGCATCCCGGCGATCAAGCCAAGTTGAGCGTGCTTAGTTATCTTTGCAGTGTATAACATAAAAAGAATTGACATGCTATAGTAGGCACCATATGGTAGACTGAACATTTTCAAGTAGTATGGCCGGAAGTGCTAACCAAGCCTCTCGGAGCTCCGGGCTTAACCGGTAGCCGCTAGCTAACTGCTAGCTAACCACTAGCATGGAGCTCTGTAGCATAGACTAGATAGAAGATAGATTATTGCATGCTTAGTTGCCCGAAGCTGCTCATAGGCGAGCATAGTGCAAAACATGAACAAACAAATTAAAACAAACAAAGAAACAATTTGACTCTGAGAACTCCGGGACTTCGCCCTCTGGGCAGCGCCATCTTGGACACGTTACTCCAACTTCAATGTTAAAGGACATGAAGAGTACTGTTTAACATACTACAGAACATAAAATCTCATGCATAAACATGAACTTAGGTACTGTACTAGAATAATAATTGAAAAAGATTTTAATACAACAGTTCAGAGAAAGGAAGTCTTATTTCTTATATCTTCAGTCTTATTTCTTCAGAAGAGACATCCAGCGTTTTCTATCGCTTAACCAGAGAAGACACAGTGTTTGAGTGGTATCATAGAGCTTAACTGGTAATAAAAACACAGAAAAAAGAGACTCATTGACAACTTGTGCACGAATGAGCAAAAAGGGGCGGGACATCAGCTCAACCAATCAGCAATAAGGAGGACAGCCATTGGCTGAATTTGAATCACGTGCCAGTTGCTGGGCAGACCACGTGTACTCAAACCACGAGTGCAAAACCGCGAATAGTCAAGGGCCTACTGTAAACCATTTAACAGTGGTTTTGGCACTGTGAGCAGGTGCCAGGTCGTGCTGAAACATGAAATCTTCATCTCCATAAAGCTTTTCAGCAGATGGGAGCATGAGGTGCTCCAAAATCTCCTGATAGCTAGTTGCATTGACCCTGCCCTTAATAAAACACAGTGGTCCAACACCAGCAGCTGACATGGCACCCCAGACCATTACTGACTGTGGGTACTTGACACTGGACTTCAGGCATTTTGGCATTTCCAGCCTCTGGCACCTTGATTTCCGAATGACATGAAAAATTTGCTTTCATCCGAAAAAAGTACTTTGGACCACTGAACAACAGTCCAGTGCTGCTTCTCTATTGCCCAGGTCAGGCGCTTCTGCCGCTGTGTCTGGTTCAAAAGTGGCTTGACCTGGGGAATGCGGCACCTGTAGCCCAGTCCACTGCTTCCACATGTCCCTCGAGGTCTGGAATCGGCCCTTCTCCACAATCTTCCTCAGGCTCTGGTCACCTCTTCTGGTTGTGTAGTGTTTTCTGACACACTTTTTCCTTCTCACAGACATCCCACTGAGGTGCCTTGAGACAGCACTCTGGGAACAGCCTATTCGCTCAGAGATTTCTTTCTGTGTCTTACCCTCTTGCTTGAGGGTGTCAATGATGGCCTTCTGGACAGCAGTCAGGTCAGCAGTCTTACCCATGATTGCGGTTTTTGAGTAATGAACCAGGCTGGAAGTTTTTAAAAAAACCTCAGGAATCTTTTGCAGGTGTTTAGAGTTAATTGGTTGATTCAGATGATTAGGTTAATAGCTCGTTTAGAGTACCTTTTCATGATGTGCTAATTAAATAAAACGGATTAACGTAAGTCGGGGAGCGTCTGTATATAATATATCAATAAATACATATTCAATGCTATAAATACTTATAATAACAATTAAACATTTAAAAAAACAGCACAAGATGTAAATAAAATATAAATACAGATGCTCCCCAGCTTACCAACATTCGTTTTGCAAACATCCAGAGATACGAACAGGTCTGTCCGAGGTCGAAAGTGAAAATGAAAGTGAAATGAAATTGAAGAACACGTAGTATTAGAAATGGAACAAAATCTACAGAAAGATACATCATAAAAAGAGCAAGAAATATGATTAAACATTATCCTGAGGTACACTTAATACTAGGCTCCGACAGAGGGGGGCGGGGCTGATACGTGCTGTACACCAGTCAGGAAAGAGAAGCAGAACGATACTTTTCTGAATTTGTGCCAAAGCTTTCAAAGAAGAAACAAATTAACTCCAGTACATATTATAACTGGTTTAAAAAAAAAAAAAAAAAAAAGATGGTGTCGTGGTTGGGTGTTGCACTCAATCGGGAAGTTGTGTGTTCAAATCCCAGTTAGACCCCCACTGTGCTAAGACCCCTGGGCAAGGTCTTAACTACAAGTGTGCCTCTGTTCACCCAGCAGTATAAATTCGTACCAGTAAAAATATACCGAGAAGGTAACCTGCGATGGACTCGCGTCCCATCCAGGAGATGTTGTGCTCCAAGTTGCTTCACGCTACAGAAACCGGGGATATACACTGGCCTGATGGGCCACTAGGCTCGGGTGTAAAAAGCCCAACAGACTTACATATTATAATGAACTGGATAAGAGTGAAACTCTCTGTAAATGGGATCAGATCCGCTGTGCTGTGCTTGAGAGGAACCAGAAGTTTAAACATGATATTGATAATGTACAAATGATTAGAGAGAGAGAGAGAAAGAGAGAGAGAGAAAGAGAGAGAGAGATTGTATACAGTACAAACTCGTATACGTTCCTTATACAAGGTTTAAACATAAGTTCCCCTCTAAAGAATGCCCTGTAACGGCTTACAAACAAATTCATCTAAGAACGGACGTCCGGAATCTAACTCGTTAGTAAGCTGGGGAGCGTCTGTACACACACATACAGATGGTATTGCATAACACACATACATGCAGATGCTCCAGATGTAACAATGTATCCAGTTTTGATGGGAGATTTTGGGTTGTTTTTTGTTTGTTTAGGGGTTTTTTTTTGTTTTTTTTACATAATTGGCGTTGTTTGTGTGACACTTTCCGTAAGTTTTCCCCCTATTCTTCCTTGATTTCCTTCTTTTTAAATTCGGTGAATATTTATTTATTTATTTTTTAAACCACGGTGCACTGAAGCCACATTAATTGAAGCGCAAAGTAGCGAGGGATCCCTGTATACACTAGTATATACAGACGCTGCCGGACTTACGTTTTAGTTCGGTTCTAGACGGCCGAACATAAGGTGAAAAAAAATGTAAGTTGTTACTGTATGTTCCAGTGACATATGACGTTCATACTGCACTATATATCCATAAATACCATTATCTCGTAAAACACCCCTAAATCAATTATTATAAACATAACATTGTAAAATAATATAAAATATACCAAATAATATCAACATTGATTTCAAATAAATTAAATTCAAGCAAAATAATTTCAAATAAATACATTTTAATCAAATTCACTCATCAAATATCAAATACAGTATCAAATATAATCTTTAACATGTTCTATGATGCAACCTTTCTACTTGTAAATGGTTCCGATGGTCGATGGAGCGAATTGGAAGAAACATGCAGCATTCAAATGTTTTTCACCAGCATTAATTTTCTTGATAATAGCCATCTTCATTTCTAATGAGATGGCTTGCCGCGTTTTATGATCATCACTATCACAAGTAGGCTTACGCTTCTGACCAACCATATCTGCTTAAAACAGTGTAAACACAAAGATCACACAGACGACGTCTTAACACAAGGTAACGCGCAGTAAACTGGGAAGAAGGAGGGGCACGTTCAGTCTGTCGTTTGTAAACTATGGACGCACGCTAAACTCAAAATTTGACATCATTAAAAAAAAAACGTAAAATCGAAAAATACGTAAAACGAATGAATGTAAAGTGGGGAGTGCCATTCATATATATGTTGTCTTCCTTTCGGCTTTTTCCCTTTTACTCAGGAGTCGCCACAGCGAATCATCTGATTCGCACGTTTGATTTGGCAGAGGTTTTTACGTCGGATGCCCTTCCTGTCACAACCCTTTTTAGCAAGGGACAGAAACACACTGACGACTTTGCAGCCTACTCTTTACGAAAGTCAGCAATGGTTCTTTTACATGCCTCTCACCATAGACAGTGAGAGACATGGCCCGCCTTTGATAACCCAGTTAACTGCACTGGGGGGGGGACATTGACAACCTTGTGGAGAGTGGGACTAGAACCCCCAACCTTTTTGGATCAGCGATCCAGCGCCCTATACCACTAGACTACCACTACCCCATTCATACATATATATATATATATATATATATATATATATATATATATGTGTGTGTGTGTGTGTGTGTGTGTGTATGTGTGTGTGTGTGTGTGTGTGTGTGTGTGTGGTGTGTGTGTGTGTGTGGTGTGTGCGTGTGCGTGCTTGCTACATGTGTAGCGCATCTTCTGAGCCATAAGGCGCACCGGATTATAAGGCGCATCAAGAGAAACAAATTTCAGATAAGTCAAACTTGATGCAACTCTCACAATAACTCAACACTGTTCAGTTGTAACAATATAGAACAGTAAACTCACTTTTTCAGTTCATTTGTCTTTCACAAATCCATCAAATTCTTCATGTTCAGTGTCCGAGTTTAACAGTTGCGCAAGTTGGACATCAAGCCGGATCCATCTATTATTTATAATTATATTTCAGTAAGCCCCCGCCCATTCGCGGCCCTGCATATTCGCTGATTTTGCTCTCAAATGCTTTTTTTCATCATGTTTATAAATTAGTGCAGTGTTTCTCAATTATTTCGGTGATGCCCCCTCTATGAAAAAAAAAAAACAAAAACATTTCACGCCCCCCAGTGCAAAGTAGTATTATTTGTCTATAAAATTGTTATGAATACACCTCTGCATACCTTTGTATATTTATTAACATTAAAAATTCAAAAGTATTAAATAACAATAATAATAATGATGAAAAAAGATTTAATTCTAGAACAGTATGGCAAAAAAGAATGTTCCTCAGGGTCATACGCATGCCCCCTGGCATCACACCACTAGTTGAAAAGCACTGAATTAGCGGCAGCCCCAGCAAATTATACATACATCATCACGACATTACTGGCACATGATTCTAATTCAGCCAATGGCTGAGAGCTTTTGTTTCTCCATCCTGCTGATTGGTTGCAGATGATATGTATACCTCTTTTTTTCTCCTGATTGTTTGAATTGCAAATTCAAGTTTTTTAGTGTGTTTTTAATGATTATCAAAGCCCTATGATGTCATTCAAATGCCCTGCATCTTTTCTGGCTTCTGGTAAGGAGCCAAAGTGCTTTATTTATTCAGACATATTATCACAGTACAAAATTAAGAAGTTTTTTTACTTCATCATTACTACATTTTCCTGCATTATTACTGTATTAATGAGTAAGACTGTCTATAGAATGTGTTTAATAAGCATATTTTAGTGCATGTAATATCATACATGGGGTTTTAAAACCGCATCAATAATTCATGGATTTCTGGGATCCACGTGTGGGAAGAACGTAAACCCCGTTAATAATGGGGGCTCACTGTTTATGTTATTATCTATTATTCCCTCGTGCATGGAGTCAGGTCAATAGAGACAGGGATGGTGAGCACTATCCCACATCCAGTCCTCCCGTGTTTTTCCAAGCACGGGAAAACATCATCAAAATTCCATCTTAACCCTAACCTAACCCCCCAGCAACTAACTAGCCTGTAAATGTGTCCCATGCTCACTTTCACCCTCTACTGGGTATTGAAAAAACACAGTAGGACTGGGTGCGAAATAAGGCAGACCTACGGGAGATTAGAAGTCTTTCTGGGTCTTGACTTTCTCTCAGCCTCGCTCCTTAAAGAGACAGCGCATTATTATTGTCTTCATTACAGAACGGAGGTCATTGCTCTTAAGGCGATGTATCAGTGTCACTTTAAATTCAAGAAGGTTAATCTGAGGTCTCACGAGATGAGCAGAACACCCGAGGTACATATGAGTGTTTCCTGAAATCCTGTTGACAGAAAAGTGGCGACCCAGGGCTCGGTATCCTGTAGTCCCATGACTTCAATATTATTAATACTGCATTCCCTCGTTACAACATCCCAAATTATGTCCGGAATTATCATGGATCAAATCTTTGTGTTCATAATTTTTTTTGTTTCTGAACATGAGATGGGAAAACAGCATGGTTCGGACACCATTCCATCCCATGAGAAGCCCTCCCTCCCCATCCACACACACAAAAAAAATCTGACAGAAAAACAACCATTTTTCCAATGTTACCCTGATTCACAGAAAAAACACAGTAAGCCCCACCCACTGAAGCAAATCAAATCTCTTTTTAATGTAAAATTCTGGATATAAAGTTGCCACTTATCAAACTACTTTAAAATGTCACCCTTTGGCCACACCCACAAACCCCCAAAGTATGAAAGTAAACCTAAACCCTGCACTGCACTGTTTCGTCTCCTTTTTCAGATTCTGTTCATTTTAATAAGCTTAATGAAACCGTCTCTGGCCGTTATAACTCTCAAATGTCATCTTAATGAAGGTTCCTTCCGCGTCTTCCTCCGCCTTTATTTCTTTCCATCCTATTCTTTCATCATCACATCGTTCACTCGACTCCTCCTTTAATCTCATCCATACAGCCCCCCTATCTCTCTTTTTTCTTAACTTACCATCTGTCTCTCTTTATCTCTCTCTCTCTACCCTCCCTCTTTTAAAAATAACCGGTGGGTAATTATTTGGCGAAATGTCACGAGGAGGACGGGGGATGTCTCCGGAATAAACGCATCAGTCAAAAGGATGGCTCGCCTTGCCGCACCATTTTCAATTATTCACCGCTGCTTGGCTTAATGAAGCCAGGCCTGGGATGGAAACACACACACACACACACACGAGTTATACTCGACAGTTCAGGCTGAGGAAAGTCTCGCTCACAGAAGGAAACTGATCGAGTGTGTGATAAAGAGTGAAAGAAAGAGACGAACGATAGAAATAAAAGAGTAAGAGGGATGAAATGGGGAAGGAGGGAGAAAGAAATTCAAATGCAAAGCCTGAAGAAAACACAAATGAGAGAGAGAAATGAGAGAAAGAATAAGCTAGAGGTTTAGCCTGGGCTAAAGTTATGGCGGTGGGGGGAGGGGGGTTTACACTCTCTCCACGAGTCCTCATTTTGTTGAGTTCTTTTTACCGTTTACGGAGTTTTGCTGGTTTGGCTAAACATAAAACATGGAGAATTTGCTCGGTCATGATTAACCTGAGTGTGCTCCCGCTCTCTCTCTCTATATGTGTGTGTGTGTGTGTGTGTGTGTGTGTGTGTTAGAGGGACTTGTTAGTTCACTCGGTCTTATACCCCCATTTCACTGGAGCACGGCAGGCAATGATCCTAGCGGAAAGACACGGAACGCAGTCTACAGAAGAGCTTCAGCATTTTTACACGGAAAATGGGTGAAAACCATACGGAAAAGTGGAAATCCCTCTGATCGAGTTTGTGCTGGGTGAAAGCATGCACTTGAGCCCGTGTTTAAGATTCGCTGATCTCTGAAATATGATCTATTTGCTTGATCATTTATTATAAGGCAGTTTAAACATGGCTGCGCGTGTGGCGCGCTCTCTACTCCGTCCGCGTGCACGTGATCATCGGCATGAGGAGGATGATCATGCAGACCCGATCGAAGTCTCAAGCAAACCACAATCAGCAGTGGATCAGTGAATCAGAAGAAGGTGAAATACTCACGGTGTACCATAGATCGGTCTTCAGGGGCCACGTCTTGAAGTGAGGGGCAAAGCACCTGGCAAGCACTCGGTCTGATGCTGCTGCTGCTGGTGCTGATGGTGTGTGGAGCACGGAACGCTCACGGAAATGTTTTCCAGGAACATGCTTTTGGACATGTTCAAAAGCCCGTTCACGGAATATTTTGGCCTGCCGGAAGCATAGAGAAGTGGAGGAAGACTTAAGGAATAACTATGGAATCACACGGAAGATGAGGAAATAATTGCGGAACGTTTGCAGATGACATTTTTGCTTCCATAAGTCTGCCGTGTTCCAGTGAAATGGGGATAGTACTCTGCCAAGTGTGAGAATAATCACTCACAAATTATAATGTAGATCATTAGAAAGATATTAAACGTGTGTTGGAGACGAATATGCTTACCTGCTCTACACCCCCCCCCCATCATCTGTTAATTTCTCATTCAACGAAGAAATATTCAGCATCTGTGATTGAGGCAGTAAAAACTATTTCATTCTAATCCACAATCCAGCAGTTCATCCTGCTTTCCACGTGAGTCTCACGCCCCAAAGACATCACAGTGCTCCAACATGCTACAGAGCACAGAAGACTGTCCGCTTCGCTTTATAGTCATTTTTGCTATTTAAAAAAGAAAAAAAAAAAGTATTTTACTCCATTTTAATCTTACTTTTAGGTTTTTCGACAAGCTGGACACACACACATTTTTCGAGTTGAAAACAAACTACATCCGTAACATGTGTTCTCTTTATCTGTATTAATAAATATCACAAACTTATATATATTAAATATTTATTTCCCAGTTTCAATTTTTACAGCAGTAGGCTCTCGATAGCAGAGCAGTAAAAACAAATTTGAGGTTTTATACCAGTTTGTGATTGCATAGTCAAGTACGTATTCCGATGAAACAGTGGACAACAGCTCAGTGTCCATTGAAGTCTGCACCAATGACCACTCTTTCACCTCTGGGGTACTCTGCATCACTTCATCTAAGTCACTCCAGAATCTTAACTGCATATACTATTGTAAACACTCGTTTTAAAGTCTTTTTCAATTATTATTCCAGTACAGTACCTCACTTAATTCTGAGAATGTTTGTGCATGAGATTTTACGTTCTGTAGCATGTTTAACAAATGATACCAAAAGGATAAACTTTATTATGCTTCATGTCCTTTTACATTGAACTTGGAGTGACGTGTCCAAGATGGCGCTGCCTAGAGGGCAACCTCGTGGAGATCTCGGAGTCAAATTGTTTCTTTCTTTGTTTTAATTTGTTTTATTTGTTTGTTCATGGTTTGCACTATCCCAAGCGACGGAGTCGTTGTTCGGCCCCTTCCCGCCTCGGCTTCTTTGTTAGCCGGGATGCGGCGAGCAGAGCTAATATGCTACGGAGCCGCATCCCGGCGAACAAGCCAAGATGAGCGTGCTTAGTTATAACTTAGAAGTGTATAACTAAGCAGAGCTGACATGCTATGGTAGGCACCATATGGTAGACTGAACATTTTCAAGTAGTATGGCCGGAAGTGCTAACCAAGCCTCTCAGAGCTCCGTGCTTAACCGGTAGCCGCTAGCTAACTGCAAGCTAACAGCTAGCATGGAGCTCCGTAGCATAGAATAGATAGATGATAGAAGATTTCTATTGCATGCTTAGTTGCCCGAAGCTGCTCATAGACGAAAATAGTGCAAAACATGAAGAAACAAATAAAACAAATTAAAACGAACAAAGAAACAATTTGACTCTGAGAAATCCGCGACGTCACCCTCTGGGCAGCGCCATCTTGGACACGTTACTCCAACTTCAATGTTAAAGGACATGAAGAATACTGTTAAACATTTGTTTGTTCATGTTTTGCACTATGCTCGTACACTACCGGTCGACTACTACAGCTATAAGATTGGAGTATCTTCGGGCGTGTATAACTAAGCACGCTCAACTGGGCTTCTGGTTAGCCGGGGTGTGGCGAGCAGAGCTAATATGCTATGGTAGGCAGCGCAATGCGAGCCGCACCCCAGCTGACAAAAAGCCCAGGCGGGAAGGGGCTGAACGATGACTCCGGCGCTTGGGATTGCAGGGATGAAGGCCGTGTAGCCGGCTGGTGCAATCGCCTCAAGCCAGTGTCTCTCCCTCAGGCCCGTCCCAAGCCCAGATAAATGCAGAGGGTTGTGTCAGGAAGGGCATCCGGCGTAAAACAAATTCACAATAAAATATGCGAGTTACAACTAAGAATTTCATACCGGATTGGTCGAGGCCCGGGTTAACAACGGCTGCCATCAGTGCTGTTAACCAACAGGGTGCTGGTGGAAATTGGACTACTGTTGGTCGAAGACGTCAAAGAAGGAGAGAAGGGAGGCGTGTCCGTAGGCAGAAAGAGAAGAGGAAAGGCATGAGTCTAGGATTGAAAGTAGCTGAAAGGTAGAGATCTGGCTGAGATGATGCAGAGGATTCCTTCTACCTTCCGGTGGACATACTGTGTGTTCAGGAGACCAGGTGGAAAGGTAGCAAGGCTAGAAGCTTAGGAGCAGGGTTGAAGCTGTTTTTTCATGGTGTGGATGGGAAGATAAATGGAATAGGAGTCATCTTGAAGGAGGAGTTTGTCAGGAATGTTTGAGAAGTGAAAAGAGTGTCAGACCGAGTGGTGAATCTCAAGTTAGAAATCAAAGGTGTGATGTTCAATGTTGTTAGTGCTTATGCCCCACAGGCAGGATGTGAGCTAGAAGAGAAGGAGAGATTCTGGAGTGACTTAGATGAAGTGATGCAGAGTACCCCCAGAGGTGAAAGAGTGGTCAGTGGGGAAGACTTCAATGGACATGTTGGTGCAGGAAACAGAGGGGACGAGGAAGTGATGGGCAGGTTTGGTATCCAGGACAGGAACACAGAAGGACAGATGTTGGTAGATTTTGCAAAAAGGATGGAAATGGCTGTGGTAATGTGGAATGTAATGTTTCTTCCAGAAGAGACAGGAGCATACGGTGACTTGTAAAATCGGAGGTAGGAGCACACAAGTAGACTACATCTTGTGCAGGCGATGTAATTTGAAGGAAGTCAGTGACTGCAAAGTAGTAGCGGGTGAGAGTGTTGCCAAACAGCATAGGACGGTGGTGTGCAGGATGACGCTGATGGTGAGGAAGGTGAAGAAGGCAAAGGCAGAGCAGAAGACAAAGTGGTGGAAGCTGAAAAAGGAAGAGTGTCGGGTTGTCTTCAAGGAGGAGTTGAAACAGGCTTTGGGTGGTCAGAAAGTGCTTCCAGATGACTGGACAACTACAGCTAATGTGATCAGGAAGACAGTTAAGCTCGGAGAATACTTCGTGTGTCATCTGGAAGGAGAGTAGATAAGGAGACTTGGTGGTGGAATGAGGAAGTGCAGGAGTGTGTACAATGGAAGAGGTTAGCAAAGAAGAAGTAGGACATGGAGAGGACCGAAGAGAGTAAACAAAAGTACAGGAAGACAGTGTAAGGCGAAAGTAGCATTGTCAAAGGCCAAACAGAAGGCGTATGATACCTTGTATGCTCTGTTGGAAAGTAAAGAGACAGAAAATGATTTATACAGGTTGTCACAGCCGAGAAATAGAGATGGGAAGGACGTGCAGCAAGTTAGAGTGATTAAGGACAGAGAGGGAAATGTATTGACTGATGACAGAAGTGTGCTGGAAAGATGGAAGGAATACTTTGAAGAGCTGATGAATGATCTGATGATCTGATGAAAATGAGAGAGGGAAAAAAAAAAAAAGAGTAGAAGAGGTGACCATCGAGGACCAGGAAGCTGCAATGATTAGTAAGGGTGAAGTGAGGGGGGCATTGAAGAGGATGAAGAATCGAAAAGCAGTTGGTCCTGATGACATACCGGTGGAGGTGTGGAAGTGTCTAGGAGACGTAGCAGTAGATTTCCTGACAAGAACATTCAACAAGGGCTTAGAGAGTGAGAGGAGGCCAGAGGAATGGAGGAGAAGCATGATGGCGCCGATTTTTATGAACAAGGGAGACATGCGGAGTTGTGGCAACTACAGAGGGATAAAGTTGATGAGCCATACGATGAAGTTATGGGAAAGAATAGTGGATGCTGGACTAAGGGCAGAGGTCAGCATTTGTGAACAACAGTTTGGTTTCATGCAAAGAAAGCGCACCACAGATGCAGTTTTTGCTTCGAGGATGTTAATAGAGAAGTACAGAGAAGGTCAGAAGGAGCTGCATTGTGCCTTTGTGGATCTGGAGTGGCAGAGAAGTATGTTAGAGTGGTGCAGGACATGTATAAGAGATGTTAGCCAGTGGTGAGGTGTGCTGTCGGTGTGACAGAAGAGTTCAAGGTGGAGGTGGGACTGCATCAAGGGTCAGCTCTGAGCCCCTTCTTGTTTGCTATGTTGATGGACAGGCTGACAGACGAGGTTAAACAAGATTCCCCATGGACTATGATGTTTGCAGATGACATTGTGATCTGTAGTGAGAGCAGAGAACAAGTGCAGGAAAATCTAGAGAGGTGGAGGTATGCCCTGGAAAGGAGGGGAATGAAGGTTAGCCTCAGTAAGACAGAATACATGTGTATGAATAACAAGGGCCCAAGAAGAACGGTGAGGTTACAGGGAGCAGAGATAAGGAAGGTGGAGGATTTTAAGTACTTAGGCTCAACAATCCAGAGCAGTGGAGAGTGTGGAAAAGAGGTGAAGAAGCGTGTGCAGCCTGGTTGGAGAAAAGTGTCCGGTGTGATGTGTAATAGGAGGGTATCGGCAAGAATGAAAGGAAAACTGTACAAGACGGTGTTGAGGCCAGCGATGTTGTATAGTTTAGAAACAGTGGCCCTGGGGAAAACACAGGAGGCAGAGCAGGAGGTAGCAGAAATGAAAATGTTGAGGTTCTCTTTGGGAGTAACAAGGATGGATAGGATCAGGAATGAGCACATCAGAGGGACAGCACATGGAAGAGGTTTTGGAGACAAAGTCAGAGAGGCTAGATTGAGATGGTTTCGACATGTCCAGAGGGATAGTGAGTATATTGGTAGTAGGATGCTGAGGTTGGAACTACCAGGCAGAAGGCCTCGAGGAAGACCAAAGAGACTATTCATGGATGTGGTGAAGGAGGACATGAAGGTAGTTGGTGTAAGAGAAGACGATGCAAAGGATTGGGTAAGATGGAGGCAGATGATTCGCTGTGGCGACCCCTGAAGGGAAAAGCTGAAAGGAGAACAAGTTTGTGTAAAGGAATGCGTCCAATACAAACATTATGCAGTGATGAACCATTTCAAAGAAATGTAAAAAAAAAAAAGAAAACCACAAGAAATAAAGAAATAAAGAAAGAAAAAAAAACATTAACATGTTATTGGTTGGAAGGGGATGACTCTTCTTCAGGCTGTTCCTTTCTTCTCTTGAAGAACATTTCTAGTGTTGCCTGTTTCTGCCTTCTTTTCAGAACCATACGGAAGTGGCCCATGACCTCCTCATTAAAGGTGTGCACAGCTCTGCTGGCCTTAGCCTTATTAGCGTGATACACTTCAACAAAGCTATAGAGTTTGCTCCATTTTGAGCACATGTCCTTAATAAGTGAAGTCGGGGCATCCTTCCTTCCATCATCCTCTTCAGAAGACATCTCCTTCTCCAATATCTTCTTCTGCTCTGCCTGAAGGTGCAGGATTTCTTCCATCGTGAGTCAGCCATGATGTTCCTCCAGCAGGTCATTGACATCATCAGCATCCATTTCCAGACCTAGAATTTGGTCTGTGATGATGTCTTGGACGATTTGACTACCGTCCTGCTGTTCCTCCTCGGTAGGAGCTGCTGTGCTGATGCTCGCCACAGCCCCAAACCCTTCGAACTCCGTATCACATTCAGGCCACAGTTTCTTCCACGAAGAGTTCGTTGGCCTGTGTGAGACGTGATTCCAGGCCCTATCAACAATAGTTACGCAATGGCAGATGTTAAAATGATTCCTCCAAAAGTCTTCAAGTGTTAACTGTGTGCCGTTAGTCACCTTGAAGCATCTTTGGAAGAGGAATTTTGTGTGCAATTGCTTGAAATGAGCAATTGCACGCTGGTCCATGGGCTGGATCAATGAGGTTGTGTTTAGGTGGGAGGAATTTTATTTTAATGAAATCAGACTCCTCAGTTAAATTGTCCTCCAAACCGGGAGGGTGAGCAGGGGCATTGTCTATGACAAGAAGGCAGTGGCATGGCAGGGCTTTCTCATGCAAATATTTTTTCACGTGCGGAGCAAATACCTCATGCACCCACTCGGTGAAAAATTGCCTGGTTAACCAAGCTTCCGAATTGGATCGCCACATAACAGGCAACTTACTTTTTTATCGCATTGTTTGCTTTGAATGCCCTCGGATTTCCCGAATGATAAATCATCAGTGGCTTGATTTTTATATCTACGCTTGCATTACCGCACAACAAAAGCATGAACCGAGCTTTCATTAGTTTGTGTCCAGGCAGTGATTTCTCCTCACGCGTAATGTATGTCCTCCGTGGCATTTTCTTCCACAATAAGCCAATCTCATCACAATTAAAGACTTGCTCGGGAAAATAATTCACAGCCTTGATAAAATCAGCAAATTCCTGCTTGAACTTCTCAGCGCCATCTTTGTTAGCACTCGCTGCTTCCCCATGACGAACCACACTGTGAATTCCACTTCGCTTAAAATTTTTGAACCAGCCTCGACTTGCTTTAAAGTGGAACCCTTCAGGATTCGAGCTAGGGTCTTTTTTCACCAAATAATCGTAGATTTCACGAGCTTTGCAGCAGATCACATCTTCGCTAACACTATCTCCAGCGAACTACTGCTCATTTATGTATAGGAGCAGTAATTTTTCCACTTCCTCCAGTACTTGCAGTCTTTGTTTGCTGATAACTGTCGAGCCTTTCGCCACATCACTGGCTTTAACACTCTCTTTGTTCTTCAGGATGACGCATATTGTTGATTTAGCCATGACGAATTCCTTAACAAGATCAGTAACACACAAGCCTGATTCATGTTGAGCTATCAGCTCCTTCTTAAACTCAACAGTTTTCCGCACAACTGACCTTTTCTCAGTAGCTTTCTTTGGAGACATATTTATTAGCTAATCTTATCGAGAAAAAAAAAAAAAAAAAAAAAAAAAAAAAAAAAAAAAACACGGTCTACCGTACTTTGTAGAACAGGAGCAAGCACACAGTAGTCGAGTAGAGTCAAAAGAGACAGATTTCCTGAAGTCGAGCACTTTTCCTCCCTCTCGGTCTCGTTTTTTTCTTGCTCGTTTTTCGAGTTCGACTTCCAAGGCAAAAAAAATCTCGTATTTTTTTGTTCGAATTCTGATATGTTCGACCTTTAAAGCGTTCGAGAACCAAGGTACCACTGTAGCTTAAAGCTTCAATGCCTTACAGAATAAAATGTCTGTCTTCCTTTTTTTTTTTTTTTCTTTTAACTCAGGAGTCGCCACACTGAATAATCTGATTCGCACATTTGATTTGGCAGAGGTTTTTACGTCGGATGCCCTTCCTGTCACAACCCTTTTAGCAAGGGACAGAAACGCGCTGACGACTTTGCAGCCTACTCTTTACGAAAGTCAGCAATGGTTCTTTTACATGCCTCACACCATAGACAGTGGGAGACATGGCCCACCTTTGATAACCCAGTTAGGCACACAGGGGTGGCAGTGACAACCTTGTGGAGAGTGGGACTCGAACCCCCAACCTTTGGATCAGCGATCCAGCGCCCGATACCATTAGACCACCACTGCCCCCCTGCCTTACAGAATAAAATAACTAAGTTATTAAGTTTGAACAGAAATCACCTCCTAATACAAATAGGCAAATCATGTCAAAACAAAAAAAAAACCCTGCTCCGATTACCAGAGGGAGACAATGCTATAACTGCTAGCATGCTAGCTGTTAGCATCGGACGAATTCCTCCGAGCTCCTGTTCACGTGAGATAAACACAACAGAACACATTCTTACTACTGTACACAGATCCGCATTCTATAAGCTGTGCTTATAACTCGGAACATAATTCATAACGTAATGTGGTAATATAAATCAAACTGGCGGAAACGATGAGAAGTCCCCAACAAACAGCTGCTCTATAGCTGTATGGCATCACGGAACATCAATAACAAGTGTAATGACGTCACTCGCGGCACACTTGCAGGACGGAGCTGACCTGGTCCCATTGCCAGCTAAGCGCCTTTACTCCATACATACCATAGACACAGTTAATGCAGCCATGAGGTGGGGGGGGAACTAACCAGTGTCTCCCCCCTCATGCCGGTCCCAAGCCCGGAGAAATGCAGAGGGTTGTGTCAGGAAGGGCATCCGACGTAAAACCAATGCCAAACATTTATGATGCAAATAAGAAGTATTACCCCCATACCGGATCGGTCAAGGCCCAGGTTAACAACGACCGCCATCAGTGCTGTCAATCAACAGGGTGCTGATGGAAATTGGACTACTGTTGGTCGAAGACGTCGAAGAAGGAGAGGTGGGAGGCGTGTCCGTAGGCAGAGAGAGAAGAGGAAAGGCATGAGTCTAGGACTGAGAGTGGGGACTTTGAATGTTGGGACTATGCAAGGAAAAGGTTGAGAGCTGGCTGACATGATGCAGAGGAGGAAGGTGGACATACTGTGTGTTCAGGAGACCAGGTGGAAAGGTAGCAAAGCTAAAAGCTTAGGAGCAGGGTTTAAGCTATTTTATCACGGTGTGGATGGGAAGAGAAATGGAGTAGGAGTCATCTTGAAGGAGGAGTTTGTCAGGAATGTTCTAAAAGTGAAAAGAGTGTCAGACAGAGTGATGAGTCTCAAGTTAGAAATCGAAGGTGTAATGCTCAATGTTGTTAGTGCTTATGCCCCACAGGCAGGATGTGAGCTAGAAGAGAAGGAGAGATTCTGGAGTGACTTAGATGAAGTGATGCAGAGTACCACCAGAGGTGAAAGAGTGGTCATTGGTGCAGACTTCAATGGACATGTTGGTGCAGGCAACAGAGGGGACGAGGAAGTGATGGGCAGGTTTGGTATCCAGGACAGGAAAGCAGAAGGACAGATGTTGGTAGATTTTGCAAAAAGGATGGAAATGGCTGTGGTGAATACTTTCTTCCAGAAGAAACAGGGGCATAGGGTGACTTATAAAAGCGGATGTAGGAGCACACAGGTAGACTACATCTTGTGTAGGCGATGTAATTTGAAGGAAGTCAGTGACTGCAAAGTCATAGTGGGTGAGAGTGTTGCCAAACAGCATAGGATGGTGGTGTGCAGGATGACTCTGATGGTGAGAAAGGTGAAAAAGGCAAAGGCAGAGCAGGAGACAAAGTGGTGGAAGCTGAAAAAGGAAGAGTGTCGTGTTGTCTTCAAGGAGGAGTTGAAACAGGCTTTGGGTGGCCAGGAAGTGTTTCCAAATGACTGGACAACCACAGCAAATGTGATCAGGGACACAGGTAGGAGAGTACTTGGTGTGTCCTCTGGAAGGAAAGTAGATAAGGAGACTTGGTGGTGGAATGAGGAAGTGCAGGAGTGTGTACAAAGGAAGAGGTTAGCTAAGAAGAAGTGGGACATTGAGAGGACCAAAGAGAGTAAACAGGAGTACAGGGAGACACAGCGTAAGGCGAAAGTAGCAGTGGCTAAGGCCAAACAGAGGGCGTATGATGACTTGTATGACAGGTTGGACAGTAAAGAGGGAGAAAATGATCTATACAGGTTGGCACAGCAGAGAAATAGAGATGGGAAGGACGTGCAGCAAGTGAGATTGATAAAGGACAGAGAGGGAAATGTATTGACTGATGACAGAAGTGTGCTGGGAAGATGGAAAGAGTACTTTGAAGAGCTGATGAATGAGGAAAATAAGACAGAAAAAAAGAGTAGAAGAGGTGACCATTGAGGAGCAGGATGTAGCAAAGATCAGTAAGGGTGAAGTGAGAAGGGCATTGAAGAGGATGAAGAATGGAAAGGCAGTTGGTCCTGATGACATACCTGTGGAGGTGTGGAGGTATGGAAGTGTCTAGGAGAGGTAGCAGTAGATTTTCTGACAAGAACATTCAACAAGGTACTCAAGAGTGAGCAGATGCCGGAGGAGTGGAGGAGAAGTGTGCTGGTGCCCATTTTTAAGAACAAGGGAGACGTGCAGAGTTGCAGCAACTACAAAGGGATAAAGTTCATGAGGCATACGATGAAGTTATGAAGTTAAGGTCAGCATTTGTGAACAACAGTTTGGTTTCATGCCAAGAAAGAGCATCACAGATGCAATGTTTGCTTTGAGGATGTTAATAGAGAAGTACAGAGAAGGTCAGAGGGAGCTACATTGTGCCTTTGTGGATCTGGAAAAAGCATATGACAGGGTGCCAAGAGAAGAACTGTGGTATTGCATGAGGAAGTCTGGAGTGGCAGAGAAGTATGTTGGAGTGGTGCAGGACATGTATGAGAGATGTAAGACAGTGGTGAGGTGTGCTGTCGGTGTGACCGACGAATTCATGGTGGAGGTGGGACTGCATCAAGGGTCAGCTCTGAGCCCCTTCTTGTTTGCTATGGTGATGGACAGGCTGACAGACGAGGTGAGACAAGAATCTCCATGGACTATGATGTTTGCAGATGACATCGTGATCTGTAGTGAGAGCAGAGAACAAGTGCAGGAAAATCTGGAGAGGTGGAGGTATGCCCTGGAAAGGAGGGGAATGAAGGTTAGCCTCAAAAAATCTGAATACATGTGTGTGAATGAGAAGGACCCAGGAGGAACGATGATGTTACAGGGAGCAGAGATAACGAAGGTGGAGGATTTTAAGTACTTAGGCTCAACAATCCAGAGCAATGGAGAGTCTGGAAAAGAGGTGAAGAAGCGTGTGCAGGCAGGCTGGAATGGTTGGAGAAAAGTGTCCGGTGTGATGTGCGATAGGAGAGTGTCAGCAAGAATGAAGGGAAAAGTGTACAAGACGGTGGTGAGGCCAGCGATGTTGTATGGCTTAGAAACAGTGGCGCTGAGGAAAAGGCAAGAGGCAGAGCTGGAAGTAGCGGAGATGAAAATGTTGAGGTTCTCTCTGGGAGTAACGAGGATGGATAGGATCAGAAATGAGTATATCAGAGGGACAGCCCATGTAAGATGTTTTGGAGACAAAGTCAGAGAGGCTAGATTGAGATGGTTTGGACATGTACAGAGGAGGGATAGTGACTATATTGGCAGTAGGATGCTGAGGTTGGAACTACCAGGCAGAAGGCCTCGAGGAAAACCAAAGAAGAGATTTATGGATGTGGTGAAGGAAGACATGAAGGTCGTTGGAGTCAGAAAAGAAGATGCGGAGGACAGGGTGAGGTGGAGGCGGATGATTTGCTGTGGCGACCCCTGAAGGGAGCAGCCGAAAGTAAAAGAAGAAGAAAGAAGAATACCATAGACACAGTTAAAGTTTCAAAAACGAATGAATAGAAATATTCTGGATTTAAAACCACTTTACAAAGTATAATTTTTTTTTTTAGTTTTCCCACAAGCTAAACTTTTCTTCTTATTGCAATTTATAGATCTGCAATTTAAAGAATTTCTAAACAAACTGTACTGGATTTGTTTTATTTTCAATTAAAATTGGGGAAATGTACTTGTAGGAACTAGTCTGTGTTGTCCTGATTCTTGAATAGTAAGTCTGTCTTCCTTTCGGCTTTTTCCCCTTTTACTCGGGAGTCGCCACAGCGAATCATCTGAGTCGCACATTTGATTTAGCAGAGGTTTTTACGTCGGATGCCCTTCCTGTCACAACCCTTTTTAGTAAGGGACAGAAACACGCTGACGACTTTGCAGCCTACTCTTTACGAAAGTCAGCAATGGTTCTTTTACATGCACCTCTCACCATAGACAGTGAGAGACATGGCCCGCCTTTGATAACCCAGTTAGCCGCACTGGGGGTGATTCTTGAATAGTAAGTAATTATTTTAAAAATCTGTACAAAGAATGGCTTTGGTAAAATGAAACACTAAAAATTCTTATAAATAAATACATGTAATTATTATAGAAGACTGATTTGATGTAAATCACTTCATTTTAACTGCTCTATCTATTTCTGACAACATAATTCCCCAGACAACGACGTTCGTATGAACCAGGTCTCTGATCGCATGAAAATAAAGGCGGCAGTAGCGGCTGAATAACAAACACCTCCACATTTTAAACCGAGTGCACTCAACGCCGTCACATTACACCAGAGAAGTCCGCCTGTGTAGGGCATAGCTAGCCGATAGGAATTCGGACAGCGTCAGGTGTTGGTTTTAACGCCGAGAATAAAAAATGACTGGTTCTGATATTTAAATCATTTCTATCACACAACTCGTACCTCTTTTTTCTTTTGACCTCCTCCAGAGTGAAGAAGAAGGACCAGAATGAGGAACGCAGTCGAAAACGGCAGGTAAAAACACAAGCGGTTGGATGGGGCAGCCATTTTGGAAGATGCTCTTGTTCTGCGGTGTCTCTGAGACCACGATTGGCTCAAGCAGAGACCAATCAGAAACGAGTTTACTGCCCTTGCTTCATGGGAAACGTAATAATTTTAGTCTCGTTACTCGAGTTAATGTTATCGTACAGTCGTTAAACATTGTAGTTATGAAAAAAACGTAACGGAATTTGATATTAAAATTTTATAAATAAATCAGCTTACAAAGAGCAACGTTTAAGGCAAAAACTTTACATATGCAACTATAAAATTTGTCGAGTCCATTCCCCCCCCAAAAAAAAAATTTCATTAGTTAGTATTTATTAATAACAATAATAATAATAACAATAATAATAAATGCAGCCGTGAGGGGGGGGGCACAAACCAGTGTCTCTCCTCACGCCGGTCCCAAGCCCGGATAAATGCAGAGGTTTGCGTCAGGAAGGGCATCCGGCGTAAACAAATGCCAAATAAACTATGCGAATCACAAGAAAGAATGACATACCGGATCGGTCGAGGCCCGGGTTAACAACGACCGCCATCAGTGCTGTCAACCAACAGGGTGCTGATGGAAATTGGACTACTGTTGGTCGAAGACGTCGAAGAAGGAGAGACGGGAGGCGTGTCCGTTGCCAGAGAGAGAAGAGGAAAGGCATGAGTCTAGGACTGAAAGTAGGGACTTTGAATGTTGGAACTATGGCAGGAAAAGGTAGAGAGCTGGCTGACATGATGCAGAGGAGGAAAGTGG
Organism: Plotosus lineatus; assembly: GCA_024760905.1. NCBI lineage: Eukaryota > Metazoa > Chordata > Actinopteri > Siluriformes > Plotosidae > Plotosus > Plotosus lineatus. The sequence continues at coordinate 6,618,640 of CM045746.1, forward strand.
ACATACTGTGTGTTCAGGAGACCAGGTGGAAAGGTAGCAAGGCTAGAAGCATAGGAGCAGGGTTTAAGCTGTTTTATCATGGTGTGGATGGGAAGAGAAATGGAGTCGGAGTCATCATGAAGGAAGAGTTTGTCAGGAATGTTCGAGAAGTGAAAAGAGTGTCAGACAGAGTGATGAGTCTCAAGTTAGAAATTGAAGGTGTGATGGTCAATGTTGTTAGTGCTTATGCCCCACAGACAGGATGTGAGCGAGAAGAGAAGGAGAGATTCTGAGGAAGTTAGATGAAGTGATGCAGAGTACCCCCAGAGGTGAAAGAGTGGTCATTGGGACAGACTTCAATGGACATGTTGGTGCAGGAAACAGAGGGGACGAGGAAGTGATGGGTAGGTTTGGTATCCAGGACAGGAACGCAGAAGGACAGATGTTGGTAGATTTTGCAAAAAGGATGGAAATGGCTGTGGTGAATACTTTCTTACAGAAGAGACAGGAGCATAGGGTGATTTATAAAAGTGGAGGTAGGAGCACAAAGGTAGACTACATCCTGTGCAGGCGATGTAATTTAAAGGAAGTCAGTGACTGCAAAGTAGTAGTGGGTGAGAGTGTTGCCAAACAGCATAGGATGGTGGTGTGCAGGATGATGCTGATGGTGAGGAAGGTGAAGAAGGCAAAGGCAGAGCAGAAGACAAAGTGGTGGAAGCTGAAAAAGGAAGAGTGTCGTGTTGTCTTCAAGGAGGAGTTGAAACAGGCTTTGGGTGGTCAGGAAGTGCTTCCAGATGACTGGACAACTACAGCTAATGTGATCAGGGAGACAGGTAGGAGAATACTTGGTGTGTCATCTGGAAGGAAAGTAGATAAGGAGACTTGATGGTGGAATGAGGAAGTGCAGGAGTGTGTACAAAGGAAGAGGTTAGCTAAGAAGAAGTGGGACATTGAGAGGACCGAAGAGAGTAAACAGGAGTACAGCGAGACACAGCGTAAGGCGAAGGTAGCGGTGTCAAAGGCCAAACAGAGGGCGTATGATGACTTGTATGCTCGGTTGGAAAGTAAAGACGGAGAAAATGATTTGTACAGGTTGGCACAGCAGAGAAATAGAGATGGGAAGGACGTGCAGCAAGTTAGATTGATAAAGGACAGAGAGGGAAATGTATTGACTGATGAAAGAAGTGTGCTGGGAAGATGGAAAGAGTACTTTGAAGAGCTTATGAATGAGGAAAATGAGAGAGAAAAAAGAGTTGAAGAGACTGTTGAGGACCAGGAAGTAGCAAAGATTAGTAAGGGTGAAGTGAGGAGGGCATTGAAGAGGATGAAGAATGGAAAGGCAGTTGGTCCTGATGACATACCGGTGGAGGTATGGAAGTGTCTAGGAGAGGTAGCAGTAGATTTTCTGACAAGAACATTTAACAAGTTCTTAGAGAGTGAGAGGATGCCAGAGGAATGGAGGAGAAGTGTGCTGGTGCCCATTTTTAAGAACAAGGGAGACGTGCAGAGTTGTGGCAACTACAGAGGGATAAAGTTGATGAGCCATACGATGAAGTTATGGGAAAGAATAGTGGAAGCTAGACTAAGGGCAGAGGTCAGCATTTGTGAACAACAGTTTGGTTTCATGCCAAGAAAGAGCACCATAGATGCAGTGTTTGCCTTGAGGATGTTAATGGAGAAGTACAGAGAAGGTCAGACGGAGCTGCATTGTGTCTTTGTGGATCTGGAGAGAGCATATGACAGGGTGCCGAGAGAAGAACTTTGGTATTGCATGAGGAAGTCTGGAGTGGCAGAGAAGTATATTAGAGTGGTGCAGGACATGTATGAGAGATGTAAGACAGTGGTGAGGTGTGCTGTCGGTGTGACAGAAGAGTTCAAGGTGGAAGTGGGACTGCATCAAGGGTCAGCTCTCAGCCCCTTCTTGTTTGCTATGGTGATGGACAGGCTGACAGACGAGGTTAGACAAGATTCCCCATGGACTATGATGTTTGCAGATGACATTGTGATCTGTAGTGAGAGCAGAGCACAAGTGCAGGAAAATCTAGAGAGGTGGAGGTATGCCCTGGAAAGGAGGGGAATGAAGATTACGGTGTTGAGGCCAACGATGTTGTATGTTTTAGAAACAGTGGCCCTGGGGAAAAGACAGGAGGCAGAGCTGGAGGTAGCAGAGATGAAAATGTTGAGGTTCTCTTTGGGAGTAACGAGGATGGATAGGATTAGGAATGAGCACATCAGAGGGACAGCACATGTAAGACGCTTTGGAGACAAAGTCAGAGAGGCTAGATTAAGATGGTTTGGACATGTACAGAGGAGGGATAGTGAGTATCTTGGTAGTAGGATGCTGAGGCTGGAACTACCAGGCAGAAGGCCTAGAGGAAGACCAAAGAGACGATTCATGGATGTGGTGAAGGAGGACATGAAGGTCGTTGGTGTAAGAGAAGAAGATGCAAAGAGTAGGGTGAGATGGAGGCAGATGATTCGCTGTGGCGATCCCGAAAGGGAAAAGCCGAAAGGAAAAGAAGAAGAAAGAATAATAATAATAATAATAATAATAATAATAATAATAATAATAATAATAATGATCGTTTTTGGCTAGAATTCATACAGTCTAATAAATACAAACTTTCTAGACACGCTATAATAAAATCATCATCATCAGTTCATTTTCTGCAATCACTTAATCCTAACTTGGGTTGCGAGGAGTCTGGCGCCCATCCCAGCCAACTTCGGGCGAGGGCAGAGTACACCCTGGACAGCTCGCCAGGCCATCGCAGGGCGGAAACACGCCGACGGCTTTGCAGCCTACTCTTGTCGAAAGTCAGTAATGGTTCTTTTACACCTCACACCATAGACAGTGAGAGACATGGCCGGCCTTTGATAACCCAGTTAGCTCCACTGGGGGGGACAGTGACAACCTTGTGCAGAGTGGGACTCGAACCCCCAACCTTTGTATCAGCGGTCCAGCGCCCTATACCACTAGACCACCACTGCACTCCATAATAAAATCATAATTACAAAATATTTTTTACTTTTAATTGACTTTAAGAAATGTTCCACAATGTTCCCAGTATTAAGATATCCCAAATTATGTCATAAATTAGCATCTTGGTAAAGTCTGTTTGCTTCATTTTTTAATATATTGAAGATCTTTTATATATTTTTGGCGTGGGAGTCTGTCATTCATTCATTTTCTCCACCGCTTAATCTTAATTATGGTCGCGGGGAGGCTGGCACCCATCTCAGCCGACGGCAGGGTACATCCTGGACAACCCACCAGACCATAACAGGGCAGGAGAGTCTGTCATTTCGATTTAATTCTCCAACAAATATATCTTTCCTGGTCATGATTAGAAGGGTTTAATTATCAGCAAAGCGTTTTAATGAGCGTTTTCTCAGTTGCATCTTCCCTCCTTATCACCAGGGGGCGACTGATAACCCCTGAGTATGGAAATAAAACTTAATAAAAGTGGACATTGGTAATAATAATAATAATAATAATAATAATAATAATAATAATAATAAAAGACTCATAAGAGCGCCAATCTATTAGTGTGTTTCATGGCCTCAGTGTTATCCATGAGATCTCATCAACATACTTCGAGCTTACTGGAGCTTTACAATCACATTTTATATGTGAAAAAGAGAATAAAAAGTGTGTGTGTGTGTGTGTGTGTGTGTGTGTGTGTGTGTTTGTGTGTGTGTGTTTGTGTGTCTGTGTGTGTGTGTGTGTGTGTGTGTGTTAGTTAATAGAATGTGGTGTGAGAGTGTTTGAAGATAAGCACTGCAAGTTAAAAACTTGTCAAAATGCTCAAAGTAAAAACTCCAGCAGACTGTCTTGTCTGTGTGTGTGTGTGCGTCTGTGTGTGTGAGTGTGTGTGTGTGTGTGTGTGTGTGTGTGTGTGTGTGCGTGTGTGTGTGTGTGTGTGTGTGTGTGTGATGAGACAATGAGATGCATGGCTGTATTAAAGTCAATGAGTCATGACAAGAAATACATGCATGTCATGCCAGTTAATACACGATTTAGCAGGAAGATGAACTTGTATCCATGAAACACAAGCCGGTATCGTAAACCTGATAATAGCTCCACAGAAGATAATAAAACTTCTTAATTCTTAAATGGCTTGTGAAAAATACAACCAATTCACACTTTCATCTTCCTGATTTTACAGATTAGCACTCATCCTGTAGTTCAAACGTCTGAAGCACACGTATCTACCTGCGTATTTTTCTAATGAACTTGTCCAGCTGTTTTCATTATACAGTAAAATTAACCTGACGCTAATTGCTTAATCTACACAGTAGAAATACATATTAATAGCTCTGATGATCCAAAAATTTTGTTAAATTTAAAAACCAACATATATTTATTGACAAAATCCTTATTAGCTACATTCATTTTACTAGTGAGCTTGTCACCCTAATTAGGATTAACATTCCGAAAATGAATTAATGAATTTTACGAGCCAAAATTTTTGTTAGCTAGATATGTTTCTGTGATTTTAAAATGTATTCTGCCATACAGTATTTCGAAAAGTCAACACTTGTGTTAGTAAATTTATAGCTTTCTACTATATCATATTTCTAATTTAATAAACATTTAAAGTCGAAACTAACACTGCAGAACTTTTTTAAAAATAACCTTGTATCTAGCTGTAAACATTTCTTGTTAGTTATACTTCTGCATCTCAGGATACAAAATGTGTAGCCAGCTCTATTTGAGAAAGGCATCACATTGAGGATTTTTTAAACCTTGACTTGTTCAAATTCCAAGGAAGTCATAGTTCATCCATCCAAATTTGTATATGAATCAGATTATTTCATTTTATCAGTCAATGTTGACATGCTTTGAATAAAATGTGGCCAGTTTATATTTAGTAAAATTTTCTAGCTATCCATATTTATAAAATTCAAAATTGTAGTCGTCATCATCATCTTCTTCTGTTTAATCCAGGGTCGGGTCACAGGAGCAGCAGCAAGCAGTGAGGGCCAGATGTTCCTCTCCCCAGCCACTTCCTTCATCTCTTCCAAGGGGACACGAGGCGTTCTCAGACCAGCCGAGAGATATAATCCCTCCAGCATGTTCTGGGTCGACCCTGGGGTCTCTTCCCGGTTGGACATGCCTGAGATACCACACTAAGGAGACGTTCATGAAGCATTCGAACCAGATGCCCGAGCCACTTCAACTATCTCCTCGCAACATAGAGGAGCAGATGTTCTACTCTGAGCTCCTCCTGGATGGCTGAGCTTCTCACCCTCTCCCTCAGGGAGTGTCCCGCCACCCTAAAAAGTAAGCTCATTTCAGCCGCTTGTATCTGCAATCTTGTTACAGTATTTCAGTCACGACCCAAAGATCGTGAAAATAGATGAGGGTTGGAACATAGATCGACTGGTAAATTGAGAGCTTTTACTTGCGGCTCAGCTCCCTCTTTACCATGACGGACTGGTACAAGGTCCGCTTTACAGCAGAGGCTGCAGTGATCTGTCGATCTCCTGCTCCGTCCTTCCATCACTCGTGAACAAGGTCCCAAGATACTTGAACTCCTCCACTTGGGGCAGGACCTCATTCCAAACCTGGAGAGGGCATTCCACCCTTTTCTGGCTGAGACTCATTGGCCTCGGATTTGGAGGTGCTGATTCTCATCTCGGCAGCTTCGTAGTCAATTGCGAATTGCTCTAATGAGAGCTGGAGGTCCTAGATTGATGAAAGCAAAAGGACAACGTCATCCGCAAAAAGCAGAGACATGATCCTATGGTCACCGATTCAGAACCCTCAATACCACGGCTGCACCTAGAAAGTCTTCACGACTCTTACTCCTAATTAGGGTCATGGTGAGGCTGGCCCCACCC